>OVBN01000231.1:3600000-4222500 GCA_900406565.1 Turritis glabra
TGTTTTTTTAACCTTCCCTTTGATTTTTAATGAAGTTTAGACGGCAAAAAAAAAAAAAAAAAAAAAAAACCCTTAAGCATAGATACCCTACGGTCTGTTGTCATACACATACTGCGGATACCTTTTTCCACCCTACACTTAGTATTGAAATTACCTCTTGAAGAATTATGTTTTATGGGGGGCAAGAGAGAAAACAATACAACATTAAAGATATAATTAATAGAAATTCAGAGTATTTTTGTTTTGGGTAGGGTTGATCCTTAAAAATACTAAAATCATCCGTACACAACAACATCAAAGGGAAAGAACTAAGGAGAGAGGAGTTAAAAACAGCTGCCACAAGTTAACACCAAAGGGGAGTCACACAGTCACAGTCACATTTCACCATTCACCTTTTTTTCTTTTATCACTAGTGAAAGTAAGGAGGAGGAGCCTGGTACTGATAGCAGTTCCCGTAGAAGTTCCCGTGTGCAGGAGCAGGACTGAAAGTGTAAGTCTGAGGAGGAGGTGGCGGTGGAGCTTGTGCTGCCATGATTGGGCCGCTAAGGAACGGTCTGTTGTCATACACATACTGCGGATACCTTTCAGGGATAACTCTACCATATCCTGTCTTGTTGTTGTTGTTGTTGATGTTGTCAGTGACTCGGGGTTGAGCACCACGTGGTCGTTTTGGCTGAGGTTTTGTGGGTTCTGTTGCTCTCTTTTTCTCTGCTTTGGCCTTCTCGAGCTGGAGAATCCGTTTGTGAAGTGGCTCAACTGGGTACTGCTCTTCCAGGTTATGCTCTTCGATACACTTTATCACGGCTTTGAGCCCTGTTAGCTCCCGCTCATTGTACTCATCCTGCATTGGTACACACATAGTTTACATATGACAATCGACGCCTGAATCTCACATCAGCAAGTACTATGATACATAATATGACTAAAGTAATTGAATGAATGCAGAGTTATAAGTTTCAAAGTGTTTTAGAAGTCTGGAGTAAAAGATGACTGAACAGAGCTCAGAGACGTTACAGCGAGGTAAGATTTACTAAGGCAAAGAGCCAGATTCTAGAGAAAAGGTAATGAGTTCATTAAATTGTCAAACCCTATCATTCTAGGCAACGTGCATTAACAAAGTCCTTCATTTTGTCCTTAAGTAATATATAATGCAAGTTATCAAATTAGGGAACACTTGCCTGAACAGCAGGAGATGCATTGCCAGGCCTGCCTTGGGAGGATGATCTCCTTGCCTCAGTCAAGTAAGATTTCAGTAACGCGACAGGTGGGAACTGTTCTGCGAGTTCAAATGCAAATGCCAAGTTAACCGCATCAATCTGCTTTCCACTGTTCACGAGAACTTCAATCACACCTGGAATAAAAGGAACGGTGCACATCAAAGATTAAGATCAATGGTGAAGGTAGAGAATTTGGATGTGCACTAAAGATGTAAACAATCCATATCATGTTAAGGTCCTTGACTAGATACCCTATCCAAACATCAACCTTCCCATCAGAATGTCATGTAAGATAATTAGCCATATCATTAAAATTAGTTAACAAACCAGGCATTTTTTCTGATAATCCAAGTGAACGGCACAGCTCAGCTGCCTGACGGCGACGTGAAACCATGGGGATCAGCTTCAAGAGTTCATCCTCTTTAAAGTTGGAAACAATAGCAAAAGTGGCCAGCAGTTGTAGGAATGCATGAGCCTCCAAAGAGTTACCATTGCAAGCATCCATGTCAAGAGTTTCCAGTAGTGGATTCCATCCTTCTGCAATAGTTTTTGCTCTATGCTTAACATTTTCTGAGAGAACACCAGCAAGGGAGTTGGAGTCCAGACAAGCTAACAGTATACTAAGGCACTCCATCAACATGATACAGGTTCTGCGCATGCCCAAGAGGTTAGCGTCTTTCTTTCCATCAGTGGTTGGTGCCTCCATGGGGTAAAACCCTTCCAAAGAGTCCAACACTAAGCTGGCTGGGTTTGCTGCAGCCCTGAACGCCATAGGAATCTCTTCCTTTAGTGATGCAAGATTCTTGCGGTTATCTGATACAAACTTAAGGAGCCCTGTTGAGTCCATATCCCCGCACAGTTTCAGTAACTGTGGATAAGCCTTCACCTCAAAATTTCCCATCACAGGTGAGATCTGAACATCTTGCACAGTACCATCCGGATAATCATCGGTAATACTATCAGCAGCAAAGGCATTGGGTGAATCCCCTACAACATTTTGTGGCCAACGTTCACCAACAGAAGGTTTACTGATGGGAGCATTGTTGTACTTATCCAAAGCACTGTTTATCGCAAACATAGCTGCATCTCTCTTCTTCTGAAGCCTTTCTAGTGATGCCTTCTCCTTAGCCTCAACAGCTGCCTTCTTTTTCTCCAATAGTTCTTGAGCTTTCCTTGTTTTGGTTTCATACTCTTTTTCTTGATCTTCAAGCTCATGAAACCGCCTCTTCAAGGACCTCTCAAGACCATGAAAATGCTCCTCAAGTTCCTTCCACTTCAGATTAAGTGTTACAGCACGCTGACTTTCAAGTTCAGCAAACGCCTTCTGAAGCTGCTGAATCTTGGATGATGTAGAGTCCATGAGCGAAGCAACTGACCGGGTATCTTCCATCATGAAAGTGCTAAAGGAAGGTGGAAATTTAAGTATGAGATATAAAGTCCTGGACAAATAAAAACCAGGACAAAAACAAACGATTAAACATGCATATAACTAAAAAACAATCTCAATACTGCATAACAATCACACATGTCAGAACTACATCATATTCACTTTACCGTATTGAAGAATAAACACAAAAGGTTACCAAATCAAACAAGTCCAATCTCCAAGCTGCAAGTAGAGCTCCAAGATATCCCAGTTCCCGAACGACAAACAACTACAAAAGTAAATCATCAAGACCAGGGGAATAAAGATCAGTCTTCACTCCTTCAAGATTTAAAAAAAAAAAAAAAAACCACAAAACTGCAAATTCATAGTAGACGACTATGTAAGAAAATGGCCTACAAGCAAGTACAAGACAAATGAACAAGAAACCCCACAAAATTCGACTGATTCAAGAAAAATTCATATTCCTAGAGTTACCCATAGAGACACAACTCATCTTCAAGAACTAATCGGACGAACTTAAACAAAAACTAAGCTGAAACAATACGAATTTCATGACAAAGCATACAGATTAAGACAACGGTAGATAAACAAAATGAGAGAGGATAAAAAAAAAAGCCAGCTGATTCACTGATTCCGTGACATCTCTACTCAATCCATCACACAAACAACCTTCAAGAGCAAAATTCAAAACCTTAGCAAAACAAATTTTCTCTATTCACGGCGAAATCAGCAAACCCTAGCTACAGCGAACACGAACTCGAGAAGCAAAACATAGAGAATAGAATACACTTCAATAGAAAGAAAAAGAAAAGCAACTTTACCCGGAAAAATGAAACGAAGTAAAATCCCTAAAAAGAAGAGATAAAAAAACTTCAAGAAGCACCAGAAGATCGTAGATCCATGTTGAGAAGCGATCGAGAGAATTCGAGGTTAGGCAGAGAGAGAGAGAGAAAGAGAGAGAGAAGAGGAAAGTGAAATCCCTAAAAAGGAAAGAGGAAAGTGGAAGAGAGGCAAAAAAGCAAAGAGAGATTTATAACAGACACTTTATTAAGCACACCCAATTTTACTCAACTCTACTAGGCACGTGAGAAAGAGAGATTGGTCTGGTGTGGTGGCTCGTTCTTCACTATCATCCCTGGCTCGGACCAGCCGACCGGAGTGGCTCTAGTCAAATCCTTTAAAGTTGTGTCACGTGAGTTTGTCTGAACCTGCCGGGAACTTGATGACTTCCTTGTAATTTACTCTTTCCTCCTTTATTTTTTTTTCTTTTCCATTAATTGGTGGTATCTTCACCATCTATGTTTTGTTTTGGTACCACCCTTTTATATTCTTAAACTTCCCTTACCAAACACCCAATCTTTAACCAATGTCCAATATATTGAGGAAGCTTGGCTTCATGCTCGAGGCCCTGCTACAAACCTAGCTTCACTATGTTTGAAGCTTAAAATCTTAAAGAGAAGACTCAAATCACTAAACAAAAAGAATTTTTTCATTTATTCATGTGTAGTTACAAGTTATGAATCACTCATATTCCCATATGTTTCAGTTTGAATGAGACCTTATCACCAAAAGCGAAACCATCACTACAAAAAAACATCATGTTTGCAAGGCCAGTTTTCCTCGTAAAAGCATCACAAATAGGTTTTGTTTATTAATGATGATTGCTTGACCACACATCTTCTGATATGATCTTATATAGATTTACTTTCTACAAAGTTAACTAAATCGCCTTAACTAATATTTGACAGGTCCATATGTTCAAGCGTTTAATGAACAATCAAAATTTGATCGATTTACTACATGTTAATAACAAACTACAAGTTTAGTCTATGAGGTTGTAAAACATACTAGTTGGCGCTATAACCATTAGATCAACTATTTATTCGTATTCTGAGTTATAAATGGTTCTTATTCAATTCTTTATAATTTATTTATTTATTTGATCCATGATTCTCTATAAATATTATTATGTCTAACTTTTTTTCACGTTGCTATATCGTTTTTACCTAAATTTCGTTTGCTATTTTTATCATATCTTATTTTTGTTATTTTAATTTGATGTAAATCATACAAATTCGAAGTGTAGGTTAGCATAGTCCTTGTAAATTCGATCTCACATATACTATTGCGTGTGATGTGCACTTACAACTGTTGTACTGGATTAAAAACCTGACCACGTCATTTTGAAAATATTTGAATTCGGAGAAGTGATGCTCCTTTTTTTAGTGATTATAATATTTATTTATCACATGAATTAACACGAGTGATTAGGGACATGATTTTTAATTTTTTTATATAAAAATTACTATGCGTCAGAAAACTATACCAAGAAAAAATATCGTACAACTTCCCATTCATTTTTCTGGATTACGTCTAATTCATTTTCTTGGAATCCTAGTAAGCTAGTGAATTGCTTTATTTCTTATGGATGTCGTCATATTTTAGTAGTATTTGATTTGGTCCAAACTATTACAAATACCAAATGAATTATTTAAAAGAAATCAAAAAGCAAAATACCAAATGGAAAATAATTTGTCCCTCTCGTAAAAAAAATGATGAAATGATGTTTAACAAGTCAAAAATAAAAGAAGAAAGAAACGTTTCACGCGCAAATTAAAAGACCAATTTGGTTTGAGTCATTGCGTTGTTTTTATCACTCATCAGTGTTTTTCTTTCTTTGCTCCATTCTTCACGAACTTTGTTTGATTCTTCCACAAGGCAACGACCATCCAAGTCTATACACCAGACGACTCCTTTCGTTTTTTCTTAGATTATTCAAAGTCCTTTCATCATTCATAAACACACTACAGATTTGCACAACACACATGCACAAGATCATCACGACGACTAAAACCAAACCTCCCATTTTTGTATTTCTGATTTTTATTTGTGAGGTTCTCAGAATCTCACCCAAGATTTTGAGAGTTATCATCATTTTTTAAGTTAACTGATCTTCTTCTCTTTTGGTGGCGATTTTTTCAGTTGCGCTTTGTTGATATATATAATTTATGATTATGTGATTATTTGGTTCCAGGATATATTGTGGGTAGGCTAGTCTTCGCAATTTTCCTTGGAAATTGTTTATGGTTGCTGCTACTGTCTAGTACGATCGATGCAAATCAGGCACACACAGATTGCATGAAGTCCATAAAATCTCAAGTAGAGGATCCAAATGGATATTTTATCGAGTTGGGATTTCGGGAATCAGACTGCCACAGGTTTTGTCTGCAAGTTCGGTGGTGTGACTTGCTGGCATGATGATGAGAATAGGATTGTGAGTATTAATCTCTCTGGTTATGGTCTCAGAGGATTGTTTCCTCTTGGGATTAAGAATTGTTCTGATTTGACTGGTCTAGATCTTTCTAGAAACAACTTCTCTGGACCTTTACCATCCAACATTTCCTTGCTCATTCCACTTGTTACGATTCTAGACCTCTCCTACGATAGTTTCTCTGGTGATATCCCTATGTTGATCTCAAACATTACCTTTTTAAACACTCTTATGCTTCAGCATAACCAGTTCACGGCTAGTCTTCCTCCCCAGCTAGCGCAACTTGGACGGCTCAAAACGTTCTCTGTGGCTGAAAATCGTCTCTCAGGTCCTATCCCAAAGTTCAACAGCACTAGTATTAACTCAGATAGTTTTGCTAATAACATGTATTTGTGTGGCATTCCTCTGGATGACTGTAAGAGTGCTTCTAGCTCTCGTGGTAAAGTTGTTATTATAGCGGCACTAGGTGGATTTACTGTGGCAGCATTTGTCGTTGGAATTGTTTTGGGACTGTTTTGTTCTTCTATTTCTGTAGAGCGGCTGTTGTTCAGAAAAAGCTGATACGGCGATCAATTCTCTTGTATGAAATGACATCCACAACTGTTTAGCTCCGAACCATTACAAATTTTCAAATTTGTTTTAACGAATTAAAAAAGTGAATACTAAATGGAAGAAAATTTGTCCATCTCTAACGAAAAAATGATGATATTCAAACCCATATTCTTGATATTTTGTATTTTTCCCGCTTTTACCACCATAATCAATGAACCTCTTACACAAAAATCGGCCGATTAAATTAATAGAGATATAAAAACTGAAAGCACATGCTTCATCAATATACTTATCCAGAGCCGGCACTACAACCACCAGCCGAAGGTAAATGAAGAATCTTGTGTCCTGTGTGAAGTCGAGTTAATTTTGCCTTGTAACGGCCAAATTCACTTACTAAATTCCAACACCAACGGTGGATAAATTCATCTATCTGGTAAATTCCAAAAGTTTGTCATGGAAAACATTATAGAGTTGTAAACTATTTACAAAACAAATGACATTTAGAAAAGAAAATTTCTAAAATCGTTATGTGACAATAGGTATGCAACAAAAGTTAATATTTTGGGGTGTTCGTTTTGCCGTGGTTGGCGACTGCGTCTATCAAATTTTATTTTGAAACTAACACGCTAATTTATGCAAACCAGACTTTAAAGCTTCCAACAATATCACTTACAAAAGAAATCTCAAACCTAGCATTGAGCCATTGATTTGGCTGAAGTAAACACAACACTAGTTAAACCTAACATTAAGTTAACGAAGTGTTGTTAACTTTGACTTAATGGAACATATAGTTGGAATTACTTTTGTCAAATTCGTGTAGGTTGATTTTTATTGTTTTACTTTTCTCACCTTTTAAATTTATCGGTTGAAACATTGTAGTTCGCAAATCTGAAATACATCAGGCCCAGTCCAATTAGGTGGACATGAGTGTGATGACTCAAAGTTCATTTCCATTTGAATTTTTTTACATAAGAAAAATGTTTATATTTTTGAAAAAAAATTAATGGTCCGAAATTATTGATAAAAGGTCTAGATTTCTTTAAAAAATATATTACAAAGGCCCACTTCTCTTTTTTACATATTTTCAAAAAATGTTGAAAGAGCTGTAAATTTACTTGTAAAAAATTCCAAAAATGCCTAATTAATTTTTTTCATATTACAAAAGTCCAAATTTTTTACTCTTGCCACAAAGCGTTAATTTATGTTCGGCCGAGGCTGACTTACATAACAAAAACTTCACAATTTTTTTTTAAGTTTGAAATTTATATATATTTTGTTTAACCATCGATTCCACATAAATAATTGGGTTCCGCAAGAGTGTTACGAACAATGAGTATTTAAATACAGATTACTATGCATTAGTATTTGTCAAAAAACTATACCAAGAAAACAAAACCTCACAACTTCCCATTGCATTTTTTGGATCACGTATAGTTATTTATTTTTTATGAATCCTGGCTATAAAACAAGTTTTAACAACATACGAATCAGAGTGAACTGATATTATTCTGATGGATGTCACATTTTATTATTTGAATTGGTCAAAAACTACAAACCAGTACAAAATATCCAGAATTATTTTAAAACGAATTAAAAAAAGCGAAATATACCACCAAATGGAAGAAAAAATTGTCCATCTCTAAAAAAACAAAGATATGATGATGTTGAAAAGTCAAAAAGAGAAGAAGAAAAAAAAAGACATTTAACGCGCAAAGACCGATTTGGTTACTGTTGGGTCATTGCGTTCTCATCAGTGCTGTATATTTCTTTGCCCCATTCTTTACGAACTTTCACAAGACGACGACGACGATCCAAAGTCTCAGTCAACTCACACACCAGACGACTCCTTTATTAAATTATTTCAAAGTCCTTTCATCTTCATTCATCAACACTTAGCCACAGATGCGATTTGCTGTTTCTTCTTCTTCATTGTGCTCATCAACACTCATGAACACGAGCACGGCAGCGAGGAAGACAAAAGCTTCTGTGTTGTATTTCTGATTTTGATTTCGTAAGTTGCTTACAATTTCTCAAACAATTTTGTCTAAGTCAACTCAATTTTAGATCACTTATCTTCTTTCTTTCTGTGGCTACTATAAGTCAACTGATTTTTTGATTATTTGCTTACAGGATTCTGATGTTCATCGGAGGGAACCCCAGATTTTGTTTCTGTAGTTTATAGAGATTTTACCCATTTTGTGGAATTTGGGGGATTTGTGATGATGGGTAGGTTAGTTTTTACAATTTTTCTGGGGAATTGTTTCTTGTTGCTGCTACTGTGTAGCTTGATCGGTGCAAATCAGGCCAACGTAGATTGCTTGAAGACTATAAAATATCAAGTTAAGGATCCGAATGGATATTTATCGAGTTGGGATTTTGGCAACGAGACTGCTGGTTTTATCTGCAAGTTTAGTGGTGTGACTTGTTGGCATGATGATGAGAATAGAGTTTTGAGTATTAAGCTCTCTGGTTATGGTCTCAGAGGAGTGTTTCCTCTTGGGATTAAGAATTGTTCTGATTTGACTGGTCTAGATCTTTCTAGAAACAACTTCTCTGGACCTTTACCATCCAACATTTCCTTGCTCATTCCACTTGCTACGATTCTAGACCTCTCATACAATAGTTTCTCTGGTGAAATCCCTATGTTGATCTCAAACATTACCTTTTTGAACACTCTTATGCTTCAGCATAACCAGTTCACGGGCACTCTTCCTCCCCAGCTAGCGCAACTTGGACGGCTCAAAACGTTCTCTGTGGCTGACAATAATCTCGAAGGTCCTATCCCAAATTTCAACCAGACCTTGAAAATTCCGGAGAACTTTGCTAATAACCGGAATTTGTGTGGTAAGCCTCTGGATGACTGTAAGAGTCCTACTGGCTCTCGTGGTAAAGTTGTTATTATAGCAGCAGTTGGTGGACTGACTGCGGCAGCATTAGTCGTTGGGGTTGTTTTGTTATTCTATTTCCGTAAAATGGGTGTTGTTCGGAAGAAGCAGGATGATCCTGAAGGAAACAGATGGGCAAAGAGCTTGAAGGGACAGAAAGGCGTTAAGGTAAAAAAAGGCTCATTGATTTGTATTTTGCTGTATGTTGTTATGTTCTGAATTTATGATATATGTTTGGTGTTTTGTGTATTTTCAGGTTTTCATGTTTAAGAACTCAGTTTCAAAGATGAAATTAAGCGATCTTATGAAGGCAACAGAGGAATTCAAGAAAGATAATATAATTGGAACAGGAAGAACAGGGACTATGTACAAAGGAGTGCTTGAAGACGGGACTCCACTTATGATAAAGAGGTTGCAGGATTCGCAACGTTCTGAGAAAGAGTTTGATTCAGAGATGAAGACTCTGGGCTCTGTAAAAAACAGAAACTTAGTCCCTCTCTTGGGCTATTGTGTTGCGAATAAGGAGAGGCTTCTGATATACGAGTACATGGCAAACGGTTACCTTTATGATCAGTTACATCCTGCAGATGAAGAATCCTTCAAGCCCTTGGACTGGCCTTCAAGGCTGAAAATTGCGATTGGGGCGGCAAAAGGATTGGCATGGCTTCATCACAGCTGCAACCCGAGAATCATCCATCGCAACATAAGCTCGAAATGCATATTGTTGACTGCAGAATTCGAGCCCAAGATCTCGGATTTCGGTCTAGCTAGGCTGATGAACCCAATTGATACCCATTTGAGCACATTCGTCAATGGAGAATTTGGGGATTTCGGTTATGTTGCTCCCGAGTATTCAAGAACCATGGTCGCAACTCCAAAAGGAGATGTTTACAGCTTTGGGGTTGTGCTTTTAGAGCTAGTAACAGGCCAAAAAGCAACGAGTGTGACAAGAGTATCTGAAGATGCTGAGGAAGAAAGCTTCAAAGGTAACCTTGTGGAATGGATTACAAAGCTATCAAGTGAATCAAAACTGCAGGAAGCGATTGACAGGTCTTTACTTGGGAACGGTGTGGATGATGAGATCTTCAAAGTGCTCAAACTAGCATGCAATTGCGTTCTACCTGAAGTACCAAAGCAGAGGCCAACCATGTTTGAAGTGTATCAGCTTCTGAGGGCCATTGGAGAGAGCTACAACTTCACCGCCGATGATGATATCTTAATCCCCTCTGAATCAGCTGAAGGCGATTTCATCGAGGAGCTCATAGTTGCTCGCTGATCAAGAGGAAGGGTGAGACATCTTTAGTCGTAGCAGTCCAAAGATATATATAATTACATATATATATATATGTTTAAGTAAGTATTGTTTTTCTTTTAATTTTTGGGTTCTCCTCGTCGATGGTGTGGTTGTAATATGAAATATTGTTAGATGCACTCTCTTTTATTACTACTATACTGAGCTTTTGGTGTGTAGTACAGTCACTGGGTTGGTTTTGCCACCGCGTCGTTGCTGCTTTATAAATTTTGGGCACTGTTCAATTTGGTTGGAAAGATTTAACATTTGTATCCCACTATTGTTTATCACAACACCCCATTGTCCATTTTAATGAACCATATGAACAATATCACATAATAATTTAGGAAACAAGGGTATATATTAGGAAATTGTGGTGAATAATCAAAATCATTTTACTAATTTTTCAATTAACCCACAAAAATGTTTTTGGGGAAAATGGCTAAAAAACCCTCTACTTTTTTAAAATGTTCAAATAATACTTATATTATTTCGAAAATTATTATATTTTTCTAATTAAGACATACAACTGCAAAAATATGAAACTTTTTTTAAAATGTCATTTCGAGCATTTGACATTATCTCTCTCTCTCCGTTAATAGAGGATGATGTGGCAGTTTAAATCGTCGAATAAACCAAAATGATATTAACCCTAACGGCTAACCAATGTAAAACAGAAAAAAGAAAAAGAGAAAAAAAAATAATGTAAAAGAGAATCGTTTCTTCTTTAAATAAAATCAAAGTATTGAAGTTTGTTGTTCATGCTTTCATCATTGATTCACGTCGATTTTATTTACTTTTGTGATGGAGAAAATATTTTTCTTCTTAAAATTTTGATTCTACCTTAAAAAATTCATATTTGAAAATTTTGGTAAGACATGTACTCAATTGAACTTAAAAATCTGTAAGTTAACTACCATTTATGAAGATTCTTGGATCTATTTGCATTCAAATACCAAACAACTCCTTCCTTTCTTATCTTCTTTCACATTAATAGTAATTGTTGTTTTTCCAATATATGTTGGTTCCTTCATGTTATTTCTCCCGCATAGGAGGACAGTAACGAAGAAGAAGAAGAGCTTCTTTGAACTTAACCTCCAGGACAATGTTCTCTTTGAGAGCAGGTCTTGATAGGATCAAGAAAACCAAATTTAAAATAATTAGACTTCGTCAATTCTTAATTTTTGTTTTTTTGCTTAATTCTCGTCGACAATAATAGAAGAAGAAGTGTTCTTCGATCACGTTTTCACTTCCACTTTTGTAGGAATTCATGATTCCATATCTTTATTTCCTTAGATGTAACATTCCTATTTAAGGACATCAAAAGAATGAACAAAGCAAAGATTAAATTTTCTACAAAAACTACAACTTGTTCCTTTTACGCTTAAGTGGAACCGCATTAGGTTTCCATGCAACTGAAAAACATATTAACCATGAAGCTTCTTGGACTCACCTTAGTTCTTCTTTTAGCGGTGGTGACTTGCAAAGCTGAAGAGATTACTTGCGAAGAGACCAAGCCATTCACATGCAACCAAACTGATCGTTTCAACAGAAGCCATTTCGATGATGATTTCATCTTCGGTGTTGCATCTTCTGCTTACCAGGCATGTAACAAATCAAAAAAAAAAAATTTTTTTTTTTTTGGTAAAAGGTTAAGAAACAAATAAAATATTGTCCCAATTTCGACGTAAAAAATCATTAAGAAACACTAAAATCGTTGCATGGTTGTTTTTTCATTTTCAGATAGAAGGTGGCAAAGGTCGTGGACTTAACGTTTGGGATGGCTTCACTCACCGATATCCAGGTCTGTCGTTTGCATGGTCGATGTATATAAAGGCTTATATATATATATATATATATATATGAGAGGAGTGTCGGTACGTTATATTTCTCTATACATTAATAGTAATGTCTTTGTACGCTATCAGAGAAAGGAGGACCCGATTTGGGGAATGGAGACACTACTTGTGGATCATATGAGTACTGGCAGGTTCATTCTCCATATACATGTATCTGTTCAAACTAATATACTCACTGACATTTTTATCGACTACGTGTGGATTTACATGCGAATATATTTATATTTATAAACTGCAGAAAGATATAGACGTAATGGCCGAACTCGGGGTTGACGGCTACAGATTCTCGCTTGCGTGGTCAAGAATCGCTCCGAGTATGTACACATTGGTCCCTGCATATATATTGACTGTCCGAAAAATAAATATATGATATATATGAGCAGGAGGAAAGGTGGAGATGGGAATCAACCAAGCAGGTGTTAAGTACTATAACGATGTCATAGATGTCATATTACCCTAGCAAAGAATATGACCAGGTGTATGAAGGTTTCTTGGACCCCAAGATCATGTATGTTATTGATTCCATGCTGCTTATTAAGAAATATGACAACATATAAAGATTTGATCTTGCATTAACGAAATGATTTTTTAATATGCATGCGCAGAAAAGATTTCAAAGATTATGCGGATCTATGTTTCGATTTATTTGGTGATAGGGTAAAGAACTGGATCACGATCAACCAGCTCTACACAGTGCCTACGAGAGGCTATGCAATGGGGACAGATGCACCCGGTCGATGTTCTTATTGGCTTTATAAAGATTGTTACGCCGGAGATTCTGGAAGAGAACCGTATAAAGTTGCACATAACCAGCTTCTTGCTCATGCCACAGTCGTCGATCTTTACAGAAAAAAATATAAGGTAATCTAACAACTGATTTTAATGAGTTCTCTCCATTTGGAAAACAAATGTAATCTAACAACTGATTTTAAATTAATCATCATTATATATACATGTCTTCGTGACAACAGCAGAAACAAGGAGGACAGATTGGAGTTGTGATGATAACTAGATGGTTTATTCCATATAATAGCTCTCAAGCCAACAAAGAGGCAACTGAGAGAAACAAAGAATTTTTCCTGGGATGGTATATATATCTTTTTATATCCAAAAAAAACCCAACAACGATAGGTTCACATATATATATAAACTTACTAAGGAATATGTATAAAATATATAGGTTCATGGAGCCGCTAACAAAAGGTAAATACCCTTATATCATGAGAAAAGATGTGGGTGAACGGCTTCCAAAGTTCAATACAACAGAAGCCAAACTTGTAAAGGGTTCATATGATTTTATTGGTATCAACTACTACCAAACTCAGTACGTCTATGCCATTCCCAAAAATCCTCCGAATAGACTCACCGTCATGAATGACTCACGTTCAGCATTCTCATGTACTACTATATTTCTACATAGTTACAACCTTTCTATATATGTATCTCCTCTTATTTACAACATTTTGTGACCATTCATTACTTCATCCTTCTGTTTACAGATGAAAATAAGGATGGTCCCATTGGTCCATGGGTATGCATGATCCACCCCTATTTTCCATTATTTTTAAGAAAATAACATATATCTACTTTTGGATTTATCTATGTTTCCCTTTCTTAGTTCACTGGAGACAGTTATTACTATCCAAGAGGAATTTTAAACGTGCTGGAGCACTTCAAAACCAAATACGGAAACCCTCTAGTTTATGTCACCGAGAACGGTGAGTTTACTCATCCTTTTTATATATATATATATATATATTTTTTTTTTTCTTCTTCTATATATACAAGTTTAGTGTATTTTGAAATCGGTCCAAGAAACCGACATAATTGTGTAATTGTTCATGTTACGACGGTCTAACTAGGATATAGTAGCCCCGGTGGTGACACACCCACATTTAAAGTTATAGCTGATTCCAACCGGACTGATTATATCTGCAGTCATCTATGTTTTCTCCGTAAGGCCATCAAGTGAGTGGATGCTACTCTTCTTCGTATTTTTTGTACGTTAGTGTTATATATATAAATGCTTTTTGATCAACCGTACGCCTTTAATCACTGTTCCTTTTTTCCAGGGACTCTGGTTGCAACGTGAAAGGATACTTTGCTTGGTCTCTTGGTGATAATTATGAATTCGGCCAAGGCTTTACTGTGAGATACGGACTCAGTTACGTTAATTTCGCTAATATCACTGCTAATAGATACCTCAAATATTCTGGAATATGGTACAAAAAGTTTTTAAAGGGTACAACCAAGGTTCATGAGAACCAAGATTTCTTACGCTCAAGGCTCTTCTTCGAGAACCGTGATCAGAAGAAGGTCGCGGATGCATAAATGATCAAAACCAGTTTATGGCCATCGAGATCATCTTCATGTCTCCTTGTTCTACTTGCTCCATAGAGAGGAGCGATTCCTTCATTCAAAGCATAATTCATTTTGTCACTGATTTGAGTTATCCATGCTTCTTGTTCGTTTGGACCTTTTTTGAAAGGCTTTGTTAATGCTTAACGAGTTATGATATACGAAAGGGGAGGAAATGTCATGCTAAGGCTTATTGGACACAAAGTTTTTTCTAAAGTTAATGCAACTTCGTCTCAATTCCATAGTTTGACTCTACACATTGTTTATTAAATAAAAATCGTAACTAAAGATGATCAAAATTAATAAATAATTTATATACTATATTATGTCAAGGCATTGAACAAAAAAAACAAAAAAAAAACAATAAATATCAAATGGAAATTTGCATGTTCTTAAACCTATTGACTATGAGATTTCTAAAATAAGCAAACATTGATTTACACCTAGTACTCTCTCACTTTGTGTTAAGCTTTCACCATTTTTCCCTCATAAATAAGGCCAAACAGCTACAACCTAGTTAACTCTCTCTCACGCTTTAAGACTATCAACAATGGTTTCAACTATCAACACCCTCCACATCATCCCTTCTCTCTTCCACATCATTTCCTCTCTCTTCCACCTAATAATTCAACACCCACTAAAATTTTATACTCTACAATAATTTGTTTAATAAAAGATTCAACACCCTACCCTACCATTTCTATTTCATTATTTCAATTTTGTTTAATGTTTTGTTTCTATAATTACATATTAATAACAATTGCTAATTAAAATTAAATTAAATAACTAAAATTAAATAAATTTATTTTCTTATTTTAAATTTTTTTAATATTGCAAGTAAAAAAGACCAGAAATAGAGAAAATTATTATTAAAACAAATAAAAACGAGAGTTTATAAGAGGCTATATAGAATTTTTTTGTTAAGAAGATGGTTTTTTTTTCTGTGTCCAAATCTAACAAAAGAGGTCTCTATTTATAGAGTTTGAGAAATGATGAATTTTGATATATATATATATATATATATTTTTAGAAGAAAATATAATTTCATATGCAATAATTGTTTTTAAATAATGTAGATGTAAATAAAGTGGAGATTTTTTTATATTCAAATAAAATGAATTAAGTATCTATTTATAGAACACAAAAAATTATGAATTTTGATATAAAAAACGTAATATAAAAAAATTATTTGCTATACAAAAATTGGTTTTGAATAAATAGGGGGTGATAAACATCTCAACTACCAATTAGAACAAAACATGTGTCTCTTTTGCTATTATTTTTTTTTGCGAAAAAAATAAAAATAAAATTTGGCCTTACGCGCGTGCAGCTCGCGTGTGCTGCAGCAAACCTCTCACCATTTGACATATGTCTGCCGTGGGCCTAAAATTTTTGATTTCAACATGCTGAATGTTTTCAACACATTTGAATACACGTCAGCTTTTTTTTTTTTTTAACACCTCCGTTGTAGTTATTAAGCAGTTGAATTGTTTATTCAACTAGTCCATTGTAAGTAGTCTAAGAACATAATCCCTTATGGATATTTTAACATTAAAATATTAGTATTTTTGTATAATTTAATTATATATTTAAAGTTAAATTTTAAAACAAAACATAATCCAATTAAAATAAGACAAGTCTCATAGTATCTTATTTAAGAACCCTTCTCTCATTTTTTTCTCCCATTTTTTTTTATTTTCAATACTTTAATGATGGGTATCTTGTTAAAATATCTTATCGGAGATACTCTAAAAACTTATTTTTCTTGACACTCTAATGTGCTCCACATTTTCCTTGCAAGACTAACAAAGAGAAATATCATACTTAATAATAATGATAAGGTATAAGTTCTTGTTTACATGTTTACTAAAAGAGTTTAACCCATTTAAACCAAAAATTGATTATCACTCAAACATTTGTTTAGGTACACGATTAGAACTGATTTTTGATTCACGTTATCGTGGTTAAACATTCTCTTCAATATATATAAAAAAAAAAGAATGTTGATTGTGAACAAATTAGAAAGAAGAAACAAAAAAAAGGTTTATACATACTACAGTTTAAGCAAAAGAAATGTTTGATGAGAATCAGACAGAGGGGAGCTTTTAAGTTAACCTTATAAAATTAAAAGCAATGTCAAAGAAGAAACAGTCGAAGCTCCAAAGTCAACGGAGCTAAATAAACCAAATGACCTTCCTTTGAATGATTCACCAGCTTCTCGTTAACCTTCCGCCATCTTCAAAAACCCAGAAAGCTTCTCGCTTTCTTCATCCAACAATGAATTCCCCAAGACCCATCTCCGTCGTCTCCACCTTCGCCTCACCATCCTCCCCTTGTGACTCAACTAAGAAGCCTCTGAGTTTGTGGCCTGGTATGTACCACTCACCGGTCACAACCGCTCTATGGGAAGCCAGATCCAAAATCTTCGAATCACTTCTAGATCCTCCTAAAAACGCTCCACCTCAGAGCCAGCTTCTCACCAGAACCCCTTCTCATAGCCGAACCACCATTTTCTACCCTTTCTCCACTGATTTCATTCTCCGGGAGCAGTACAGAGATCCATGGAACGAGGTCCGAATCGGGATCTTGCTCGAAGATCTCGATGCTTTAGCCGGCACTATCTCCGTCAAGGTATCCCCAATTTTGTGTTGATTTGCCAAATTAAGTTCCAAAGTTTGATCCTTTTTCAGGGTTCTGTGATTTTCTGACTCTGGTTGTAGTATAGATTTATTGTGTATTTGCTGTTATATACCACAAGTTGAATGTGTGTGTACATTGTGATTCAGCATTGTTCTGATGATGATAGCACAACGAGGCCACTCTTGCTGGTTACAGCTTCTGTTCATAAGATTGTATTAAAGAAGCCGATTTGTGTCGACATTGATCTCAAGATTGTTGCTTCTGTCATTTGGGTTGGCCGCTCATCTATCGAGATTCAACTCGAAGTTATGCAATCCGAACACAGTATGTATATATTGTCTACAAATTCAACTTACAAGGATGTATCCTGAAACTCAAAAATTAAAACATTTGCTTCTGTTTTCTTGTTGTTGTTTTCAGAAGATGTCAAGGCTTCTTCAGATTCAGTTGCACTAACTGCCAACTTTATTTTTGTGGCACGTGACTCTAAGACTGGTAAAGCTGCTCCTATTAACCGGCTTTCTCCAGAAACCGAGCTCGAAAAGCTTCTCTTTGAGGAAGCCGAAGCTAGGAATAACTTGAGGAAGAAGAAGAGGGGAGGTGATAGAAGGGAATTCGATCACGGGGAGTGTAAGAAGCTCGAGGCTTGGTTGGCTGAAGGAAGGATCTTCTCTGACATGCCAGCTCTTGCAGACAGAAACAGCATTCTTCTGAAAGATACCCGTCTCGAGAATTCGCTAATATGTCAACCGCAGCAGAGGAACATCCATGGCAGGATTTTTGGAGGGTTTTTGATGCACAGAGCGTTTGAGTTGGCCTTCTCCACAGCTTATACATTTGCTGGTCTAGTGCCCTACTTCTTAGAAGTTGATCACGTCGATTTCCTAAGACCAGTCTGTATCCATATCACTTCTTACTATCCTCTTCTTGTTCACATTCATCTTCTGTATATAACTAATGCTGAATGGGCTTGCATGACAGGTGGACGTCGGGGATTTCTTACGTTTTAAATCCTGTGTGCTTTACACTCAACTGGATAAACTGGACTGTCCACTCATCAACATCGAAGTTGTTGCCCATGTTACAAGCCCAGAGATTCGTTCCAGTGAGGTAAAATCTTTAACTTGATGATTGGAGCTTTGTTAAACGATCGTTTCAAGAACTTGCTCATTGATTCTTTAGAAAAGATACATCTTCATTCCAGTTTCTCAGACCATATCAGATTTGAAGCTCATTATGTTAATTTGAGGTCTCTTTCTCTGTTGCATATGATGTAGGTTTCAAATACATTCTATTTCAAGTTCACAGTACGACCAGAGGCAAAGGCCAGAAACAATGGGTTTAAGCTTCGAAATGTAGTTCCTGCCACAGAGGAAGAAGCTCGTCATATCCTTGAGCGCATGGATGCAGAAGCTTTGAACTCAAGCAAACAACAAGTGTAGACATAATTCTGCGGTAATAACTATGGTGTTTATGTTTTATAAAAGACTTGGCTTATCAGGTCTTATCCTCTGACCACAAATTGACTAGAAATGTAGATGCATTTCTACTGTATCTAAACGATTTGCTTATATAACCAAAGATTTGGCTTACACCTGCTACTCATTGAGTTGGATGTCGAACAGAATACATGTTACCCTTTTGGGTGCTTAATTGTAGCTGCCACTAGCAGAAAAGAAATGGATGAATGAAAGTTACAGCCGATTCTGCAGAAGACAAGAAATTGATCTAGACTAGATAGGTACCAGTCCAAATCTGCGCTTTCTTCTTGGGAGAAAAGAGTTTCAAGTTGAGAAATTGCAATAAGAAATGTCTTAAAATCCATTCATATATGCAACTTCAAGCGGAAGAGCGGGTTACAGAGTATCAAAATCTTTTGAATTTCCTAGGTAACGATAAATGACGGCTAAAAGTTGAGAAATAAACAGCAAGAGATCACACTTGACACCTAAGGATTTGTCTCAAGAGATGCTGTTAGCAAGCATATGGGCTCTTTGCCCTTGGCTTGTGTGTCTTCTCAGTCTATCTTGTTCTCTCTTATCAGTAGAACCACCCAATAATTGCACCAATGGGGACAAAGATCGCTGCACCAGTAAGAAGATTGTATCTTCCTCCTCGCATAGATCTAATGGAAAGCCACAGAGACTCGATAGATATGACACAACTTCCTCCCCGACAAAAATCACCAAGACCAAGATTTTGAATGAAATTAGCATCAACACCTGGGAATGTCTTCCAAAAAGTCATACAAATATTCTCCAGAAATGGCGTTAGTCATACCCGTTACAAGAAACTGAAACTAGAGATACGTTCCTAATCATTACATTAAAATCTTACAATGGGAATCAGTCTCCCATTTCATTACATACTGTGTCTAGAACAGACAGGAAGTCTCGCACAATCATGAAGATTCTCACTGTCTGACCTTCCTTGGAAGAATCTCCATGGAACTGCTCTGTGACCTCTTCCAATGCAGAGAGCGTTGAGCTTTCTCGTATTTTAATCTTCACGATCTCCTCTGCAGCGGTTTTCAAGAATCGGGCCATCCTCTCCCTGAACTTCAGCCATTGATCTCCACTCGATCCATTCTCCTCACTCAGTAGCAAAAGCTCCTCGATGTTCTTGATTCCTTGGCAAAGCTTCGAGACATTGCTTCTTAGAACACCATACTCGATGTCTGCTGATTTCTTGACATTGCCTAGCTCTGAATTAAGGTTTCTGATGCCTTCTAAAGCTCTCATACTGCCTTCTGATTTCATCATTTCTTGAACTACAAAATGCAAGAGACTGCTTCTTCCATCTAATCCCTTGACATCAACGAGCTTGAGGAGCGTGTCAAGTTTGAAGTCATGAGCTTCACCACAGTGGTTTGTTCTAACATTCATCTTGTTTCCTGTCTTCAGTACAGCGTCCAGAAGTATCGAGAACATTCTACTGTTCCTTAGTTCTTCACAAGCAACCTGCAAAAGCAGATAAGCTTAATGAGACATAACATAAGATTACACAACATCAGACACATAAATCTGCTTATCTTCAGCATTACCTGAACAACACTGAATGACTTTCTGAGACGTTTGATCTCGGAGTGGAAATTAGCCACAAAGAGCAATGCATCAACACGTTTGAACACGAAAGGCACATGAAGCAATTCCTTAAGAAACCTCTCAGCTGGGCCAATCTCTGAATCACCACTATAGCTCTTCAACTTCCTCTCTTCTTCTTTACTAGGTGCCAATCTTGATAAACACTCAAGAAGTTCAGCTCCAAGTGCATCGCAGTCACCTAAATCAATAATTAGAAGAACACAAATCAATAACTTTACAATAGCACATGGCAATAGATTCAAGATTATTTTACTTACCATCAAGAAGAGCTTGACAAACATCCTTTGTGGTTAAGTTAAGTAGTTGGAGCAGAGTAGCAATATTCTGAGCCTTTCTCGGATCTAAAACTTTGCCTTCTTGATTTAGGATCGGAAGATCTCTAGGATTTGACGAGTTTGCAATGAACAGAGTCTCTACCATCTCCTTGTTTAATCTACCACACAGTCACATAAAACAAACGTCATTATACTCTTATCAACAAAAATAGAAACAAAGAGAGAAAACTTTCACTTCACTTACTTATAAGAGCTTGATCTAAGTCGCTCCCAAGGCAGCTGTTTGGGAGGTTGGTCCGAAAAAGATAGCTTTTTTACATCATTTTGAACCACAAATGGCTGAGACGGTGGGACAAGAGGAGGTGGTCTGGTCGGAGGAGGAAGAGCAGGAACTGTTGCTACTTTTCTCTGTTGAGAAGAAGATTCACCAATGTTGATAACAAAATCTCTTCTTGACGAAGCAGAATGAGAAAGCAAAACAGACTTCACATTCCGACTAAAATCGTTCCAAATCGGCGGCGAACTATCAAGAAACTTCCGGAATAAGCCATCAGGAGAAGTAGAAACTGAAGAGTAGAGAGAAGAAAGTGGTGTTCTTATGAATCCTCTGTCTGGTGAAGTAGAAGCAGAAGAGATACGAGGAAACCCAAATCCCACATTTTGATTCCAGAAGCTAAACATTCTTAAAGAAGACGACCCATTTCCGTTATAGTTCTTCCTCACTCTTAGCCTCTCCGGTGATGGAGACTGAAGGTTAGTGGCGTCTGAGTATCTAGGGTTTGGTGGAGACATGGTCATAGAGAATGACCTAGCTGGAGAAACCCAACCGGAGCAGGAGGAGGAGCATGAATGAGAAGGGCTTGAAGTCTCTGAGCCAGGGAGAGAAGCCATAGGTGAGAAGAACACATCTTCTTCTTCGTCTTCTTCGTTTACCTCTGCTTCATAGTTGTTATGGTGGAAGCTACGAGTTGGTAATGGTGGTAATGGTCGTATCTCCGGCGAGTCTTGCTTAAAGAAACAAGTCCCTCCGGTTCTTATATGTTCAGATTCCTCTGTATTGAGGTAGAAAACTTCTGAAGGAGAGGTAGTAGCAGCCATA
The DNA here is from genome assembly GCA_900406565.1 of Turritis glabra. Lineage (NCBI taxonomy): Eukaryota > Viridiplantae > Streptophyta > Magnoliopsida > Brassicales > Brassicaceae > Turritis > Turritis glabra. The sequence continues at coordinate 3,621,939 of OVBN01000231.1, forward strand.
TTGAAGTTAGTGGTGATGTGACTCTGTTCATCATCATAGCTGCTTGTGTTGCTACTAGGACAATGACTGTTCTTAACATGACGGTTTTGCCCTTGGTGCCGGCCGTAGAGAAACAAGGCCAAGCCTAAGACTGTGGCGACGGCAAGAACGGCAGAGATAGCTGGAAGGAGAAGTGTAGGAGAAGCGTGGTGTGGTTTAGAGGAGCGAGGGAGGACTAGGGCGGAGATGTTGGCCGGGAAAGTAGGAAAGACGGCGAAGGTAGGAGGAGGAGGAGGAGCTGAGGAGGAGTAGGTAGGGAAGAAAGGAGGACTTATGGGGGAGAGAGGAGGAGGTAGAGGTGAATCGTAGTCGTAGAGGTGACGACGGCTGAGAGTAACGGCGGATGCGTACGATAAAGGGAACGGTGGTGCGCATGTTAGCAGGAAGAAGAAGATGGCGAACCAAAAAATCTGCATTTTTTCTGCAAAGCGCTCTCTCTCTCTCTTTCTCACACTGTTCAGTGTTCACACACACTTTAACAGAGGAGAGAAGTTAATGGGGCACTATTATGGCTGTACCTGTGTCTTTGAGCTATATGAGTAATAATAATAATACTCTGTGACCATTTTACTATTACCAATGTAAATATTTACATCTTTTTAACGTGACACTGACACAGAGACCACACCACTAGGCTACTTCGAAAGTAACTACTTAAAAATTTACTTATAGCAACAATTATAAATTTGGTACATACGTATTTGTAACTGTGAAGATTTAGTGAATCCAGGAAAAGAGTGTATATGATATATGTAATAATTACTTGAACTTCGAAGTTTAACCCGTCTTTCAAAAGAATCTTTTTTGACCTTTTCTGACTCTCCTCTATATCCACACTTTATTGCTCTGCCATGGAAAACATCAAAGAAGTGTACAGTACCATTTGGCATATTCAAAAACAATTTCACCATCAATAGATAGACAATGCAATAGAGGGGCTCATTTCTTTTGGGGTCTATAAGCCCAAACTCTTTATTTTCAGAATTTGGGTTTTCATTGGTTACCAAATTAAACTGATATTTAAAACAGGCATTTAAACATAATCTGATTATCTACGAAATGACGGTTTGTTAACGACTTCAGATTTTTACTATTCAAATCATTCGTCACAAATTGGATTTTATTATCCATCCGCTGGATATAAAGTGAACTGCCTTCTCTAAAAAGGAATCAAGAGATTGCTAAAGAATAGTTGGCTAAACAACCCAAAAGTAACTATGATTTTTGACTATCACACCTCTTCTCTTGAGATATTTCCTTGCTTCAACATCTTCTTTGTGTTGCATCTTAATTATATTTAACACTCTTTGCTATCTTCTCATTTTTATCAACAAAGCTCTGATGAGTGATGACTGCTTCATAAACTTATGATGTACCTATCTATGGTGAATATATTCGAGCAAGTAGAAACCATTAGGCTGATCATCTTTGAAATCTCTTTCGTTTAGTACAGGAAAAACACGCAAGTTAAGGTTGTAATTATTACCTTACAAATTTTGTCATCTTACTTGTGTGTGAATCATTTTTGTCTAGCTAATAACCACTTCATCCATGTCGACAAACAATACCTTGCAATGTGTTCTGGTAAATCCACCTGAAAAAACATCTCAGATGAAAAGAACACAAATAAGAAACACATCTATTGTACGAGAAAAAACAAGAGAAAACAAGAACAGGGGGAACTCACACTGGTCCATGTTGCAGAAAACCCATCAGTAGATAGGAACCAACTTCGACCTATTGTATGCAGACCTATAAGCTCGTCATCACCGAGATCATCATCATCATCATCAAAAGCCCTCTTCTTATTTTTCTTTCTTTTCTTCTTCTGCCTCTTGTGCCTCTTTTTAGAAACCCGGCTTCTACTATCTGAGTCAGATTCGCTTTCTTCAGAGAATCCGTTATGGCTTAGCAGCAAGTGGTCGCTAGACCTGCGGAAGTCAATTCCATTTTCTCTAAATAGAAGCTCCCATAAATCTGGCGTCTGACATTCCTCTGATAGTCTGAAGTGAATAGTCCAAGAAAGTAACCCGAGTAATTTTATCACCTCTACGTGTTTCATCTTCGAAAGATCTCTCAGAATTAGAGTAAAGCTACTGCCGTTTTCCAAACCTCTGAAGATCTCTGCCGTGGTTTCTTTCAACAATTCTCCCTCATCATTGAGGTTCTCGTCACGTACAAGCCGTAGCAACTGACGACCTTGGTTGATAATAGAATTCAGCAGTAGCAGCTCGTCGATAGATTCTGTGTCGACATATCTTGAAAGAACAACCCCGAGCCAGCAAGACGAGTCACCACTATCCCAAGATGCAATGCTTGGCTCGAAATAGTTGCCAAGCAATTCAAGAAATCGACAAAAGTCACGTTCTTCTTCGAGGGTGATAAGGAGATGTTGAGTTAAAGAAGAGAAAGACTCCTCCGTAAGAAACTCCTCAACAGCATCCCAAACATCATCCATATCTTCTTCGTACATGAAACGAATAAAGAGATCTAGAAAGAATTTGGTATCAAGGAACAAAACCTGACCATCTTTCAGCGACTCAGCAAACTCATTGGACGACCAAAATTCAGGAACATTGTCAAGAAAATTTTCAATGGTTCGTTGGAGGTCCAGATCAAGAAGGTAATGAGGCTTTGTAGCAACAACCGCAGGCGATTGCCCGTGTTTCCCCCGCCACTCAAGCTCTTCCCAGCAAATATCCCGGTTCGCAAACGCAAACTGCGCCAATGCTTTTGCACCACGTTTGTGATCAGACCCACCATCATAAGCAAACTCAGAGAACCACTCTAGTATACGCTTCGGATTCCCTGCATATTTCAAAATCTTAACATCAAGCACAATCACAAGATAATGTAAACAATGGGAGCAAAATATAACCAGACACTTCACCTTCAAAGAACTTCTCAAGTATATAGCTTCTTTTCGCTAACAAAGATCCAAGTTTCCTCGGTCTCTTTTCAAACATCATTTGCAGAAGCTGAGATACAAACTGCATCTTTCTAGGTTTTGATCTTAATAACTTCATGAAAATACTAAGTTGCTTCCTAGGGGATATAGAAATAGTGGAAAGAGCACTACAAAGCCAAAGTCTAGCTTCTGATCGAGCTCCACGAGTCACCAACGATTGAATGTGAGAGCCTAATTTGTTCAACAGAGGCAAAATCACATTGATGTTGCTACTGTCGTGGGCAACATCGTTCAACATTGGTTCAGACAAGAACAAATTCACCATCTTTTTGATCTACCAAAAATAATACGATTTGGGTTTTGATGAGAGGGAAGACGAAGCAGAAACTTTTAAGCCCTAAAATCATTCAAGAATTCGGAACCGAAAGATTTGAAAATCTCTACTACAACTTAGGGTTTCAGATAGGAGAAGGAGATTTGAGGGTTTGGGAAAAGGAAGAAGAGTACCAAGAGTTTAGTTGCGTCGTCGAGGTAAAGCCGAGAGAACTGGAAAGGATCAAAATTACGCCATCTGTTTATGACCGAGCTGCTTCTGGTTCGCAATTTTCCTAATAGGCAAGCCAGACGGTTCGAACCGACCACGATTCTTTTGGACCGGCCCTATTTTAATTTTGAAGAAAAAGAGAGAGAGATAGTAGAATGACCTTTTTATCTACTGAACGCGCCACGCGGTTTGCAATTTATAATTTTATAATGCATCGTAAAATAAACTAAAATAAAATTAAAATAAAAAGTAGAAAACTAAATAGGATCACTCGTGAGAAAACATTTTTTGGCAATTAATTATTATTTTTTTTTTTTCAATTAAATATACTCATATATTTCTAAATATTTAGGATATTTTATTTTTATTTGAAGGAGGTTTACTTCTTTTTTTCTGTCTATCGAACTTTTACAAAACTTTGACCACTTAATTAACTTTTTCTTATTTGAATTAGCGCTAATTTTTTACCGTACAAAATTTTATAAGACTTCCTTCATATGATTTCTAAACTTTTCAAGAAGCGAATGATGCACAAAGCTTTGAATAGTATTTTTGTTAATGAAAATAAATTAAATTTTAGTTAGATAAGTTTTCATTTTAGATTTAATAGAGAACAAACAAAAGTTTTTCTTAACTAAGTTTTTTAATTTATTTTTTATATATACTTTTTTTTTTGTTTTTACGAAATATTTGATCGATAGACTTGACACGTGTCACGATCATATTAGTTTGTAATTTTGAGAAACCAACTTTTATATAATAAGATTTGAAACCTATGAATTAACTAATTGGGCTATAATGATCCAAAAATCCGTAAAAATTCACATATATAAAGTCTAATATGGTCTTTTCTTATTTTGTTTTGGGATTTTCTTTATAAAGAAAATAACTTACCTATAACATCTTTTGAAAACCAATGTAAGAAGGAGTGAATCAAAAAAATTGTGAAAATGCAACTTTTGTGCAAGAATATTTAATGTCAGTAACAACAACATTCAAACAATGACAAGCAAATGACATAAGTAATATTTTAAAAATAATATTCTATATTTATCTTTTTACTGGACATATTCATGTATTACCATTATACATTTTGTCTTGAATATTATTGTAAACTTCTTGTTGTTGGTCATTGTTCTGGTTAAACCACTCATCTGCAACATTTTCACTATCCACATGTCCAAAAGACTGAACATCTTTAATATAAAAACCTTCAATGTCAATGCTTAACATCATCTCCATTCAACAACTTTTAATAAGTGTCTTCAAAATAAAATAATATTAAAATTTAAAGATACCTTCAAAAATGAAGATGCAAAGTGTCTTTCTAGAGACACTTTTATCATATTTAAAAACCCAATCATTTTTTATTATTTTTTTATTCTTTAAATAATGTAAAAACACCCTAAATAATTGTTGAATGGAGATGCTTTAGTGTGCTAACTCCCCTCCCATATTCTGATCACCATATCCATGTATTTCCATTTAAAACTAAATCTCAACCTATTAATAGCAACAAAACTTTCACTGGGATACATCTCAATATTCTCAATTACTAAACCTAAGCACATATAACCGCATAATTAATCCAATAAATATCATAATCTCGTTATTCTTTTTAATCGTGTTACTTATTTTAATTTCTTCTAAAAATTTTTAAATTCTTATATCCGTGTTCCTCAAAACCAAAAATTAAGCTACCTCCATAAAAACCAAAATTTGACTACAGTTGTTGTATTCTCCAACATTATAAGCAGGATTCATGTTGTGCGAAAGGTTTTCCATCTTTGAAACCATTAATTTCTTCAAGAAAAAGAAAGCACAGTGTAAAGATACAGTGCACATTATCTCTCACACAGGGGCGGTGCATGTTAGCAGTAACAGAAACTACCTACACTTAGCAAAACGAGTGGACAACGCACGTTACCAGGACTACGGTGGTGCACGTTAGCGTTTACAAGTTGTAAGAGTATAAAATTAATAAATCGATTATTTTTATATCGTGTCAGATAAAAAAGCGCAAATAGATCGCGTCGGAGGTGGCTGATCTTCGCAAGGAACCAACCGCATTGCTGGAAAATTTGGCAGTGGAACAATCCGTGTTAAATGCTACACATGAAGAGCTCTCCGCTGCTGAGGGTAAATAACCGTTCGTGTTCATGAAGAAAAATATGATAGCTTACTCACAGGAGGTTTAAGTAGTCTCACATCACAAAGATACGTTGGAAACTTAGACGACATGAGGTGGTGGAATAACAAGGGATAGCCAGAAACTTGTTTCATCAGGAGGATCATGGCCGTCACACCCAATGGGCAGGGAGCGAGGTCGAATGGATGGAGGAGGCGCTTGGCTTGTCAGGCCACTCAGAGCACCACCCGACGAAATTAAATTAGGCCACTCACAAAAGAAGTTCAGGGGTAAAAAGGGATTTGGAGGAAAAGGTAGTTAGGACATCAAAAATGGTAAAGCAACAGCTTCAGATATGTGCATGGTGCCACTATCTAAGACGGGATTCCCACCTGATGTACTACTAATGCAGTAGAATTGTTGCAGAATTGTGATGATTACTTTGACGATCAAGGGATAATAAATGACGACGCTAAAGTACGCCAAGCAACCTTCGTACTAACTAGGCAAGCGTATCATTAGAAGAACAACTTTAGAAGGATGGTCAACCACATGCTAGGTTGGATCGAATTTAAGAGAATTTGCAAAAGTAGTTTTGGAAGAGCTGACGCGGTGAATCGAATGGGAGAATTTTCTAAATTTACACACACAGGGATCATAGTCTCGAACGTTGCAGCCTGCAGGATGTTGCTTCATCTTCTTTTTGTCCAAGATGAATAATCTTGACTCGAACTATTAGTGTAAAGCTTCCTCTCTCTATTCTTTAACCAAATCTCTTTCCCTTCTTTCAAAGCATGAGTAAAATAAGTCTTTGTGATTATCTCTCTATGTCGATTGTGGAAACTCATAGTCAAATACCTTCTTTCGTTCGAGTCAGATTGATTACCGCTCTTCCGCATGCTCGTATACCACTTCACCTTCACACCTTTGAACACATCTTCAACTGCCTCGTGGTCATCCAAACCAAGCACCAATGATTTGTTGTTTTTCGATTCATTGGCAATTAATCTATTTGCAAAGGTCGTTGATTTTGAGGATAAGTAGTGGCGTATCGCATCGTAGGCTTGGCTTTTCTTGAGACCGTCTCCTGTGTATTCAGTGAATTTGATGTGAACAGAATTCGAGACCAGACTCGCCATCGTCGTGCCGGTAAAACCCCATATTGCTCCAGCCTCGAGCATCTTTGTGTTTGTTTAATTCTCTTTGTGACTACGAGATGTGCTTTCACTAATTTATATATTAGCATAGTTTAGTCTTTAGGGCTTTTCAGTCTTTTAGGATCTTACGTAGGCTTGCTCATACCATCGTGTAACTTGTGAGAGCCACTTAAAATCATGTTAGAAAAAAATCTGGATAATGAATAAATAGAGAAAATCTTATTAATTAAGGTTGAAAGCATTTCAAGATAACATTGTCGCATATAGTTGTAATCATTTTGTAGATTTTGATATCACGATAACAATGATTAGAACTTGGCGACCTTGGTTCTGTAATCCACGACTGAGTTCGGTTCTGTAATCCGTTGGCAACGTTGATGGCTTCTTTGCGGAAGCCAATATCTGTAATGGTTTAGTCCCGCTCAAAAAACGACGAGGGCGAATACACACATTCAAAACCATATGTAAGAAATTGATACCGGTTCACTTAGTGAGGCAGTTTACCCCACACATCCCCACCATAATACATCATCGGTCTTTCTGTTAAATTAGATAGATACAAGATCAAGGTGGGAACGTAGGTATATCGTATTTCCGGAAACAAACAATTGATATATTAAACAATCGGAAAGATTTAAGCTCACCAGACAAATCAATAGTAGGGTCATTGTATAGATGCATTGCAGCTGCCCAACCTACAATCAGAATAGTAAATTGCTTTAAAATGAGACACAACACACATATACAAATCAAGTACTTGCATAAAAGATGGCACTAGAACTCTACTAGGATCAGAAACTGAAACTTTGCTTAATTTCTGACTGAACCGTAAAACACAAACCGAATCAAAGAACATTCTAGAACTTAGAAACCTAAACCAAAGAAATTGTAACTAAGGGTGAATTCTAGAGCACCCTAACTCTCTCAAGTCTCTCAATGTCCTAAACTAGACCCAAGTACTCGACCCCTTGCCACATCTCGAAATGTTTGGCATGAGCATTCAATGTTACTCTTATCAATCTCCTGAGTCATAATGTGTATACTATTTTTCACCGTAGGACACAAGTGGCACATAAATACTACACTTAAAATCATTAGGCTCGTATCTGGTCAAGTTATCAGATTTCGATGTAAAATCAAAGGCTTCCGTAACTTATTGGAGAACTAGCAGACAGTGGGATTAAAAATAGAATTCATAATATGATTAACGACTAAATTCAGAATACACACGATCACTGAGAAGCTGAAAAGCTTCACTCATAGAGCAACCCTCTAGAGAAATAATCTTTGGAGAACAAGAGTTTTCCCTCTGGAAACCAACAGCAGCAGGCTGACTTCTCTCGCCCTCGTTGCTACCGAAGCTTCCTGTTCAATCCAATTAATCTCAATTTACACTTACTCTAGCCAAGAAAACAACCACACACACACACATTACAAGCAAAAGTGGTTTAAGCTTCTATTAATTGCTAAAATGCTTGAAAGTGTTCTTTTTTCATGCAAAATCATCACAAAATCTGAATTACAGGTTGAGCAATTATATCATAATCTTTCAAAACGGTTCTTTAAGTTCACTAATTCCACATAAAGCAACTAGCTTACAGATTTCACATTAATACCAAGTGGACCAGTGTCTCTCTATACAATGGGATAAGCTCTATTCCTCTGAATTCGCTATTCTAATTTTATCAATAGAAGCAAAAGAAGAGAGAGACTACGAACCTCTTGATCTCCTCCGGTTCGAAGAACGGTTCCTGCGAGGCAGAGAAGGAATCTAAGAAATCGATCGAGAAAACAAAGGAGAAGGAGAAAGAGAGAGACGTAACCTTTGGTTAGGTGGAGTGTATCGTTTAGGTGCGGAGTTTGAATCCACCATAGAAGATGAGTTAGGGTTCTGCATCTCCCCCCAGTGAAGAAGATCTGTGACAAACTTCCATCTCTGCGTCGAGGTCGTAGAAATGTCTATAATCTTCACGCGCTCATCTTTAGCGCGTGCTTGTCAATCGCTTTTTTTTTTTTTAACTGACCAGAATGAATGGGAAAAATTAAGGCTAGGAATGGAGAGAGCGGGTTAAACGGTGCGTATCAAGCGGATCAAGTAGGTATGCGGATTAAGGGCATAAATAAGAGACAGTGATAGCCCTGGGCATTCGGTTATCCGTTCGGGTTCGGATCGGATATTTCGGGTTTAGAAGTATAAGACCCGTTCGGGTATTTCTAGATTTCGGGTTCGGATCGGGTATTTCGGATTCGGATTCTGGTTATCCGAAGTTCTCAAATATTAAAAATTTCGAATCTAAACTACTCGAAAATATTAAAAATGTTTTTAAAAACTCGAGTATTTTTTTTCCAAATTCACTCAAAATAGTTTAAATATCCAAAAATATCCAAAAATATCCAAAATATCCAAAAATTCGAATATTTTGGACATTTAAATTATTACAAATATAAATATTTCTAATATATTATTACTATGTACTTATATTGTGTGTATGTTCGGGTACCTGTTCGGGTTCGGATTCGGATCGGGTTCGGGTTCAGGTTTTCGGATTTTGAAGTTTATGATCCGTTCGGGTATTTAAAAATTTCGGATCGAGTTCGGATCGGGTTTTTTGGATCGGGTTCGGATCGGGTATTCGGGTTCGGTTATTATGCCCACCCAGACACATTATAAGTGTGGTACGAGAGAATCACGATGTATATCACCATTCAAGTCAATTCTTGTCTTTTGTTTTTTGAAAAAGAAATATATAAAAAAGTAAAGAAGAAGGAAGTGCGGTACAATTTTAGTCTTAGATTTGTTCAACCGCATGGTGCGGTCAAACACGTCTACTTTAGTGTGGTTAAGGTGTGGTATTTTATTTTATTTTAATTCAAAAAAATATGGAAATTTTTATAAAAATAAATCTTATCCAATAACACATTTTTATTAAAAAAATAATTTCAAAAATTTGAATTGATCAAAATAATTAATCAAAGTTAATAACTATTATACTCGTATTGCATGTTGTTAGTTTCATCATTCATACATTATTTCGTACCGCTTGTTTCGTAACAACCACATTTATTCTACATCATGCGTTTCTTCCGTACAAACTGCAGTTGAACCGCACCACACCACTTAATCATCCGCTTGTCCTGCATCGTCCGATCCGCTGTCACCATTCGGAGCCTAAGTTGACACTTGACAGAATAAGGTCGAGTAACGCAAAAAAAGAGTTTTGGTCGTCGAACATTGGGTTAACCGAGTTAAGGAATAGTCGAAAAATGAAAATTGTACACCAAATTTGGTCGAGTAAAGCTGAGCCTTGAAAATTAGACAACGTTTATTTCCAGAACAGGTCCGAGCCACATCATCGCTAAACCAGGCTAATGTATGTGTTTGGTTAAATGCTTCCGCGTAAAACTATAACATTTGTATCAGTGCGATTTGGTTTCGGTTATGGCATGTTTTTGTTTTTAGTTATCATGATTAAAAAGATCTGTACTTCTTATCTTTTGGGTCAAAAAAGGGATTTATATGTTAGTCTCGTTTATTCATGATGAATTTGAGTAGAGGAAATGTTTAATGCTAAAAGAAAATGGTAACTCTGTAATCCCTTGATGAAATTACATGAAACTTTGCATAATTGTGCTGCATATTAATATGAGTGTTTCAGCAAAATATCACTTTAAGAACATGAGTATATACTTTACTCAAATTGCGAATAAATCGCAAATTTTGTTTTGCTCATAATTATGTAGAAATATCAAAACCACATGATTTTAGTGTATCTGCGTAGATATTGAAATTATCTTTCTATTGGTATATAGAACCGCACGATATTGGGATCGAAAGTTTTGGTCGAATGGTTGTATAGTTTTATGTGTTAGAAAGAAGATGAAACTGTTACGTGGTAGTTTATGAATTGTCTAAAAATGCATATATTGTTTATACAATAAAATATATTTGGTATGTCCCAATTTAAAAATTAAAAAAATTCCAGATTTATCTCGATGAGGAGATTAATATGAGACTATTGTTGTCAAATAAAGAATAAGTTTTTAATAAATATTTAATTAGAGTGATCAATGCATAAATTAGCATGTTTTATTTGTTAATTCATGTTAGAAAATACATTGATCTAGTAAGAGATCTAATTTGTTTAGAATTTAAAATTTTGTGTGGAACAAGTTAATTTATTCTAGTTAGATTTTAATACGGGTGATGCTAGAAACATAGTGAATCGTTGATCATGTGTTGTGAATCGAGTTATTTTAGATTAATTTATGTTCATTGCAATATCTTATGTTGTGTGTTAGAGGTATATTAGTGGTTGACATAATAAATTTTATATACCTTTGTTACTACCTTTGTTACTCACATACCTTTCTAATTTTATTTCACTATCAATTGATACCTAAATACATGAAATAATTTATGTGTATAATGTGTTTACGTGTATCAATCAATTGTTTTGTTGTGCTCAAGATGTTATGTGTAAACGTGTAATCAAATAGCTTATTTTTTCAAGTACCCACATTTGCCATGTAGTCATGTAGATGAGCTATAAAGTCATCCACATGGTCACATCAATGAGGTTCCATGTTCTTTTTTTTCTTCAGACATCATATTAATCTAGGCACTAGATGGGGCTATTCAGCCACTAAAATCAGGCTGTGATCAAAGCCAGCGACTGCTTGAAGAACACAAACCTCTACGTCCTCTAGCAACATCGGTTCAGGCTCATCACTTGAGCTTCCTAAACCGAGCCTACCATTCTTCCCACAGCCCCAAACCCAAGCTTCTCCTTTCTCTGTTACACACAAAGAATGCACACGGCCTGCTGATATTGAAGCTGGAGTTTCCCCATCAAAACCCTCCACCTCTCTCGGCAAGTTTTCCGGTTTTCCCCTACCAAGCTGCCGACTCAGGTTCCAACCCCAAGAGACAATTTTTGTTTCAACTCTGCTGCAGATAGCTAGAGAATGACCAAGACCAGCTGCTATAGAGATCGGAGATTCGGTTATGTCAACAGGTGTCATTCCGAGGTCATGTTTAGACCGACCCAACTGACCATAGATGTTGCTCCCAGAGCTCAAAAGTGTGCCATCATCTGAAATCAGCAAACGCCTATCAGAAAAAATAATCATCTCTATTTAATGAATACCCTCCAATAATATAAAAGGGTCTGTTTTCCTTACGACAAAGGATCAAGGAGTGATCGGATCCACAAGCAATATCTGCCACCTTTACGTTACGTGTTTCTTCCACCAGACGAGGTTCCCAAGCTATTGGCATGTCCTTCTCCTTGCTCATTGCTTCCACAACCTTCTTTTCAGCTGCTTCAAGATTCAAATCAGCAGTCTGGTGATCTTTTATTGACCCATTTGAAAGTGAATCTAGCAGAGATGCTTCAAGTGGAAGTCCGACATTGCCTACTCTTCCATCAGCTACATAACCCCAACCAAAAACTTTACCGTCCACAGTAAGTGCAAGTGCGTGCCCCCAACCTAACGATACCTGTCAAAACAAAACCCTCTTCCTATGAAAAACTTAAGAGCGTTTTAAAGCTGATTATACAAAGAGTTGATTATCCAAGCATGCACACCAAACCTTAACGACGTGTTCTGCAGCTAAAGTTTCAACTCTTGAAGGAACTAGAGCTTCAATGATACCTTTTCCAAGACCAAGCTGTCCTCTTTTAGATCTTCCCCAAACCCACAAAGAACCATCATCTCCAATAGCCGCCGACACAACTCCAGACGCAAACGCAGCCCGGACATTCACATTATCTAGACCTTCCACTCTCTTCGGTTCACTCCTTGAATCTCTACTAATCAAATCAATAAAACTTCAGGTATAGTAGCATAAGAGGCCTACCAAATTCTAAATGATACATCTCAGACTAATCACACTAACCAACCTATAACTAATCAATTTAGCAAAAATTGGGCTATCAGGTGGAGATTTTACCTCGAATCAACGGCGATTCGACCGAGCTGGCCTTCATCGTTGCGACCCCAAGCCCAAATCTCACCGCTAGATGTAACGGCAAGAGAATGGTAATGTCCGGCGGATATAAAAGAGATATCGGAAGGCAGATTAGAAACAACGGTGGGTTCGTAAGCGTCCATTCCCATGCCTGGAATCGATGACGATGAAAGACCCAGAGCGCCATGGCTTCCGTCACCGAAGCTCATCACTGTTCTTATTTCGCCGCCAGTGCTCGTGAATCGTCGTCTGCCAATTCCATTGAAGAGAACATCTCTGCGAAATGTCGAATCGGATGTAGAAACTTTACCGATTCGTACTTTCGCGATCGACCATAATCGCAGCATATCGCCGGCCAAATTGACGCGAAGGAGAAAGAAATGTTTTCATTATGTAAGTAATGCCGAACCATCTTGAGGGAGACTCGGATGGTTCATTACTTCATTTTCATTAGATGAAAATTGTTTATTTAGAAGAAGCATTTGGCAACAAAACCTTATCCGAGTTAGGTGATTCGGTTCGGTTTATCGGTTAAAAACATGTAAGTTTTGGTTTGGTTTGGTTTAAAACCATAAAACCATTCAATTTTTTTTGGGTTTTTAATCTTTTATTATAATACCACTTGTTTTGTTAGCGTTTAATTATTTTTGCAATTTTTTTTTTGGGTGATATAAACTACAATACATGAATAAATTTTCTCATGTTATTTTTTGAGAAATTTGCAGAAGAGAAAATAAAAATCTTTGAAAAATAATATAGTTCATAATAGTATTAGGTTTAACATTTAATTGATAAAACATGTAAGAATGTACTAACAATTTTATAGAACCTAAATAAAATATGATGCAGTTTAAGATAAAAATCTTATAATTTTTAAAAAGTTGTGGAATAAACTAAAAATAACTGACACCAAACAAACCAAATTGCATATGATTTTATATGGTTTCATTTTTTTATAAAATTGATAAACCATAAAACCAAACAGTAGCTAAGCCGAAATACATATGATTTCTATATGGATATAGTTTTTATAAAACCTGAAAAACAGAAAAAAAAATGAATCGAAATCAAACTGAAAAAATGTACGCCCATCCTTAGACAGAAACCTTTTTTTGTTACATTTAGCAAAATTAAGAAATTAGCATATGAATAAAATAATAATAAAAAATGTATATGAAAATTATAATAATTTGTTTGATTGAATATACCTCTGAGATTTCTTGACAAGCATAAAAATATTAGTTGTTAAACGAGAAGAAAATGTACACTTAATGAAAACATATACATGGTTAAAATTCGGTTTGGTACAAGTAAGCGAAAATTATGTCCGTATTGTAAAGCAAACCGAAATATAAAAATAAAATCATACTTTCCCAGGTTCAGATATTAGATTGTGAATACAAGGTCCGTGTCCTACCTAGTTGATACGTTTTTGTTGAGACTAAATATTGCTACCTTACACGTCATTCAATCATATTTTTCTTGTTGGATCGTGAATACAAGATCGGGTGCCCCGCTTAGTTGATGTGTGGTTGGTTAGACTAACTAACGTTACATTTCAGCTAGTAAGTGAACTTAGTACACATCATATATAGACGTCTAGAGTTAGGTGTGCAATCACATTAAATGTTTTTGATGATAACTATGTCACGAATTTAATGCTCGCTCCTTCAGCTGCCCGAACCTTGAGACCTCCCACACTAACCAAGGAAATTTTTGACAATCATTTTCTTTTTGTCATGGATATTAATTTATCAATTGATTTGAAATAAAAATGCTAACTAGTTACGTTATTTAATTTTAAAATAATTATAACATAATTTTCCAATTTTAAAAATCATGATGTTTATAAAATTTCTTAAGATAACAAAAAATTTAAACTTATGTAAGAAAACAAGACGTTTTAACTATTTTAAATTTACAACTTTGTATAATAATATAATATTCATACCATAGATTAAATTATTAAAAATAAAAATATGTCAACAATTTTGTTTTCGTAAATAATATAACTAAAAAAAAATCTCTATTTTGTCCTGCAGAGTTCAAGTCCTTGTGAATATCGACAACAAAAATCGCCAGTTTTAAAGCCTTTAAATTTTTAATAAATCAATTGGGAAAAAAAGTATCCTTCAATATAACGAAAAGTGGCAACACAGTCAAAACTAGCCGTTGCCATTATTTTTTTGGAAACAGCCGCTCCTCTCTTCTTCTGATCTCTCTTTCTCAGCTTCTCCACGCATTATCGAACCAATCTGAGAATCTCCATGGCTCAACTTCAACAACCTCGCATCAGATCTCCACTCTCCGAGAATCTTTCTCCTTCTACCTTCCCACGATCTCCACTCTCCGATAACTTAATCTCTCCTCACGCCTTATCTCCATTTAAACGAAACTCTATCCTCGTAACTCCGACTCTTCACGATGATGAATCCAACGACGAAGACGATGACATGAGTATTGAATCGGTTTCGGACAGTGGAGAAGGAAACGAATTGTTATTCTCCGATTACGATGTTGAAGATGAAGAGGAAGAAGAGATTGGGAGACGTTACGATGAAGAAGAAGTGTTTGGGGATAAATCAAGTTCGAAATTGAACAGAGGACTGTTGAATGATAAGAATCTGAGAATTGAAGTTCCGTTTGTGAATAGAAGAGTCACGGATTGTGAATTAGAGCTTCGGAGATTCGCATTGAAGAATTCAACTCCAGCTAGCCAACGGCCGCCGCATACTCTGAGTTCTAAGGTACTGATTTGGTCTCAGTGAAGTTTTTGATTTGAGTTATTTTTTAGATGTTAAGCTATAAATTTAGGAATGAATTTTTGGTTTTTTTAGGGTTCCGTGTATTGGGATATAGAAGATATAAGAACTCCAAGTGCTCCACCTATAATGGAAATTGGACAAGAAGATAACATCAGCTTGGAGATAGAAAAAGAAATTGAGCCGATTGAAGATGAGATTTGCGGAGTAGGAAACATGGGAACCATAGCCAGGGATAGAGATGTAGAATTTGGGCAAAGGTAATCTTGATTTTAACAGAGCTTTTTGTATTCCGTTATGCGGAACCAGTCTTGATGTGTTTAATCGTGGTTCGTTGTAGTGTGAAAGACACTAAAACTGTGGAAGATGCGAAAATCTCGGAAATTTGCTCGGATGAATTAGATTGCCATAGTATCAGGTTAAGTACTTAATTTTCTTTCACAATTTAGAATGAAAGAGTTTGAACTTTATTATTATGGCTTACTAAATGTTGTCTTTGAATTTTCCAATGACAGTGGTCAATATGCTTGGCAAAGTCTTTTGGCATATGATGCTTGCATAAGACTATGTTTGTATGAATGGTCACAGGGTTCTACTGAGGCATCTGAGTTTCTGCGTGATGAGTGTCGTCTTCTTCGAGGTGCATTTGGGTAGGGGATGTGTTTCTTTATGGTTTCTGAGATATGACGTATTTGTCTTACATTGAGTTATTGAACAAGTCCTCTTTCTTTATGTGTTGTTATAGTTTGCATAAGTTTCTCTTGCAACCTCGGGGTGTACGATCGACGGAAGAAAACAAAAATATGAAAGCAGAGCAAAAGACATCATCCTTGAAGCCTAAAAACGTTGTGAGAAAGTTAAGGGTAGAAGGTAAACTATAAGTTTTTCTGATGATTTTGTAGCTGCCTGACATGAATCAGATATTTATACCTCTTCAATTTTGATTGTTTTAGTAAAGAGACTTCGACTGATACCACAGCGCAAACTTAGAGGCACAGATTCGCTGCGGAGTTTAATGAACATGCAAATTGGGATGGGGGCAGAGTATTGCCGACAAGTTTCATCACTTGTGAAGACTGGGATGAGTTCTATTAAACAGGCTACCCTTTCAGCAGTTTCAGAAGGTTTGCTTTTGTTACATAGAAAAACTAAACATATATCCATCCATTTTGCATGATATTTGGTTCTGAATTTAATTTGTTTACGCCGGAGATTCTCAGATTGGTTCGATAATGCGTGATCCATTTTTTCACTGGTTGGACACAGTTTACTAAATGGAAGATAACATTTGTTATATAAGCCCTTTATTGATATGAGATGACACGACTTATTCTTGTGATTCTACCTGCAGAACAATTCTCTTGCTACCTTCAAATGAAGAGCACAGCAGAAGGAGGTCAAATTGAACAAGGATCTTCTGTCTGTTTGCAATCAGGAACTGGAAGTTACCATGTCTTGTAAGTTCTTTTCTTTCTCTTGAAATCAATAAATGTGTGTTCTAGAGCTGGGATGGATTTTAACAAAATATATATATGCAAGTGGTTGTTTGAGAAAATTTGATTTACATGTAACCATAGTGTTTAAATAAATGAAATTTTTATGGAAAGTTCCAGAATTTTGTTTTATAGTTTTCCGAGTACAGATAGTTTTACTCACAACTGCTCCTTCAGCTTTCCTGAATCCGAAGGCGACTCTCTTCTGATAGAAGTTCAAGATAAGAAGAAATCAGTTCAAGGAAAAGCAACAATTTCTATTGCATCCTTAACTGACAATCCGGTAAATATGCCTGTAGCTGTCCTCCCCGTGTTAAATTCCTTCCATTTTACTTCTGAGAATTTTATAGTGCTTCGGAAAATAGATATACTGAAGAAAACTCTACATTTGTTTAGAATGAAAATGTTAGATGGTGGCCAATATACCATGGTGAACAAGAATGTGTTGGCAAGATCCAGCTCTTTATCGGTACCACAACCATGTCTGATGAAGACTATCACATAAAGGTCTGTTCTTTCTCCAACAATCCTCAGATAATCTGTTTTATTCTGCGATACTAATGTTTTGCATTTTTGTTTGTCACAGAGTGCACCTGTTGTGGAGACACTAGCATATGATTTGCTATTAGAAGCGGCTACACGTGCCCAAAAATTTCATCCTCAAAACTTAAGGCTGAATGGTTCTTGGAAATGGCTGTTAAGCGAATTCGCAGAATATTATGGAGTTTCTGATTCATATACCAAGTTGAGGTACTCGTAAAGATTTTTTTCTTATACTGCCTTGCATCTATTATAACTCATCTGGAGTTTAGCTCAAATATATTGCACCAAACTTTGCAGATATCTCTCACATGTAATGAATGTGGCAACTCCAACAAAAACCTGCTTACAACTTGTGCATGAGTTACTTGTGCCCATCCTAATGGCTCGAAGCGAGAGGACCTTGACAAGGCAGGAGGTAATTCCCTTTTCTTTTGCAAATTGAAAAATCTGATGTCATCTCACCAAAATCAGAGACTTGGACTAAAGTTCTCACATTTTAGTGTGAAGTCTGTTTATTTGATTATTTTCATGGCTCCATAGGGTTATTAGTTATTGACAGTTTTTTTCTATTATTGCAGAAAAGTATCTTAATGGACTGTGAGATAGAGGTAGAAAAACTCATGGCAACTGTTTTTGAGAATTACAAGTCCTTAGATGAAAACTGCCCTTCAGGATTGGCAGACATATCTTGTCCGGTGCAAGAATCGGCTTCAACAGCACTTTCTCCAGCTGTTCAGGTTTTTAGTCTCCTTCATGACATATTGTCTCCTGAAGCACAAGAAATTTTGAAGAATTACCTTCAGGTAGATTATTTCAACAATCTTCAACGTTTTCCTATTATATGAAAGTTTCAACCTGTTGGTTTCAAATTATATACACGGCTCATACCTATTGGTTTTTCTTGATTTTATAACATATCAAGACTATGATGTTCATGATTTTCTTGGAAAACCTACTGCAGACAGCAGCAAATAAGAGGTGTCGGAAGCACATGGTTGAAACTGACGAGTATGTTTCCTGCAACTCTGAAGATTTTCTGTTGGATTCCGTCACAATCTCGACAGCCTACATGAAAATGAAGATTCTTTGTCTAAACATAAGCAACGAAATAGAAACTGACATAAAGATCACCAATGAGCATGTACTACCAAGGTAATCGATCCAATCTGAACAAAGAGCTTACATTTCTAATCTAGTTTTCATCTAAAGATTAGCTTTGAGTATCGATATTGATTTGGTCTTATGTTCTCACACCTTGCTTATCATTCAAGCTCAATCGACCTAGCAAAAATAGCTGCTGCCGTATACAGCACTCAGCTATGTAACCGGCTCAGAGCATTTCTGTCAGCAGTTCCACCATCCTGCCCACTGCCTCATGTCAATGAGCTTCTGATAGCAGTTTCTGATTTTGAAAGAAACCTCGATTCATGGGGAATCAGGTTTGACATTATCATTTTGGAATCAATCAGAATATTTGTGGGAACTCATTCTTTCTCTTTAAGACTTTAACCGTTTCATTTTATTTTACGCAGTCCAGTACAGGGTGGTGTAGACTCTAGGGGGTTATTCCACAACTACATAATGGTTTGGATACATGATATGGAACTTAGACTACTTGACCGATGCAGAGCGGAAAAGGTAAGCATCCTGATCATTTTGAGTTGATCCTAGAAAATAACAAAGCCTATCATCTGATTGTAATAAGCACGGGATGGCCTGTTTTGGCAGGTTCCATGGTCTGGTGTAATAACAAATCACTCAACATCCCCTTTTGCTGAAGACATGTATGAGAGAATTAAAGATTCTCTTATAGAGTATGAAGTGGTGATTAGTCGATGGCCACAATACACATTGATCTTGGAGAATGTAAGCTACAAAGTTATATAAGTGATCAATTTGCACTTTACAGGATAGTTACCAAGACTAACTGAGGTTCATTCATTTTTTCATGTACTCTTTTGGAAGACTGCTTCAATCGTAGAGAGAGCCATCGTTAAATCACTGGAGAAGCAATACACTGACATTTTGATTCCTTTAAAAGACAGCATTCCAAAGAGGCTAAATATGCATGTCCAGAAGCTGACAAGAAGGCAATCATCAGTTCTCTACTCTGTTCCAACACAAGTAAGAGCCACACACCCAGCATGTTCAATAGAAGTTTTAAAATTTCAGACTTGTTACTAGAATCTGTACTGAACATCATAATCTCTTGTTGATTGCAGCTTGGAACTTTCGTTAACACAATAAAGAGAATTCTTGATGTTCTACATCGTAGAGTTGAAGATATCTTGAGACAATGGGCTTCTTGTCTTCCTGTTGTGGAAGACAAGAAGTTACTCTTTGGGGAGCAGATGAATGTAATCACGGTCTTGCTCAGGACAAAATACAGAAACTACATGCAGGCCGCGGTTGATAAACTTGTTAGCAATGTAAGTTCTACAATGCCTCGTATCTGCTGCATGTAAATCCATTCATGTTTTTAACAATCTTTAGTTTCAGACGCAATCAAACAAGAGCACAAGGCTGAAGAGAATCTTAGAAGAGATAAAAGACAATGAGAGAGAAGTTGAAGTCCGTGAACGGATGAAGACGTTATGCTCACAAATCACAGACTCAATCTCAAATCTGCATGATGTCTTCACAAGTCAGATATTTGTGGCTTCGTGCCGCCTTTTCTGGGATAGAATGGCACAAGTGGTATTGAAGTTTCTTGAAGGAAGAAAGGAGAATGAAGTAGGCTACAAAGGCTCATACTATGCTCTTGGGGTAAAATCTAAAACTTCGTCACTAAAACCATAATTAGAGAATGTGTTTGGGGTTAAAACTGAGTTGTGTTCAAAATGTGCAGATTGTTGAGGACACGTTCGCATCAGAGATGCAGAGGCTGCAAGGGAACTCACTACAAGAGAAGGATATGGAACCTCCACGTTCGGTGATCGAGGCACGTTCCATTCTCTCTAGAGACAAAAATACCAATCACTCCTCTTACTTCTATGTCTAATCCAATATTTTCATTCCATTCCATTCCATTCATTAGTTTTGATACTATCGTATATATAATAAACTTTTCAACAAGTATATATAGATTGTGAATGGTCATCCTTTATAAGAGATTTTTCTATGTAAAACATCCTACTAATCTCCGCGGGTAGTACAAGTAATTCCTCAACCAAATTGGTGGAGAAGAGTAAGTTTCATACAAGGAATCTATTTGATGAATTCGTTTATGTACTAATTAAAGCATTATTACTATATATTTAGTAGTGAATTTGATTATTTCAGGTGAAAATGACATAACTCATAAAATTTTATAAGTTTAATTTAGAAAACTGAAAAATATATCAATAATTGTAAATATAATTATATATAAGACATGCATTTAATATTTTTGTAAATTTGATTAAGAAGTTTACTCTTGTATTTGATATGATGCACATATTAGATATGATAATTTTGGTTCTTATGGACTCATAAAGTATGTCAAGTTAAATCTGAGTTTACTATGATGGAAGAGTTACTTAAGTAAACTCGAGAGGTTGACATCCGTGATTAAACTGGAGAGGTTGACAAGTATGCGGAGATACCAATCAAAATATAATTATTTACATCAATAAATACATACATTTTTTACATTTGCGTATTTACGCTGATGTCCTAATATAATTCTCTATATATTAAAAAGGTGTTTTTCTTTCTGATATGGCAAGCCCACAATTATTCTCAGTTTTTTTTAATTCTACTATCATTCTTTCCAAACACATTAACTCTACTATTCTTCTTTCCAAACATTTTAACTCTACTATCCTTCTTTCCAAACACTTTGTATTCCATATACTATTTATTTTTATTATTCAAAAAATAATTGCCATATATATATATATATATTAACTTAACAAAATTAAATATTTCGTTCAATCAATAAAGCTTTTATAAATATTTAATTTATATTAAATGTACTATGTTTTTCAATTGGAAAAATAAACAATATAAACATATATTAAATGCATTTTAACACCAAACAATTATTTCATATATTATAAATTTTTAAATTGAAACCGCAAATATATATGCCTAAACTTATGAATCACGTAAATGCTACTTTATTTGTATAATCTAAATCATTAAAATATTCAATATTTAATTTATAAGTTTATATATATATGTACTAAAAAGTTGTGTTATTGGATGTTATTTATTTAACATTATTTTCAATCAAAATTTTTTTTAACACACTTACAAAATTTGGTTTTGACATATCGGGATTAAATGATTAAAACATTGAGTTTGTTGTTTAAACGTTCTTTTACAAAAAAACCTAATCGTTCTAATTTTTCATAACAAACACCAATTTTAGTTCTTACAATTTGCAACAAAAATTAATTGTCTTTGAAAAAAGAATTAAGATAACATATATATATATATATTTTAGGTAAAACACTTATCTATATGCCTATATTTATTTAAATATATACATAAGTTATATATAAGTATATTTATAAGGAATTATATGTATTATATATATATATATGTTTGTGTAAAATATATTTATATAATTTCTAATAAAATTTTTAAGTCATTGACTCATAGTCAGATTAATTCATTCAAGAGAAGATAGTCTGCTTTGATTTTCGAGATGTGTTAGTATATTATATTATAGAACTAAACACAATAGTATTTAAAATATATTTAAAAATTAAATACAACTAATATATGCTTTTTAAACGTAAATAATTGTTTTTAATAAACTAATTAAATTTATATATATATTTTTTACGGCATTTATAATTTTTATTATAAATAAAATTATTGAAAAAAAATTAAAGAACATAAAATTTACTTGTGCATGCCACAGATTTTTACCTAATTAAATATAAAGAAAAATATCATTCTTACGTAAATTTTATTGATTCTTGTTTATTAAAATCTTTAAGAACTTAATAAATTAATAATTGGGATGTAAAGATGAATATACGAATTAAACTAAACCTTGTCATATAAAACTTTATCATTGATGTTATAATCTACATATCATGGTTGACAAAACAAAATCTGGCATCAAAGGGCACGCCTTGGTAGCCAAAAAAAAATCACAAAGGCTTCTTAATTTTGGATAAATCAATCGAAAGAAAGTCAACAATTTTTCTTAATTTTTTCTGATAAATAATTTTAATTAAAAACATAAAAATATCTGAAAATATATATTTTCATTTTATATTTAATTTTTACAGTAATCAAATACATCAAAATAAAATAATATAAAGAAATCCTCAATTATTCTGGAGTTAATCTCCAAATAATTGGAGATTAGCAAGAACCCCTACTTAAACACCAAACTTAACCATATAATTTTAGAGTTTTATGGTTTTGTAGTTAATAAATATGTCACTTCGTTTAGCATAAAAGACATATGTTCTCTAACCAAAATTTCTATAGATCAAAAGCGTATAATCTGAATCTCAAGTTACAAATGTTTAAACTTCAAATCGTTCTTCGGATCGTTCACTTTTTTTTTTTTCTCTTTTTCTTTAAATAAGAGAATCACACTTTAATAGTTCATGAATATTCAAATTTCTTTGGAGTGATTTACAAGAGATTTTCAATCATCACAAAAGTTATCCTTATACAAATAAAAAGACAGTCCATGGATCCAAAAACCTTCTAACAATTTCTCTTACGAAAATCCATCTAATACCAAATTTAGCATCTTGATTTATTAATACAGAGACAAAAGAAGTGTTGAAAAAAAAATAAAAAAACAGTGACCAAGGAAGATCTTCAGGTTTCCAAAATGAACCCTACTTGGTTGTGCCTCTATACTCTTTCGTTTTATATGTTCAGACTATTTTTTATGTTGTCAACTCATTATTTTAGTTTAGTTATTTCATATAGTAAGGTTCAATAATTTTACAAAGAATTAATTCAGATGCATGTATACATAACATTTGAATTAATACAAGTGGAAAAATTGAAAGATAAAACAAGGAATTTAGTACACTTTAAAAATTAATTTATTTTATATATTACTTTTAAAAATATAATGTCTTACATAATGTCTTCTAATGTACAAAGACAAATAAAATGTTTACAATAGGATACATACTTTTTTTCTCAAGACAATGATATGCACATCGTTGGCAAAAAGTAAGTTTCGTGTCATCGGGAGAGTGACCAATATGTTCGTATGGTGAATCAATTGGAGGGCTTAATGCAGGATTGGAAGAATCTGTATTTTCATCTAAAATAGATTTTGTGATAATATCCCATGTACCTATAAATAATTAAAAAAAAAATTAGTAAATTAATTTATGATTCTACACTACAAAATCTTGTACATAAATTAGTTGAGAATATTTACATAATGAAACAAGAACGGTAAGAGTTAGAAACAAAACAATTGTCTTCATTGTCTACAGAAATTTCAATATTGTAACAAAAATGTTTTATTAAACTTTGTTTGCTAACCGTGTAATGTAAAATTTTATCACTGTTATATTTTGTGTATCATTCTATTTGACAAAACAAAAATAAATCATGCATCAAAGTCAAAGGACATGCCTTAGCAGCCAAAATCATGAAGGTGTCTTAGTTTTGGGTAAATCAATCAAAAGAAAGTAAAAAAAAAAAAAAAAAAAATTCCTGGTCACAGAAGTACCACATTTTACAAGAACAGACATTCACTTTAAGGCCTCTTAGTCCTTTGTTTCTTGAGTGCATTTTCATACAAATGGTGTGTGCCAGATTTTGAAGAAAGTTAAATTTAGAACCCTCTTTCATGTATTGCATATGCTGAGAGGAATACGTAATTTGTCAAAGTTGGTTTTATACTCAGTTATTGCCAGCTACAATGGCTCTAAAAACTTGTCTTTCGACGCATCATTTGACATGAATCATATGGTTCGAACTAGTTATATTACCTTGAAACTACGATCCAGATAGTTCTAAAAGCAAAACAACAGGTAGTAGAACAGAGAATAACGTTTTCAACTTGTTGGGGCTTAACGCCATAAAGAAAACTTATTGATAGGACGTATACATCATCAAAGTGTGTTGATGCTTGTGTTTATAGGAAGAAAGATAAATAAACAACGGAGCGTTATGTGTAGTTTAGATGAGAGTGCCGGTTGGGATTAAGGCGTCTTTGATAACGGTTACAATTCCGCTCTTTATGAAATATCCTTCAGTCTCTCTCGCTGCCTCTTGCACGTTGTCACTGTTTATGATCTGTGCCAAGTTTCAGACCAAAATCTTTTAAAAACCAGAGCAAGTATCAACAAAGCTAAATATCCTATGTGTGTTCCAAATATAAAAACTAACCTTGACATTGTCACCTATACGTGCGTTTTTGTCGATGATGGCCCTTTTGATGTGCGAGTTTTTCCCGATACCTATGGGTACACTTCCTTTCGCGCTTAGGAGGCTCTTTTCCGAAGCAGTCTAGGCAAAAATCCAATCATAAAAGAAGATATCATCATCAAAAGGTTAATAATATTAGTTATTAAAGTGGATTGATTGCAAGACAGATGGGGTTTGCATTTACCTCGTAATAGTCAGCTCCCATTAATAACGAATCTTCAATAATAGCACCTTCCGATATGCAGGAACGGAGTCCAACCACGGAGTGATGAATTTTGCAGTTCTGCGTTCAAATTTAGAAGATTTTGGTGAATTCATGTGCCGTAAAGCATATGGAAGAGGAGCTACTTGATTTTACCTTGATCACGCAGCCTTCTCCAATGACACTGTCCGTGACATCAGCATCAAGCATCTTAGACGGTGGTAAATAACGTGGCTGTGTGTAGATTGGAGCGGAACGATCATAAAAACTGTATCAAGAATTCAGATAAGTTAAGATATCATTCAGATACAATAGAGTGTATATATTCCACTTGGTAATGTGGTTGTTATACCTAAAATCAGGGATTGGTTTTTTGGTGATTCCAAGATTTGCATTATAGAATGCCTCTATAGTACCAATGTCTTCCCAGTAGCCATCATATAGGTAAGCTTGCACCTGCAAAACATCATCAAAGTTAGCAGGTTTTACTTCTGCATAGCACCATCAGCTATAAGAAGCTGTTGAATCCGAAAGCAAACAAAAGGGCAACAAAGACTTGTTTAACAAGAAGAATACAAACTACAAGTTATAAACATGAATATCAAATACTCACCCTCAGTCCAAGGGAAGTGGCACCGGGAATGACTTCACTTCCAAAGTCATTAGCTCCAGGAAACTTGTTCCGTAGTAACTCTAGCATTACATCTTTGCTAACAACATAAATACCCATACTAGCAATGTAAGGCATCTCCTTGGCTCTCTTATCATCAAGACCTAGAATTGTTGTGTCAACCTAGGAGCAAAGAAATCGAAAATATGCTTACTAGCCCGGATGATGAATCAGAGAAGTAGCGTAAAGTTTTTCATTTCTTTTTTACACCTTCATGGCCTTTAGGTGCTCCCCCTTTGGTTTTTCGGAAAATTCAACTATCCGTCCTTCCTCATCGATCTTCATCAGCCCAAAAGCAGTGGCTCGTTGCTCGTCCATTGGTAATGCAGCTACTGTGATATCAGCATCAGTCTCCCTATGTGCTTGAATAAACTTCTCATAGTCCATTCGATACAAATGATCCCCAGCAAGAATCAGATACTCCAAAACATTATGCTCCTCGAACAACCACAAGTATTGCCTCACCGCATCAGCTGTCCCCTACACAACCACACAGGTTACAGAAAACACGTAAAAAAGCTCCACAAGACACAACAACATAAGTGCATTTGATTACCTGGAACCAATTGGGGTTTTCGGGACTTTGTTGAGCGGCAAGAACTTCAACAAAGCCTTCATTCTTGTAACCTCCCATGTTACTCGCATAAGCTCGAGAAAGATGACGATTTAGAGACGCGGAATTGAACTGCGTAAGGACATAAATCTTGGATATGTTACTGTTCAAACAGTTGCTCACAGGAATATCAATGAGCCTATAGTTAGCACCAAGAGGAACAGCTGGTTTAGCTCTCTTTTTCGTAAGAGGATAAAGGCGAGTCCCAGCTCCACCTCCTAAGATAATCCCCAAAACACTCTGCCATTGAAAACAATACCATAAGAAGAGTAACACAGAGGACCATTATGTAGATAAATCACAAATCAAAGCACTAAACTCAATATTAGTAGCATCCCAGTTTCAATCACATTCCTCAAAGCTGAAACAATGTTCTTCCTCACTTACGCTGCTCGCATCAGGATCGAGACAAGTTTGTGAGTTTTGAGAATCCGAAACGGCTTTAGGAGACACGATCATCGGATTCCTCGTCTCTCCGCGGGGAACAACAGATTCGCAGAGACGGGATACGGTGGCTCTGAGTGAAACCTTCTCGTCGGATAAACCAACAGAGGAGGAGAAAGAAAGACTCCTCGTCGGAACCGCCTCCGTGGCTATATCGAAACTCGAAGCAGCAGGTACCTTTAGAACTCCAATCGCAGCCATAGACGCCATTTGTAAGTGTAGTTTCTCTCTGTGATTCGATTTCGCTATATGATCAAATCTCAGTCCAGAATTTGGAGTGAGAGTTGAGACTATGCTTTTGTTGTCTTGTGAGTTGTGATCGTCGGAAAGTGGAAAAATATCTTTTTTTTTATTTTATTTCTTTTGTTTTTTTTTTTTGTGATGGGGTCTCGGGAACCGTTAGTTTTTTCAGCTGATTGTTTACTTTGAAATTACGTGAAAGCCCCTTTGACTACGTTACGTCTTTTGTTTTTTTAGTGTAATTAATTATAGATTTGTTCGTTTGCCTCAATGAAACTGCCTACTATTATTCGTTTTTATGTAAAAACTGAGTATCATTTACATAGATCATCTCAATGAATTTTTAAACTTTAGATAAAATTTTCAAACTCATTTGGAAGAATCTAACTGGATCATTTGGATAGAGATAATTCAGTTAAAAATAACAAATGATAAATATATCCTAATTATCCTAATGATCTATTTGTCTACAAAATTCTAAATAATACTTTATAATTATCTTGCAAAAAATTATATTTTGTCCATCAAAACCGAATAAATATGTTTCATATTAAAATTGAAAATCATGTTTTTCCGCCAAAACCGTAAAGTCATATTTTCCCACCAAAATTGCAAAATCATATTTTCCGCCAAAACCACAAAATCCTATTTTCTCACAAAAACCGCAAAATCATATTTTCCTGCCAAAACCACAAAATCAAATTTTTCCGCCAAGACTGCAAAATCATATTTTTCCGCCAAAACCGCAAAATCATATTTTCCCACCAAATCCGCAAAATCGTATTTTTCTGCCAAACCCGCAAAATCATTTTTCCGCCAAACCTGTAAAATTATGTTTTTCGTCAAAAAAATATCATGATTAATTTGTAATTTGTAATTGTCAAACATAATAATTTAAACATTATTTGTTGTAAATATACTTTAGATTAAAAATTAGAATAATTAAAATTAAAAATATATTGTTAAATTAAAACATGGTCATTTTAATCATGTTTTATTAAAATCATCTAGATGGAGATGTAAACTAACCAAACAAACAAAAGTACATTTAGATGTATCGTTCAAATGAACAAGCAAAAATTGAAACGAACAACAATTAGATGAAACATCCAAATAAATCATTTGAATAGACCATTTAGATGAAAATGTCAGATAAGCCAATGAATATGGCCTATATTCCACACTATTCAAATTCTGATTAATCATAAAGCAAGAGCAATTATTCTGGAGAAGTCATAAAATGATTGAAAAATGACAATTCAAGATATTATATTCAAATTCGCTAGATTACCTAAACAAAACTAAAGTCCGAATATTGATAGTAACGTGTACTAAAATGGATGATGCGGAATAAACTGATCAGAAAAAGTTTCGAAAAAACTCCACTTATTTAATATTTGCTAAAAAAAACTGAACTTTTTTTGTTGCTAGAAAAATACACAAATTAATTTATTGTTGATATAAAAAGAACGATATATTTTTTTTTGTTCTGATTTCTCACTCTCATCGTTACGGCATCGTTGACGCTGTTACTATTTTTGAGAAAAAAGAACCTAAGTTATTTAATATTTGCCCGAAAATTACATAAACTTTTTTCTTTACCAGAAAAATATACAAATCAACATTGTTCTTCTCTTCTTTTCTTACATTAACAATGTCAGGTGGTCAAACCTCATAGATTCATTTGCCCTCTTGAACCTCATACAAGTTTTTATTACCCTTCTCTATCCGACAACGCCAACTAGTAAGTTTTAACTTTTTGTACTTTTATTTAATTTATAATTAGACCATCGGTAAATAATTTTTTTGTTGGTTCATTCAGGTTATTAGAAATGGTGTCGTACCCGACCATCTTACTTTAATGGAGGATACACATACCAACAAAAAACCAAGCAAATACAAGATGGTCAAGCAAAGTTGATCATTGAGTCGTCGAGGAGGAGATGCGCCTTTCCCAACCTGTTGTAAAATCTACTGATGGATCAAAGTTTTCTATTCAAGTGGGACGAGAGAAAGTGAACGAAATTGTTTACGAGGTAATATTTGTTTTTAAAAATATTTTTATATGTTTTGTTTAAAAATGTTGAACTAATTTTTCTTATTTCACTTGTAAGAAACTCACAAAATCAAAGGACGAATTTTTGGGTTAGGAAATCTATCCTAAAGATCGTCCTCATCACGTTCCTCGGGTTTCTTGGATGCGTCCACTCCCGAGTTCCAACAAGCCATGTAAGAGAAAGATGAGCAGATTGCAGCTTTGGAGAAGGAAATGGAAGAACAAAAAGCGGAGAACAAGAGGAGGGATGCAGAGTACAAGAAAAAGGATGAGGAGCTAGCAGCAATCATGAGAGAGATGCGGTCGAAGCATCCGTAGTTAGCGTCGTAGATTTTTATGATTCTCGACTTTTTTTTTTGAATAATTTCTTGTTTTTGGTTTTAGAATATTTTATTAATTTCTGAATTATGAATTTTAATATTTATGCATTTTTAAAATTTATCGAATATTTTTAATAGTCAATTTAAATAATTTCAATAATTTTAAATATTTAAAAATTTATTTTATAATTATAAAAATTTAAACCCGTTGGTTAATCTGTCGGTAATGACGAACATTTTACGATTATCCGTCTCGTTAAACTCATAGGTAATCTATTGATAATGACGGATCCGTCGGTAATTCTATCGCTTATGACGGAGATTTTTACGATTATCCGTCTCGTAAAACTCCTCGGTAATTTGTCGGTAATGTCGGATCCGTCGGTAATTCTGTTTGTTATGTCGGGATTTTACGATTATCCGTTTCGTAAAACTTCTCGATAATCTGTCGGTAATGATAGAGTTTTCGATTATCCGCCGGTAATTATGTCGGTTATGACGAAGATTTTACGATTATCCGTCTCGTAAAACCCCTCGGTAATCCATCGGTAATGACACTTTTTCGATTATCCATCGGGAATTCCGTCTGTTATGAAGGAGATTTTACTTTTATCCGTCTCGTAAAACTCCTTGGTAATCCGTCGATAATGACAAAATTTTTCGATTATCCGTCGGTTATAACGGAAATTTTTGTTTTCGAAATTCCATCGGAAATAAGGCCTTGACGGTTTACCGATGAGACTATACCGACGGATTACCGACAATCCCACCGTCGTTACCATTCGTCGGTAAACTCGTTGGTAAAATATCCCTCGGTAATCCGTCGGTAATTACCGATTTACCGACATATTGTTTTAACCGACGCTCTAGAACTGACGGACATATCCGTCTGTTTACCGTCGGTTAGAGCTGTTTCCGACGAAAAACAGACGGATGTACCTGTCGGTTCTAATATGTTTTCTTGTAGTGATATTCATAATGTGTGGACGCAAGACCGTTTAACAGCAGTGCAAAACGCTATTTGCACCCACCAAATGACTGCAATCAAACGAAACAATATGATAAAAAGAAAACAAAAGAGTTGGTAAGCAACCAAAGCCCAAATAAAATGCTAAGTAAACAAGCCAAACAAATGTTGCTTATCGTTTTGATTAAGTGAGCGAGAGATTCACGAGAACAATATGGACGAGTATAGTATTCAACATATCTTTGTTTTCAAAATCAAGATGGAAACTTACTAATCTCCTCTGCTTATATAGAAAAAAATATGCATTATTTTATACATATATTAGATGAAATAATAATTTTATTTGATAAAAATATGTACCTCGTCTGATGAATACCAGACATGCTGTTATCATAACTTAAGAAAAGAGTATCGTGAAATTTCATCCACTTCAGATTTTCGGAGTCGGAGCACAAACCTAAAAGGTGCTGACCCTGACTACGAGGTGATGGTTCCCAGCGACACTAGATGAATGAATGGTTAGTTGGTTACATAAATAAACTATAAGATCTCAAGAAAAATAAGAAGATGAAAAATAGAAGAATAAGAAAAAACGATGAAATATGTTAAGCCTTAATGCATTGATGCCCACATGATAGAGTCTATATATAAATGATGTTATATGTTACAATAAAAGAACTATAGAAGGAAATTACAAAAACTAGGAAAGAACTATAATTGAAACTGACGAATTGTTACGGGATGATTATTTATTTATTCGAATTCAGATCATCAGATTAAACTTAAAAAACAAAAAACAAAAGGAGTTATAAAAAAATGAGTGACATGATGTTGAAGCCTCTGGGCCAATCTTGGGTCGGGTTGGAAAAAAACCATTCGAGTCTCTAACTCCGAAACATGAAGCCCGACAGGTAATTTCTTACTCGCATTATGAAATTTATTCCATTCTTGAACTAAGCTTTCTTTTAATTTGGACGGATTAGGTTTCTGATGAAGTTGAACAAACGAAACTGTATCGATCGAGCACAAGAACGCTACTGTTGTCCATGGTACCATCACCCTGGTAGGCTTCGATTAACATTTCGTCCTCTATCGAATTACTTGATTTCTATCCTTCATTCAACTCATTCATTCATTCATTCATCTTGTTGGTCCTTTACAAATTCATTCACTCGGTTGTGGACGTGGTCGTGGCAGAGGTCATTAGATGTATTTCTTGTGCATATAACCTTTGTTGCCAACTATATATAAGGTCAGTGACTTACTTTTGCAGAAGCAAAATAACCCTTGTGAATGTACCAAGTTATGCTTCTAGCAATTTATACCAAGGAAGGAAACATATTGTTGGTTAAAAGCTATGATGTGCGCGCATATACGGATACTTACTTCTAGGCAATGCATAAGGATGAAAGAGTATCATGTTATAATTAAGAGCATGTCGAGATAGCAGTAGGTTGATTTGGTGGCCTCAGAGCTTTATTCATATGACTAAATAGTAAACACATTGATTCTTTAGTTCTTTAGAAAGAAAACATTGTCTATCATGCTCCATCAATCTTCCCCTGCAAACCCCATTTCACATGATTGTGCACTTGGGTTCATGATTGTAAACGGGTTCCCCTATATAATTGCAGGGATTGCACGGGTATGGAAAGGAGGAAGGCACACCGTATCCCTGGGGGAAGGAGGAAGGCACACCGTATCCCTGAGGCCATGGATAACACGGCACAGGTGTTTGCACCGGAGTTTTCTTATCATCTTGCCCTTTCTTGTCATCTGTCCCTTTCTTATCATCTGTCCCTTTCTTCTCGCCACATTTTTTGTCATCCCCTCCCTTCTTCTCGCCTTCTTTCTTTGGAGGTTCGACTTTGGTCACGCTTACAAGCTCTGCAAATGCTACCTCCTTTCTGAGTTTTTTGACGAGGGGGATCATATCAACTTCAACACCAGTTACCTCTATCTGGTTCCTGTGATCGCCTTTTATTTCCACGGCTGACACACCTATAAAATCATTACATAAAGCATTAGATCCAACAAAGGTTGCTAATCTTTTGTGTGAAATGGTCTTCTTACCTTTAAACTGAACTGCTTTTGTCATTGCTTTTGCTCTGGTTTTGTCATCGGTCATAGTCACTCTTATCAGGATTTTTTGCTGCATTTGAAAAATGATATCTTGTAACGTCAATCAAAGAAGCAATATAAACACATACATAAACCTATTTTGCTTGTTGTTGAATTCATATATACTTGCCTTCATCTTCTTGTTTTGCTTGAGAAATCGCTCTGAATGTTTTGCTTAGGCTTCTGGGTCTGGTGTAGAATACAAGTCTGAAGAAATTTGTTTTCTTTTGTGTCTTTTCTTCTGATCAATTAGTCATTGTCGATTGTTGTGATTTCGTTTTCAGTTCGTTATTAACAAAAGCGAATAAAACCATAACTCTTCTTTCTTTAAAGCTAGTTGCTAATTCGTACAAGCTTATACACAATTCTTTGGTTAAAATATTTTAAAATAAAACATTTTTTACTTTGTTAAAATGAGAATTTTTTTGTTTTGGTCAACGAATGAGAACTCTTGTTGAATTGGGAAAAAGGAACAAAATGGCGACGGCGAAAGAGAGGATTTATTATTATTTATATATGAACTGTTGTAAAATCTAATTTGTAAATGTTTAGGTTGTAGTTTTAAATTTTGTTTTTTACTACAGCATCCAAGGGTTTAAAATAATTACTTTTGAAAAAAAAGAAAAACAGAGGCTGCGAATGGGTCGCTTTCGAAATACTTCTTGTAAAGAGGATTTTTCTTTTTTTCCGTCTTTGCCGAATTTTATCGTCTGATTCATAGACCGCTTTTGTACAAACAGAGCAAAAACATACATCTATTGATGTCCGTTCTCATATGTTTATCAGTATAGTGATTTACTCACAACTCTAAAAACATGATTGGTAAAACATACTTAAAAATTGCTGTCAGAAAATTCTTGTAACTCTTACCAACACACCCAGTGTTTTCTTAAATATCTTTAGCGAATAATACTTTAATTCTATTGAACTACGACGACTAATAAATTGATAAACATATGACAAAGATGTTTTCTAGGTGAAATATTCTTCGGTAAAGATAGACGACATTATCTTTTTTGACATAGGAAAAAATAGTATCTGTTTGAGTAAGTGTAGACAAAATTGTGGGGTTTGCTTGTAGTTGCTTAGAACTTGGAATTCCAAGCTTCCCTCTATATATATAATAAATAACAAACGTCAGAAAAATAATATAGTAAGAAATTATTGGATGATTGACTTGCATTGCGTAAGCTAATAATTGTGAAATACCATTTTTTCTATAGCCAAAGACATCTAGTCAAAGCGCATACTAATTCTTGGAATATATAGTGTTACATAATTTTGCCATTTGAAATATTTATAATGATAAATTATGATTAAATTTGCAGTGGGATGATCCGAATCTTGATCTCCTAATCTGAAAATGAATCCTTTAATTGCTGGACTACCATGACATAGTTGATACCAAAATATTTTGAAATGGCTGTCTACAAAAAGTTGAGCCACCTCCTCATTTTCTTTTGCTCCAAAATTTTAGAAAGTTGAGCTCTCAATATTGGAACCAAGCTTTCAAATTTGATATTTTTCAGAAAACATGACAAATGGAAAAACAAAAAGTTTCTCGCAAATTTGTAAGGAATCCGTATCTATTATACATATCACAAATTATGATGAATTTGCGATTCTCTTCCTCTATTGCCACTTTGTGAATTTAATGAAAACTATGGGAAAACTTCGCAATTTGAGAGCCGAAAATGCGTTGCTTTCCATCGCAAACGCTTTTCCTCACGAGTTTCTTAGCAACAGTCCGACTCTAAAACTCGTGTTCACTATCGTCTTTGTGATCATAGTGTTATTTTGAGAACATCAAGCGAGGGTGAAAGAAGAAGAAAATTAAAGACATAATTTCAGATGTTGCGCCACTATGTTCTCACCCACGCCGACACTTGGATATCATCGACTCATCGTCCACATAAAGAGAGTTTCAAGAAAATCGTTAGTGAATTAGAGATAGTGCAATGTCACGTGACATTGCCAAGCATGTAATTATAACTTCTCATTGAAAGCATTTTGATAAACAATTAGTGAAACTTGGAGGAAACTTATTAAATTTAATTTTGTCTTTAGCTTCGAGATATCACGAGATCCAAAATGTGATAGAAAAGCCAGATCGTAGGGATAGATCTCCGTCGGGCCATAGAAACTTATTGCTATTTTGATAACCTTTCTGAAGCAAAAAATAGAATTTGTTCTCATTATGGAGGATTATGGAATTCTTGTATTTTTGCTCTCAACCATTTTCATGTAGCCTAGAAATGCAAGAGGTTCTCAAATCAGCAAGTATAGTTTGCTTTTTTATTTTATTTTTTTTCATATCTTTTGCTATTTGTTTTCTTATTCTCTGCTCATTTTTTGTAAACTATGTTTTTTTCAAAATTTTCACTAATCTTCTATATATTATTTGAGAAGTACTTTCACTGACCGGTCACACTCACCACATTTTTCACAAGTTAGTTGACAATTACAACTTTTATTTTGGTAAAATATTACGGCTATATCATCATAAAAATATTAATTTTATTAATTTAAAATAAATAATTCATTCCATACTTTTCTTATATTTTTCAATTCAAAATATTCATTTATTTTAAGATTAACTAAATTATCTTCTTATAAATATATGTGATTTCTATTATAATTTTCTAGATCCTTACATTTATTAATTTTTGAATAGACAGTATCTTTATTCAATTAATTGCTGGACTAGACAGCCTCTTTTGAATAGACAGTATTTTTGAATAGACAACTAAAGCACCCATAAATAGCTCAGTTATGGAACATTGATCAAGATGTCAAACATTGTAATCACTACACAGAAAGTTCAGAGACCAGATCAGCATATTCAAGGACAGAGAAAATGTTTTATAAAAAGGCCAGACATACGTAGGTGAGCTATCTTTTCTATGTCCCTTGAAAGTGCATATCGGACTCGTATGCTATTCACACACAGCGAGGGAGGGGTGGGCGTAAGTTTTTTTTTTTCTGTTTCGTTTTGGTTTGGTTTTTTCTGTTTTACGGTTTATTGGTTTTATAAAAACTGAAATCATATAGAAACCGTATGTAGTTCGATCTGGTTACGGTTTGTTTTTTTCGGTTTATCGGCTTTATAAAAAACACGGTTTCTTCCATGATTTTTCAAAAAAAAAAAAATAACATGTAGATTTTTATCTTCAATTGTATCATCTTTGGTTTATAATCCGTAAAATCGTGAATATGTTTCAACATATTTTATTCATTAAATATTGAAGATAATATTATTATGGACTATATCATCTTTCAAAAAGTTTTTTTTTCTTTTTCTCCAACACATATTCATATAAAGAAGTTTTTCAAAAATATTATTAGATTGAGAAAATTTATTCATGTAGCTTATATCACCAAGAAGAGAAAACAAATATTGCAAAATGAAAAAAAAATGCTGACTAAACAAGTGGTATTATAATAAAAAATAAGAAACAAAAAATACAAACTAAATGGCTTTACGGTTTTAAACCAAACCGAACCAAAACTGAAATTATTCTAACAATTGTAACTAAACGGGTAAAGAAGATCCAACAGCTTTCACATCATATTTGGAGGAGATCCAGCTTGATAAAGAAGAATTTGATTCTTTTTTTCTAACTCTTATTTCTCGGCAATCAAATGTTAGAGCGGATAAACTTGCGAAAAAAGTTCGTAAGGAACCGCATTATATAACATATGTAAACAATGTCCCCTCTAATTGGCTCATTTAAGTCTATTTATTAAAGCTGTTGAAAAAAAAATTGTAACTGAACGGGTCTTTGAAGGAAACCAAAACCAAACCGAACCACCTAACTACAATTTGGTTCGGTTTTTTCGGATAAGGTTTTATTGCCCAACCTGCTCATATCTTACACAAGATATAGTCACAGTTTCTGAACTACGAGTAAGAGTTAAAAAGATCAGGAAGATGCAGTCCAAATTTCTCTACTGTAAAATAATAACAAAGTAAAAATACTCCAATCTTTATTTTTGGTGCTGCATCCTTTTATTGTCCACTTAAGCAACAAAGTAAGAATTTTTGCCTTCAAAGACACACTGCGTTGATAATACATTATATCCCTCTAGGATTGAAATAAAGAACCATCCATAACTTAAAGTTAAAATGGTTGATTTCGAACATGACATGTATCACCGGCTCACCGCTTTCAAAGCTATTTCCATTTCCTATTTATTATATAATTATATCATGCTGTTAATGTTCGAGATAAATTTTAGGGATAATTGCTGCAGATTCGAATATCATTGGAATATAATTAATAGCGTTTGGGATGAGTATAAAGTTCATTTTGATTCAGGACCTTATAATTAATATTATTACAAAGATCTGTTTAATAGACAATATCTTAATTTCTTTATTGTCTTTGGCAGATTCAAGTCAATCGGTGCTCTAGACATCATTATAAGAACACACATGATGACAGTTTCAGCTTGATATGAACAAGACACTGATAAATATCGAAAATAAAGAAAACAAACATAGGTAAAACCGATTGAAATTTTTTTTCATTTTTTCATTTTATAATCACCTTTTAGATACTTTTAAATCTCTCTTTTTCCTCTTCTAATTGGATTTTTAGATCTGAACGTTATTCTCACATTTTGGATCAAGATCTTTAATAATCTTAGGTTAGGGTAGATTAGGATGATTTAATTGTTAGATAATGTTGTTGTTAATGATAGATTCACCTTCATATTTTTAATGTTATGCCTACTGTTAATTCTAATCTTGTTATGGATCAAAATGTCTCTCATAGCTTGCTTCATCTACATATTCAGTTTTTTTTGTATGTGAGAGAGGATGGAAGGAGAGGGATGCTGAAACCGTGGAGGTTTTGAGAAGCCCTAAATAAAGAAATCATTTATCGGATACGTATGGTGTTTCACACAGTTTTTGAACTGCACAAAGCCATTTTTATCGAGTACTATGCCAATATTAATTAAGATGT
Source organism: Turritis glabra (assembly GCA_900406565.1). Classification (NCBI taxonomy): domain Eukaryota; kingdom Viridiplantae; phylum Streptophyta; class Magnoliopsida; order Brassicales; family Brassicaceae; genus Turritis; species Turritis glabra. Next base: position 3,659,440 of record OVBN01000231.1, read on the forward strand.
CAAATATAGATTCCTTCTTTATCGGTGTTCCACCAAATAATCTCTCAACTTTTGTTTCTCTCTCTCTTTCTTTCGCCAAAACTCAATTCTATCTTTCTATTCTCAATTGAATCAAACAAACTAAATCTTTTGTTCGTTTATTACTTAACATATAGGAAAAGTTTAACGATCTCGCCTAACCCATTTTTTCCAATAAGGAAGATCAACATTTTGGCAAAATTCTTATGCACTACAATAAGAGCAAAGTGTTTGTCATTCTTTTAGGTTATTAGGTTTTTACTTTGAACCCATTGAGGAAGTAAGAAAGATGTTATCATTTCGAATCCCGTCTATCGGAAGCCATCCTACGGCATTTGCTGCAAAAATATCAGACAACCCCAAGACCGTGGCACAACTCAAGTCGGCTGCGACGCCTTCGCCTCATAGCACTGTCACATGCGGTTACCAAGCTCACGTGGCAGGCTTCTTTCGAAACGTCACTGTTTTATGGTCCAAGAATCTCATGAATCATTCCCTCACCGTCATGGTCTCGAGTTTAGACAATGACATGAATTATTGCTGCAAGATCGATCTCGTAAAGCCATGGCAATTTTGGAGCAAAAGAGGCTCAAAGTCATTTGACGTAGAGGGAAACTTTGTGGAGGTTTTCTGGGATCTACGATCGGCAAAATTGGCTGGAAATGGTAGCCCCGAACCCGTGTCAGACTATTACGTGGCAATAGTTTCTGATGAAGAGGTTGTTTTATTGTTGGGAGATCTAAAGCAAAAGGCGTACAAGCGAACGAAGTCAAGACCGGCATTGGTGGAAGGGTTCATATATTTTAAAAAAGAAAGCATTTTTGGGAAGAAAACGTTTTCGACTCGGGCTAGATTCGACGAGCAAAGAAAGGAACATGAAGTGGTGGTGGAGAGCTCCAACGGAGCGGCAGAGCCAGAGATGTGGATAAGCGTGGACGGGATCGTTGTTGTGCACGTGAAGAATCTACAATGGAAATTTAGGGGAAATCAAATGGTGTTGGTTGACCGAACACCGGTAATGGTCTACTATGATGTTCATGATTGGTTGTTTGTAAGTTCAGAGACTGCGGCGACTTCAGGATTGTTTTTGTTTAAGCCTGTTGCGGTTGGAGCGATGGTAGATGAGAGTTTTAGCGATGCGGAGGAAGGCGATAGCGGAGGAGGGAGTAGTCCTTTGAGTCGTTACAATTCAGCATCAAGTGGTTATGGACCATTGCATGACTTTTGTTTGTTTCTTTATGCTTGGAAACTTGAATGAAGAATAATAATACCACAGTGTGCTTTCAAATTTGAATCTCTTCTGGTAAAGTTGGAATAGAAATGAGGGTAAAGTTATAGTAAATATTAGGATCTTTTATTTTAGTTTAGAATTCATGATTTTGAAATCCCATATATAGGTGATTTGGATTTTGAACTCCAATTGTTAGGTGTGATTGGTTACCGCTGTGACTTTAGATTTTTGGCTGTAGATTTTAGGTTATAGATGTTTTGGCCGTGACCGAAGGATTTTAGCAGTGAATTTAAAAAACAAAAGCATGATTAGTAAATATTAGTTATATGCTGTAGATTTATGTATTTATTATATAATATTAAATATTTTTGAAAGAAATAAACATCTAAATTACAATGAATAATAGATATAATATTTTACATATTATTCACGTATAAACTACATATTGATTAAAAATTAATATAGAAAATTTGATTTTCACAGCTCATATGTTTTTTTTATTGGCTGTAGCTTTTTTTTTTAAAAGTTAAAGACTGATTGGTTCACTATATGGATGCGGAAATAGAGCTCCTTCCAATCAGCCCGTTATCGCACATGGAAGTTGAAATTAAATCTTTCAAATGTCAAAAACAAAATCTTTCAAATATCATAAATAGGAAGTTGAAGAAAGAAAATGATTAATTAACAGTTTAGTCTATCTGGTTTTTTGTTTGGTCTTAAATACCAACTAAACGATGTTGACCCTTTGCCATCAGATATTTGCAGCAATTGGAAACAAAAAATTTCTATTGGTCATGGAGATAATGATATTGACCCTTTGCCATGATGTTTTGGCACGTCTCTTATTATTTATTTTTTAATAGATTTTTATGGTTTTGTCTTTTTTCTTTTCTGACTTATTTATAGGAGATTTTATAAAAGAATCAAAACAATTTCTTATATTTTGAAAACTAATTCTGTTTTCAAAACTTTGGAAATAATTTTTTTTTATTGATAAGACAATAAAAAATTTATAAAATTCGAGAAATTTATAATTACTAAATACACATTTTTTTATTAGGATTTATTATTTTTGTTTTCCTTTTATTTTTATTTTTGTTCTTCGGACTATGTTTCTTTCTCAAATATTCATTTGGAAGTATTTTCTCAAACTGTTAACCACATTTATAATATTGGATGGTTCTAGAACTTGAGAAAAAAAGGTCAAACCTTGAGATTGGTTAATGATAGATGATAGAGAACTTTCTTTTTGAAACACGATTTTACCATTGTTTACAGCAATAACCCAACAATCCTTTGATAGCTTCTTGGCTATGTACTTAGCTACAGAAGCTGATGAACGAATCGTGTGGTGACTTTTTGAAATCCCAACTAAAACTTTCGATGCAGAAAACGATTTAGCTTCTCTAACTATAATCTTTCGAGCAGAGGAACCACGACATAGCTTCAGCTTCAGATCCACCTATAAAGAGGGAAAAATTCAACATTTAGAGTGAAACCATTACTAACGGAGAAAGAATTTCAAATGCAGCATCATATGTTGGTGATTCTTTCTCAATAGTTTGATCATATGTTGGTGATTCTTTCTCAACAGTTTGTAAAATTAAATTAAATAAAATTAAAAATTGATGTTTTGTTTGTTATTTGAATCGATAAAATCAACTATATCACAAACGAGATGTAATTGATGAAATTTTAGATAGACGTAATTTTTTTATTTGTCAAAAAAATAAAGAATAAAGAAATTAAGATGAACACTTATCTAAGTTTGCTCATTCATTTGGATGCAGATGAAAAATAATGGTCGTTAAAAACAATTTAATGGAGCAGTTGTATGACTTTTATAAAACTCATCCAGGTAACACGAAAAATTCGGTTGAGTGTGAATGGTGCATTCGGCTACAGCAGGTTCAGCCAAAAATGCAAAATGTCTAAAATACTCTTGCCTAATTTAAAGAATTACACCAAACCATATCCCTTCGTTAATCTCTCTGATTTCCTCACACAGAAGAAGTGATTTATGGTTTTCTCACTCGAGCCACTGTTCTTTCATCGTCTGTTTTGCCGGATCTCTCGCCAGAGTGTTTCAGATTTGTTTCAATTCCTATCTAGAAATATCATCAAAGCTCTAAAAAAATTATTCTCAACATAAGTAAGCATATTAAAAGTATCCTCTACTGATATTTTGATATTCTTGCCCTAAAAAATGGAGATTTTTTTTCTTTCAAAACCTTCATTTTCTTTTAAAAGTCAATGATTTGTTTTGGGTTTTACATAATCATTTTTCTTTAAATCATGTGGTAGAAATTCATTGCAATGAACGATCGTTTCATAGAGGCTATGGAGATTTGCAAAATAATTTTTTGGCATATTTGGACCTTTTATGTACAAAAGAGAACTTCCAAAATTGGCAGGTAGTTTTTTTTCTTTATAAATATAAGTATGAGAATTCACTTGGTATTTATTAGACTGAAAGATTTTTACTTATTTTTCTTTCTGAGGATAAGATGGACTACAAAGTATTTTTTCATGTAGATATCTTAGACCATATATAATTCCTAAGAGTTATTTCCAAAGTACAAGTATGACTCACTCCTAAGTCTTAACTAATATTACTATATATTCCGTCTGTTTTTTTTATAATGAATTTTCTAGAATTTTTTTTTTCAAAAAAATGTATTTTCTAGGTTTTTAATATATTTTTAAATAAAAATAACAAGAAATTGTAACATTCAAGAAATATTGATTGCAAATTTTAAATTTATTGAATTACTATTGGTTTAAAATTATGGAGAATTGTTTATTACAAAAAATAATGTAGTTATAATTAAACATTAAATTTTTTTTTAATATGTGTGAAAAATTTAAAAAATTCATCATTTAGAAACAGAGGGAGTATTATTGTTTTGACATGATATAGATAATTTAGTATATTTATTATGGCAGAGGATTTTTGGGCTAGTAGGTCTCCTTAGATAATTGTCTACATTGGTTAAGATAAACAGATCTTCTAGATCGCATCTGACTGTACAAATGATTATTGATGGAGTTATCGCAAATATCAAGAACTTGATGGTGGATTACACCATACAAGACATGCAATTCCTTCCATGAAAAATGGTTATGTGAACGAGATGTTCATTCATTACAAGGCCGATGGATACAATAATCAAGAAGTTGAGAACTTTGAGAAATGCATCATTGAACTATTGAAAAATGGTAATTCAAATCGTTGACAGTTATTATGACAGTAACGGAAATGTAAGTAATATAACATTAAATTGTTTTTTTTTTGTTTGAAAGTTTTAAATTATATATACTATTACTGACACAAGTGCAATAATTTTCAATGTATCATTTGTCCAACGGTCCACAAACGCAACATAATGACATTCGAGAGAAATATTAGTCATTTTATAGATTTGTTTTGGGCTTTACATAATCATTTTTCTTTAAATCCTGTGGTATAAATTCAATGCAATGAAAGATCTTTTCATAGAGGTTTTGCAAGATAATTCATGAAGATTGGCGAAAATTTGCAAGATAATTTTTCGGCATATTTCGACCTTTTATATACAAAAGAGGACTTTAAAAATTGGCTGGTAGTTTTTCTATAAATATGAGTATGATAATTCATTTGGTATTTTATTAGAGTGAATGATTTTGCTTGTTTTTCTTCTCAGATGATAAGATGGACTACGAAGTGTTTTTTATAGAGATATCTTACACCATATATAATTCCTAAGATTTATTTCCAAAGTACAAGCCCGATAGATACAATAATCAAGAAGATGCCCAACGGTCCACGAACGCAACATAATGACCTTTGAGAGAAATATGAGTCATCTTATAGATTTGTTTTGGGCTTTACATAATCATTTTTCTGTAAATCTTGTGGTAGAAATTCATTGCAATGAAAGATCTTTTCATAGAGGTTACGAAGATTTGCGAAAATTTGCAAGATAATTTTCGGGCATACTTGGACCTTTTATGTACAAAAGAGGACTTCAAAAATGGGCTGGTAATTTTTTAATAAATATGAGTATGAGAATTCATTTGGTATTTATTAGACTGAATGATTTTGCATTTTCTTCTTCTCAGAGGATAAGATGGACTACGAAGTATTTTTTTATATTAGACCAGATTTAATTCTTATGAGTTATTTTCAAAGTACAAACCCGATAGATACAATAATCAAAGAAGTTTAGAACTTTGAGAAATGCATCATTGAGCTATTGAAAAAGGTCCTTTGGCGGTTCTAATTCAAATTGTTGACAGTTATTATGACACTAATGGAAATGTAAATAATTCTACATTAAATTGTTTTTTATTTGAAAATTTTAAATTATATATATTATTACTGACACAAGTGCAATTATTTCAACGTATCCTCTGTCCAACAGTACACGAACGCAACATAATGGCCTTCGAGAGAAATATTAGTCATCTTGTAGATTAAATGGTCCAACCAAGTCCTGCAAAATGGTCACTAGAGAATAGTTTAACAAATGGTTTCCTTGGAAAGGTCATCATTAGTTTGGTCATCTACTACAGGAAAACCGGTATTTTTAGCATAGAAGTGATATTTAACTATATGTGAAAAACGTTCTGACATCATTCGCGACAATAGGTCTACCACTTTCGATAGCGGATTTTCATATTATTATGGTGTCGTTATTTAATATAGTGGTTTTATATCTGCAATCATATATTTTACAATAGCACTTGGATTTTGTTATTATTATTATTATTCATTACGTTTTGAATTTTGAATTTTAAATTCTAAAAACTCCAAATATAATTTACAAAAAGAAAAATAAGCAATAATATTAATTATAAAATTTTACAAAGAGAACATTTTTTGTCTTAATATGATAGATGTATAAATAAACAACAACCAAAAAACACTAAAATGAATTACTCTATCAGCATCTCCTACGTGTCTACCACCAACTGCTGCAAACGGGAAGCTAAGAACTGCTGTCACATTATTTGAATCATCATCCTCCTCTGTGTTAGTTTCACTTATTTCAAAAGTGTTTTCCCTTTTTAAATTACTTTTCTTTCTCTAAAATTTCAAAGCAAAACCATTAAAATTCTACTGTTTCAATTTCATCGTCTATGTTAGGATTAAGGATTTTATTGCACCCCCTGCATATCTACTCCCACACAGAACAATAAAAATGATGTCATTCCAGTTTCTCGGCTTCTACATTAGGATTGAGTAACCTATATTTCTCAACTCAAATGATCTTTTCCTTTGTTCGGTGGCTTATCATCTTCTCTTTTTTTCCAAATTTTGGATTCAAGCACCATATGCAAGACCACTCCATAGGTTTCACAAAGAACTTATGAGTTGTATCCAAGTTGTGGAGACCCAATTTATGCTAGGAAAACCGGAGGTGTATCTCTGGAAGCAACTGTGAGTCTCTTTTTCATATGATGGAAGATATAATTCTTAGCTACGAAAGATATCATCCTCCCTCGGCAAGAATGGCCTCGCTTGAGGATGGCGTTGAAGTTCCTGATTGTTCCGAGGAGCATTAGTTTGCTTCTTTAAGAAATACTAGATTAACTTGCATATCTCTCAGGAAAGTGGATTAGATGATGGGGTTACCATCTAATCTTAGATTTCCTTGGGTTATATCCATGACATATGAATTTGTAGTCCAATTTTCAAACATACATCTGGAAATGTTTAGTTTTATATTTTGTTTAATCGGTGACGGTATTCTTCATTGGTTGCCTTCAGATTCAACATGATGAACAAATGGCAACATGGTATTGGTCTACTATAAGTAAAGAAACCAAGTCACTAATCCAACTGAATGGTAATGCTTCAGTCTTATCATCCCATCCATCTAGCTTATATAATACTCAAGATGATGATGTATCAAGTTCGAATCAAACCTAACACCAAGAAACAATCAAGATGATGATGGTTTCTCCATAGGATTTGGATGCTTTTCAATTCTTTTTTTGAATGGGATTCCAGTTTCATGTGTTTATATGTTGATTCGTTGATAATTGGTAATGTTTGGCAAAGATTGTCTTTGGTTGCCACACTTTTAAGGTACCTTAAGATTTTTCATTATGCTTTATTTCCTACATGGCAATCAATATATTTGAAAGCCTCTTTATTTGCTATATATATGTTAATTTACATAGCGACTGTTAAATGTTTAAACTCTGCTCTTTGCTGACTGTCTCATATGTTCTCTCAAAATTTTGAAAGGTTATCTAACAGATTTATTGTCCTCTCTAGCTGCATAATCTTCCTTAATTTTCACAAAGAGAATCTTAATTTTGTAAGGCACCATATATCGACAAACCATGTTCTTTGTATGACAGAAGTCTGGCCAGAATAAACCACTGAAGGCCTAAAACTAAATGCAACTTTCTCTTCTTTTGCTTTTGCAACTTCTCAATCCTAAGTGCACACAAACTTTTGAAATATAAAATTTGATTATGTAGCCTCCTTATTCTAGTTTTTTCCTATGTGTACTTGAACTTCCAGGTTTTTGTGTTATTTCCCTTCTTTCTCTGTTGATGTAAATATGCTCTCTATAAAGCATTCTTTCGAACACTTGGTATGAAGCATGTTTGAGCTGGACATAGATTGATCTCTCACAATACTCGACCACTTTGGAGACATCAAAAACATGTAAATGCTTAATTTTCTGAAAAATCCAAGCATCTGAATTCGTCTCAGTCAAATTCTTCTCCTACTTAGCTACGTCTGTTTCTTGAATCGATGAACCTATTTTAATCGGTCCAGGTGAATAAGACGATGCAACCTCTTGTTTGAAGGTTTGAAATCTATATTTAGCCACCGTCCTTTATCAAAATATTATTTTGTGTGAAAGATTTTCGAATGCAGATTTTATTTTTGAATGCATTAATTAACAAATCTTCTAGAAATGATAAATCTTTACGTAGATTACAAATTTACAATATTCAATATCTAAATAATTTTTTAATTAATTGCTGATGTATATATATGTCTTATAGAAAAATTGAATGTGTAAATAAATTAAGCAAAAGAATTAAAAAAAAAGAAAAAATATTAAAACATTTTACACTAGCACTGGTGACTGTCTAGTGTACATAATTTCAAATGAAAAGTTTTCAACTTTTACTTGTCAAATTAATAAAATATAGGTAAGAGTGGACACCGACCTGCGCGTGTCAGTTTTACAGATTCACAAATATCTTTTTGTGTAGACGTTTCTTAATATGCCAGATATTATTTTGGTCTTCTCTTTCTTTTCACCTAAAAATAAAATATCTCCTCTTTTAGGCAAAGATATTTTGTTCATTCATGTGCGTTAAAAATAAAAAATAAAAATAAATAGAAGATATTTTGGTTTTGTAAAGTCAAGACTATGTTGTGATTGGGCTTAAAGCATCTAAAAGAGGACGCTTTTGAGAATCCATAATCGATAAATCCACTTGTGCATCTCACATCGCGAGTACAACTCTTTTCCTACACGTGAGCGAGTGGCGTAACATTTCTAAAAATATCTGTGGGATCCTCAACATTTTGCACTTTTTACACTTTTCACCCAAATGTTTCTAGAATTATCAGCTTATGTCACATGCTCTGCCTACATGTCCCTTTGCAGACACGACCCACCCATTGTCTATCCATCTATTTCTCTTTTACCCTTCTTCACACGCAGCTAAGAAGTTGTGGAATCATCGCTTCTCTTCTCTTCTCAAAGCTTCTTCCTTTCAAAAATCATCATTGTTTTGTTTCAGCTTCAGAAGATACTCTTACGATCTCTCCTACGTGAGTCTTAATTGTTTTTAAAACCCTTGTGTTCTTATTTGAGCGAGGGTTGCTTTGATTCTCAAACCTTTTGGCTGATCTCGAAATGGATCTTCTTTTTGGCTTTGAAGATGAGGGTTTCTGTAATATTGTTCCCTAATAAATCTAGAACTTTTTAGTTCACTGCTCTGATTGATACATGTTGATCTCAAATTTGAAGTCTTTCTGTGATTTTATTGGTTCCTTTGATCTTTCTAGCTGTATCTTTCATATAAATTACAACTCTTTAATACTGAAAGATTGGATCTTTATCTACTTCTGGACTTGCTTTTGATACCAAGTTTCTAGCTTTTGATTTAGTTGTTTAATGTATTGTGGTAAGTTTTTTTTTCTCTCCCAAGATTATGATATAGAGGGACTAACCAAAAGGTTTTGATTCTTGGTTAGTGAAAGGAGCTTGCTTTCAGTGTGACGGTTGAGCCAAACAGGTTGGTTCAGTTTGAAAGATGGGTTATATGTGTGATTTCTGTGGTGAGCAAAGATCAATGGTGTATTGTCGGTCAGATGCAGCGTGTTTGTGCCTTTCGTGTGATCGAAATGTTCATTCTGCTAATGCTTTATCGAAACGTCATTCGCGGACTTTGATATGTGAGAGATGTAATGCACAGCCAGCATCTGTTCGGTGTAGTGATGAGAGGGTTTCTCTCTGTCAAAATTGTGATTGGGTAGGCCATGACGGCACAACTTCTACTACTACTTCACATCATAAAAGGCAAACCATCAATTGTTATTCTGGTTGCCCCTCGAGTGCCGAACTTTCCTCGATATGGTCTTTCTGTTTGGATTTGAATATGTCTTCTGCTGGAGAATCTGCGTGTGAACAAGGAATGGGTTTGATGACAATAGATGAAGGCCCTGAAAACAAATCAGGTGTCCAAAATGTCAATGTAGATCAGCCTGGAACCAGCTCGGCTGCACAAGGTATGGATCGCTCTAGTGTTCCAGAAAATACATCATTGGCTAAGGTACTTTTTAACATGATTTTCTTCATATTGTTGTAGAATCTTGAACACAACTGGCGTCGAAATGTTTCTTATTACTGTACTGGTTGTAGGAGCTTGGAGTATGTGAAGATGACTTCAATGGAAATCTCATTATGGATGAAGTAGACATGGCTCTTGAGAACTATGAAGAACTCTTTGGTACAGCCTTCAACTCATCAAGATATCTCTTTGAACACGGTGGAATTGGAAGTCTTTTCGAGAAAGATGAAGCTCCTGAGGTTCTTTCAACCTTCTTCTTCTATCAGAGACTAGTATCACTAAAGTTAAGGATGATTTTTTCTGTGATCCTTATGCTCTCTTGTGTTTTTCTCAATTCAGGGCTCAATCCAAGGAAACGCAATGCAGCAGCCAGCCGTAAGTAATAATGCATCTGCAGATTCGTTCATGACTTGTAGAACCGAGCCAATAATTTGCTATTCATCAAAGCCAGCTCATTCGAATATCTCCTTCTCTGGTGTCACTGGAGAAAGTAATGCTGGAGATTTCCAAGATTGTGGGGCATCATCGATGAAGCAGCTTTCAAGCGAGCCACAACCATGGTGCCCTCCAACATCACAGGACATAATTGCTTCCTCACATGCAACAACACGTAACAACGCTGTTATGCGTTACAAGGAAAAGAAGAAGGCTCGCAAGTAAGTATAAACCACATGGAAAAGGAATTTAATTCATCATTCATCAGTGAAGGTTATTATTGCTAATGTTCTACATATGTTGTATTAATAGGTTTGACAAGCGAGTGAGGTATGTCTCTAGGAAAGAAAGGGCTGATGTGAGACGGCGTGTGAAGGGACGGTTTGTCAAGTCGGGTGAAGCTTATGATTACGACCCGATGAGCCCAGCAAGAAGCTACTGAGGATACCACAAAACCCCGAAACAATGAAGAATCACAAAGTGGAGATATCAGACAGATGTAATTAACTGGCAGTTATAGAGTGAGGCATTTACGGGGGTGGATCTGGTCTAAAGACCATTATTGGTTGATTGGGATCACCTGTTTTCAGCTGAAAAAGGCTTCATTCTTGCTTAAAAGGCTTACTTCTGCCTCTTTTTGCTTAAGTTTGTTATCCTCTCCTGTCATTTGGCTGCTTCAGCATGACCCGACAGTGAAACTCTTCTACAGATTGAGGTTCATGATCCTTAAATTTTGTTCTATTGTAATTTGTGTAGCCAAAGCAAAACAACGAATGTATATTTTTTTTATGTCGTATAAAATATTAATCATGTAGAAGATTAGAGTATCATAGAGGCTGTGTTCTATTTATACGGTATTGGTTGATGATACTAAGTGTATTTTCTAAAAGCTTAACCACAAGAATCACAACTTTTTAAGATTTTGATATTGAACTATCTTGCTTTCATGTTCCTTTTGCACTATCAAAAAACTGAATTTTCATATTGATCAGACAAAAGCTGCATGATACAAAGACAAAATTAAAGTTTGCTCGTACTGTAACTACTAGTTTAAACTACTAGTTTAAGCTCTTCAGTCTTCATAACTTTCATCTCCTGACAAACCGGCAAATTCATCTCCCTCGCTTGTTTCCTGCAGACAATTCAATTTCAAGTTTTAGATCAGTATATATCAGTATGCAAGGCAGGTGGTTCCAGATTTGTGGATAAGAATGAAGAGATACCTGTTTCTTGTCCCAATCCTTCAGCTTTGGATTAGCTAACATGTAATTATCACGTAGAGGAGCCCAAGCAGGAGCTTCGTCTTCGTTTGAAGATTTTTGAGCCTGCACCATCCGACAGAATCTCACAAGTAATTAACCAAGGTTACTTTTGATTTATAACTAACAGCTATCATTCATGAAGGTGATTTGTTCGGTTATTTTCTCTAATAGGAGCCAGATCAAGACAGAACACTAACTTGCTTATACGTTCATCCAAATGTGAAAGCCCTTTAAACACTCAAAAATTGTGGCTAGTAATTTACCGAGGATACTTTTGACCTATCTCTAACAGCTATCACGTACGAAGGTAATTTGTTCCATTACTCTTTCTATAGGAGCCAGCACAAGACAGAATACTAAATAGCTTATACATTCATCCAAAAGTGGAGGGTTAAGCACTCAAGAGAAAGCATAACGGGAGAGAGTGAGAGATATGGAGACTATGCCAAACCTTAGTGTCTGTTTTTGTTTTCCCTAACTCAGAGAAGAATGCTTCTTTTCTTCGCTTCTTCAGCACTGATGGATGTTCCAACAGAACAAAAAGCCAGAATCAGAAGTCAAGAATAAGAGGGGATACAAAAGGACTCATGCAAAAGATTAATATCTTAATCCTACCTTTAGCGTCTTTTGACCTTGAAGGATTCAAACCCTTCTGAGCATGTTGAGCCTTGTTTACCTATTTGAACACATGAAGTTTTAAATCAGAAGAATTCTCCGGGAGAATAATAAACAACCCAAAAAGAGACATAGAAACAAACTTACAGCATTAAAAAGTTTGACCACTGTGATTCCAGGAGTTCATGGAGAGGAAAAATTGAATCAGTATCAAAAGCCAAACACCAAAAAAATCTCAAAAAGTGAGAGTTAACTGAAGCAACAATACCTCCTTTAGTAGCAACACCAATAAGAATCTTCTCATGGGAATCCAAATAGCTACCAGGTTTAACATGTCCTTTCTCAGCAATCTTAAAAAGGCAATTGTTACAATGAATCATCATCAAAAAGCAGGAGACACACAAGAACACAAAAGAACAGTGAATACAAAAACCAAAACTCATACCAGATGTTTAGCCTTTTTAGCTTGACCTTTAGCTTTCTTTTCAGCTTCTTCTTCAGCTAGCTTCTCTGCAATAAGATGCTTATGTGCTGATAAAACTGGACCCTGTTACACACAACACCAGCACACTATTCAACACTTTCCCCAAATCAATATTCAAAATCAGAGTTTTCAAGTAATATAGTTCATAAATCTCACCAATGTATCATCTCCTTTAGTCTTCTTCATAATAGCTTTAAAAGCGATTTTAAAAGCATTACAACCATCAGTAGCAAACTTAGTGATTCCAGATTCAATCTCTCCATGATCTTCACCATCTGAATTCACATCTTTATCCGAACCATCTTCTTCTTCTTCAATTTCATCGTAATTTGGTCCCATGTTAGCATCAGAGAAGATCTTCTCACGAATCGTTACTTCTGGTTGTTTCTTCGATTCATCTTCTTCTTCTTCATCGTCATCGGAATTGTAATCTCGTGCTCTCTTCTGATAGAGCTTTTGATTCTTCATTGTAACCTTAAACCTATCGGAAGAAGAAGGTTTCGATTTTAACTTTTTGTTCCTCGCCGCCTTAGTACCTTTCTTTACGCCGACTCTTCTCTTTCTAGTGCCTCTCTCTGCCATCGCCATGCGACCTTCTCCGGTAGACATGGTTTCGTCGATAAATTTGGATTTTCACGGCGGCGAGAGTTTTGGGAGAGAAGAGATGAGAGAGTTAGGGTTTTGTATCCCTTTCTTTTTAAACCTTTGCTTTAACGAAACACGTTTACGGATTTTGATTTCCGGTTAAGTTCGGGTTTGTTGGTTGGATTCGGGTTCGAATTTGAAATTTGGGTTTGGGTCGGGTTTTGATTTCAGTTGATCATTAACTCTTTCGATCATGGTTAACGTAGGATGTAAGATTTGGTTGCGTCATCGGTTATCGAAAACAATTAAAACTGAAATCAAAACCTTTTTGTTCAAAACTACAATTTCATTGAGTTTTAAATTAGGTACAATAAGGCTATTTAGTAGATTTTCTTCTCTTCCAACTAGGTATATACATTTCGCAATGAAAAATATTTTTCATATTTGTTCGTTTTCGAATATTATTCATTTAAAAATGTTTATTGCCAAAACCTTTTCACAGTGATATTTTTTACAAAAAAATTTAAAAATGTGGTATTTTGAAATTTTTTTCTATTTTTTTATTGTCGAAACTATTTGTTGCCAATTTTTATCCGCTAATTCACGTCTGATATCCGAAATGGACGAGTGTGTATCCTCAATCCATCATTAAATGAGTCAAATGGAACGAACAACAAATAAATATATTTAAAATAAGGATTTGAGTAAATAAGTAAAGTTTACATGTGCAATTATTTTCAAATACAGTAGATTGCTTTTTATGAGGATTTTATGTAGGAGAAGGGGTTAATACAGTAAATTAACAATAATTTCCTTAAGAAACAAAAAAAAAAAAGATTTGAAGTACAGATCACATAGCCGTCGTGTTGCGTTCATCGTAGTTATCGTCGCTGTTTCACCAAATACAACAACAACATCACAAGAAAACGTCCTCTTTTATAGGACCCTCTCTCTCCTCTCTGTTTCTCTTCCAGTTATATTGTAGAATTCGTTGTCACTTTCACAACGACTCACTTCCTTCAGCTCGCTCCCTCCCATTCGTCGCTCTCTTCTGGAATTAAAGAATCAAGGTAAACGATCAACACAGATCTCTGCATTTCTCGTTGATCTTATTCACTTCCCAAATGTTTATGATGGATCTGGCTCTTAATGAGATTGGTCCTTTGTTGACTTTTACTGCTTTAACATTTGGCTTTTGATACCATTTTGTAGATTAGCAATGGCCCATACAGCAGATTCTGTGAATCCGAGAGGTGACAATACTCTTTCATTGGTGAACTGAATTTGAAAGATCAAAACTTTGTGTTTATAAACGAATGTGTATGAATCAGATGTTTGCATTGTGGGTGTTGCACGTACTCCAATGGGTGGCTTTCTTGGATCTCTTTCATCTTTACCTGCCACAAAGCTTGGATCTTTAGCTATTGCAGGTAAAAACAGATCCTATTTCTGTGCAAAGTCTCTAGCTTTTATAAATAATTGACGTGCCCTTGTTGCTTTTTTACTGATTCAGCTGCTTTGAAGAGAGCAAATGTTGATCCATCTCTTGTCCAAGAAGTTGTCTTTGGCAATGTTCTTAGTGCTAATTTGGGTCAAGCTCCTGCTCGTCAAGCTGCTTTAGGTGCAGGAATACCTAACTCTGTTATCTGTACCACAGTTAACAAGGTTTGTGCATCAGGCATGAAAGGTAAGAACTTAGGGACATTTTGGGCTCTGCTTTTTTAGACTTTTGATTTGACCCTTTTAACAATGTTTGTTGGGTGATTTTCAGCGGTAATGCTTGCTGCTCAAAGTATCCAGTTAGGGATCAATGACGTAGTGGTGGCAGGTGGCATGGAAAGCATGTCTAATACGCCAAAATATTTGGCAGAAGCAAGGTAAAATGATGTGGTTTTATGCAATCATTTGGTCTTTGTACTCTATGCATCTTTGTTTCTTATTCTATTTTTTGATGCAGGAAAGGATCTCGATTTGGTCATGATTCTTTAGTAGATGGAATGCTTAAGGATGGACTATGGGATGTCTATAATGACTGTGGGATGGGAAGTTGTGCAGAATTATGCGCTGAGAAATATGAGATAACGAGGGAACAACAAGTATGTTGTTCCTTACTTTTCTTGAATTAAGACCCATGATGTTTTTTGCTTATTTTGTCCCGCATTAACTTATTATTGGTAGATACTCTGCATAGTGCCTCTGTATAATTTCGTTGCCGTATTTCTTGTCTTTGATGTCTCGATGATTAGCCATGATAGTTTACCTCTCTCTCCAAAACTGTGAAATACAAGAATTGGTTATTAGGTTTCTTTGTTTATGGAAACCCAAAACATTAAGTAGTTGATTGGTGTCCTACTAATGAATATGCAGGATGACTACGCTGTTCAGAGTTTTGAGCGTGGTATTGCTGCACAGGAAGCTGGCGCCTTCACATGGGAAATTGTCCCGGTTAGTATTTTTCTATCATTTTGGTAATTGCGTTATACAAGGTGGATACAGTAAGTGTAAGTTGGTCATACAGGTTGAAGTTTCTGGGGGAAGGGGTAGGCCATCAACCATTGTTGACAAGGACGAAGGTCTTGGGAAGGTAATATATTTCCCCTTTTGGTTATAGATTATGCCATAATGCCCTGATATATGTTCTCCAGTGAACATGAACTTGTGTTTTTTCTTGTATCTCACCTGTTGCGTACTCTTTTTATTCCTATTTTGATTGATTACTTATTGACAAATTTAATCCATATTCATGTATGCCAATCCTAAAATTTTACTCATTTGTATCTTCTACTGTATGAGGCATTACGCTTCATGACTGCAACTTATGATAACTCAAAAAAAATATGAGATCTAATTTAGTATGATTTACTACATGTTTGATGTCTATATCTCAGTTTGATGCTGCAAAATTGAGGAAACTCCGTCCGAGTTTCAAGGAGAATGGAGGCACTGTTACAGCTGGAAATGCGTCCAGCATAAGGTCCTTTTCCTAGATGACCATATATATATTCTCATCTTTTAGAGAACTTATGTAACCTATGAAGTGGATCTTTGTTGGAATTGTAACTTCTTTTTCTCTCTAGTAAAATTTGTCTCCCTTTGACAGTGATGGTGCAGCTGCCCTTGTCCTAGTGAGCGGAGAGAAGGCGCTTCAGCTAGGACTTCAAGTATTAGCGAAAGTTAAAGGGTATGGTGATGCAGCTCAGGTACGTTACTTACAATCTCGCATTCCCTTCTTAAAGACAATATTTTAGATGTCTTATTCCATTCTCTAAGTGAGACCCAAACCCTGCAGGAACCCGCGTTTTTCACTACTGCTCCTGCTCTTGCTATACCAAAAGCCATTGCACATGCTGGTTTGGAATCTTCTCAAGTTGATTACTATGAGATCAATGAAGCATTTGCAGTAAGAAAATTTGTCTTCTTCCTTAAAGAATAGACAAACATTTGTGATGGCTAATTATTACAAAACTAACTTTCACAGGTTGTAGCACTTGCAAATCAAAAGCTACTTGGGATTTCTCCGGTTAGTCTTTTGCATCATCAAGTCTCCTAAACATCATCTTCTCAATCAACTTACTCATGTGGTTTCATAAACATGGTTTTTTTTCCTCTTTGTCTTAACAGGAGAAGGTGAACGTAAATGGAGGAGCTGTCTCCTTAGGACATCCTCTAGGCTGCAGTGGAGCCCGTATTCTAATCACATTGCTTGGGATACTAAGGAAGAGAAACGGAAAGTACGGTGTGGGAGGAGTGTGCAACGGAGGAGGAGGTGCTTCTGCTCTTGTTCTTGAACTCCTTTGATGCATTATGAATCCAGGTAACTCACATTCTGCGTAGTGTTCATAGATCGAAGACATAGAATGCGGGAAAGGAACTCATGATCTTGACTCATATTTGTGTTATTTTCTCAGGTTGGTTAAACAGATGAATCTATCTCTCTTCCAACTTCCAAGAGTCAGTAATTGCACTTCAAGTTTGATGTTAGTTGGTCTCTCGATAAAGGAGTGATCGTTGATGTTGTTCTATTTATTTATGAACTCGGCTTTTTTTCCTTTTTAGCTTGTGACAGACAGTTATAAGTTATGGAACCGATTTATCGTAGTTAATGGTTTGTCCTCATGTCGTGTCGGAAAGTTGATTGAAACGTCGAACAATGCATTGACTTGGCCAGGAAATATAGAAAGGATTTGACATTTGATAGGTAGATCCGTAGATGTACATTATGTGTAGGTATGAGAAAAAAAATATAATTGGACATTACTGTAAAGGCAAAAAGTCTCTGCACACTTGAGCGGCATTTAAAGAAAGGAGACTTCAATGGAGACACAATGAAGATTTTATCTATACAAAAAGTTTCTACTCGGAACTCACTCTGAGACATCTCTTCCAAAAAGGGCACCGATTGCCTTCCTGGGATCACTTTGTTTGATAAGAGATTCGCCAACTAGAACCTAATAACAGGAAAAGAAAATCACATGGGAGCTATGATCAGGTGAACCATTAGCATTTTGAGCAATATTATCTTGAATCATAAAGTTTGAGAAAGCTTACTGCTTTGACGCCAGCGTCTTGTACAAAGGCGATGTCTTCAGGAGTGAATAACCCAGATTCTCCAACCACCTACCGTGTAAAAGACAAGTTAGGGATATCAAACTTTTAGTAATGTGTATATGACTGTAAAGGGTAAGAGAAACAGGGGATGCAAATGCTGCTTACGAGGATGTCTTTTTGACGGATCAGTTCACCACGCTCTCCCTCAAGTAGCTTCTTTGTGATACCAAGATCTACCTCAAATGTTTCTGAAAGAAAGGGTGATAAAACGGATCAAGGAAGGGTTGTATCTCTAGCTTTAACGGATGTCTTGTTCAAGCTATTACCAAGATTACGGTTATTGATGCCAATGAGCTCAACTCCTTCAATTGCAAGAACGCGATCTATCTCCCTTTCGTCATGAACCTAGTGGCAAGTGGTAACCAAGAAATTCAGAAAAACAATGATTAGGATTAGGAAGAGGCAGAAGCATTAGTTGAGGCATATATGAAAGTGGTTCCCTGAGGAAACACATACAAACCTCCACAAGAGTAGCCATTCCAAGTATTTTGCAAATCTTGATCATGTATTTGATGTCAAGGTCAGGTAACACAGAAGCGATCAACAGAACTGCATCTGCACCCTTGCTTCTACCATAGTATATCTGCCATGCCTCAACAATGAACTCTTTCAATAGCAAAGGGCACTGCATTTTTTACGACAAGACATCAGAACTTTTGCATGTCAGTTTGGTATGACAACATCCGAACAGGTTTAGTTATACAGAAACCCGAAAAAGGAGAAAGCAAGAACCTTGACACCAGCTTCCCTTATAGCTTGCAGATTCTCATAGCTTCCCTATATGTAAACAGATCAGGGCTTCATTACGAACAAGCTACTTCACACTTGAAGGAAGGGGAAACAAAATATAAATATAAAGTTGGTCTCAATGAACACCTCTTTCACAGTATTACCTTGAAGTATTTGTCATCTGTCAAAACACTAAGACATGCTGCTCCACCTTTCTCATAAGCTTGTGCAATTTCAACCTACGATATCAATCCTTCAGACCTAATTCTTTCAACCCCGAAACTTATTCACGTCACAGGATAATTTAAAAGGGTAAATTCTTACAGGGTTAAAATCCTCTCTCAGGATTCCTCTGCTTGGAGAAGCTTTCTTGACTTCAGCTATTAAACCAGGCAACCCCGTTCTTTGATGGGCAGATCTAAGAGCACCAATGAAGTCTTTAGCAGGAGGAACACTGTCAAGAGCCTTCTTCAGGGTATAAAGAGGCTTTCTCTCTTTCATCTGAGCAACTTCTTTATCCTTGTGCCATATGATCTCTTCCAAGATGTTACGAGGCGTGTTACCCTCGTTCTGGAGCCGGAACTCAAAAGGTCCAACATAATGCAAGGGAGGTCCAGTGGGTGGTCTTCTCCTTATCCTGATACCCTGACTTTCAACTACTTCATTCTGGTACATACCCACTTCTTGCTCACCGATCTTCAGATGACTAACTTTACTCTCCAATGCTGAATCAGAACCTTCCGTGATTCCAGACTAACCAAAAAAAAAAAAAAAGCTTCTTCAAAACATCACAGGTTCTCAAGTGCACAAGTCTTTCAATGCTAAACAAAAGCAACAAAAAGAACGCTTCGAGGATACTATAAATTTCAGAGGACCTACCTATCTACCATTGATTCTGAAATTTTTATCCCAACTCCTGAAGCAGACTCGAATATAAGATAGACTCAGCTAAAGATTTTCATCAATGAATCGCACTGAATGAAATTTGCAACATGGCAACGACGCGCTAAGAAGATGTGAAAAATGTTGGAAATTGGAAGAAAAGGGAAACCTGTTGAGCACGAAGAGGAGCACAAGAAGAAGATGTTTTGGTAAGTCTATTGTGGAGGTTAAACGGAGAGATACGCCGTTGAATGGCGGAGGAGGAGGGAAATGGCTGAAGAGAAAGCAGTGCTTCCATTTTTATTTTTTTTGGGAGTCTTCTTCTTCTTTGCTTCGCCGCTGCTCTTTTCGCCGGTAAAATGCTATATGTGGACGAGGAAGAGACACTTTTGTGCGGCGGATAATCACATTAAAAATCACACGTAGTACCCAAACGCCGCATCTCATCAAGATATTTAATTTTTTTGGTCTGGGCTTACACGGGCCAGCCCAAAAGCCCACTAATCCCAAACCCCTTTGGTGAGAAATGGCAATATGTTGACTTTCCTACTAGATTATATTATGTGCATATCTCTGATTTTTCTTCTTCTCAACTACCTATAAGTTAAAATGACATATTCTTATTGGTTCTCTAACTAACAAAAAATAAAAAATTTTACAAAAGACAACATCTTACGTAAGAAAATAAATTAATAAAATAACATGTGAATAAAACCGTTGAATAACTTTGCGATTGTGAGTTTGTGATTGGAAGTACGTTGAATAAAGTTGTGGTTGTAAAATAAATTAGAATAATATTTTAAGGAATATGGTATAGAATATTTTTTAGACTTTGTACTATAAATACCAAGGTGAAGTGTTAAAACCAAGCTAAGTGAGAAAAAAGAGTCTAAAAGTTATATTGAGTCTTTGTAATCTTTTAAGTGTTCTTGATAAAAAAGTTTCCCTCCATTTTGTATAAATTTTCTTCTTTAATTCCTTTCTTTATATCTTATATACTCTATTTGATCATGATTACCTTGGGTATATAAGATATAAAGAAAGGAATTAAAGAAAAAATTTATACAAAAGAAGGAAGTTTTTTTAATTAAAGAAGAGAAAATAATTATTTGATCAAAGTAAACCAGAATCCTAAAAGGTAATAACATTAAAGTTTAAATTAAAAATAAATAAAAGTGTTTAATCATTTGGTGAGACTTATTCTAACCAACCCAATTACTATTTACAACGGTAATTCACACTCTAGTGGATATGGTTCTTACTTGTGTCTAGTTGTCGAGGCAGTTATGGGATTCATATACATCCGGAAGGTTCACATTTCTTGTAGATCTTTTTAGTTTTCATGTGTTTTAACCACATCTTACTCCTTATGCAGGACTGGTCGTGTTCAGATGTAATGTATGTTACAAATAAAGATATTGCTAATGTGACCGACACCTTTTCGGAAAAACCGAACACAATTTTTTTTATTCGAAACATTTTTTTGATGTATTATTCCCTTGAGGTTTTCTTGTGACTTGGTGTATTTTCTTATGCAGTCCACAAAGTAACATCTTACTAATGAGTAATGAGATAGAGGCGTTGAGACGCCAAGGGAAAGAACAGAATGAGACATCCACAATGATCCTAAGTGAAATAAAGGAACATCGTGATTTTACTTCTGCGATCGTATAGTTTTGGTTATGTGTTTTTACGATCGTGTAAATTTGGTTTGGATTGCACGAAATATTTTTTTAAAGATCATCGAAATTTTGTTTATGCAAGTAACCGAGATAAAATCAAATCTGTCACATATTAGGTTTTGATTTTCAAGAAATAGTGTTCGGATTAGTAAGTCAAAATATTATTTTAAAAGTACTAGTATGCAGTTTCTTTCTTCTTTCTTTCTTTATAATCATCACTTTTTTAATTTAATAGGACTAGACAGCTGGATATCTTACAACCAAACAAGTAATCATCCATTAGATATCGTAATCATTTTCAAATGAAAAATATAACTGTTAACAAAAACAAGTAATCATCTCAAACATTCATTTAACAAAAACATGCAATGAGATATATAACTGTTGTCAAACACAAAGCATCCAAAACAATGTTCAAATGGTGATGTCAAATATTCTATGATACTATTTTTATAAAAGAAATTTAACTTCAAATGCCAAACAAAGTTGTTAAACCAATTAAATATTAACGTTGCTAGTTTCTAGGGGTTTTGAGTTACTTTGATCAAATAGGTTAAATTATTATTTATTTCATTAAAATACATTGGGTTAGGTTTAGGCAAAAAAATTGGAACCTAAAATTCGAATCATAACCGATCCGAAAAACTCGACCCAAATTTGAATATGAAAATTTAGATTTACTCTATTATGTCCTAAACTTCTTTATCCGAAAACCCGAATCCGAATCGAAAATACCCGAAATATAAATACATATTAATAATTTAGTACCCTGAATACCTGAGATTTTACTTGAATACCCGAAATTTTACCCGAATACTCAAAAATTGTATCTGAATAATCGGATATTCGAGTAAAAATTCGGGGTTTCGGGTAAAATTTCGGGTATTTGTGTATCCAAAAAAATCGGATATTTAGCGGTTCTGAAAATCTATACCCGATTCAACCCGAACTCGAAAGGACCCGAACTAAAACCGAACCGAATTTTTACTTTTACCCTATTGGATCTTAAACTCCTCTACTCGAAAAATCCGAACCCGATCAATTCCTATCCGAACCCGATCCAACTACCCGAATGCCCAGACCTACGTTGGGCTTTAATTTGCTCCGTTGAAATATGTTGGATTTTAGTTTACATCTCAAATTTTGTAGGTGAAACTGAATTAGGTCCGAATATTTTTTTGCAATTTTTCTCTATTGAGACAATATTTGAAGTGTAAATTAAAAATTTACATATCAACAAGTAAACAGAAAGTTAGAGATCCGTCCCTAAATCGTCGCAAATTAAAATTAGCGATGATTTTACGACGATTCAACATTTGTTGCTACTAGCTCGTCACAAACTGAAAATCTTCGCTAAATTGTCGACAATAACCGTATAGATAAACAACTTAGATCAAAGTCGAATTGCATCAATCAAGAAACAAGACTCGCAATTAAGGACTTTAGGTGATCAGAAAGCACTCAACCGCAGTAGCACCTGACAGAAAGTCTCAGCAGGATAGCTACTGCGGTTGGCAAGCCGGTTGCTTTGGCACCTGAAACAGAGCGGAAAGAGACATTTGAGGTCGCCAAAGTGCTGGTCCGAGTTGATCTTACGAAGGAGCTACCATCAAAACTGGTTGTGGGATTCTCCTCTGGTCGAGAAATAGATATCACTGTCTCGTATCCGTGGCTGCCTCCAAGATGTCTTGAGTGTAATGCTTTTGGGCATGAACGCAGTCTCTGTAAGCTTAAGCTTCAAGTATCCCAATCGGGGAGAAGGTTGAACTCTCGGTCTCAGAGCAGACCTAGCCGTAACCGTCGATCTCGTCAAGGCCGCTCAGTGGTTCCAAAACCAAGATACCCACAGAAAGATACACTACTCTTAAATGGTGTTCTAGCTGAGTGGAAAGTCAAGGCAGGGCCGAGAGGGCTACCCCCGGGTCAGCAGGAAGAGGTGCCTGAATCATCTTCTGATAAAGGAACTGTTGGTCTTGTGAATGATGCTTCTCAGAACAGGGTCTCGGATACTAAGTCAGAGCAGTTGGTTGTGAACTCGGCAGCAGTGTGTCCAGTTGTGCCAGCAGCTCAAGAAAGTTCACCTACGGTTTTGGTTGAGGACAGCTTAGTGGCAAGTCCAGTTAAGTCTGACTCTGAAGCGTTTTCTGCAGCAGGGTTGGTTGAGATTGCTGTTGGAAATGCAGAAGGGAAGGTTCAGGTTGATGGAGAAGGTACTAGTCTTGTGCAGGGTACTGATTCAACAACTGTTTTTGAAGGTTCAACTTCTTCTGCTGAGGCAGAAGCTCCTTTCATCTTAGTCACGCGACGCAAGAGTGGTCGCAAGGCTAAGCTAACTAGATAATCATCATCTCTGATGTTTTTTGTGTGGAATATAAGAGGCTTGAATAGTACTAGTAGACAGGCTTTAACAACAGATTGGATTAATATCCATAAGCCACTTTTTGGAGCGTTTGTTGAAACGCATATACAACCATCAAATTCAGATAGAATTTTGAGAGCAGTTCCAGCCGGTTGGAAATATTTTGGTAATTTTGATCATCACAGCACAGCCAGAGTGATTGTGGTTTGGGATCCTTCTGTTTCTTTGGTGATTTACAAAGTTTCTGCTCAGTTAATCACTTGTGGTATTCATATCCAGTCCCATAATGTTGCACTAACGGTTTCTTTTGCTTATGGCTTTAATCTGCTAGAACAAAGACAACCATTATGGGAGGAGTTATCTTGGCTCAATTCAAATACCCCAGTTACTAGCCATCCTTGGGCAGTTGCAGGCGATTTTAATCAGATCTTAAGACTGTCACATAACTCAGACCATCTATCTCAGCCAGTAGACACAACGGGTATGGATGACTTTAACTTGGCCTTACAGGATGCAGATTTATTTGAAGCTCAAGCTAATGGTCTACCTTTCACTTGGTGGAACAATCGAGAAGCAAATCCCACAGCTAAGAAAATTGACCATGTTCTCATTAATCAGTCATGGTCAACTACTTTTCCAGACTCTTATGCAGATTTTTTGGAACCTATGCAATCTGACCATGCAGCATGTTTGATCCAATTGCCATCAGTTCAGCGTCTTGTTCGTAAGCCGTTCAAGTTCTTCCAACATGTAGTGGATCATCATGAGTATAAGGACTCTGTTAATCAATCTTGGAAACCACAGAAAATACAAGGTACATGCCAATTTAAGTTGGTACGCTCTGTGCTAGCTGACTTTAGGGAAAGAACTTGGTAGAGGGAGCTTGCATCGTCCGCTTATTTTGGTTCGTGAGGTTATGTTCTGTTAAAGCTCATGGATGTGATATTCGGGTTGCTCTCATAGGACGTGGAAGGTGTATGTGATAGAGGACTTTGAATTATCTGCCGATGACGGCCTAGTCTCACATGTCCAGTGAAAAGCTTCTAGTGATAACAGTCTTTCGCAATTCGGCTTCTACTACTTGCAGTCGCGCTTCGATGAATTCATCTCCAACATCAAATTCGGAAAAAACAATCGAAATCGTCATCGTTTCATTTAATTCCTTTAGCTTCACCGCTTTGGTGGAGTGGATGGACCGAATTCTAGTTATGAATTATGCTTCCATATTTTACATTTTTGTCATGGAACCATTTCTATAAATTTATGATTCAACTATTGTAAAACTAAACTATTTTTATTTTAATGAAATATTTACATTCTTACAAAAAAAAAACACATTTACTTTAAATTTTGGTATTGTTTCAAATATGTTTTACTCAATCGGAATGAATCTTTTTATCTCTTCTAAATAGAACTATTAGAGATATTGTATATAATACTGTGTATAGATACTGTATAGCATACATAATATTATATACAATATCTTTTTTTTTGTTTGGGCAAATATACAATATCTCTAATAAGAACTTCCCTGATAAAATAAATTAGCAATACGATCTATTTCCATCTTTTGAACGCCTCTATTTATTTAAAAACAATCATATAAAAATATTAAATATCTGATAGAATATTCAATGAATAGCATAATGATAAACTAATTTTGTAAGTTATTAGATTTTAAACTAATAATTCAATATATGAAGGATCACAATTTATGTCATTAATTTAGTATTACAAATGCTTTTATTCGTCCTTCAAACAACGGTGAAGCAAATGCAATGTGTAAATTTAGTATTAGTATGTGTAATGTTTACATGAAAGTTAATATTGATGTCAGATGGAGAAAGTAATTACTTAAGCAGAAACATAACGCTATTATTAGCACATTATAGCCTAAAACATGTATAATAATAAACTCCTTGAAACGAAGACTCAAAAGGATTATGGTACAATTACTGTCTGGGAACAATGATCCCTGAGTCTGCGAGAAGGAGGGAATAGGGGAGCGAAGATAAACATCTGAGGGATGCAATCAGCATCGAGACCCAAAAAGGCATGGCAGCAAGATGGACCTACGTTCCCGAATTGTCCATTTGTTATCGATCGGAAAACTTCTGGGACACAGTCAGGAATAACTTCTAGTGATGACCAACAATCTACTTGGAAAGGTTGCGGTGACGGCAACGGTTGAGCTGTAGCGAACACGGTGATGCATACAACTGGAAGAAGGAAGAAGAACTTGTTGATCCACATTTTGATAAGAGAATTGGAATGATTTATTGAGTTTTATATTTGATATGAATTTAATAGTAGTCAGTGATTGGATTTATATAAGATGAAACAAATTATATGTGAAAGTTTTAAGTTGCATATTGTGAACATTTTCGTTGTGAAAAATTATGGAGGCACTCTTGGGATGACCCCAAATAAAGGTTGACAGTTTTTTTTTTTTTGGTATGAAAACAGTCTGTTGACAGTTTGTTAAGTTGTTTTTTTCTTTTTAGTGATTATTTTTCTTTTGTACACTTATAATCATGGTTTAGAATGGATAATTAAGGGTTATAATCTAAATTAGGAAATTGAAATTTATAATCTTCGAACTGGTTATCACTTGGTTTACCATCAATCATTCTTGTTTCATAAATTTTTTTATTTAGTCTCTATATATAGGATTTTTCTATTCGTTTTTTTTTTTCTAAATTAAGAAGTTCCGAACCGAAATTCATACATTTTTTTAGAACCGGACCAACTTTTAACAATTTTATCCATACCAGCTGCCGTTCGAATCTATGACCTCTTGAAATTTTCCAGAATACATTTCTAATCGAGATATTGATTTTTGGTCTTATTTGCTTTCTAATTTTTCGGAAGATGTTTTCTTGTTTGACTACATCTTTATTCTCAATTAATTTTTCATTTTGAAATTCGAACAATTTTGGTTCCTGGCAAAACCAAACCACAACACGCATATACGACTATTCACCATATACTATAAAACTTACAAAAAATTAATCAACCATCTCTCATGTTAAATAGTTTATCTCATTATGGATTCATCTACCTCATGGTCGGCATATTGTTTGAAACATTAATTATGTACGTAGTTTGAAACATTCTGTAATATGAAAGGAAATTGTGAGCTGACTAAGGGTTCCAGATCATGAGCTATTGGGAACCGAGAAAATATTATTACATGTATGTTATGTTTGTTAATGTAAGCGAGCCAATAATTAAATATCATGAACCTTTTTCGGCTTAGAGCATAGAGGCCCGCCCATACTGGTTGTCAGGAGGCCAAGAAGTTCGTTAGTTTTCTTTGTAACTATTTCGATCAATATTGTTATTCATGTATAGCAATCTGGTTGATGACTGCAAAATCACTCCCAATAATAACAACAGTCTATTTTGTATTTTTTGTTGTTGTTTTTTCCTATTAGGTTATTACTCGACAATATTTGTTATATTATTATACATTTGATATAATTATTTTACACCATTTGTTATGCACTAACCACAATTATTCCTTTCGCTTATTCAGCACTGTCCCTTTTGCTTCCATATTCAAAGCTTTGGAATTCTTACTCTCCCAAATCACAACTCACTCTAAATTTTATATTAAAGATATAATAATTAAATCGATGTCATGCATAAGAGTAGAAGCCCTAGGGGCTAGGGGTTCGAGAGTTCTAGGGGCTAGGGGTTCGAGAGTTAAGTGCTAAAAATCATGGCTTGTTATAAGTTGTGAAAGTGCAAAATTTGGCACGAATGTAGCCCACATTTAATGTTGCCTGGATTATAGACCAGATTCCAGTTTACATTGTCCACGTTTCTCTCATCCTCCCACTCCTCACTTTTTCTTCCTTTTACCTTTCAGCTTCTGTTCTCTTGTTTGTTTTTGAAAAAAGTCGCATGTGACCCTAGATAGTCGCATGTGACCCTAGATAGTCGCATGTGAACAGCTTTTGTTCTCTTGTTTATAATTAAGTGGTAACGTATCTCCAACGTTTAGTGGTATAACTCTTAGTTTTATTATTTTGGCCATTTGAATAATCATTTCACTAAATATTTTAGAAAAAACGAAATACGTTTCTATTTTTGTATGTGCATAATAAATTTAGAAATAATTGTTTTCACAATTTAGATAGGTAAAATTAGATAAGAATCTCGAGGTGCAATAATAACCATATGATGGTAGAATTCTGATGGATAATCGATATCTTCATTAGATAGTATGGAAAAATTGTATAAACCCAAATTCGACAGCAGTGTAAGTTTTTCGATCTTTAGATATTTTTAATAAAGCTTGGTTAGCCAAACAATTTTGAAGGTTAATTCATTTTAGGATTTGTTGGTAACTCTTAAAGGTGTATATTTTAAGGATGTCCATCTTTTACAGCTAAAACCTACATCCCTCATCTTTCAGATCGATAAGTATACTCTTGCCTCATGATTTGTTGTAAACGAGAGATTTCATTCCAAGCGAAGAAATATACAAGTGAAATATACGCAGGGATTAATGTTTACCCTCAGATTGGTAATGTCTCACGTTTCTTCACTCACTTGGAATATATCGAATATCCTTTTCATGGGATTTATTGTCAAAATGTCATGACAAATTAACTATGGAAAGCTTATTAAGATATTGTTACAATTTGTTGACAAAAAAAAAAATATTATTACAATTTCATAACGAGTAGTATATACATATATATACATAATTGCGGATTCCCAAAAATGATTTTGAATCCAATAAAGATCAAATTAATATGGACATCCTAGATATTAAATAAATTTGAAAACGAAAAATAGAAGGATTTAAATCCGGAAAATTTCATATGTCTAATTTCAAAATAAATAAAAATTTCCAAATCCCTTTAATAAGCCCCTCCCCCCTCTTCTATTTTACACAAAATAAGAAATCTCACCTACTAAAAAATCACATAAATTTCATTTAATTTACTTTTTTTACATAAAAATATCATTAACTAAAACTATTCAACCAATAAAAAAACATATTGCAGAATATAAATGATTAAAAAGGTCAAATACTTTTAAAATTTTACATATAAATTTGAAACATTATTTAAAATGAAAACAAAAATTACAAAAACATCACTTAAAAACAGAGGAGTATTAATTTAATTTAATTTAAATATAAAAGAGTAGTTTAATGATGTCACAAGTTAAAATAAGAATAGAAGCCTTGTAGGTTTGAGAGTTTGTGCTGAACAAAATTATCGGTAATTAGAGGATGGGTTAAAGTATGAAACTGGAAAATTTGGTCCGAATGTAGCGTACGTTAATGAGGCCTGGATTATTCACCAGATTCCACTTCACATTGTCTACGTGCATCCCTCCTTTTCCTCTCTTTTTCTTTCCTTCTACCTTTAAGCTTTTGGTCTCTTTGTTCTATTTTAAAATATATATATTAACTAAAAGTCGCATGTGACCCTCTGATCGCATTGGAGTCATGAAGATAAGCACAGCCACGTTACACGTGATCCACCCCGTGGATATCATATCGTCTTACAGACTTACACAGTTACACAATCTATTCATATAGTGCATAGTACGTATAACTCCTCTTATATCGTTAAGAAACAATTAGAGATTATGAATGAATGGGCAAAGATCATGTATTATTCTGAATAGTAATTAAAACACATATTGACTGAAGTTTTTTCCTTTATAAGTTTTTCCTCTTCTATATATTTGATCTTATCCGAGTTTATAAGAACAACTCCATTAAACAATTTTTAAAAGTGTCTTCATTTTAAATTAATGATAAATTTAATAATAGTTTAATAGGTATCTTATATAAAATGTCTCAAGATAACTAAAGTGTTTTCTAAAAACACATAATCTTTTCTGTTTACCTTTTTTATTATTTTTTTATTTGAAAATATTTTTTTTTGGGATGGAGGTGGTCTGACAGCTATTATATAGATTAAAAAAGTGAATAAATTTGATAACTAAATGAAGATTTTCTTCTTAATAAGTAACCAAAGGACACGCGTTGCAATTTTGTCACAATTAAAAAGAAAAGAAATAGTCTTATAAATGGTAACGTATCTCCATTTTAATTTTCTTTTCCAACATAGAAACGTTTCGTAAGAAAAATCTTAATTTACTTTGTACAGTATATTATTAATTAATCGTGGTCCCGTGATAGCACATTCGCCTATAAGTACACGCAACATCAATAAGCCAACAACATAGTCACAAACCTTTTTTTTTTTTTTTTCTCATTCCCTAAAAGCTAATATTTTCGGTGAGGAACAAAAATGTGTCCGGTGGAGAACAAATGGGTAAAGGTAAGAATTCTTCCTTTATATCTTCATAATACAATCAAGGGCTTTTTATATCCATTGCTTTTGCTTCTTCTATTCTTGAAATATGATTTGTATAATCGAATAATCGATTAAAAATTAGGATTTTGATTATGTTAATCAGGTGGGTCAAAAAGGAGCTGGTCCTGGGGCGAGAAGCTCACACGCCATGACCGTCGTTGGGAACAAAGTGTACTGTTTTGGCGGTGAGCTTAAGCCAACGATCCATATTGACAACGATCTTTACGTTTTCGATCTTGAGAGTCAAGAATGGTCCATAGCTCCTGCGACAGGGGAGGCTCCTTTCCCCTGTTTTGGAGTCTCGTTGGTCACGATCGGTACCACGATTTATGTCTACGGTGGCCGCGACGATAAGCGGAGATACAACGGTTTGTATTCTTTTGAAACTGTGACCAATGAGTGGAAATTGCTATCTCCGGTTGATGAAGGGCTTCCGGGTCGTAGCTATCACTCGATGGCTTGTGATGATCGGAAAGTTTATGTCTTTGGTGGAGTTACTGCTAAGGGACGTGTGAATACGCTACACGCTTACGATGTTGTTGATCGGAAATGGGTTGAGTATCCGGCGGCTGGGGAAGCTTGTAAAGGGAGAGGAGCACCAGGGCTTGTGGTTGTGGAAGGGAAAGTGTGGGTTTTGTTTGGGTTTGATGGTAATGAATTGGGTGATATTCATTGTTTTGATCTGGCTAGTGAGCAATGGACTGCTGTGGAGACTACCGGGGATGTACCGTCGGCGAGAAGCGTGTTTCCGGCGGTTTCTTACGGGAAATACATTGTTATTTATGGTGGGGAGGAAGAGCCGCATGAGCTTATGCATATGGGAGCTGGGAAGATGTGTGGAGAGGTTTACAAGCTTGATACGGAGACGTTAGCGTGGGAGAAAATTGTGTGTGGGAACGAGGAGGAGAAGCCGAGCCAACGCGGGTGGTGTGCGTTTACGGCAGCGGTTAAGGATGGTGAGGAAGGTCTGTTGGTTCATGGTGGGAATTGTCCGACCAACGAGCGGCTTGATGATTTGGTGTTTTGGGGTTTCTCTAATCTTAATGTCAATTAATGAGTTACTTTGTGTCTTTCGTTTGTAAACTGCTTAGTGTGTGTGTTGTTTTAAGGAGTTTATGTGGTGATGATATGTAACAGCTAAGTTTCTGAGTTTAAGGAGCTATGTGGTGAAAATTTGCTACCTATTCCAAATGTTTTATCAAGTTTGGTGTTTTGGTAATTTAATAAAAAATCTTGTTAATTAGTCTGATTCTCAAAAGGCGTAGGCTAAAACCTAAAAGTGGTGGTGATGATGGTCATCAACTTGTTGCATTCGGATTAAACAAAGATGATGTAAAAACACGATTGGTAAAAAATGATATGTTTTTTTATTTGTGGAGGGTCAAGGGTTCACATATCATTATAGTAAAGTTTTTTTTGCTGTTTAAAATTCTTTTAAAAAACGATAATTACCAAAGCATGAGAAAGATAAGATTTGTTTTGAAGAGCTTATCTCATATAAATAAGTTAAGATTGTGCCTAACTTTATATATGAACATAAGGTACAATTTTTTTTTTTGTATGAATGTAAATTTTTATTCAAACAAAAGCTATGTTTAAAGTACAATTGGTTTCAACTATATGGTTATTATTGCCCATGTTTGATCATCAGTAAGTCAATCAATGATTATATGGGAGCATGGTTCAAAAAATCAGTCTAGGCGGCGACTGACATCCTTCTAGGAGCTCATGAGCCTCTAAAATCAGTGAATCAAATTGGTTTACTAGTTTACGCGTTCCAAATCGATATTAATCAGTCAAATCGATCGATTTAGTACTTGATTTTTTTTTTGTTTAAAAAAAATAATTTAAATCATTTTGAATAAGTGAAAAAATTAAATAAATATAAAATATGCTTAATTATTAAAATTGTAAATTATGATTTAGTTAGCCCCAAATTTATTATTTATTTAAACTAAACTAGTTTATTTTTCATATAATTAGATGTAAATATATATAACATGTTCAACTAAGTAATAGTTTTAGTCTTCTATATTTTATAAATTATGTTTTATTAAAAAATTATGAAAATGTGAAAATAAGTAAATAGTTTACTAACGTCTACATTTCTGTCTGGACTCCGATTAATTAATTTAGGTGGTGTGCTTTTACTGAACGTCTAGTTTCCACCTAGCGATTTTTGAATATTGTATAAGAGAGACAATTGCAAATCGGCTCAAGAATCATATGTTTGGATGGGATGTCAAACTGTGGAAAACGCTAATGCCAATGACAGTGCAATTCGATACATATAGAACAAACTAATGTGTTAGAGGGATGTTGCATTGGTACTTGAATGCGAACTTATGTATGTCTGCTGTTGTGCTCACATAGTGAACTTGATTGCAAATGATGTTTTTAAATCCTTAAAAATTATTGGTTTACTATCCTATCCATTGTGAGACATTTTGCCTTCTCCAATTGTGTGTAATAATTTATCATCATTTGATACATTTTTTTTTTCTATGAATGTAAAATTGCCATCATTTGATACATTACGATTTGGGGATAATGTGATTATGTGAAAGGGGCTAGAAGAAACAAATGATTGAGTTGGAACTTTTAGCTTTGGTTACCGATGGACGAAACTATTATTAAGCATTGTAGATTGCTACATACACAAATGCTTGATTTCTATATGGTATAATACAGTTTCCAAAATTTCCTCAGAACTAGATTTTGCCAATCATATGACGCTTTTTAGTTGAATTTGCTGTGGTGAAAACAAAGTGGAATTCGTAATCAAGTAGGTGTTACCGAGGATAATTGAGTATATACAAAGAGGAGTAGAAGTTATTAGTGACATTTTAATAGAAGTTTGAAGCCATTAGCTAGCTACTGGGAAGTGAGAGAGAACACGGTTGAAACTTGTAACATATATTTTGACTCATAACGTGGGATGATAAGCTAAATGTTTCTGAATGATGGCCCATCAACTGGTCAAATGTAAGTTTAAACTACCTTGGTTCATATGGGTTCTTTTGGGCTTTTAAGCAAACTATTAGAATGGGCTAATATTGTAACCAATGTAAGCTATCTTACTACTTTTTAATTAAAAATGGAAAAATTATATAAAAAAATAATCCAATTTCTCTCATTAATTTTCCATAAACTTAATATTTGAAAGGAAAATATGTTTACTATGTTCACTTTGTATAAACCAATCTTATTAAAATCCTCTGTAATTGGATCACAGGATAATAATAAGTTCACACAGCATATATGCTAAAATTTGGCAGACCAAGTCGAATTGGCCGAGAAAACAAAAGCAGGGAAGAGGAATCATCAACGTAACCAGAACAAGTATGTAGAAGGGCACTTGATATTGATTATGGATTATATATTTGGATTAAATTGATATATTTTTATTTCACGAATATTGTTTTTTTCTTTAACCAAGAAATTTTGGATTTAAGTATATAGTCTCTTCGGGCAAAGGAAATGAATAGATTAAGTTATTAGTCTCTGTCGCTGGTTTTCAAACTCGAGACCTTCCCAACTCTTCTCCTTTGGGTAGCCAGATGATAAGCAAGTTGAACTACTTATTTTGATACCAAAAAATATAAGTAGATGTTCAATATCATATTATATAAAAATAAAAATAAAATAAAATACTAAACACCAACAAATTTTTTGGTCCCCGGCCGAGAGGAATTATAGACCAATAGTCCATAGGATCTGGCTTATCCAAAAACAAAAAATAAAAAACAAGAACGAAAAACAACAACAAATATTTTACCGAAACAGGGTACACACTTGGCACCTTATAACGATGGAAGAAATCAACTGCCACATTGCCTTTATCGTTATTGCATCTCTATAATTCAGAATATTAAAAAAATGATTATGTATATTAATTTCCTAAACAAAATTTTAGATATATAGTAGTTGTGCCAAATAAAAAACCATCACGGAAACTTACCCGGCTTAGTTTTGTCGACGGCGAGCAAACAGGTCCATCAGCTGTTACTGAAGACACGACGATGGTTAGTAGCAAAAACAGCCCCAAGAGAGACAACTTTAGCAAAGCCATGTTGGTTTTTAGTTTAGTTTAGTTTTCTTCAAGAGAAACTTTTTGGATGGTCTTTATACATTTAAGTGAAGCTCTTATATAGAGAATATTGATTCACTGAATTGATCCCTCATTTTAAGTTTTTAATATGGCAACCAGGCCTTGTTAACCATTTTTTTTTCTGTACTTTAGGTATATCCAAACGACCGGATCGTGTTTTTGATCTTGACAACCAATTTTTCCACACTAAACTATTATTTAAATAGGATGATTCATTGCATTAATTATGTAATATCGTTTTGATATTATTTGTTTTTCAAAGTTTGGAACATATAGTGACCAAAGTAACATTAGATCATATAATATACCGCTTGCTTATTCAACGAGCAACATATATTAAAAATGCTACAAAGTCGTCGTTAAGATAAATAGACTTGAATCCTCTATCAGGGTAATCCAATTAATAAAAAGCTATGCACCTATGGTTAGTGTGTAAAAAAAAAAAAATCTCTATCATAGATACTAGATCCATAATTTCTGACTTCCAGTATCTAGATAAAATCTCTTCTCTAGGATATAATCTCATTCGATTTGTAGGAAAGTGGTTTAGCACCATCCGATTAACTTGACTTAAACCAATAATAAACTAAATGGCCTATAAACTCGACTGAAAAATCAATTCGACTTAACAAACGAAGTCCGACCAGCTCGGCACCGCTTGGTTCGCAACCGACCTACTCGAAGAATATGGAAAGATAAGTTCGAATCTACACAAATATGTAACAAATCGACGATCCAAAACCGACGATCTCCCGGTATAAAAAGCAAACTCGGCCGTCGAGCAAATGATCCACAATTTGACTCTCAAGAACCCTAAACTCAATACTTGCAAAGAAAACCCTAACTTGTTCTCAAAACCTAGTTAGAAATCTCCTGTAATTTTGTCAACTTGTTCTTAAATCGATAAAAAAATCTACTTTCTTGAATTCGTCTTTGTCTAATTCATCTCACCACTTTAATTATGTGCCGATTTTACTCGCACACGATTCATCAATGAATTAGGTATACCTCCACAGATGACATTGACCGTTGATGGTAAGGACGATGAACCCAACCCAGATTTTGTCGCGTGGAAACGACATGATTCACCTCTATATGGTGGCCTTCTTGGCTCGATTGAAGTTGCAAGTCAGCCACTAATCACCACAGTTGTGTCTTCCCTTGAAGTGTTGTGTCTTAAGACTTAAGGCTTCTACCTAAGCCAAGCCTTCTCGGGGAAATTTTAAAATTAATTGAAACATTGTGTCAAAAGAACCGAATCGATCGATGCATACATGCAGCTGATCAAGATAAAGTCAGATGCTTTCGCTCTTCTTGGCTACCCCATTGATCAAGAAGATCTCACATATACTGTCCCAATGGTCTCATGATGATTGCCGTACCGTATTACCGTTATTATTGTTTTTTCTTCTTATAATTGTTACATATGATCTCGTTCTACGAGTTACATGAGAAGCTAATCAACCATTAGACAAGCCTTATACCTCTTCACATGTCATATCTTTCTCTATTTTGCTTCCATATTTCTACAATTCTTATCGAAATTTTGGATTTCATTGAGTTCTTGTTGTTTAAAATTAGAGGGAAAATAGTCAGTTACACGACGTATAACAAAATACATGACCACACATCCCAAATTAAAAAATGTATAGCCAACTACACGAAATATATGCATTGTATGCTCACATGTACCAATTATATGACAACATGTAGTCAACATCATGACCATTTTATTCTGATACACCGTTTGTCGGAATCCAGCGTTGATCGGTAGTCACCAACAAAAATATTCAAAAAATATATTTTTAATATTAAAAAACAAAAATAACAAAATTGTTTTATTGAATGGTTTATGGTGTTGTATAGTTAAAAACATATTTTATATTCAATATAAAGATATTTTATATATACTTAGTGCATTTTTTATTATATTTAGTTACTTTTTTCAGTTTCAAAACTAAAGTAAAAGTGAAATAAAAATCAATTAAGTAAGGGAATTGCTTATTTTTACATTTTCAATTAAAAACATTAACTTGTTATTTGATTTATTTAAATACAGAAACTATTCTATTATTTAACATTTTTCAAGCACAAAAAATATTTTCTACAATAAAAATCATTAGAATCCAACCCAATACGTAAGACTACATGTCGTCATATAGTTGATACATGTGAGCATGCGTTGCATTTATTTTATGAGTTAGCTATACATTTTTTTAATTTGGAATATGTAGTTATATATTTTGTTATACGTTGTATAGCTGACTATTTTTTTCTTTATAATTTGGTTAACAATGTTTTGTTTCCTCAAACATCTTTTGGGATGGGGTAGCGATACTAAAAAAATAAGTTATGCTTTCAGTAGTAATTAGTGTAGATCCTCCTTACTCCGGTATCAAAATCGAAAATGTGGTCACCATCAAAGAAGATTTTTTTTTTCTTTAAATTTTTCTCTATAAATAGAGAAATCTTTTACTATTTGATTCTATGTAGATATGGAAGACGAAAATTCTTAAACGCCTTTTCAAAACGGAAGGTAAACCAGAAGTAAAGCAGACAATGAGACAAACAACAATTACAAGATGCTTATGAGCAAAACAAAGAAATTAATATAGTCAGATCATAATAAAGTGATGAATAACTCAATATTTGCATAAATTCTAGCAATATAACTGTTGTGAATCGGTGATCCCGATTCCGTCTCTACTCCACTTCAATTCACGAATCAATAGCAAAATATAAAGCATAACACAGAGATTTAACGAGTTTCCCTCAACGAAGGTACATCTCGTGTGGGAACCTTCTTCCACAAACAACCACTATCAATCAAGGTTTGCACAAAGAAATTACTACTTGAAATCACAAGAGCTTTAACTTGAAAATCAGTCACCTAAATGATAACATCGTATTTTTATCCATTTTAGCTATTGTTTTCTTGTGTTTTAGGAAGTGTTTGGTGTGATTTTAAGGCTAAAGAGATGGTTATCAAGTATAATTAGAGTCAAGATGGTTTTACAGGTTTTAAGGCAAAGTGGACCAAAAGACGAGAAAAACACTTTTCAGGACAGTTTCGGAGCACCAGAGATTTAGCATCCGTTGGGGGCCTTTCTGTGCACCAAATTGAAAGATATTGAACACTATGGAAAGCTAGAAGAGTCAAAACTCACGCCAAAGTGGAATCAGCCTGATCCAGTGTACCAATTGTTTGTCATGCCCTATTGAAGAAAACCCTGTCGATACAAGTCACAAGGCATGTGATCGATCGTGGAACATCTCCTGGGACCGGTCACAACCAACATGACTGGTGTGAAGACTACCCCTGGGACCGGTCACAAGGCCCATGACCGGTCAGAATCCTCTCGTCCCTACACTTAACCAAAACGAGTTTTGCCCTAAAAAACCCTAAACCGACTCATTGTACCACAAGACCTATAAATACTTGTTCTTACCTATATTTTGCCGTGTGAAAGAGTTGGAGAAGCTCCAGAAAACCCTCACAGCAGCCACAACCAGAGATCCCTCTCTCGTTCCTCTTTGAAGCTTTGAAGATCACCAAAACTCTTTCCCCATTGTTTGTTTGCTTAAGATTCATAAAGGAGAAGTCTTTACCTCTTTGTAACTAAGAAGTAATCTCTTAAACCCTACTGTTCTTAATCGATTATGCTTATGAGATTCTTAAACCTTGCTTTGATGATTCTTTTAAGCATGCTTGAGTAGTTTACTTGCTAGGTTTAAAGGGTTATTCAAGGGGATGAGCTGATAGAGTAGTTTAGGTGGTGTTATCTAGGGTATCAATTGTTTTACACTGTTCTTTCATTCTGAGCTTGATCCTAATGCATGTAGTTAGCGTCATGAACTAACTCTGATGGCAAGTACTTAGGGTTTGCTAACCGTTTGCCTATTTGCTGAAACCTAGACTTGGATGAATATCGTGTTATAACCTGCGCAAGTTGAGTTATAGAACTTTAAGGATCATAATCAAACCTGTTTATAATGCTAGAATATATGCGTCGTTTCCTGCGAATTGTTGAGTAACGGAGTATATAGACTTTAGACGATTGATTCTATGATTTATAGGTTCTTTCATGTTTCATATGTTCGAGAACTTAGAAGTAAACTTCATTCACCTTAGATTTTCCTGAATAGAACCGATCATTGAATCCCTGCTAACCCCTTGATGCCCAACGTTTGTCTCCTATTGATTTAGCTTTACGATTTACTTGCTTTACTGTCATTACTTGCTTTCGTCTGTGACAACAACAAAACCCTTTTTTAATATCGTTATAGTTTTACTCTTTTCTGACGGATTTGTAGCGCGACTCCTCTCTCTGTGTGATTCGATCCTTAAATACTACATTCTATTCATTATGCACTTGTAGTAGTTGTATCCTATTTAAAGTAAAAGATTGACACACCATCACTAAACCAACTGTTTAATATCCATAAATATCTATTTCTATGTAACTCATGTCTATCATCAAAGTGCTATGGAGGCAACTTGAACCTAGATTAGGTTAGGTTCCGCTCGGCTCAACTCTCTTCAGCCATAAGCTTCCTTTTATATTGAAACCATACTACTTATGTCGGTTTTCCTTTTTCCTGCAGCATACACAACTTGGATTTTGTATGGGCTACTCACAATATTTGGCCCAGTTTCAGACTTAAACCAAATAGGCCCATATAAACCAAACAGATCCAACAAACTCCACCTTTTGCTTCATTTGGCCCAGTTCACAAAATACCCTTTGTGTTGATGCTTTCCCGACGAGAAGAAACACAATCAAAGGTTTTCTTCTCCAGCGAGAACCTGTAACTTCCGGTGATCCTTTTTTTTTCGCCGGCAATTCTAGAAATCGCCTTGAAAAACCTTATAAACACCTTATAAAGTCTCACCCTTGTAAAACCTTATAAAACATGATTCCTTGATAGTGAATACAGAACACAAATCCATTGACTGTGCCTTTGTGTTCTTCGATGTCATCCCCCGACACCATCATTTGAAATTCCATCGAATCCTAAGACTGTCTCTTTGTCATGACTTTACCAATGTTCGAACTTTCTGGAATTTCTGTTTGCGAAGCCATAAAGCTTCACCCCTTGTTCTTCTTCTTAACAGCTTCTCTGACGAGCTTACGATGCTCTTCAGCTGTCCCAAAACAAGTTCATGTAATCCTTTGCATTTTCTTCACCAGATGTTAGAAACACTTGTGAAGTCCTTACTTAGTTCCTTCATTCCTAACAACAGCTCCACCTAGAACCAGAAACAACAATCTTGCTTCTTCTGATTCACCCACATGTAACCCTTGTCCCTTATCCATTTTCTTTGGATTTCTTGGAACTTTGATTTGCTTGTGGAACTTTGGTCTTGAAATCTTTTTTGGAACCAGTAAACGTGAGATAACCACCTCTCAGAAACAAAACCATTAACAGTTTAAAAATACTATTTAAACCTGCTTAAAACAACATAACACTCCTCAATCCAACCACTTGTGAGCTCAACAATCACACAACATCTTCCGTGCTTCTGTTAAGCACCATAAACCTGTTATCGTGATTGCATTTAATCTGTTTCTTCTGCAACCTGATTCTCTTTGTCGACCTTTGATTCTCCTCATGTGCACTAAGCTTGAACCACACTCTCTTGAATCCTATGATTTATTATGAAGATGACCAACAAATACGAGAATACACATACAACTACTAGTAGAGGTCGTCGCAGAACTGTTGGTAGGGGACGATCGAGTCGCGGAAATGCTGGTGAAGAAACATTGAGTTATGGGAATGCTGGTGAAGGAACATCGAGTCATGGGCCAAGCGGTACAAGAGGCAATGTATGATTATTATAAATTTGTATCATATATTTTTATATTTATATATATTATTTTTAAAATATAATAGTGATTGTTTAAAAATTTTGAATGTGTTTAGAACTACTCGAATTTTTCTTAAGCTTGTTATCGTTGAATTAGAAGCGAAGACTATATGATTAGAGTACCGTTAGCTGCTGGTAAATGGAGAATCGAAGTAAAATTTGTTGAACTAACTAGTGATTTGGTTAATTTGGAACCCAAGATGAAAGAAAATTTAATTATTTGAAAAAATTGTTGTTGTTCAACAACATATTACTCGGACGTACTGATGTGTGATTGTTGATTCGACATCAGGGAAAATCGACATATTACAATTATGGTAGGAGGATCGATGCGCGGTGATATTTCAATTTTAGTTATTCTTAACATGTTATATCATGTAAACATACAGTAATAGCATACTAATATATCAAATTTATATTACAGAAATTCAGTGATACCAATAAAAATATATAACTGTGTTGCGAAATTTCCCTTCCGTTCACAGATTTACTAGATATTTTACTAGATATTATACAAAGCAAACACGATATTGAGCAAGATTCTCGTTACTCACCCCACATGCTTGGAGTTCAACTTGATATGGAGCAAGAATCTCACAATGATGAA
The DNA here is from genome assembly GCA_900406565.1 of Turritis glabra. NCBI lineage: Eukaryota > Viridiplantae > Streptophyta > Magnoliopsida > Brassicales > Brassicaceae > Turritis > Turritis glabra. The sequence continues at coordinate 3,700,084 of OVBN01000231.1, forward strand.
GTTCCAGCGGATGACACATAAGAAGATGGATGCACCGCACTTCCTCCGGAAAATTCTAATTTAAGAGCATCTGATGATGATTTGCCACGACTCTATCGGTCATCTGAAGAGACAAATCAACATACTCCACACACTGCTCATACGACATTTTCACGTGGTCGGAACACTTCAACACAACGTACTCATATGAGAAGAGTAAATTTTGAGGCACAAATTGATGGAAGATTTCAACGTATGGAAGAATATCATAGTCAGTTATTGAATGTGGTGCGCTCATGTCAAAGCTCAAATTCGATGTATGGTGATGCAAACAAGTTGCTAATGAACGATGAAGATATTCGTGACGAATTTTTGAAATAACAAGAGTGAGGGAAATGAAATTCGACATTTGGAGCGGTTGTCCGGTATGGATAGATATGGGAACCCTTGTGATCTGATCAACTTACGAGTAACTAGCAGCACTAGTGGAAATGAATATGTAAGATCTAATGCGACTGGCTACGGTGTTGTCGGGTCTTTCTGTGGAGGATCTGTTGGTAGTGGATCAACATGTAGAGGGTTTGTTGGTGGTGGGTCGACTGGTGGAGGGTCTGTTGGTGGTGGATCGGATCGATTGGTGGAGAGTATGTTGGTAGTGCGATCAATTGGTGATGGGTCAGTCGGTGGTGGGTCGGCCGGGAATCAAGACTTAGGCACATGGGATAACGATAACTATGAAAATGATAGTGTTTTTCCTCTCCCTCCATTACCAGAATCTACTTCTCCAAGTTATTTACCCTAACTTCGGGATCTTTGGTTCAGGGTCACGAGGGACAAACTTTCTTCTTTACTTGCCATTGACTCTCGTAGATCTGTAGGTTATATTTTTGCTAACGTTTTGAAAATAATAATCTTTTTTAATAGGCCAAGTGAAAATAATAGGAAAACGTAATAATCGATTTGTATTACAACTTTTTGAATAAAAATTAAGATTTGTTCTTTATGGTAACGAAATCGAAGATGCAGATCTGAACAGCTAGCTGATGTTGAAGACAGCCAGCTGATGTCATTAGGAGTCTGTATGCTGACGTGGACACGTAAGCTGACGTGGCGAAGCTAGAGACGATGGTGTGACGAGCCAAGGAAGTGGTAGCTGACTTGGCAAAGAGATAAAGACGTGAGTTGTGTAGAGATTCACTAAATATTCTTTAGCACAATTTAAGGAAAGGATAAACTTGAGGAGCAAGTTTATTCCTTTTGTGTAGATTCGACGAGATTCTCCACCTAAGGTATTGGGGAGTTTCGTTTTAATAGCTTAGAGAGGCCATATGTCGTGGTTAACAGTCTAGAGTTATCATTGTGAGGTTGTATACTTCGAAGCAAAAGAAAAAGCTTAGAAGGTGAGTGTTCAGCTCTCTGTGTGTTTTACGGACGGGTGAATAGAACGCAGAGATCTGCATCAACTAGGGTTTTGTTATCTTCGTGTGGGTAGATACATAACTAGGGTTGATTTGGTGGTTACTCGATCTTGAGATCTTTGAGCGGATTGATTCAAGGGAGAGTTAGAGTTTAGGACTTGTTTTAGTCGGGTTCAATCCTATTGAGAGGGATAGGTTGAGTAAGAGCCGAATAAGTAAAGATAAACTTATAATAAAACAAGTTAAAAGCGTTGACTTGGCGCGTTCCAAGTGAAATCAGTGTGTTGTGTACCCTCTATACCTTTACAAAAATATCATGTCAGACACTTATTTTAATGAGTTCAGAGGCATTCACAGTTATGTGGAATACTACATGGGAAGTATGGCTTACAAACTCGACACACATAAACCTTGATGAGAGTGTTGCAATATTTCTAATCATTTGTTCCCAAAATGGTACACATCGTGATATTGCAATAAGGTTTGGCCATGCCCATGAGACAATCTGGCGAAAGTTTTATGATTTCCTTAAAGCAATGGATCAATTGGTTGTAGATTATATACGCCCACATTCCAAGAACATTCAACTATCTCCAACAGTTTGCAAGGACACACAAGATATTGGCCTTTTTTAATGGATTTGTTGGTTCACTTGATGGAACGCATATACCGGTTATGGTGACACCAAAATAAGGTCTCCGATTTATAAATAGAAAAGAAATTGCAAGCTTTCAATGTTTTAGCCATATGTAATTTTAATATGCTATTCACATATTGTTTTTCGGGATGGCTGGATCTTCCTATGATACACGAGTCTTGGCGCCGCAATAAGTGATGATTCATTGTTTCATGTGCCTCCTAAAAGTAAGTATTATTCTGTAGATTATGGATATGCTAATAAGCGCATATATTTTTAGTTTCATACCGCAAAACATACACAAGATATCATATCCAAGAGTATTTTAATGATGAACCTGTTCAAAATAGTAAATAAATATTTAATAGGTGACATTCATCCTTATATTGCATTATTGAACGAAAATTTGGTTTATGGAAAAAAAATTGGAAGGTCCTAAACGAATTTCCCAAGTATGACATTACTTCACAATATATATACTAGTTAAAAAAACATGTATAGCCACATAAATTTTTGTGGCTGATCCTAAAAATTTGTGGCTATGAACAAAATCGTGGCTATAGCGTCTTAGTTTTTTTTAATTTGTGGTTTTTCGTGGCTGCGTAACCACGTAACTGCCACGCGCGTTTTCTGGCAACTTTTAGCCACGAAATGGCCACTTTATGTTTAGTAGCTACTTAGCCACGATTTTGTCCCTACCATTTCGTGATAACTTTAGCAACAAAATATGTGTAGCTAGTTCGTGACTAGGCTGTATAGCCACATTATATATAGTGGCAAAATCGTAACTTTGTAGCCACTATCTTTTAGGTTTTTCGTGATTATATTTGTGGCTTAACAACTACGAATTTCTGTCTTAATAAACGTGATAATTCTGTGACTAATCCTGTATTTGTCCAAAAAAGTAATTTAAATTGCAAAAACCAGAAACCTGAAATAAAATGCCAAATTTTAAAAACATGAAATCCAAAAACCAATATTTTACATTACCATAATTATTTTTATCTTACATTACCATAAGACTTACAATATTCAAACAAAAGTCTTAACCAGATATCCAAATGTTTAACAAAGAAACCTGTAAATGAAAACAAAAAAAAATAAATACCAAGTGATGCAAACTATGCATCTAAGTTTCCTTGGTTCGTTGTTGGATCAGAGGATGGATTGTCGGGTTAGTGGTAGTGACAGCAGTTGTTATTAAAGTCGGGACTCCGAGATTGCATGATCGCAGCAAGCGCAAGTCGTGTTACAACCAACTCGTCGTTGACCGTGTCCATGCTAGCCTTCAACACCACTATCTTCCTTGACCACTCCAACACTATTGGTGACTGTCTTGAAGTTTATCTTTTGTCTTCCCATATATATTTAAAACCATGATGATGAGATTATCGAATAATTTTTTTTTTCGATATGCATAAAGTCAAGGTTATGTCGAAGAGAAAAAAATATTCCAATATAGAACCCCCAAAATATACTATTTTCACCCAATTATGATCAACCCCGTATCCATTGATAGTTCAAACAGGCTTCTCGTGTCAGTTCTCTCTACAATCGACTGTTCTAAACAACCCGGTAGTGTTGTTTATTCTTTCGTGAAGAATTTTCTCTCCATTCAACCACGGTGGAGGATCATCTAAAATTTTTTTCCCTCAACAAAAAGCTTGAATATTTCGCTTGTATGGATGATCTTTAGATAAAAAAAACATTATGTGGTAATCAAACCAACTATGCTTTCTTCCATTTGTTAACCAAAAAGTTTTTGTCTCATCTAGACAATATGGATATGATAAACGGTCATATGTCATCCAACCAGATAGCATGACATACACCGAAATGTCGATGATTGTCCACATCAAAGTAGCTCACATTATGGATTTTTTGTTTTTTGATATATTATACGCCTACACACCGTCAATCCACAAAGTTTACAATTATTCGATCAGTGGCTGGAGATAAATATCTAGACCTTTTCTGGATGCTTTGGCCTAAGAACGAGTACCGAGAGAAACAAATATTTCCTTTTCATAAGGAGTTACGATCATAGGCCAAACCGAGTGTACCTCACCATTCATACCAACATGACTAAATCCATCTATTGATAAGCTAAGATAAATATTACAACTTTCAGCAGCGAAATTAGAATATATCTCATTAAAATGTTTCCATATGCTCCGTTAGACGGGTGATGCATTTATCATTTAGGAGACATATGTTTAGCATGTCATCACATAGCCGTTGTTGTCGTATCTAACTTGTATAACCGCTTCAACCGATCTGTAATCGGCATATAAAATATTCTTTGCCTAGGTATATTTTTCAATTCCCATTGTTCGGGTTGTATCTATCTTTATCACAAAATTGACACCGCAACAACTCTTGATCTTTTCCTTTCCAAAAGAGCATGCAATTACCCTTGCAAACATCAATCTTATAAACTAGTAGGCCATGCGCTCGTATTAACTTCTTTGCCTCCTAGTACGATGCATGAGCTTTATTTGCTTCCACCATATTGTAATCCGGTTTTGCTTTCAGCATACGTGAAACCACATGCAACTGAGAAATTCTTTTAGGACATCCATCGTAAAGAGGTTTCTTAGCAGCTTCAAAAGCTTCAAATACACTATCATGATATGGCTCTTCGTTTGTTGTTTTCATTATATTCTCCAATACATAAGGAGACGCCACCTCTAGTTCAATGTTAACATCTGCGTATGGAAAATACTCGTACGTATTTCTTGGAACTTGAAAATTTGTAGCATTTGGTGGCTACGTTGCTTTTTCACCGGTAAAATGACTTGCTCCCAAAGATTCTCCAACATCATAATAATGTTCTCTATGGCCCAACTAAAAATAGTAATTTTCCTTGAAGCCCACTCGATAAAGATGTTTAGTGACCGTTTTTACATCATGTTGTTTTCTGTTCTTACACCGTACACAAGGACACAATATAGTTTTGATCTCTTGGTAAGACGTTTGATTACAAGTAAATTTAAAAATATGTTAAATCTTCTCAATAAACTCTTCTGAAACACAATTTTTTACTGGATCAATATGTTGATCCATCCACTCTTAAGATTGAAAATAATAAGACATTTGAAGATGATAATTTATAAGAAAAAAAGTATAGAACTCTAAGATTTTTTTACTTATCTTATTTGGTTTGAGGAATGGTGGAGAAACGCTTTGCCTTTATAGAAAAATATAGCCACGAATTAGCAATGAACTTTTAGTGGCTAGATATAGCAACGGACTAGTCATGAACATATTCAGTAGCTATGTATAAGCATGAATTAGTCACCAAAATATCTTGTGGCTACCGACAGACCACAGTCAGAATTGTGGTTGAGGTGACATCATTCGATGGGTATATCATGAATTAGCTGCGTTGTGTTTTCGTGACTAAAGATGGAATGCGGAAATCGATGGATAAGCCATGAAATAGTCACTATATCATTTTGTGACTACATTATAGCCACTTTTTACTACTCGTCGTTTTCGAGGCTATATCCACCAATTATAAGTGGCTATTCTGTGGCAATATGTGTCACAGATTTGTACGCGACTAATTCATTGCTAGTTAGCCACAGAATTGCCACGAAATAGTTATGTTTTTCTTGTATGATATTTAGTGGCTATTTTTTTTTGGCTAGGTTTATTTTAGAAACGTGGCTATACATTTTTCTTTACTAGTAAAATGTAATATTCGCTACAATGGATCTGCATATATAATTTTATTCGTCAACACAATATTAAATATTATAACTTTGACAATATTGATATGATGTTGTACAAACACAACATAATCACCATTCAAATAAAAATTGCTTGTTATGAATAATAGAGTTATTATATGGATACACATTATATGCCCATTAGAAGGTTCTAGACTACTTGACTTCTAACCTAAATTCTAATGTTCTATCCCTATATATATCTTATAACTTGTGGAATATACCAATAACAAGAGAGCAATTCTCTAATCTCTTTTGTTCATAACATGTTATTAGCACGACACCATAACCAACTGAGCAAACAGAATCTTAAGTTATCGAGATAAGTTTTCTATTCATATTTGTTTCTGTACAAATTATGCACAGATTATCTGTTATCAATTATGTCTGTATTGTACGATTTATGTACACATTATCTTCTATTAATGTTGATATGTGTTTATGTGAACCAATTTATGCACGGATTATATGTTTTTGATTCTGGATTGTATCGCACGAAGCTCCGATTTTCGCACGAATTATCAGAATCCGATTTTCGCATGAATAATCTACATCTAATAGATCTGTTTCACTCGTGTTCTGCACATATAAGTTATTTGATTAATCATCGATTATATTCTTGCTTGTTATTGTTGTTATTCACATGTTGGTCTGGTATTTAACATATTAATGTTTCTTATTGCTTTATTATGAATGAATAAACGTTTTTTATCCTTTTTGAAACGAATGATTTGGTATGGACAACTGAGCAAATAATTTTCACTACGGACTTCATCTCCGTTTTGGATCTCTTACGATGATCTCTCCGTTTAAAAGATAAGTATTCTTTCATATTTTTATAAAGATAATAATTTAATGATTCTATGAAAATTATTAGTAAAACTTAAATAGTGTGTCATTGGTTTAAATTTCGTAGAAAATTTTTGAATTTAATCATGAATATCGTTTTACCCTAAAATTGCACGAAAGTTATGGTTAAACGATATGCACTGTTTTCTGTAATTGAGTTGAGTATTGTTTCAAGGTTTCACCATAATTTTACATGAAATCGTTATAACCGAATCTTGCATAATTTCTTTATTTTACCCTATTTTAGTTTTGGCAAGATATATGTAAAAGCCGATTTGTTGCACATACATGATATTAAGTTTCTAAACCGGATTTTGCACAGAACAGTTTATTCTGCTTTTTCATAAACATATTTTGCATTAAAACTATATTGTTGTTTACTGCTTGGTTGTTCATGATCATATACGAAACTGTATACATATTTGTCAATTGATCTCGTTTGGTGAAATAAATTGATTAATTGGAAACCTAGTTTAATGACATGAAAAAAAAACTAGTGAATTATTATGATTAATTGAGTTGTTTTATGTGATTGTTATTTTATCATCTGCATTATCTAAGAGATAAATGCGTATAATAAATCAGAAGTTTATCGATTATTTAGCGTGACCGGTTAAGGTATTTTCGGTTATATAATGATTCGGAAAAAAAAAATCAAAATTTTATGTGGAACTAAAAGTTTCTTCTTGATAATACGACTTTCATCATCCCAATAAATTTGAATATCAATTTTCTGGTATATGTATATACAGAGTGATATTTGTGGATTGATCACCCACTTATTTAGTTTTGTTATCAATTCGTAACCAGATGTTGCGAGGATACTTGGTTAATTGATAATGTTGATGAAATCGTCTCGCATCAAGCCAATGAGTAATATGAGTTCTCCCCATTATAAGTAGTTTTCGGTCAGAACCAAATATTTCCATTAAAAATTGTTGATGCTATATATACTCCCTCTGTTCCTCTATTTTTGACGTTTTAACTTTTATTCTTGTTCCACAATAGATGACGTTTGAACTTGTAATGAATGCATTTCTGTTTTTTGTCAAAGAAAAATTTATTGCACTTCACTAACATGATTCTTTTTTTCTCTTATAACAAAATTATTTACTCTAAATTTTATGTCATTTATCCAAAAATACTAGAACAACATGCTTTTGTAAAGTAAAATGTCTCGTGCTCTAAATTTATTCATGTAAAATATTCCAATCTATAGCAAAATTATGATACACTAGCTATGATACGTATGCAATCTATAGCAAAATTAGTACTCCTATTTTATCAAAGAAAATACTAGAACAATATACAGCTATAAATCATGTATTAGAAGATGGATAATCTGTACAAAATCATGAGAAGTAATAAATAAATATTACATACATCAATATTAGAAAATGCAGTAATCAAGTAGTATAAATAAATAAGGTTGACAAAAAAAAAGATAGAAATACCTGAATTTATAGAAGAATAATCTTCTGGTTCTTCATGAAATATGGTTAAACTATTCTCAGATGAAGTGAAATCTCTTGTTGGACTTTTATTCAAATCAAACAAAAATTCTCTTTCATTGTTCTGAAATGGTAAATTTAGATCAAAAGTAAAAGCCATTGCTTATTTTAATTAACGTAAAGGTGTAAGTGTAACAATATATAGAAGGTTCATGAAACCTAATTATTTTTGTTTTGGCCCCATTCTTAAAAATTTTGTTTTGGCTCCATTCTTAAAATTTTGTTTTGAGTAATGTAATTGTGGCTCCAAATTTGATTTTTTATCAAAATTTCAATTGTTTTTACGTTACAAAATTTTAGTTCTCACATTATTATAGCCGTCGTAGTATCATGCGTTATCATGCATGTATAAACACTAAGTCATAAAGCATTTATTGGAAAATGGAAATATAATCAAGACAGTTTAATACTTGTGGAGTAATGATTTTTCTTAATAACAGTGTAAAATCTAAAACGTCAATAATAGAGGAACAGAGGGAGTATATGTGAGCGTTACTCCACCACAGCGCTGAGAGAAGAAACCTGAGAAGAGGTGGAGAAGATAAACAACTGGAAAAAGAAATTAGTTGGAATGAATTATCTTGATCATCGTACTTAAGAATGTGAAATAGAAATCCAAAAGATAATTCATCTAGTTGTCAGACGTATTTACTGACCCAAACAAAGTGACAAAGTCACATACCAGTTGTGCTCCAATTAAATTAATGTCCTATAAGGATAAGATGAACTGCTAGTAAGTTTAAAGATTGTCGCATGAAGCATGATAAACTTATTGGTTCCAAAGATAAGCAACCTAGGAAAAGAAAAAGAGCAAAAATTAATAATGGCACTGAGGAAGCAAAGAATAACTTTAGAAGAGAAGACATGAGAAATAAAGAGATTCATGCCTGAAAATAAAAATAGATCTCAACAAGCTGAGTCATGTGTAGAATAAAAAAGAACCAAAAGCAAATCGACGTCGTATATATATTTTGCATGCAGTGAAACAGTTGATGATATGGAAAGTTCAAAGATCAGAAACCACGGTAGAATAAGATTAATTATTGAAAAGTGTACACAGGAAAATGATTGACCAATCATGGGAAGAAAAATAGAGAAAAATACTTGGAGCCGTAGTCTATACACCTGAAAGTGTGAAACGATGTGAGAGATAAATGAGTCTTTGAGAGAGTGGAGAATGTGGTAAATACAATATTCTCACAAAGACCTGAAGTTAATATGATGTGGTGGATGCAATCAGTCTGACAATATGAAAATGACTTCATTTACGTTTAATGATTGTAGTCACATCTTAAGTATATAAGCCACTGGATAATGATGTTTGAATGAAAATCCCAGAAGAAGTTAAAGTGCATGAAGCAGTAAATTATAGTTCTCGAGAACATTACTACATGTAAAAAATTAAATCGATATCGTTATAAATTGAAACAATCCGGCGGATGTATGATAATCGCCTTAGTTGGTACTTGTTAAAAAATGCATACAAGAATAAATGCAAAGTATATTGATGATTAAAATATTATCGGATCTCCTGTAGAGATTCCACATACCATATAATATATGGAAAAATAATTTAAGATGAAAATATTTCTTCTGAAAGTTGCAAAAATTGGATTGTGAACAGATCAGAATCTTTATAAAATTTGTAGAAATTTGGTTATACCCAAAAATTTGCACGAAGCAAATTATGTTCATTTTGCAGAACCGAATTCTGTACGTATTTTGTCAAGATTTGATTATATCCGAATTTTGCACAGATCTGATTATACCTGAATTCTACACGGATCCGAATATGACCGACTTTGTATAGATCAGATCTTTCATGAAGTTTTTGGGATTACAAATTGAACTTCTAGCGAAAATAAGTTATCTCAAAGATCCTTACATGATTTTATATAGAAAATTGTCTAGAAGTACCATACTAAAAAGAAAAGTCAAAATAGTAAGTTTTGCAAGGAGAGTATGAATAACTCTTGTGTACAAGATGAATGTTTAGAAGATTATATGCAAAAGAAAATTTGGACGTGAAGTCAAAGTACACATAAATAATCTTCCACCTAAAAGACTTGAGAGATTATATGAAAATTATATGAATTTGTTCATTAAGACTCTGCTTATTATAATTTCCAAAATGATGATATATATGATCAGAATGCATATCCTGAAGATGATGCATCCAAGGGAGAAATATGATTATGTGTGTGGTTGTACTTTTTTTCCCTTGTCATGGTTTTTATCCCATTGGATTTTTTCATTAAAAGTTTTTAACAAGACAACAAAGAACATGCGAATGATAGACACTTAGAAGGAAAATGTTATGATTCCAATGATGAAAAACTATCATTCTTCAAAGTCTTTGACATACATTGATGAGATCGGGAGAAATAAAGATAATGATAAAGTTGAGTCATTTGCGAGACCTATGACCAATTGAAGAATGGCGATGTAAGTGTCCTACAAATTTGTTCAAGTGAAGATTTTGCGAACCTATTTACCAAGACATTTCCAATAACTACTTTAAATAAGTCACTTCATCATATTGGATCGCGTCATCTCGAAGGTATCAAGTGATGTACTCATGAGAGGAAGTAAAAGCGTGCTACACTCTTTTTTTCTTAACCACGGTTTTCCTGGTAAGATTTTTAATGAGGCATATCACATGCGCATTTGAGACAATATTTTTATAATGTCATCCAAGGGAGAGTGTTATGAATAATAGGGTTATTATATGAATGTTCATTATAAACTCATTAAAAGATTCTAGATTACTTGACCTCTAACTTAAACCCTAATGTTGTATACCTATATATATCTTATAACTTGTGAAATAGATCAATAACAAAAAAGCAATTCTCTAATCTCTTTTGTTCATAACACCGCTTTCATTTTTATATTCTTTTCAATTTTTCTAATTATCACTTTTATTTTCATCTCAATAATTTTTTTTCAATTATTCTCAATTCTTTTAATGCTTACCAATCACACTCATAGTAAACAAAACTTTTTTGGTCCATTTTAACTTAAGCGCTTTTGACTCATGTTTTTTTTTTTTCAATTAGAGACAAGTTAGATGTACTTGATAAAATAGTAGATTGAAATTGTAAACTGTACCAAATTTTGAAACAGAATTTTTGAAAATGGCAAGTATATTGAGAAATGAATATAGTATAAATATAAAGATAGTTAAAAGAAATTATACAACTAAGCCTGAATATGTGTATGTATACGTGAAAGTGAAATGGGGTTTGGACAAATATGGCAGTCTTTGTTTGTATATTGGAAGGGATGTTTGTGTTCACCCTTTTTCTTCTTTGTTTTCTTTATCATTGTACTTGAGCTTTTATCTCATTATCCCTCTTTAACCTTCTTTACTCCTATAATCATTACCAAATCCTTCTTACTTATTATAATAAATTTAATATTGTATTCAACCAAATATATACATGAGCTGTACTGATACTATACGTCTATTAAGTCTATAACGTTATCAAAGATTTGATGGAGGGCTGACCAAATGTGTCATTCTTCTTTTCTTCGCTGTTTTTACTTGTTTTAGCGTTTAGGGCTGACCAAATCTTTGCCTTGTGCTCTGTGCTTGCGTCTCCATCTCGGTGAATTCTTATTATATTGCATTAAATAATGTATTTATATCAGAAAGTCTAGCTAGTTGATTTGGAACTAGTTAGACATTGGATACCAGTTCCTTAAATTGACATAGTATCTCTTTATTACTTTTTTTTTAATTCCCAAAATTGCATAGGTTAATCCTAGGTTGTTTTACATATTTATAATAATTGATGTGTAGGTGAAAATTTTAAGAAATCTTGTTTAACCATTTCATACAATAAAGTAATCTTGATGTAAAGTGGTATTTAAGATTCTTCAAACTAAATAATAATATATAAGCTTCTTTGCAAGAAAATAATAGTCAAAAACTAATTTTCACTTGTTGAAGTCTATATATATATATATATATATATCAACCTTTTGAAATAATCTATTTTAGTTTTAAAAACTTAGCTTTATTTTAATATATATATATATATATATATATCTATATTAACATTTTTGAAATACATATTAAAGAGAAACTTTTGTTTTGAAAGATATTACATAAAATACCATTGATTTAAAAAACAAATTAAGAAACTCATTAAGGGTAAATTTGGAATATGAAAATACTTATGTACATGTATTCAAACAACCTCTACAATTAATTATCTACTATCTATATAACCAAACACAATTAAAAGATTTTGATTTTAATTATAAAAACTGAAATATCAATATAATGTTCCACAATTAATAGTATAGATATTTATAAGATTTTGTTAAGATTTAAAATTATGATTCTCCCATCATCTTTGTTTGATATTTTGTTTAATTGTTTTGAATTATCATATAATACATAAAATTAATCAAATTCTAGATTTGTTTTTTGCATTTTTCGTGATTCGAATTTTGAAAAATGACATGTATTACTCAAGCAATGAAGAAAAATTGTGTGTTCAACGTTCCACATCGGCTAAAATTTTTAGACAATGGTTCAGAGTCATATTATGAATAAGACCAAAATGAATATGAATAAGACCAAAATGAATCTAAATCTGAATGAGTAGGAAGTTTAACATAACAAGCATCCAAATTTAAAAGTTTGTATCCGGCTTTATTTGATTTTTTAGTAGAACCGTTGAATTATACTGGGTATTATAAATTTTAAAAATTTTAAAAGTTTAAAATATTATGAACATTTACATTTATAAAAAATTTAAAATATCATGGGACTGGGTTATATGGCGGAGGGGCTTGAGTCGACATTGATATAAATTTAAAATATCATTAACTCGGTGCTACAACACGGATAAATCATCATTTCATTATTTTGTTAACACCATCAATATTAGATATATCAATTAAGTTGATTAAACTATGATTATGTAAAAAATCAAATTATCCCGCGGTATACCGCGGGTTAAATACTAGTATATATATATATATATATATATATATATATATATATAAAGTAAACATAATATATACTTCTATGATTGGATCTTTCATGATCTTGCATGCTCTCATTTCTTAACCTAGGTAAGTTGATATGTGATATAACTTGTATGAGATTAAACTTGTATTCAAAATGTCGGTTTTATACCAGCCTGTGATCATTATCATGGTATTTATATGACAATGAATCATCATTACAACGTTTATAACTATTCATTGGATTATCATTGCGACTTTTATGCCCGGAATGGCAATCCGTTTCGAGTGCGATTGCGATTCGAGTGCGGGAACAATGTGATTTGGGAACAATGCGATTAGCTAGAATTGTAAATGGAAATACTATTCGGGTGTGATGCGATTACATCATATTCTTGAATGGCAATATGATTTGGATGCGATTTGAGTGCGAATAGAAAGCAAATTACCAAATTAGTCTCTAGTTATATTATTTTTTGTATTTGCAGTTCTCTTTTACATTAATTCAATTTATAATATATGATTATATAAAATTTTCTTAAATTAAATGTATATATTAATTATATAAGTAAATCAACATCTACACTAATTTTAATTTTTGTTAATTGGTTTCTTTTAAAGACATTTTAAGAATGTACAAAACAGCAACAGTGACGAAGAAGACGCCGATAATGGTGGTGGCTGAAAATCTCCAGTGATGATGATGTTGAAGATCCGACAATGCTTTTGAAAAGAGAATCTTGTCGAAAACTAAATGACTAAATCCATGTCATTTTTTTTGGTTAGATAAGAGAAAAATTGTAAATTACAATTTAAATGAACATTACCGCACCACAATCACAGCTCGAGAATGTGATTCGTCGACGTCTTTTAGGTTTGTACTGAACTCATTGCAATCTCCACACACTTGAATCTTACCGCAGTCAAATCACATTACCATTTATTGGTGATACCGCACTTCCATTGAAGCATTTATATGCCGTTATAGGGTATTATTGGGACTAATAAAAAAAAATATCATTGTTACGGTTTATGCAGTAGAATTTATGTATAGATGAGAGTGTAGAACAATTGTATGAGACTAATAATAATCGAGTTACAAATATAGAGATATAAATAAATATAAGTTTCAAAACTTGTGATATATACAAATCTAAATTCATATATACAAATATCTTTACTATTGTTTAACCTTCTATGATCGGATTTTCTTAATTTCGGTTGCTTTGTTGCTTGTAATCTCCGTCATCTCGTAGCATGGTTGACCTTCCAACATGGTGGATCTCTCAATAAAGTTAAACAAAACCAAAATCGTTATTTAGTAATTTTACAAGTTTTGTCTTCATCTTGAATTCTATCTCAAATGAATCAATCTTGCAAAACGAGGAGAGAGACGTTAGTGTTATTTTCTTAAATCAATAAAATACAATGTTCATTGTATCGCCACCCATTTTCCCGGAAAATTATATATATAAATCGGAGTCAATACGATAATTATATAAGGTTGACCAATTTGATGCCGCACATGTCACTCTTTTTACAAAGTACAAACGCTAGTCGTCGAAAGAGTAAGTGGATATTTGAAAGAAAATAAATGAAATAGCATCAAACATCTCAAGTATGATATGAAGATATTTCGTAATTATCTTCTTGTTATTTCATGGATTCAACATTTCCATAATTAAGAAACTAAAGTTTGTAAATCAATAATATAATAAATAGTCGAACGGTTATACACCCACATGATAAAACAAAATCCCTTCTCTTTGATTTCATATCCTTGTCAACATTTCATATTTTCTTCTTCAAATGATTTGTTATAGTTCAAGTTTAAATTATTGAATCCATTTTATTGGTATTGTATACGTATATATGCACATTGTAAAATATATATATGTGGAGGCTAAGGACAGCATGAGTGTTAGAACAAATTTTGGGTTTGCTATTTTTGGGGAAATTTCAATTATTATTTTTTTGACATCAAGATTTTCAGTTAGTTACGTTGTTCCTTCAATTTTTCAATTCATTCTTTTTTTCTATATTTGGGTGACAGTCTTTGTTTTGTCTCTTCATTTGGATGGTAGTCTACGGCTATTGTTCGCTGAAAATGATACAAACTTATGCTTTATTTTTCCCGTGCATATATTTATTTTTTTATGAGACAAAATCATGCAATAAAGAAAATCATAATAATAAATATTTTGGACAGAAAGAGCGTGGAGTATAAAATGATACATACTTGATCACCATTCACAAATATCATAATGACAATCATCGCATAACATTTTGAGAGATATAGTAGAGTTTTGAATTCCGGAATAATTACTGACCATGAAAGCTAATTCATACTTTTTAAATATATATTAAATAAAATTTTAAAAGTAAAAGACAGGACTATGGTCAACCGCACCTTTACAGTGAAAACATTACCAAAAAAATGTTTTGAAGAAAATTGTGGTTATACTAGAGCAAAATAGAAAATATGTGAATGGTGATCATGGTGTGTGAAATATTTTTGTTATTCCAATTGTATTATAAGATGATTATCATTTATATCCTTAATTTTGGTTAGTTATTTAATATATTGGTTTGGGTACAATCTTCAAAGTTCACACATTTAATGGAAATATTAATGAATTTTTACATAATTTTCTTCCCTTCTCTTGCTCTTTTTTTATCATTCATATGTTCTGGTGTTAAACAATAAAATGTTTGTGCAAGAATTTCAAAATCATCATCATGCGGTGGGTTCTTAGTATGGTCGAAATCCTTTTTTTGTCAACAGGATTGGTCGAAATCTCCCGATGAATAATAGATAAGCATGCATCACGAAAAATATAATCGAAATTACTTAGAAATTAGAATACCGGTATAGTCTCTTACCGGAACACTTGGTAATATCCCAACACCTAGTCCGATTATATGTAAAATCTTCTTTTTTAATAAAGTATATAAAGTCTTATTACGTCATGCAACTTATGTATGGATTTATACTTTTATATCTACGTGGGACATATTACATACACAAGCATGGATATACCCTATAGATAATTGCACAACGGCCCTGAAACAAGAAAGACTGAGAATGTGAAGAAGACATATGGAAGAGCTCAAAAAAAAAAAGGTAAATACAAAAAACAACAAGAAGAACGAACAACAATGTCTCTTTTACCTCGAGAAGATAAATTGTAATAACTATATACACCGAGACACGCATATGTATAGTATATTTTTTTTGATAAAGACACGCA
This sequence comes from Turritis glabra, assembly GCA_900406565.1. Lineage (NCBI taxonomy): Eukaryota > Viridiplantae > Streptophyta > Magnoliopsida > Brassicales > Brassicaceae > Turritis > Turritis glabra. The sequence goes on from OVBN01000231.1 coordinate 3,716,446, forward strand.
TATGTATATATTTATAATGTAATTATATCAGAATTAGTGTAACTTTTTTTTAGTGCTTCGAAACCAATTATTTTTTATCATATACAAAGAAAAAGAGGAAAAAAAGGGACAAGAAATTGTAGTGTCTTGTTTCTTTTTTTTTTTTTTTTGTGTCTTGGTTTATATACATAATTATTAGATATATAGATATAAAATGGGAGAGAGAAGAAAGAAAAAAAAGAAAAAAACGAAATTGGAAGAGCATCGGATTTGCAGTTCTCTCTCCTGGATTCTTTCCCTTGGACCCTTCCTCACTTCACCTCGATTCCCCATTCACAAGTCACAACTCTTCTCTCTGTCTATAGGTATAGATCATAGATGTTCACATGCATATTTTATATGATTTATCTCTAAATATATCCGTTAATTATACTCCCAATAAATTTACAAAATTTTGATTTCCTTAAATCTAATTAAATATCAGTGTCTAGATTGTTGCTAGTAAATGGTGTGAAAGATTTGCTGTAGTATATACACATTTTGGTACACTAACATACAATATCTAAAATAGAAGAAAGCCATGTTTGATTTTGTTAATTAGGCATTATTGCTATACGTGTAAAAAAAAAATTGAAAGAAAAAATTAATTCAGAGTGTTCACGTAGTTGATGCATTTTTCATGTCAAAAAATATATATCTATTAAAATGTTTTGGGAAAAGGTCCAAACGATACTTTCGATTGAATGGCAATGGATTCTTTTTATGATGATTTTTTCGTTTTTGGGTTTTAGTTTCTAATTGTTTGGTTTTTTCTGTAGATTTATTTCTGTTTTCAAAGATTTTTAGTTTTAATGAATGGTACTTTTTTAGTGTTGGTTTTTAACAATTGATCAATCAAAGCGCGACACTTAAAAATGAATTAGGGTAAAAAAACTTCTACAAGAGAGCAGTTGGCATTACCAAAAGACTAAAAATTAAGCAAGAAGTACGAAAACATCTAACAGGGTGGAATTAAATACATGATATTGTTATCATCACGAGCATTTTATGTTTCTATACGAAATATATATATAAGCTTAACCTTCCATCGACTCCAATTTACATGCATATCTTTGTACAAGCTAAGTATTGGACTCCCCAAGCGCAGTTGATGGGTTAAACGATCCAATCCCACCCACCAAGATTTACTCTAGGATCCAATAAATCAGTATATAAACGCACGATGTACCACCTTGTAGATAATGTTCTCAAATCAGTATGAGAATTGTTCGAACTCAAATGCAAATGAATAGACTTTCGAATAGACCTTGAGTTTACGGAAATAATTTTCTCGACTGTCTGAAATGTTGACGAAGGAACCGTCTATCTTCATCATATAGCAAGAAAACGTCCACACAAAATTTATTTTCTACATCGATTTTGTTGTGCTTATCTTCAAATATTTTTTATTTTATTTTGATATATTTATCTCTTAATGTTTTTGTAGACTACGTATAAATCACGTTAGTTTTAAAGTTAGCTATAATTTAAGTTTTGATATAATTTTCATAAATTTTAGAATTATATTTTTCACTGTCTACAAACTATCCGTTAACAATTTTAAACTCTATCAAAAAATTACATAAAGTCAAATTTTTCAATTTGAAGCGATATGTTTCATCCAAAAAAAGGGGTCTATTTTTACTATTTCAATTTATTAATTAGAAAAAGGTATTATTTATTGTATTAATAAATAGTAGAAATAATTTTTTTTTTTTAATTTGTGTGAAAATATTAATATGACAATCTTTATGAAAGAGGGTATAGTGAATATGGGTTGAGAAAAAAGCAAAAACAAAAAAAAAAGTCAACGAGAGAGGTTTGACTCACATTACCGTTCAGAAAGCAGAGGAGGAGTCACGCCCTCAAATTAAAGCGTGGAGGAAACAAAGAAAATACTAGTCGTTCCAAATCCCTTTTCTTTTTACGTTACCCAATAATACCCACCAATATCTTTATAATCACAAGTAGGTTTTATTACACACGTAGTCACATTTAGTAATATGGTATTCATAATATTATAGTTAATTTTGCATAGTATACCACAAGATTAATTACAAATTCATCTTGATTAGGTTTGAAGTTTCAGATCTCCCTCTTGCTCACTTTCAAAAGACAATTACTGATCAATAATATATTATTCAATTTTATGATAGAGTTGCTATTTTAAAAATAACAATTAAATTTTTTTTCATCTTTTCGAAAATAATTCGCAATAAATTGATTTTAGAGCTATCAATATCCAGCTCTGGACGTAAACATTCTTTTTTCTCCATAAAAAAAAAAATCCAAAATAGCATGTTAAACTATTTATTCTAGTTTTCAATCCGATTTATGTGGATTACTATTAGTATTCATTTTCAATCAATAATTGGATATGAATAGTTTTGTACCCATACGTTAGGTAATTCCATTGGTTATACTAGGATAAAAAAGACATGTGACGATTAGTGAAGCAAAGAAACAAATAGTTATATGTTCTACCAATAGCTTTTAAAACAAAAAGACAACAAGTAATGATATAGACAAAGGTTTTAAAAAGGAACAAGAACCACCCAACCAACATTAAATTTTTATTCTTTACAGATTGAATATAGACATCACTCCTCCTCCCTCTGCTTCTCACTTACACACAATATATACACATATAAATATATTTATATGTGCCCGTGTGATATCAACAGCTGTATCAATCTTCTCTCTTTGAAACACACAATTCTATCTCTCTCCCTCTGTCTCTCCCTCTCTCTCTTTCTTGTTTTACCATGTCGGAGAAACGAATAGGCATGGTTGAGAAAAGTAACAACAAGAGACAAAGAGTGACACAAGCTCCTGAGTTCAGCATCAACGACCACCACGACGTTCTTGTAGAAATCCTCCGGCGACTAGACGGTCCATCTCTCTGTTCAGCCGCATGTGTGTGCCGTCTTTGGTCGGCCGTGGCTCGTAACGACTCTATATGGGAAGAGCTCTGTTTCCAACAAGTGTCACCACGACCTTCTTTGTCTCTTCGCTCGGTTGTGTCGGCTCTTGGTGGCTACAGATGTCTCTACTTCCTCTGTATCCGTCCCGTCCTAGCACGACTCCCTAAGCTCCTTTGGACACGAGACCAGCTTCAGCTTTCTCTCTCTCTTTACTGCGTCCATTACTATGAGCGCCTCTACGTCGGCGCGTGGCTAGGAGACTCGCCACCTTCATCGCTCATGTTCCTTCGGAAGCCTGTTAACGTCGTCTGAACCAGAACCGGAACCAGAATGGTCCTTTTTTTGTTTCTCGACGATCAATAAATTATTAGTTCCCAAGATTTGTATTCTTTTATCAAATTATTTTTTTATTCCGACTTTTACGGTTACGAAATTTTCGATTTCTTCATTTCATTACATGAATTTATTAATAAACGTGATCTTTTTTTTTTTCACTCCTGTTTCTTTTTCTCCCCTACTATACTAGATACTGCCAACGCCTAGCTGTTTTGTCTCTTCTACTTTTTTTCTTTATATCTAATCTTGGCATCATTTATTTCATTGATTATGCCATATGAATTTTTATTTTCTTTTTGTTTAATGTGAAAATATAATAAAGGAGAAAGTTATTTACTCTTTTTTGTTGTGGAGAGGACACATTTATAAAATGCATGATAAATTAAATGTCTAATCAAAATTTCTAAATGAAAATTTGTTTGAATCTTCCGATGCGATGAGTAACAATGGAAAGTGAATGTTGTGGTATGTGAGTTTTCATTAACCAAAACAAATTTTACTTGTACAATTTTTTTTTAGAAAATCGTAAGTAGCGAATGTCACTATGGTGATTAACCAAAAATCCTAGAAATATTTTTAGGAAAACCAATTTAGTTGTGATGAAACCTACATAGCTTTACTGTGAGAAGACCAGAAAATCTAGTGGTGTCTTTGTTGGGGAGAGTTTGTCTCGAAATGTTTCTGTATTGATTGTCAAAGACTATTGAACCAGAGTTCGGTGATTGTGGGCGAACTAAAACACTCCGACCCACAAACAGTTTCGCTTCTTATTACTTAAGTCGGTCTGATTTTGCAAACCGATATTTCCTTGCTTTCGATTTTAAAACACTTTCTTAAAGAGTTAAGTGTGACATAAATGAAATCCAAAATTCATTACCAATATTCAAAAATGTTCAAAAACTATTATACCATATATCTTATAAAACAAAATCCGGTAACTTCAAAAAACTTGTTCACATGATAGTTTCATGCGCATTACACTAAACATTAGTACTCAATTGCATCAAAAAAAGTATGAATAATGAAATTACCTCGTAAAGATGGTCATTCCAACCCACATGCTAATTTACAACCATCGAATCATTCAATTAATGAAATCATATCACCTAGTCTCTTCTTTTTTTTGGGTGCAATAAAATCATATACTCTAGGTGAAATTTACAATAATCTGTAAAACACACACATTCCTTGGTGTGGTCAATATATAGTCCAAACAAGTAACAACAATTTATATTGATCTAAGACGATCGATAGCTCGGTTCTATAACATTTTTATATCATGATCCCATATTGACACACATTCCTATGTATACCCTTGATAGCCAAGTCATGTACCAACCATTCATCTTGAGCCATTACGATTGGATAGTTCAATCCTATAACAACCGTCCATCCTGATCAGATAGATATACTCTATAACAATCGTCTATCTCAATCTACTATTCGCATACTAATCATAAAATTAGTTACTTTTCATAAGAGCCTTTAAAGCAACAAGGCGTAATCACCACATTTTAAAACTATATTATACTCAGAAACAATTTAAGCCAATCACATCTACCTTTGAACAAAGCAAACACCTTTCTTTATCCAAAATGTACAACAAATTCTGTCATGCAATACTCATTACAGATTAAATCACATTCTACCAATAACGCCTAGCTAGTTAAGATTGCCACGTTCTTCATGAATCAAATAGTGTTCACATCCACGAACACCAAAGATAGTCTTCAAACAACACAAAGAACATTCATCCAAAAACACGAATAAAAACCAACTGGTGATTAGAAGTAATATTAAAATATATATATATATATATATAGTGAGATCGTGTGCTCACAATCCCGACTTCCTCCTAACCGATATAACTTCCAAAAATGTTGAACCTTACTATTGGTCTTCAGCTCAAGAAATGACGACCACTTTCTCTATACCTCAAAATTTTCCTTACTTTGTCTCTTTATCTCTTCTCTAAGTTGTTTTCAAAAGTGATTTTTTAGAATAAAGTTATTAACTTTATCATACTAGATATAATTATAAATTGGCTTTATATTTGGAAAATTTCGTCTTGCAATGGTGAAAATACCATACGCAAGATCAGTTATAACATGTGATGTTCTAAGCATTTTGACATTAAAGTCCACATTGATATTGGTGTGTATGTCTTGAATAAATGTAAAATATTTCGTCTTTTTCCAAGGTACATATAGAAGCTTCGATTTGGACGTCACTTGGTTGGATGAATCTGCGTTTCGTGATTCTAAATCAATATCATTTACATATACTGGTATCTTCAAATAAAATTTATAAACTTCTAGTGAGACCTTTATATGATTTCTCCATGTCAAAATTTGATAAGTTTTCAATTTCATCGTTTATATACAAATTTTTTATGATGATTTTAAATGAATTAATGCACATTAATATATTGACTCCAATAGCTAGATTTAATTTGAAGTTTTTTGTTGTTTATCTATTTTTAAGTTTTACTTGTGAGTTTTTTTTTTTTTGATATTTAAGATTTTGTTTACTTTTCACCTTTGTAGTTGTTTTAACTTGGATTTGCTAAAAGCATTTTAATTTATGAATGTTTAGAATTTATAGTCTTGTTAAACTCGGGCCATACTATAAATATGTTGGTCCTGCGAGGTTTGAATCTGTCGGATAGACCGGATTTACTCAATTGATATGCCTATTACAAGATCATTGCTTAAATTTCATAGGTGACTCTTCTATTAGAGTTTTACGAGCTTTAAAAGTTGGGCATGTGTATGAGTTTCATGCATGCGTTCAAGTGTCCACAAGATTTTGTTAGGTCACCGCATACTCAAATTCTGCATCTACATTGAAATTCAATTTTACTCTATGTAACAGATTTTCATCATTCATAAGGCAGATTTTTTTTTTTTTTTTAATCATCAGATGCTAGCACATAGTCTAGTGTTTTGTGATAGGATTGTCGCAATGTCACCACCCGAATTCAAACTTATATAGTGTGAATACGATGACAAAAATAAAAGAAAATAAGATGAGCTAGGGATGAATTGGATATCTTTGTATCTACCTTTGTTGTAGTATGTATTCGTCAAAACGTTAAGTTAGATGATGGACCACAAAGAAAAAGGAGTTGCCTTACAAAAATTCCGATCATAATATACTAAGGGCCTATTCACAAATAACAGCCTGCCTTGATATTGACATGATCACATCTACATTGGCCCATATAATCATTTTCTATACTTAAGCTTAATTGTGTGTTGGCAAAAATATAAGCTTAATTGTGTGCATATATAAATATGCTTACCGCTTACGAATTTTAATGTTTGTTATATATTTAATACTAGGGAAGTTTCAGATCTATATTTATAGAAGTTATTTATGTACATGCAAGTAAGGCGAATGTTTTTATTTTAGTATCCCATTATTTTATCAGATACAAATTTTATTCATCTATATGATCATTTGTTTAGAGATATATGCAAATAATAACAGAGTTTCTGTGAATTTATGATTACGTTATATAAACTTATCGTTTTGGGTGATTATGATCAACATGAGATTAGAATTCAGGGCTAAAACATGCAAACTACAATCAATTTAAAATGTTCGACTAATTTTGGGGTAGACCAGCCCGATCAATAAAGTAGTATACTATGTATTTAACTAAGGGGTCTAAAAGTCAGTTTTCATCGCAAAAACATAGTGACACACCATCAGCCTCGACTTCCACGATATGCCATGACTTTGTTCCAAACGAGAATCAACTCAGTGAAAGAAGGTCTATACTCTTTTCTCAAGTTAATTTGCCACTTGCCTACAACATGACATGTTAATTATAATATCAAATAAATATATTAGATTTGATATTTAATATTTCATTTGTATATATAAAAAATTGTCAAAGATTTATTTGTTTTCTAAAAAATAACCGCCTAACATTATTTAATAAAATGTACACAAAAATTAATGGTGTGAGATTTTTTTTGGTAGCTTTATGATCGTTTTTTAGATGGTTATATTTTGGAACTTAATAAAAAAAAAAATTTCATAAAGAACAACAAACTACATCTCATAATTTTATAGTAAAATTATGAAACTGGAACTAAAACCAACAAAGAGTTTGGATCATAATCCATCTATCCAAATATTTTTCAAAAACATTTGAATTCACTTATACAAAAATAAAGTGTTGTTTGGATTCGATATTTGATTGTAGAGTAAAAATTTCTTAATAGTGTTAGTGAATTGAAACAACAGATGATAAACATAATTACGTAGCCATCTAATCTAAAACATAGAAACATAAGTTTGTCTAAGGTTTTGATTGGTTACCACAATTTAGGAAAATAACAAGGAATGTACTATTTTTTTTATTCCTCAATGTTTCTACCATTTAAGAGTAATTTTTTTTCTACACTATTCCTCATCAAATGAGGAACTATAGAACATAAATATTTCTCTCCAAAATTGATGTGGAACAAAATTGAACAAAAAGAAACAAAAATTGCAATTCGGTTTTTATTTTAAAATATATAGAACATAATTTTTATCAATAATATTTGTATATTAATATATAATAATCTTCATATCTTTTTTTTTTATAAAATATAATCTTCATATCTTCACAATATATTTATAGAAAAAAATATTTTTGATAAGGATTTCATGTTAAATTAATCTTAAGACTTTATTTGAAAATTATATGGATGGTAAAATAGATTTGAGAGATGTTTATATTGAAATATAATAATAATATATTTTAAATTACTCTTAAAATTTTATTTTAGGTTAAAATTAATAATTGATATTTGATATGAAATATATAAATTTAATTAACAAATTTTAGTTTAAAATCAGATATACAATTAATTAAATAGAAAATTAATTTTAGTATTTTTCATTGAAATTTGATTTATTAATTATTTTTTTTAATATAATTTCAAAGATATTGTTATTGTTTGGTTATCATTCTTCATAAACTATTTAATCCTCAAAAATTGTTTGTTCCATTCCAGGTTGTTTATTTTCTTTATTTTTTTTTGTCCTTATAATGATCACCAGTTGAAGCCTACTTTTTATCATCAACATCTCCATAGTCATGGAGATCTTAGTATGAGTTGTCATCATCCCTTTGTCTTTAAGGTTAACATGGAAATTTTTTTTGGTGATTTACCGTTCGGTCAATGTTTCGTCTCAAAACCATTGACAAATTTTGGAAGCAAAATATTTTTGGACACTTCATTAGCGTTCTCAAACTAATTTTAACTCATAACGTTTTACGCTAAAACCGCCCTACGACATATGCACTCAAACAACATAATTAAACCTTTTATCACAATTCATTTTAAGATCAACTAAAAGTTGACTATTTCAGTTTAGTACGAATGTTACATAATATACATGAATTTTGGTATTGGTTAAGATGGATTAAAAAATATTGTCACCTCTTATATTTTTTAAATGGTTTTTAGCTCAATACATATAAAAGCGCGCGCGCACACACACACACATATATATTTTTAAAGGTTTTAGGTCAATACATATAAAAGCACACACACACATATATATATATATAATTGTATTTATTTTTACTTGCTACGTTTTGAAAACAAGAGAAATTTAACAAATAAATAAACGGCTCGTGGATGGTGTCGATGAACTTGTTACCTTTGTCCTTTTCTATTAGTTCCCATGCATATTGGACTCCATAGAGAAGAATATCATATCCCAATTAAAATCTGCCATAGCTTTCGTCTAAATAATTAATGGAGTGAGGGAACCAATCATATATAGTCTTGAGGAGTTTTGAATTTTGGTCCATTCTGATATGTTTCAATCAGAATTTTTTTTAAACACTAAAGTTTCTAGCCTTACCATCTCCTCTTCGAACACTAAAGTTATTTTTATTTTTATTTTCTTTAACAAATATATATATATATATATAATTAATTTGAACATTAAAAATTGGAGGATTGTAAATAGATTACAAAAAAATATGTTGCCCAGCCTAAAACAATCTAAAAACAAAAGAAAATTAAATTAAATCTTTAACTTCGAGCAAGCCAAATTAGCATTAGTTTAGAGGAATTATTTATGATTGACATAAAAAAAAATGCGTTGTGATTATGTGGCCTATCATCATGAAAACTGTGGTTGAGTTTGTCGCTACTTAACTGTAAAGTCTGATATTTTATTCATGTTATATTGTGTACAAAGTTGTGTGTGTCATAACTTTTGAAGGATCAAGGGAGCAGTAGAAAAGGTTGTTGATGCCCTCTTGAGTAATGAAGACAAAATATATGTTGAGAACTCTTGTTCACTTGTGACGCAATCTTATGAAAAAGATTCGAGATCAAGGTATTGACCTAAAATACTGGGTAATAGGAAATTTTGTTTTGATTTCTCTTCTGAAGAAGCCATCTAGAAGGTGTTGTCAAAGAAAAATTTTCATTTTTGATTACTGTATGGTTTCTCTAGTCAGATAAGAGCATATCATTTATCAGAATTATCCATTTGACATTACGTTTTGGGTGAAGATTTGTGAACTTTCTCTCCATTTCAAGGTTGATTAAACAATCATGAGCATTGGAAGTTTTTGGGAAGGATTGAGGATGTGGATGTTCCAAATGCAGGGGTCAAGGTTATTGTTGATGAGAACACACTTTTAATCTTTGCAAGAAAAATCAAATTACCAAGACTAGGTGAGACTATATATGCATGGTTACTTTGAGATATGAAAAACTCCACAATCATTGATATACATGTCACATGCCTACTCATTATTATAAGTTGTGTCCAAAGAAGATTTCAAATCCTGAATTTTGGGTATCGAAAGGATTATGTCAAAGTCACCTCAGAGAGAAGCTCTGATACAGAATGGCCGTTGTAATACCCTTTTCCTGTCATCACACGGATAAGGCGTGCCACATGTCCATTTCCTCTTAAAATAACTTCAACTATCTTAACTTGCATCACACGCAAATCTGCACATACTAAAAAGGGGAAAAAGAGAGGAATGAGTAAACTTGTAAACAAGCTTACCTAGTGGGGAAAAATCCCTTCCACCCACATAATTCATAACACATACATAAACATACTATTATGCACACTCATAATCATCGATTAGATATACACGCAAGCAAGCAATCTAACATCCTAGCATCACACATCATCATGCATGGTACTCTACAATAGTCTAAAAAGCATCACACAACTCAACCACAATCAACTGATCTATGCGCGCCTATCACCTTATCTCAAGCTCCTCAGTCGTTAACGAGCTGCAACACGGTTCTTTGTCCATGCTCAGAGACCGAACAAGCAGTACTTCCACACATTCTTATGTCTAACAACCTAACATCAATCAACCTAATCTACGACTACTTGTACACGCAACATGAGGCTTAGAGACAATCAATGAATCCATGGATCAATTCTTCACTTTGGCCTAGTGAACTGCCTAGCAGCGGATGCACATATTCGATGATAACTCTTTGATGGTAACTCCTATAGAGACATGCTTAGGCTCTCTGAAAAGCTAAGCTAGACTCGGATCTTTCCGTGTGTGGGCAGATCGCCATCTTCTTCCTTCTGTAGCAACGGGAAACTGTCTCACAAGATGACAGGTCTGATATCCCACAAATCAAATATCATGCATAAAAGAGTTCGTTTGCCCCTCCGTTTGCATCATCACCCGAGACTGGTCAGATATGACTTCTAGTTTTGCCGGTGGCTCCTTCCCTTTCTCTCTCAACTATTTTTCTCTCTCTATAGGAATTCTTGTAGAATGTTTTTTGGTCACATCATTTAACCAAATGAAAAGTTGAGGAATATTTTAGTCTTATCATTTGGTTACATAACACTTTAAAGTTTTTACTTTTTAATGCTTTCTTATTATTAATATGTTGTTTAATAATATATTAATATTTTAATATTATAAATCAAAATTTTGTAAATTTTTAATTAGTTTGCATGATAATTATAAAAGAAAATTTTTAGTTAACATTCTGTTAAAGAAAATAAAAGATGTAAATATTGATGAAATTGGTTAGGCTTGTGAAATAATTAATCCAATAAATTTTTGTTTGTTTAAATATTTTTATTATAACTTTATCCGAACAGATAATTCAATTATTTTGTTTCGTATTTGACATGTTTTGTATCCATTGTGATAAATTAAACTATCAAAACATGTAATCATTGCCATATTATGTTGTTATCTTTTGTTTAAAAAGATTATTATATATATATATATATATATATATATATATATAAGTTTTAATTTAATATTTTCATTCGTTTATTTAACTAGTATTGTTGAGCGAAATACTTTTCTTTAGTTTAGGTTTTTACAATTTCATCCATTTCATTTATGTTTTTTCAAAAATTCAGCTACATCCAATGATTATCATTTGAACTCTAACTTATTCAGCCATATTCCTCAAAAAATCTCAGTTAAATTCAGTCAGATTCAACAATTTAACTAGATTCAGCTGTATTCAGTTGTTACCATTTAAACTCATCGTGTAACTGATGTTAGTGGATAAGTTTTATTGATTTTTGTAGAAACTATCCGTAAAAAAATCAGTAGTTAAATTACTAAACTTAGAAATTTTTATCCTTTTTAAAATGACTAAAGAAAAAAAAAATGAAAATCAATTAAAAGTTAAATAATTAAGAATCTATTTAAATCATATATAACTTAAATGAGTCTAAATGGATCAAAGTATGTTTAAATGGATGAGATTAAATGAATTTTGAATAAAAAAATAGTATAAATTATTCATTTTACCATCACTAAGTAAGGACTGAGGTTTACCATCTTTGAAATAAGACAAATATAATAAAAATCTATTTTTAAAAGCATCTCCAACAAACCGTCAAACCCTCAAATTTTGAGGATTTTTGAACTCTAACAAATCTTTTGAAGGTTTGAATAGTAAAACCTCAAATTTGAGGATACTCTATTCAGACTCTCAAAATCTTTGTCATATTTTTATTTTAGTCCTTATAATTTATATATCTTACAAATTATTCTATTAAATTAAATTATTTCAAATATATCCATATAAATTCAAATACATTAAAATTTAAATTGAAATTATTAATATGTAAAAGACAACATTTAAAAACAAATTTTGTATAACAATAATATTACATTGAGCAATTTAACAAAAATTTAAATTATCACTTTTAAATGCACTAGTTGATCATATATGAGAGCATTGTGGAAATAGTTATATTGAGTAATTTTGTATTGTTACATCAATTTTTTTGTTGGAAGTTGACACCTCGTTTAAAAAGAACAACCAATCAAATTAAAAAAAAAAATACACATCAGCTTTCCAGCTTGGCACATCATATTTTTGTTAGAAAACACCTCATTTAAAAAATACAAGCAATCAAATTAAAACAAATAATACGCATCAACATTTTAATTTTTTCAATAATGACACATGAATTTTTTTATTTGTTCAAAGAAAAACAAAAACAAAATGAATACCTCTTTGTTTTTGTCTACACAAATTCAATCCAAAATTAAACTAAAGTGATCTCCATTGTAATTGAATTTAAAGTAATATCTATTTTTTTGTATTTAAATTTTAGAAAATCAAAAAAATTTCATTTTTTGTTAAATAACAGCTACATAATTATAACAATTAAGTTTATAATATCATAAAAACCTTAGCCTAATTGAGAAAAAAATTGGTGTTATGATTTAAATTACTAAAACAACATTTCTACTAGTCGAAGTTGCGATCTTATCTTCACGATTGTCCATAGTTCAAGTAAAAGTTTTTGTAAGATCATTATTTTTTAATATATATGAAAAAGTGACTCATAAAAAAAAAATTCAGAAATGAACATACAACCAAAAGTCTCAAAAATTATAATGGCTAAATAAAAAAATAATAATATTGAGAAGTGGAAATAGACTATCTAAATTTAAACAAAGTTTTTGTCAAAACCCGATATCGTATAGAAACGTGAGTGCATGCACATAGAATTCGACAACAAGACATGATATTTAAGATTAAGTAGATTCAAAAATATAAATGTTTAGTTCAAAAATTATTAAGTTAGACATATACAATTCTAAAATAATTAAAAATTAAAAATTATATTTAACATAAAATATTAAATATTAAAAGAATTAGTAATCAAATACCCATAAAAGTATTCAAAGGATGAGCGTGTAAAAAAATTAGACAAATGAAGTCAATACCACGCGGAGGTCACCAAAATTCTTCTCTTTGGGTCAACAATTCTTATCTTTATTTTTTTCTTCTTAAAATAATAATCAAAAAATAAATATTCTTGGGCCAAACATTTTGTGTCTTCTCTTCTCACTCTCTCTCCCATTGCTCTTCCTCGGCTACATCTCCCGACGTCTCTCCCCTTCTTCCGGTGAGTCCCTTCTCTTTGGTCTCTCAGCTCCGAATCCGATCTGTATTTCTCTCTATTAGGTTCTTGTTCTCTTAGGTAAAACAAAGGATCATTTCATAGTGTAGTTGTTCAAGTTCAAAGCTAGTTTCAAAATCGATGTTTTCTTTTTTTTTTATTGGTGTAAAAGAGGAATTAATGTTGCGATTGACAAGGGTTTATAGTATGTAGGCTTGATTTAGTTGATATTTATCGATTTTTGCTATGAATTTGTAAGATTCTCCGTTTTCCTCGTTTCTTATTTGGCTAATTTACTTGGATTTCTAGGGCTTTTGATAAATAATTTGGGTATTTGTGTGTGTGTTTTTTTTTCTGGGTTAAAGTCAAAATCAGAGCTTGGATTCGTATTGTGGTGATATTACCATTGATGAGGTTTTTATTTGAATGCAGTTTTTAACTGGTTGGTTTAATATTGATGGGTACATCATCTGGTTCCAATCATCCTCATCAGATGTTACCTCCACGTCAACAACTACGAAGTGGAGGGCTTGAAACAGCTCTTTCACTCGTCTCTTCGGATCAGGAGCCACGGCGCGAGTCTCCAGCGGAGAGTGCGAGTTCTCAAGAAACATGGCCACTTGGAGACGCTGTTGCGGGGAAGAAGACTGTGAGTCAAAAGACGGAGCCTGATTCTCAGGAACAAAGCGTTAATGTGATGCACCATGTGTCGAATGCGGATAAGGTATCGGTACGGGATATAGCTAGGGAAAGAGTTGAATTGGTTGCGGAGAGAATGCACCGATTACCGGATGAGTTTCTTGATGAGTTAAAGAATGGGCTTAAGTCTATTCTTGAGGGAAGTGTAGCGCAGAGCGTAGATGAGTTCATGTTCTTGCAGAAGCTTGTTCAGAGTAGACCTGATTTGACCTCTACAACACTTGTTAGAGCTCACCGGGTGCAGCTTGAGATACTTGTAGCTATAAATACCGGAATCCAGGCGTTTTTGCATCCGAACATCAGTCTGTCTCAGCCGTCTCTCATCGAGATTTTTGTATACAAGAGATGCAGAAACATAGCCTGCCAAAACCAACTACCGGCTGATGATTGCTACTGCGAAATTTGCACCAACAGGAAAGGATTCTGCAACCTTTGTATGTGTACGATCTGTAACAAATTTGATTTTTCTGTCAATACCTGCCGCTGGATCGGATGCGACTTGTGTTCCCACTGGACTCATACAGATTGTGCTATTCGGGATGGGCATATCACTACAGGATCCTCTGCTAAGAATACATCAGGTCCAGGAGAAATAGTGTTCAAGTGCCGGGCTTGCAATCGGACGTCTGAGCTGCTGGGTTGGGTTAAAGATGTGTTTCAGCACTGTGCACCAAATTGGGATCGAGAATCTTTGATGAAGGAACTCGACTTTGTTAGTAGGATTTTCCGCGGAAGCGAAGATCAACGTGGTAGAAAACTATTCTGGAAGTGTGAGGAGCTTATTGACAAGATTAAGGGTGGTTTGGCTGAAGCAACAGCTGCCAAATTGATATTAATGTTTTTCCAAGGTATGCTACTTACTACTGGCAAGTCTATACGTTTATTTATTTATGATTTAACATTACTCTGGCTGTCTACTCTAACCATTTTCGTCACTGTGTCACCATAGAGATTGAATTAGACTCCGCAAAGAGCTTTGAAAATGGAGAAGGCGGACGTCTGATGGCACCTCAGGATGCATGCAACCGAATTGCTGAGGTTGTACAGGAGACTCTAAGGAAAATGGAGATAGTGGCTGAGGAGAAGATGAGGATGTTCAAGAAGGCACGCATGGCTCTCGAGACTTGCGATAGAGAGCTCGAAAACAAAGCCAAGGAAGTAGCAGAACTGAAAGCGGAGAGGCAGAAGAAGAAACTTCAGATAGACGAGCTAGAGAGAATCGTCAGGCTGAAGCAAGCAGAGGCAGACATGTTCCAGCTTAAAGCAAACGAAGCAAAGCGGGAAGCTGATAGGTTGCAGAGGATTGTGCTAGCGAAAATGGATAAGTCTGAGGAGGAATACGCAAGTAACTATCTGAAACAGAGGCTGAGCGAGGCCGAGGCAGAGAAGCAGTATCTGTTTGAGAAGATTAAGCTGCAGGAAAACTCGAGGGTGGCATCACAGAGCAGTGGCGGTGGTGGAGGAGACCCGTCACAGGTGATGATGTACTCAAAGATTCGCGATCTGCTTCAAGGATACAATCTCTCGCCCAAGGTAGATCCTCAATCAAACGAGCGCAATCCTTTCCGATCCAATCCTTAATACTTCCTCCCTTATATATATGTAGCTTTCATATCCTATAACTCATCACTTTGTTTGTAAAACGAGTGTTTGTAGCCGTGTAGGATCTATTGACTGATATTTTCTAATCTGTGTTCTGACTTTGTTGATATGAAGTTGTTTATTGATGATGTAGTTTCTTTGTTGATTGAATAGGTCGTTTAGGAAACGCAGAGAGAGAGAGAGAGAGAGATCTTAATTTGTATTTGTCATGATACTTGTGCATTTCCCTTCGTCTTTTCTACAACATTTATCTGGCTTTGAGATTCTCTGATAAGAACCTGAAGAAGAGCTCATTGGGCCTTGATGTCTATAAGCCCATATCAAAATATGATCTACCAAGTGGTCACCTTCCATCAGGGCTAAATGTACTCGGATCTTCCACCTTTTGAAGATCTCGAGTAATGCTCGCTCGTCATCTTCCTATACACTTTGAATGTCTTCATCATTGTAAATATAAAAAAATTGGATCCCCAATTATTTTGTGTACTTTGCAGAAAAAAAAAGTGTATATATCTAAACGAAAAATTTATAAGAAAAAAGTCGGCCATCCATCGCACCTCGTGCCCCTAGTTAAGTCGGCCCTGATAATAGTGGGAGTGTTGATGATACTAACTTTTCTGTTGATTCTTCGAATATTGGAAAAAGTAGTTTTCATAATGCAAAAAATGTAGTAGTATGAAACTAATGTGGGATTGGAGAGGGTCGATCTAGACTGGATGGTCGAAGATGAAGAGGCGTATTGATTCTCCGATCTGTTAGGAGATGAACTTCATGAAGATTTTTTTTTTTTTTGAATGGAATGTAAAATTTATTCAGAAAAAACATGTTTACAACAAGTGCGTCTGATATTTGAACGTGTTAATATACATATTGCCTAAAATGTAGACATAAAACAAATAGAAATTCGCCTTTTATCACGTTGCAAACCAAACCGCCATATAACTCGCGTATCGTCCATCGCCTTGTTCTCTTATGGATGATAACTTATTACGAACTTTCTTGTCAAGTCGTTTGAGTAGTAGGAGATGGGGAGTTGGGTTTTCACCGTGTCTCCTATTGTTTCGTTCTCTCCACAGCGTGTACACTAGTAGCTGAAAGGTATATTTCAAGAGGAATAACTGAGCTTTGCCTAACGAGTTATTCGTGAGGAGCTTAAGGATAATATCTCAATCTGTAGAGAAATGACGATCAAGAAGTTTTGAAGTAAGGCATGATCAGACTTCCCTCGAGTATAGACAAGTGAAAAACAGATGGTTCCTAGTTTCTATTGGCTCTTGACAAAACACACAAGATGAAATAACTACAGCATTCCAATTCAACATTATATCTCCCGTTGTTAGTCGATTTTTTGTTGCAAGCCAATCAAAGAAAGAGTATTTAGGTGTGGCATTTGAGAACCATATACCTTGAGACCAGTCATGCTTTAGCTATCGTCTGCGTGTTGCTTCCCAAACTTTTTTTTTGTTGAAAGATGCCTTGAATCGATCACCTTTCCCTTTCCATAGTACCACATCCTCTGTTTCCACGAACCCCTTAGTGCAAATATCCAATAAAAGTGCTTCGATTTGATTTAAATGATCAGCTCGGTATCGTCTTCGTCTATGTGCCAAAGTCGCATCAGCCAACGTATCTTGTAAGCCAATTCCCATATCAATGCAGCCACGCGGTCCCATGATCGCAAACAAAGGTCCTAATGGAGACCAGTTGTCATGCCAAAACGATATACTCTTTCCATTTCTGTGCTCATATTTCACAAAACTAGAAGGTAGGCTCTTATACTTAAGTAACTTTCTCCACATCCAAGATCCAGATGTTTTTTTCAAAAACAATTATTCACAATGCAATGACTCAAAAGAAATAAAACAAAAGAAAACACAATGTTAGACGGTTAGTCTCTCCCCCAAACTTATTTCACACTGTCTCGGTGTGAAAATAAATTCAAAAAAAAAACTAACAAAAAACAAAAAAATACGAACAAATCTAAATAGCATGTTCAATGGAGAGTGTTGGTACCTTGGAGATTGTAAGGAGTGGTGGAGCTAGAGCAGTCTCAAGATATTAGAGTGAATTTATTTAAAAAAATTAATCACAACATTGCAAAATCATTTTATGCTTTTTGTTAATTTTATTAGTCCTATCTTGAGTTTTAAGATA
Source organism: Turritis glabra (assembly GCA_900406565.1). Classification (NCBI taxonomy): domain Eukaryota; kingdom Viridiplantae; phylum Streptophyta; class Magnoliopsida; order Brassicales; family Brassicaceae; genus Turritis; species Turritis glabra. Next base: position 3,734,580 of record OVBN01000231.1, read on the forward strand.
AATAAATATTAGTTATCGAAAAAAAAAAAATCGTTCATGAATGTGTGAGCTTTCACATATGCTCGGTGTCAGGGACCATTCATCATCTGTGTGTGTTGAAACAGAGAAACCAAAAGTATGCATTCTCTCTCTTGGGATTTGAACTCGGGGAACACCTTTCATTATAATTTACAGAAATAGCTTACTTATTCAATCATACTTTTACCTCCTAGTTACTAGATTCAGTTTGAGTATTTACTTTTCTATGTCATACTTTTACCTCCTAGTTACTAGATTCAGTTTGAGTATTTACTTTTCTATGGCAAAATAATGATGAAATTAAGAAAACTACAATGATCTTTTTTCCTCTCTAAGTAAATAAAATGAATAAAACACCTTTTTAACATTTTATTTCATGTGATTTATACATTATGAGATGCGTGATTAATTTATTTAAACATTATAGCAGGTTAACTCTTTAATGTTTTCAAAACATCAATTCTGATTTGAGTTTCATTTAAGAATGTTTTGGTGCTACGTAAATAAATATGTTACATCGTTATTTAATTTATAAAATTAATTTTGGAATAAAGTAAAAGATATTCTCAAATGTGATAAAATGTGTGGATATATATTAACCATTACTAATTTCAGATTTATAAATACTTTTAAAAAAAAAAATAGTGGAATAGGATCCTTACAATTACAGCATTTCCATCACCAAAAATAAAATTATCTGTGGTTGGAAATGGTGAAATTAGTTGAAGAAGCGGCCGATAGAGTTGAGCCAAGAAGAGAACAATGGAATAAAAGTGGATACTCTTTCGTTTACAAGTCGCATGTATGTATGAAGTTTAGAAAACGACAAATATACTGATTCATGAATATATGATTTTTAAGCACATTCGATCTCTATATTTTGTTAAAAGTGATATCTTTATATTATAATGGGAGGGTTGTCAAAAGGAACAAAATTGAAATAAAGAAGGGCAAGAGGTTGTGGGGTCACAATGACACAACATTCACTTACAACAAAAGAGAGTAAAGGTAAAAGATGATAATCGTTAAAAAAAAAAGGTGAAAGATGATATTCTATAAATTTCTTTTCTTATTTTTTTCGTCGTTGATGCTTCCCAAAATCTAATCTTCACTTTTGAGTTAGAATCTGAATTCCTCTTTATCAACAAAAATTTCAGCTTCAAATATTTTTGTATCAATAAAAATTTCAGCTTCAAACATTTTTGACCAATGTATAGTTTTTTTGTATATATTTCTTTTTACGATATTTCCATGAACAAAATCGGTTATATTCGATCATTAAAATGCTATCCTATAATTTTTTTTAAAAATTACTTAGAAACCAATAAAAATCAACTTAGTTCATGTTTTCAATAGTTGTATGGCATGGAATCACAACATATGAATTCAGCATTATAGTCTTCTTTCACTACCCGGTCAACAATCTTTGACTTTGATTTTTTCTTTGGTGTTCTCGTCTTGTCTTACGATATCTACTAAAAGCCAACTAGTTTTTCTTTCATTTTTTTTTTGTCTATATATAATAATTTTTTTATTAAAATTAAATTTATACGTCGAAATATGTAATCTAGTGGTTTGTCCTACTGCGGTATTTATTCACCGTCCGGATTCACGCAAATTTCTTTTCTTGACAGCAAAAAATATATATACATATATATTTGATGCCTTTTCCTTAAACTAAGATCAGAGATAGTGAAAGTTGAAAAAACGGATTGAGACAAATATTGGATCTGGGACATGTATCTTATATAATTGGAGGTTCAAAAATCAAATGATGTGGTGGTGGGAGCGACATGTTTGAGTGGTATAATCGTAAATCACACGCCGGTTTTAGATTCTGTTTCTTTTTCTCTGATAAGACTGAGACTTCTGTTTTGTCTTTCGAGTCATTCCCATGTGCCTTGTCTTCGACAGCTCTCTCTCTTCTCTCTCTTCCTCTGGTTCACATGGAACTTCAATAACATTCACTACTTTAAGGTTTCTCATCTCAGAAAAAGTCAGGTGGGTACTACTAAAATTGGATTTTTTTTCACTTAGAACAATTCTGTTTGATCTTTGATTCCTAAAGTTTATAACTTTTGTTGCTCTTTTATCTCTTGTGACTATGATCATATTGGGTCTTAAATCATCTTTCTCTCTTGATCCTGTTGGAAAATTCTTTGATTTGGAGGTTATGTTGCAATTAACCTAAAAAGGTATGAATTTGCTTCTCTGTTGGATTCTTGATCTCTGTTTTTATCAGTCGATTAGATTTTTTTTTATGAGTAATTCTGCAATTAATTGCATAAGAATTGAGTAACACATAGCGGAATTGGGTCGATCTGAATTACAAAACTATGTTAGGGTAATATAGAGCTTCTCTAGGTTGGTTTGAGATGAGTCAATTCTGATTTTTTTATGCTTGTAGTTGTGCAGATCATTTAAGAGGTGTGACTAGAAATGTACAAGCAGCCTAGACAAGAGATTGAGGCTTACACTTTTGAGCCTAACTCTGCTGGGAAGCTTAGGTACTTACCGGTTAACAACTCTCGTAAACGGTTTTGTACGCTCGAGCCATCTCCTGCTCATAATGCTCTGTCTTCTGTTACATATGAGGATACATGTGGCTCTTGTGTGACGGATGATTTGAATGACTTCAAACACAAGATTAGGGAAATCGAGACGGTGATGATGGGGCCGGACTCGTTGGACTTACTCGTTGATTGCACGGACTCCTTTGATTCCACGGCGTGTCAAGAGATTAACAGCTGGAGATCAACTCTAGAGGCTATCTCGAGACGGGATCTAAGAGCTGATCTTGTTTCTTGTGCAAAAGCTATGTCTGAAAACGATCTAATGATGGCGCATTCGATGATGGAGAAGCTGCGCCAGATGGTCTCGGTTTCTGGTGAGCCTATCCAACGGTTGGGAGCTTATTTACTGGAAGGTCTAGTGGCACAATTAGCTTCATCCGGTAGTTCCATATATAAATCACTTAATAGGTGCCCTGAACCGGCTAGCACCGAGCTTCTCTCTTACATGCACATTCTCTATGAGGTTTGCCCTTACTTCAAGTTCGGATACATGTCAGCAAACGGTGCTATTGCCGAGGCCATGAAGGAAGAAAATCGAGTTCACATTATTGATTTTCAAATCGGTCAAGGGAGTCAATGGGTCACTCTTATCCAGGCTTTTGCAGCTAGACCCGGTGGGCCTCCTCGTATCCGGATAACAGGTATTGACGATATGACTTCAGCGTATGCTCGTGGAGGCGGCCTAAGCATTGTCGGAAATAGACTCGCCAAGCTTGCTAAGCAATTCAACGTTCCATTTGAATTCAACTCGGTATCAGTGTCAGTGTCCGAGGTTAAACCTAAAAACCTTGGAGTCCGGCCAGGAGAAGCTCTAGCCGTCAACTTTGCCTTTGTGCTTCATCATATGCCTGACGAAAGCGTGAGCACCGAGAATCACCGGTACAGTTTTTATTTTAAATTAAATTTGTATAAACATAGGATGAGTCTTTTGTTATGTCCATTGACTAACTTGAGTATAATTTGCAGCGACCGGTTACTGAGAATGGTGAAGAGCTTATCTCCCAAGGTGGTGACTCTTGTGGAGCAAGAATCAAACACAAACACTGCCGCTTTCTTCCCCAGGTTTATGGAGACAATGAATTACTATGCCGCGATGTTCGAGTCTATTGATGTGACTCTCCCAAGAGATCATAAACAAAGGATTAACGTGGAGCAGCATTGTCTAGCAAGAGATGTCGTGAACATCATCGCATGTGAAGGAGCTGATCGTGTGGAGCGACACGAGCTCCTAGGGAAATGGAGGTCACGGTTTGGGATGGCGGGTTTCACTCCTTACCCGTTGAGTCCCCTGGTCAATTCCACCATTAAAAGTCTGCTTAGGAACTATTCGGACAAGTATAGGCTGGAAGAAAGAGATGGAGCCTTGTATCTTGGTTGGATGGATCGAGATTTGGTCGCCTCGTGTGCTTGGAAATAAGACAGAGACATTTTCTAGTGTGATCGCAATTAATGTGTTTCCACTTGTATGCAATTTAGTCGCTCATTTGAGTCTTCAAAACATTAAAAGAATATTATGTCTACTACTAGCTAGAGACCAAGAGACATGCACAATTGCCCAAATATCAGGTCAACGCTTTCCCCAATAAGTATAATAGTTCACCGAATGATCTTTATTATATTATGCAATCTGAAATAAATCGATTTTCAATAAAACAACAAAATGGTGTCTTTTCATAGTTGTCACATCTCAGCGTCTTCAATAATTTTAGGAGAGAGCACGTGTAAATGTCTCTTTGGCAAATCCATAGTGAATATGTGAGGTGTCTGAATTTATTTGACACCTCAACACTCTACTTTTTGATAAATCATCATTAATATCATCGATATATTAATTAAAGGTAGTGAAACCCAAAACGCTTAGAGCATCTTCAAGATGTCTTTATATTTTCAAATTTTAAGGTTTTTTGAAGATTTTTATATCTTCAAATTTTAAGGTTTTTATTATTGAAAGAGATCTTCATATCATTAAATTATAAAGATGTGAAATAGTAAATCTTCAAATATAAAAATCCACTATTTCTATCCTTAAAATTCTTTTTGTTTTACATTTTAGTGTTTATAATTATATATTTCACAATTAATCTTATTAATTATTTTGTTAATCATTTTAGTCATTACATTAAAGTTACACAACATTAAAATAAATTTTACACAATAATCATATTACAATAAAAAAATTTAACATAAATTTATATACATAAATATTACACAAATAAAATTGCATGAACACATAAATATTACACAAATTAAGATTCGTACACCACTACTAATATGATTTAGTTTGTGTGGTGTTTTTTATTCTTATTAATATGTAATCTATATTATAATGTAATTTTTTATTTATTAATGTTGTGTGTAATATATTTTGAATGTACATTTTTTCACTATTTTATAAAAAAATTATTACAATAATTAATTATAATAGTTGATATGGAGGACTATAACATAAAGTACAAAATTTTTTAAGGATAGATTTAAAGATGCACCATTGGAGCAAATTCCTCAAAAATTTTATTTTTAAAATGAGTCATCCTTAAAATAAGGATCTCTTTTGGAGATGCTCTAAGCTACTTAAAAAAAACATATGACTCCAAGAATAGGAACACAAAAATAATTTGTTATGAAAAAATATTATTACATATTCATAAAAAAAACTACATTTTCAACTATATATACATAGAACTAGACTTAAGTTTCCTTAATTAAGATAAACAAAAGTATAAAATATATTTTAAAATATTTTTTTTAAAGTAAGATATTCATATATACCAACGATCTTCTAAGTCTTTCTTATTTTTTCTATAATTAGATCTTTGTAAATTCTGTAATTTTGGTTAGTCATTTCGGTCTTTCAATATTGGTCCATCTCTGATTATTGATATCATTTGGTTTTTTAACACCTACGACAAACTCATAAATGATAATTTTGACTCTTATGGAGTGATTTATGTATGCAACACAACAACGTTTAGGTAATCTCATAATGATGTTGAATTTTTCTCCCGATGATTCTCCGTGTTGAAGTAAGAAAATAAATCACATGACTAGTGTGACTAGTCAAAAATAAAAACACGATCGCACAAATAGAGTAGATGAAGTATTGGGACAGTGCCAGGCCAACAATGTTGGTGGTCCGAATCGAAATTTTTCGATATTATAATCTCAAACTCAAGGATTGATGAGGGGTATTGTTTAGAAACCTTTCGAAAATAGGTGTATTGTTTTTTTTAATAAAATTTCATTGTTTAAAATCTCAAAAAGTATTAGTTTTGAAAATAAGTATCCAAATATCTAAATTATTTTGTAAAACAACTAATCATTTGAAAAAAAACTTAGGAAAATACTATTTTCTATAATCGTCATTGACAAACTATTCATTAGAATTTTATTCATTTGAATTTAAGATGAAAGTAAAAAAAAAATATAATAGTTTGAAAAATTTATTTCAGTTGTTGAAGCAAGTAAGGATCCAGGTCTTTTTTAGAACACGATAAAGAGAAATCTATGTTTTTCAGAATTTTTTATTTAGTGGAATTTCATAATTAGATATAATAATTCCTTTTAAACTGAAATTTGTCTTATTTCTTGATATTTTGATAAGTGATAAATGTCTAGAATCAAATAGAAAGAAAAAAAATAGACAAAAACGAAATAAAACCAAGAAAGAAAACATGAAAAGGGTATAGAAATATCTCAATATATTATAGAACTCAAAACTATAAAGGAAATGGAAGAAATATATAATAAAATTAGTACAAAAAATTAATTGAGTGGCCCCCAAAAGTTCTATTATAATGGATGGCCCTAAGCCTTCGCTTATGTGCCTTGTCCAGCGGAGCGGCCCAGAATTACCAGTAGAATGCGACATATTTTAAGATTTATGAGCTTTAATAAAGAATACACAAATTAATTTTAGGAGGCGAATGAAATGCTTTCAAGGGCCAAAGAAAAGAAGTTATATGAAGTTCTTCTTTAAATTTTATATTAAAATTATATATATATATATATTTTTATTTTTTTTCGTTGTGATACACTTAGAGAATTTTTTTTAATCCCACTCATTATCATGTCGATTAGGTGTTTATATGAACACCTGAAATTGATCTAAGAATTGGATTTTTGCCTGGTCGACATGTTATGCCACACTAACTTGGTTAGTGAGATTAGATGATGACGTCTCTAATGGATTAGATGTGCTCACGGAAGATGCGGCTGACAGTTTGAATATTTCCTTCGTACATACATATATGATAGGATGCAAGTCGGGCAGGTCTACATTAAATGTAATCACTGTGAGCCTTTTGCATCCGCATTTATTGAACCGTTACATGTGTAAGTTGATTCGTCAATTGTTTTAGCGTTTCCTAGAGTGCTTGATCTGGGGACCCTTGATAGAGATTTACCTTTGCATGTGGGAGATATGAAATTAGCTATTTCACATGTTGCGGCTAAGTTGACAACCTGACAACCAATCCCAATAGTTGCTCTCACACTTTGGCTCGCATGGGATACAAAGAGTAAAGTTTCGTCGGGGTGTTTATTTCCTTAAAACCATACTTATGATTAGTTGAAATGTCGCACGTTTTTGTTATGCTTGTCTAGTAAATCAGAATAGTGTCTCCTCAGCGCTTTTTCCAACTTTCCCGATTCGTCTCAAAAGGAAGCTCCGTTCTGCTCATAACAAGAATGGGAATAAGTTTTCAGCATCTCGTAAAAACAATGGTGCTCTCTGTGAGAATAGACGACATTATGTAATATGTCATAAGGATATAAGAATACCAACCATTATCAATATTCTATTTTGCGTGACCTATTTTGGAAATTTTTTTTATAATGTTCAGGTCGTAGTATTTTTTTGGGTTTTATCTCCAAACTATTTTTATTATTGCCTTCTGACGCAAGCATAAAAGAGCTTGAAAAATACCAACACAGGTACTCCACAAATCGCACAATCAATATTTAGGCTTCATCACCACTGGAAAAAGTCTTTCATTTCTAAAATTGAAATTCTAAAACTTCCAATAATATCGGTGAAAAAAGTTAACGGTGGAGAAGAAAGTGAACGTTCAAATCTCCTTCCTCCTACACACTATATAATGGCAGCTGAACAAAGGAACAAAACATAAAAAAAGAAAGAAAAAAACTTCCAAATAATAAATAGTCAATACTAGTGTATTACAAAAAAAAATAAAAAAAATAAAAGTAATCACTAGTGACTAAAATAATTCCCAATAATGGGTCGTGTACATTTTGGAGTATCCGCAATTTTTGTTTTTTGCTTGTTAGGTTTATCAGCTAATGCAAAGGTATTCAACATTGGTTCTCCACCAGGGTCTGATATCACTAAGGTCAGTTCTAAAACCTAACAACCATCTTGTTGATCGATACATTGTTTTCTTCTTCTCCAAGCAATTTAAAAATCTTTGGGATGTAGGCATTGTTGAAAGCATTCAACGAGGCATGCCAATTCCCGACAAAGAGCACCGTTCTGATCCCAAAAGGTGAATACAAGCTTGGGGAAATCGAGATGATGGGTCCATGCAAAGCTCCGATAAGGATTGCTCTTCAAGGTACGGTGAAAGCTGATGGAAACGCTAATGGAAAGGAGAAGTGGGTCGCTTTCCGAAACATTAATGGGTTTAAGTTGAACGGAGGTGGTGTCTTCGACGGTGAAGGAAACGCAGCTTGGAGGGTCAATAACTGCCACAAGACTTTCAACTGCAAGAAACTCCCCATCGTATGAAATCCTCTCATATTATATAATAGATAACCTCGCGATTAGTGTTTTTTTGTTGATGTACTTTAGTGTCATTGTTGAACAGAGCATCCGTTTTGATTTCGTGACTGACGCGAAAATTAGAGGCATAACCTCCTTAGATGCAAAGAACTTCCATATTAACGTGATAGGTGCAAAGAACATGACATTCGAGGACATCAAGATCGTGGCCCCTGCAGAGAGTCCCAACACCGATGGTATCCACGTCGGAAGAAGTGACGGAATCAAGATCATCAATTCATTTATCTCCACAGGAGATGACTGTGTCTCTGTTGGAGACGGGATGAAGAACCTTCTAGTGGAAAGAGTTACCTGCGGTCCGGGACATGGAATCAGTATTGGTAGTCTCGGAAGGTACAGCCACGAGGATAACGTCATGGGCATCAAGATCATCAACTGCACCCTCCAAGAGACTGACAATGGGCTAAGGATCAAGACATGGCCTTCTGCAGCTTGCACCACAACCGCCTCGGATATCCATTTCGAGAACATCCTCCTCAAGAACGTCAGCAACCCCATCCTCATCGACCAAGAGTACTGCCCATGGAACCAGTGCAACAAGCAGGTACGTACAAATTAAAGTGATCATCATTTTTTCTTTGAGATAAAAATAAAAATCAAATGAAATTTGGCTTGGGATCTTGGTAACATTTAACCAACTTACGATGGTCTGCTGATTGATTCACCTAGGGATTATGAAACAAGGATTCAAGTTCTCTGAATACGATTTTATATATGGTTATGCATTATAGACGTTTTAATTAGTGAAAATACCCAAGTTTTTTCTAGACTCCGGAGATTAATATATGGGCCTCGATCCGGGAACCCTAGTTATAAAAATTATAATAACACATGCATCATGGAGAGTCCATGAGCACTACTTTTGTTTTCGTTATGATTACAAAGCGTTTTATGTTTTGTTTTGTTCGTAGAAACCATCAACGATCAAGCTGTCTAACATAAGCTTCAAGAAGATCAGAGGAACATCAGGGAACAAAGACGCAGTGAAGCTTTTGTGCAGCAAGGGACATCCATGTCAGAACGTGGAGCTTGGTGACATTAACATCAAGTATACCGGAGCTGACGGTCCAGCGACTTTCCAATGCTCAAACGTATCTCCGAAGCTGATGGGAACTCAGGTTCCAAAAGCGTGTAGCAGCCCGGTGACAAAGCCACCACAGTAGGTGTATATATATATATACTCATACACAATCTAAATGTACACCCTAGTGTATATTCTGTGTGCTTTCAATTGAGATCTTTGTGAAGTAACCTTTTTTTTGCGCTTTTGGCTATATTGTAAGAAATGAATCATTCTTTTAAAAACAAACATCTAATTTAATAATTTGTGACTAATTAATTCTATACTGCATTCAATATAGTTGAACGAAGTTATGATTGGTTTTATTCCGATTGAAATTTGCGACGAAACTAACAAAAACAACTATATTATAAATCCCAGTCGATGTTTCTTAAATTCATACACAATCAAAACTCACAAACTATATATATAAATCGTACTTCTAATTCGAAGTGAGGTATTGATAAAACTAGAAATCGACAACGCGCGGGGTAATACTATATTATAATTAGTTTTTTTTTTGTTTTGCTTTTAGGTTTTTAGTGTTCTATTTTATTGAATGTTTTATCTTTAAAGTTTTAGATTAGATAAATAGAATCTACTTTTTTTTTTCTCAAATTGTTATATTTTTGAAATATTTTATCTATGAAAATAACATTTGAAAATATATGAACTCAATTGGTAACAAATATGGTACTGAGTTTTGTGATGGTAATAAACTGTAGAAATGTTAAAAGTGATAATATCAAGAGGTGGCGGTGATATAAGTAAAATCTAAACACGTAAAATGATGATATTTTAATAACACCATTTAAAAATTACTAACAATATGCAAACATATAAAAAAAAAATATTATGCATTTTTTCTTTGTGTAGGCGTCAAACATATTGTTTTTTTCCATTATAGCTTGTCGCCATTTTATGTATCGAAATTGTTTAGCATGTTCAGCTTAATTACTTTATTTTGATTGATGACACATGAGCGATATCCATACATTAAACTCTTTATTGCAATGGTAAGAGTTCTTAAATCATATGTTCTATATAAATTTTAGAACTCAACATCTTGTACTTACATATGTTTAAAATAACAAACATGATAACCATTTGACTAATAGCTATAGTGTATTTCATCTTCAAAATAATATATAGTTTAATATATATTTGATATTATTTTATTAAAAAAGGTTTTTCTGATCTAGTATCTTACTGGACTTATAAAATTTTAGATGAAATATTAGATTTGTTGGTCACAACATTGTCACATCTAATACTAAAAGAGCACATATATCCATTCATAATAGTGTCATTGCAATTTCGATCCTGTCATTGATGTCTAGCGCTAATTGTTCTTTTGAAATGTCAATTTTGTGTTACAATCCCAACATTTTATAGAAACTTAGCGTCTTTTAAACACGATGTATCTACAAATCTTTTGGACTAAAAGCATTTAATTCAAACGTTAAATGTTCAAACGTGTCATTGTCTTTATCTATTATCATATTAGAGAAATATTACATATCACTTATAATATGCTACAAATATTACATATCACTTTTTATGTGTTTTTTGTGCAATTCATAAATCATATGACTATGAATCATTAAATTGTTTCTTTTTAGTAATGAATTCCGAGACTTCTTTTCAACAACGATTTTAAAATTTGAAGATTTTTGTTTATAGTTTTGGAAAACTCAAATGTGATAGTTTGAATATCTTTGCTTTTTTTACCTTCTATTTATTGTATACAAAAATTAGAGTTACATACTTTGTTTTCTCGTTTTAAGTTAGATTGTTCATATTATTTAGTGAATTTAGATATATTCACTTTTCTTTTAAATTTTGGTTTTCTTCTGTAATTTACTATCCTTTTTTTCTTTTTCTTATATTTAAAGTTGTTTTTGTATATTTAAATTCATTTTCTCTTATCTTTATGTCATTTTTCTATTTCTATTTTTTTAAAAATTAATCAATATAATAAGATTAATCACTATATAGTTTTTGAAATAAAACAAATGCAAAAGTATGACCTTTCACGTTTCACATAATTTTTGAAATACAATATAAATTAATTTTAAAAATATCAATTAAATTAATTTTCATTCTAAAATATTCTTTAACATAATTTTTGTTAAAATTTGAATATTATTACCAACAAAATACTTCATAGTCTAGTATATATATTATTTTCAATATTCATTTATGTAATTTAATTTTAGTTTATATTGGTTATAAGTAAAAATAAAAATGAGTTCATTGAAAATTTATATTATATTTTAATGTCAAAATTGGTTTGCTTAGATGAACACTTTAGGAGGAGGAAAAACTCTCCATAATATATTGTTCATTAGCTTGTACTCCTTTTATCATTCTTTAAGCTCTATTCTTTTTAGGCTCCTATTTTTTTTTTTTACTTTCACTTCTCTTATCAATTTATCATTAACCATCTAAGTAGTGGTCATTATTTATTGTATTTAAGTAAAGATCATTAGAAAAATTAAAAAAAAATAATAGTCATTACTATGTAAGTCATAGCATAATGGTTAATGAAAATAACACAAAAATAAGAAAATTATTTAATGACATGGTTTTTTATTATTGGATGTTTAACTTGATGATGTGTACACCTTGAGGAGAAAAAACTCTCGTATTATATATATAGATTATTTATCTATACCGCTAATCATTGTTTATGATTTTTATTCAGTGATTATTCTTGTTAATTATACTTAACATTTGATACATGTTTCATCTTTCACTCTCACCTGCTTTTCTATTAGTTTTTCTACTTCCAAACAAGTTAACTCTACGTAGTACCCGGAGCAGCCTATGTGCATACTTTCTCTGTGAAGTAAAGCTAACAGAGCCGATACAAGCCGTTGTGACTTCGCCAAAAGTGTTTCTGTTTCTACTCATTGATCTTTTTCCAAGGCAAGTTGGGTTCTTTGGGTTGCTATGGGACTGAAGGGTCTTCTTTAAAGAAACTAGTTGCTCTTCGAGGTTATGGATTCTGAAGCTCGTTGACTCGTACTCATCCAATGTTGCATCTTTCTGCATCAAGAAGCATAAGGGTCTGTTTCTTGGCCCGGTTTCATCATCAGTGCAAGGGCTTTGTTGGGAAGTCAAGGGTCTTGAGCTTGGAACAACACTACCAGAGAAGTCTGCTGAGTTTGTGAATCTGAATGAGTCAGAGCAGTCTTTGAAAGCTTGGTGCGTATTGAGCTGCTGAACAAAGAGAGCTTGGACAATCAAACGTAGTGGCATTTGCTCGTTTTGAACAAGTTCGAGTGACGTTTCTTGTGACAGTTTTTGGCAATTTAGGTAACTGCAGATTGATCCTTTTTCTTCATTAGATATGGCCTTATGTACCTAAAGCAGAGCCACGCCACATAAGGTAAAATGTTTGTTAATTTTTCATAATGGAAGAAGGAAAAAAGTGAAGGCATACCTGCAGAAAGGCGTTCACTGCTAGGTAGAGTTGGTCATGACTCTCTCTTAATGACATTGGGACTGTCTCAATAAGCTCAACGAACCTTTTAGTTTCCATCTCTTGATCATATGGTAAACGAGAGAGATAAACATCCCACAATTTTCCAACTCTCATGTTGCTTGGGGAGGTAGTAAGATGGCGTTCTGATTCTGTTGACACATATGCTGAAAACAGGCTTTCCATTGTAAGCAACTCCTGACTGAAAGCAATATGTCCGTTCCCGGCTTTCGGGTATATAAAGTTTTCGGTGTGGGCAGTGTGAAGAAGAGATACAATCTGATCTTGCAGCTTCAACACAGTTTCATGTTTCAGATTGTGTACGAGACAAGCGAAATAAAACCCGACAGGAACAAACCTATATGCCTTGTCTCTTGTAAGAAGCAGATCAAGAGCTCTTTGCAGAATATCGGTATTAGTTTGATCTTCGGGTATTACACATTTGTTGGAGTAAAATACGATCAATGGACTTACATATCTTTCTTTCATTCCTTGTCTTCTAAGTGAACCAATAACCTGTCTGAAGAAGTCGAATGGAAGATCTGTGAGGTCTTTGATCCAAGTATCTTGGTTTATGATTTTCTCTACGGTTGCATATTCCCATGGTTGATTCACCAAACCTTCAAGCATGACCACTGGCTTTTCTCTTCGTCTTTCGGGATCAAGAATCTCCATACACGCTGTAAAAGCCAGAGACTCTATGCACCGGCTCACGATTAGTAAATCTTCAGACCAAGGCAATAGATCCTGACATTTTTTCAGAACAACTAACGTGTCATCCCAGTTTTGCAAGACAACTTGGTTCAGATATAGATCAAATCTTTCGCAGAGGTTTCCCGTCGAATGTTGCTCCGTCATTTCAAGAAATTGAGCTGCACATCTAAGTCCAGCTATGTTGAAAGGATGTATTAAAGTCGGGCAGCCATATATGAAAAGCATAATCTTTTCAAAGGTCTCTGCTCCACCAGGAAAATCATGTGGTATCTCGATCTCCGAGAGCTGTTCCTCTCTTTCCTTAAAATATCCGCTCTTTGTACTCAAGAGAGTCTAAAAACATAGACAAATAAGTTAGGCAAAGAACACTAACACAAACCACTAGGTTACATGTATTGGTCGAAAAAACATTCCTTGAGAGATTTGATTTAACATTATTACCTTGTGAAGGTTAAATCTCTTGTTGCAAACTCGAACATGTACTGAAGCAGGTAGACCGGTCTCTTTGCTCCTGCGACACACACACACACACACACACACACACACACACAAAGGTACATAAGTATACAAAATGAATAATTCAAACTTGCATATATGACATCAAAGAAGATAATCTTGAGACTCATACCAAGAAAGAACTTTAATTTTCAAAAGGGTACTGATATTTGGAGAAGAAATTGGGCTGGAGGAGACAGACGAACCATCCTTGAGGCTGCAAGTTTCCATTATTGAGTTTACAATTCGTGAAAACAAAGTAGATAAAAGTATATGATCAAAACCAATATGGTAATGATGAAATTATAGACATTTGGTCGTCCATTTATTCTTCTTCTCATTCAAATTTCTGAAGAAGAAACTAGCGTGTTTTGGGGATTGAAGAGGAAGAAAAGGGTTCTAGGATCCACAAAACAAGAGGAAGCTAAGGAAGATTTGAGAAAAACCAAGTTTCTTTTGGTTTCGGTTTTATCAAACATTAAACTATATATGCCTACTTGCATGCGGGCACACACACATATATGCGTTTTGTAGATGTGGTCAAAGTCAGATGCACACGAGTGTTGAGCTCAAAAAAAAAAGATCTCAAAGTTCAAGGCTAGAAGTTGAAGACGACGTTCCTCGAGTGTTGAGAAGGGTTGAAAAATCTTGTATTATAACATTTTTCTTTGCTTTTTTCAACAACATTTTGGTTTTTTTACTCCAACACTTTGTTTCTTTTTCATACTTTTAAGTACTGTTAATAGACTCGAAATAGTTATTTTGGTGAGGATTATTAATGATTTTTCGATCTGGTCTTCGAGTTATATAATATACTTAATTAATAGTGATTGAGTATTTCTACGAATATAATTATATATTTTGGGAAAATCGAGAGAGGAAATTGAAGTATTGCTTCTTCAGGAAGAATTCGCTCATAGAATACAGGGAATATAAGGCTGAAATTGAGGGAACTATTAGAAATTACTTACAATGGCACACATGTAACATATATTTAAAATGAATTTACTGCCTAACATAGTTTTTTTGGTAAAACTGACATCAATTTTTTTTAACAATCTATGCTTAATTTAAGATTCTTTAAGATGGATTTACTAGACCAACATTGATATTTGGTAATATTAGCTCATCTATTGGTGATGCTCATGCTCTGTTTTTTTATAGTTTTTGGTTTCTGTAATATCTTTTGGTCAAAACTCTACATTAATGAACTTTCTTTCAGCAAAAAAAAAACATAGATAGTTGGTAAAACTAATAACAAATTCTTTTTAACTTTAACTATTTACTAATGCCAATTTGATATATAATTATCCAAAAAAAATGAAACCTACATAGGCAAAGAAAGTTATATCAAATTTTTGTAAACTTCTTGATCCTATGAATTTTCAATTGTTTTTAGTGTTTTGTTGTGTCAAAAGTCAAACACGAAAAGGAGAAAAACAGTTAAGTGGACATTTTATGTACTCCAGAAGTTTAACATCCAATGAACGACATCTCGAACACCAAATCAGATGAATTTTGGAGACAAGAAAGCTACATGAGTTAGCTTTCATCTCCAAGTAGCCCGAGATCATTACATGATTCGATCAAAAGATATAGAGATTTTACTAAAGACAGGTTAATCTGGCGAGCAAACAGAGCAAAGCCCATGAATGAGAGATTTTAGTTTTTAACTCGATTCATCTCAAGATTTCCCCAGCTGACTTCCGATTCTATATAAGTATATTTTCGGCAGAACGACGACATAACACGCACACACACACACCACCAGAGAACCACCCAAAACACATGGAAAACCTTCATTAGTAGTTTTTCATAGGTCTTCGTTTTTATCGTCTTTGGGGAGCAGATTTCATCCTCTGTACAAGTAGAGAAGTTTCTTAATTATAACTCCTTTACTTGCTTAATTTTTTTTATTATGATGCTTTTCATCATGATTTCTTTTGCGTTTTTTTATAAATATGATCGAGTAATTTACTTCTTGGGTTAAAGGGTGTTGGGTAAGCTTCTTGAAAGCTTAAGGCCCAAGTTATCTTAAACAAGTTGGTTTTAAGATAAGCTTAAAAGAGATTTAGGAGATATCTAAATCCTAATTAGAATAGGAATAGGAAAGGAGTTCTATCCCTACAAATATGTTTGTTGAGTTGTGGCAAACATAATTAAGGTGAAAGCATAAGAAGCTTTGTGTTTAGTTTTTGAGATATATTTTCTAAACATCAATAAAAGAGAGTTATTCTTTTATAAGCTTGTGTGTGTGATCAACGATACAATAAAGGGTGATTCAAAGGGCTAAGTCATATTTGCTTTAAAAAATAACTTTCTTCGAATATCTTAAAATTATGATTAGTTTTGATCAAATTAGTAAATGGATTTGTCTAAGACATTACATATATCTTCAACTGATTTGTGAAGAAATAACCAACTAGCTAATAGAGATATGAGAGTTGAGGCAAGAACTGTAATGGCGCCACCATACTCCATGAATGGCTGAAACTTCCTGATGATAGCCGCACACATAATATGCATATAGAAATTAACTATCTTTAGAACAGTGTGACGATATTTTTCATTTTCTTGCCTCTTTTCATCCAAATACCCTTTCAAACACCTTCCAATAATACCGAGAGCTTCATTCTATATCATATCCCCATCAATCGAAAGAATCTTCACATCATCATTATCAATTATGGCAACCTGTTTCAATAATTTGAGACACACCTCCACTTCCTCTATGTATATATTTGTTTCTTCAGTGAAGGGAGTCCACATGGAGCGCCTCAATGTGATCAGAACTCAGCATTGTTGATAATATGTTGAGCTTCACCGCATGGGAGAAATGTCAAGACAGTGAGATCGTGTTGACAAAAAAGACATCTCACAAGATCTTGAAAGCAATAGAACCGAGAAAAGTTTATGCATGTAAAATCATCCATGACAGAGAAATTGAGATTCCATCTATCCCAATCATGTAAAAAAGGCTACTTCTAATAAAAACATAAAAGATGGTGAAACACCACATTACCTACATCATGAGATGAATGAAAATTTAAAATGTCACAGTATCTTCATATTTTTATTACTGAGCAGAAAAAACATAATCTAATATGATAGAGTAAAAATTTGAGTCCACAAAATAACCAAGATATAACCAGAAATTGCTAGAAATAAAATCGAAAAGGTATATCTTTCCTGTATCATAAGAGCTTGTAAAACCACAAATGAACTTGGCAAGTAAAGTAAATGTTATTATAACTCTGAGGGAGATTAGCCGTGAGTGATCTTGGTGTCTTATCTAACATATCAACTTTACCCCCAACCAAATCTTTGGCTTCCTTCAACAATAGATCCGTAATCACCTCTATTTTTCTCGCTGTTTCGTCCACTTGAATAATCACATTTTTCGATTGTGATGAGAACCTCCGAGGGTTGAGTTCAAAATTCGTGACCAATGAGAGGAGATGATTCGCCGCATAGTTTCGTCTTTGCTCTACAAAACTCAAAAATTCATTTGAAGTTGAAATGAGAGGACTCAGAGAACCTTAAACTAGCAGAAAGTTTTATTATGGGCCTTTATAGTAACATGTTTTTTCTGATTTGGTTTTAATTATTTCGATATTATAATGTCTAAATTCAAAAAAAAATTTCTTTTTTTTCTTTTTTGTTCCTCAGAACTTTTTTCTTCCATCAAGAAATATATTTAAATATATAAATATAGTAAAAAACGTTTAATTAACGAAAATCCATACACTAATTTGATCAAAACTAATCAGAATCTAAAGGCTCAAAATATTCTACTAGACTTTCTATCTACATTTGAATTTATAAAAAAAAACAAATAAACCAATTTTTGGATTTTCTAATATATCTCAAGCACACTAATATAATTAACAGTGTATGGCGAATGACATAAATACATTAAAAAAACTATTTTACCTTAATGATGTGCATCTTTTTTTTCTTGGGTTCTTCTTCAGTGTAATTTGGGAAAATTGTGAAAAAACCAAAAAAATTTCTATTGTATGTAATAAGCCTTAAACGTAAGTAAAAAAATATATATATATATATATATGTTCACTTGAATAGGTTCAGTATCCGATCTAAAAAATTTGAAAATATATATACATAGATTACATCATGTTGTTTCATCTATAATTTCTCGTAAATTCAAAGCTTTTGTGTTTACTTTTTAACTAACTTAATGTAACTATTAGACTAGAGTAAGATGTACTTCAGCTGCATCTTCTTATGGTATAATCCATTGCTACAAACTATACATTTCAACGACATTGTTTGAAAAACGACAACAACAATTAGAAGAAAAATATTGTAAATGTAGTGACTGAAATAATTCAAACAAGGGGAGAAAGATGAACAGAGAATTGACTTTTTATAGTTGTTTTTTTGGTAAAAATACAATCATCCTAATATTATAAATATTTATTTTCCCTCCAATTAACCATTGTAATTTGGATATCTTGCTTGCGAAGACCATGAACAGTTTTGCTATACAGCTCATATATTTTAATTTGTACTATCAGTTATGTGTAATATGTTCGTTATGTGCCTACAATAGTGTTAAATTTATTATATTCATTCTTCTTTTTATTAAGTGAGTTGAAGTGTCAAAATAAGTCTAATATCATGGGCTTATCTGACAAAACTCATAAACCCAAATAAATTTAATAATTTAATATAGATGAGTGAATATATGTTAGATGGATTAATACTTCAAATAAGTCGCGTTTTAATGAGTTTATAAGTTACAATAGATTAACCATTAACCCATCAATTTTTTATATACTAAACAAAAATAAATATAAATGTATTTATACCATCATCATCATAATATCAAATCATCATCATGAATTCACCACAATCATAATCATATCAACATCATCATACCATCATCATTATCATCAACATCATACTACCATCATCATTATACAATTATTATCATAGTAATTATATCATCGGCTTTATCATCACTATAACGTCATCATAATCATCACAATAATATCATCATACCATCATTATAATATAATAATCTCTACCATCATAAAATCATCATTATCATCGTATTGTTGTTACCATATCACTATTATCATCATCGTAATTATAATACATTCGCAACATCATATCATCATTATCATTCCATCATCATCATCATCATAATAACATTATTATCATTCTAATCGTATCATCATCAAAACATACCATCATCATATCATCATTATACCATTAGCATAATCATATCATCATTATTATACCATCGTCATAATACCATCATCATCATATTTTCATGATCATTATCAGAATATTATCATCATCATCATCCATCTTCATCATTATATCATAATCATCATTTATCTTCATCATCATATCATCAATATTATGATTGTATAATAATATTGGTGTTATAATGATGATGATTGGTATGATATAAAAATAAAAATGGTGATGCACAATTTCTCCATTGATTGGTCCATCCTACTGGTAATCTTAGTCTGACATCCAACTTTTTCAAATATATCATCTTATTTATTCTTCCAAGATTACTTTGTACCACTTTTTAACCACATCTACTATTGAATAAATGTTCATAACAGCCTCATCATCTAATGGTATCGAGTCTTTTACATCGTTATCAAGCGCTTGTAAAGTACTAATAATTATAACCTGCAAATTAAAAAAAAACTTGTACACTAACAAATGATAACAAAATAAAGATACAACATATAAATTACTTAAACAAACCTTATATGATGACTCAATAACTTTAATGTAAGTAAGACTTGCTTCTTTTGTGCTGCAATGTCGCTCACATCTAATATTATTATTATGTGCCATATTATCTAACCGATTAAATGCATATTGCATCTTAAAGACATATGCTAAAATCCATATTTATATGGCCATGGATAAACCATGCAAAAATACTTAGTCTTTGACATGTTTTTAAACTTAGTTGTCCACTTAACCGAATCCAACAATACATCATAAGATAAATTTCTCCATTGACATTTATTAGAGTATTTATATATCCCACTTTCTTAACATTAGACAGTAGGAAAACGTAACAACTATATTTTTTAAATAAAATACTTTCTATCAGCAACAACATACTTAATACAAACATCTCATCCACTAATTGCTAATCTTTTTGACATAATAAATTTTCCAACTCATCCAATGTATGTAATTCATTCATGATAAGCCACTCGAATCTCTAGATTTTTTTTCATGTTTTACAAACTCTTTTTTGCTAAGAGCACTTCCATCGGTAGAAATGGTGGAGAGTTTCTCAATTTTTTTTTTTTTTATAATTATATTTTAATTTTTAACTGAATTAAGTGTGAAAATTGTCTCTCATTTCAAAACAATTTTTCCTTCTCTCCTACTTTTCCTTTTTTATTATTATTTTAATAAAATGTATCTAATTTAGATATCCTGATAGAGGTGCTCTAAATTGTCTGCAAAGTACATAATATTTAATGTACTATTTTTGCTAAACAATAATATGGGTCTGAGCACACACAGAAGAGTTGTTTTTTCTTTTTGCTATTTGAATCATCACACACACAAAAAGTAGTTATTTTTTACTATTTGAATCATGATGCATAATTAGATATGTTCTAGATAGATTCCAACTGAATTCAGAATGATCTATTCTAGATTAAGATTTTCTACCGTCAAATGAGAATGAAAACATATCAACGACAAAACACCGGCGAGTTTAGATACATGGTGACAAAATATCGATACTAATTTCTTTTCAAAGATTGTGCTTTTTGTTTTTGCTTTTAAGAATAGAAAGTAAGAAATAATATTGTTAACAAAAACCTAATTTAGTCATTGCAAAAATGGAATGGTGGTATAAATAAAACATTTTAAACCTTGTGTTACTTTTTGAACAAGAACCTAATTTGATTATATTTACTAGAATTTCCAAACTTATATTATATATATATATATTTTTTTTTTTGAAAGTTAAATATCCTCAAATCAAGTTTTAAACATTTAAAATTCAAAGTTTGGGCCCAACATTCATATGGAAATTAACGGGCAAACGGCCAAAACATGCTCAAACTTTCACCGTATATGCGATTCATACATGATCTTTATCACTGTGCTAATAAATGCTTAACCTTTTAAAAAAATTAAATATCAGGTTTTTTGTTTAAGTTTTTGGGCAAATCATGCATTTGGTGTCACACGTTAAACGGAGCGTTAACGGTTGTTAACGTGATGCTACGTGTAAAATGACATCATTTTCGTCCAAATCCATTATTAATAAAAAAAAATAAAAACACAGTTTTTATATGTGCTTTCTAAATTTTCTTCTTTCTCGACAAACAAAGGCATTTGTGTTTTATTTTTAACTTCGAAACACATTTGTGTTGTGTTAATTTCTTCTATCTCTTCTCTCCTTTTCCTTTCATCAAAAACGATTCATGTGTTCACCAAAGATAAATCAGAAGCTCTGTTGAAGTCACTTAGAGAACTTGAAGTTTTTCTTCGGATAAAGAAAATGAGGTAAATTTATCACTTGATTTATCACATTTGATATTGCATATCTCTAATTACAGATAAATTGGGTTTGTGAATCAATATAGTTCCTCTCAATTTTGGTTTCTTTTCAATCAAATTAAGAAAAAAGACAATGAAAAGTTTGATGCACACCAAGTGTTTGACAGAATGTCACTGTGAAAAATTTTCACTTTTTTGTTTGTTTTTCTAGCGACTCCATTGATGTATGTTTCACAATCTACCACAATGGCAAGTTTGAAGTTTCAGTGGATAACACAATTTCTTATAAGGGAGGACAAATTCTGGAACTTGCAAGCCCTCCTCAAATGTTGTTTACAAATTTGCCAGAGGCACTTGGAGTCTCGTTGTATATGCAAAGGATTTGGTACAAACTTCCCTTCGAAGATTTCACAGAGCTGAAGTTGATGTGTAATAAAAATGCAATGTTTCAGAAAATGGTTCAGTCAACAAAGTGGATAAAAACGGTTGAAATTTTTATGGAGAAAGAAGACGTTGCTGATGGCAATGGAAATAGCGGTGGTAGTAATTTTAATACAGTTGCTTCTGGTCATGGTGATAGAGCTTGTTCTGATGATGGTGATAGAGTTGCTAACACTGATGATGAAATGCTTGATGAAGATGCTCGAGTGGAGCAAAATGTAGCAGGATTTGTTGATGAAGAAGAGCATGACAATTCTGAGGATACTCCTCAAAATTCTGATTGTGAAGATGGTGGTAGACAATACCAAAGGTGCAAAAAAGGAAGTGGGAGTATTAAATTGGGACAGGTATTTGACAATATATCTAAATTCAAAGAAGTTGTGGTTGATTATGCTTTAAAGAATGGATATAATGTGAAGTTCACAAGATGGGGGTCTAAAAATTCTGAGGTGAGGTGTGCAGTTGTTGCTGGAGTTGATGGTGATGAGAATAATGGAGCTGATGGTGATGTGAATAGGGCGGCTGGTGCACATCAGTTTGAACTAACTGATATTGAAAATAAGAAAAATGGCTGTCAATTCCGAATCTACTGCTCTTTTGAAAAATCAATAGGAATGTACTTGATTAAGATATTCAATGATGAGCATTCTTGTATTCTGGATGGTTATAGCAAGGTACTTAAGGATGGGGTCATTGCGAAGTTGTTCTTGAATGAGATTAGAAGTGATCCTACTCTCAAGGCGAAGGCAATGCAAGCCGCACTTGAGGAGAAATACAACTTGGTTGTCTCAAATGACCAGTGTAGAAAAGCTAGGAAAAAAGCTTTAAAGATGATTCAAGATGAACATGACGAGCAATTTTCTAGGATAAAGGACTACAAGGTAGAGATTATAAGGTTAGTTATATCATCTCAACATCTTTAACTTCTGGGTTTTGTAGTTTTTTGTTCTTAAATTTTTGTTGTTGTTGTTTGTCAAAAGGTCTAATCCAGAATCCACTGTGGAGGTCAAGACTATAACAAATGAAAGTGGTATAGAAACCTTTGACAGAATATATGTGTGCTTAGCGGCTCTCAGGAGAACATGGCTTGCTCATTGTCGTCCAATATTTGGGATAGATGGATGTTTTTTGAAGAATGATGTGAAGGGACAAAAATGACAACTCCTGGCAGCTGTAGGAAGAGATGCAAACAACCAATTTTTTCCGGTTGCTTGGGCTGTTGTGCAAGTGGAGAACACCGAGACTTGGCTTTGGTTTATTCAGAAGCTGAAACATGACTTGATACTGATGGATGGAGAAGGTTTCACTCTAATCTCGGATAGGCAGAAAGTAAGTTTGTGATCATATTTTCACTTTAATTATCTATGGGATTATAATTTTAATCATATCCTTACATGTGTTCTTTGAAATGATAGGGTTTACTAATTGCGGTGGAGCAAGAATTGCCTAGAGTGGAACATCGCATGTGTGCACGCCACATCTACGGGAATCTAAGAAGAGTTTATCCAGGCAAAGAATTACCTAAAGACTTGTTTTGGGCTGTTGCAAAGAGTTTCAACATTGGTGACTATGAAAAAGCTATTAAAGCTTTGAAGGAGTTTGATTTAGGTGTCCATGAAGCAGTGATGATGAAGAATCCACGCAACTGTAGCCGTGCTTTCTTCAATTGTACGTCATTGTGTGAAGATGTTTCAAACAACTTCTCTGAGTCCTATAACAATACTATAAACAAAGCCAGGGAGATGCCATTAGTGGAGATGTTGGAGACAGTTAGAAGGCTTGCTATGATCCGTATGGATACAAGAAAGAATAAAGCATTCAAGTGGCAAGGAAAATACAGTGAAAAGGTGGCCAACACCATCAAAGAAGAAAAAAAATATATGTTCAATTGTCGAGTCATTCCTAGTGGAAATGGGCAATTTGAGGTTAGTGAAAATAATCATGGTTTTACGGTTGATATGGTTGCAAAGACTTGTACTTGTAGAAGGTGGAATATGACAGGCATTCCTTGCCGCCATGCTTTGAGAGTTATTTTAAAAAAGAAGCTTGATCCTTTGGATTTTGTCTCCCACTGGTATTTGACGTCTACATGGAGGAACCAATACAGTGATCCAATCTGTCCAGTTAATGGAATTAACTTTTGGAGAACATCTGGTGAAGCTACTATTCAACCACCACCAAGAGAAGATGCACGACCTACCAAAAAGCAAAAGAAGAGAATTAAGGGTAAGAATGAGTCTCCACAGAAAAAAAAGAAACAGAAGCAAGTACAAGAGCCTCAAGAAAAGCAGATAAAACTGTCTATAGAAGGGAGGACTTCACACTGTGGTAGATGTGGACACTCGGGACATAACAGTAGAAGATGTCCTAATCATGGATGTCCAATTTACAGGCCAAAGAAACAACTATCTGGTTTTAGTCAAGGAGAAGGACCAAGCCAACAAAGCCAACCATCGCAGAATTCACATTTCAATTGATAAGTCATGGTCTCTATAATGTTTCTATTTTTTTCAAGTTTTGTTTGATTGAGCTGGTCTTACTCGTGTAATATTCTTTTTGTGATGATTTGCAGGGCTTTAGAATATCAAAGAGGTGGCAGTGGAGAAGATTAGTGTAGGTTTTTGGAGTAGGTTTTAGGGGTTAATAGGCTTGTTTTTAATGCTATTGTTTTCGCTTTGGTTAGTGAATAACCAGAATTCTATTGTTACGGCTTTGGTTAGTTAGTAACCTTGGGTTTTATGCATTTTTTGTTCTCCTGGCTTTGTTATTGTATTGGATTTGGCATGTTAATGCCTCAGGTATGAATTCTATTTGACAATTTATGAATATATGAATTTAGTTTATCTCAAAGTCTAACTTGCAAATTCTGACATACAAACCAAATTCATTACAAATCCAAATTTGTGTTTCTAAAGAGATCGAAGATGCCAATAAAACTATGTTATTTTAATGTTTTTATCAACTTTGGGTTTGTACAGAAACGACGCTGTTTCATCATCTGTTAACGTACTATTTGCTCCGTGACGGTAAATGTATGACTTGCCCAAAAACTTAAACAAAAGACTTGATATTTAAATTTTTTAAAAAGTTAAGTATTTATTAGCACAGTGGTAAAAGTCATGTATGAATCACATATACGGTGAAAGTTTGAGTATGTTTTAGCCGTTTTCCCGGAAATTAACTAACAACCCAAATTATCAGAAGCAGGGGCAAGCGCAAGTAATGAGAAGGAGAGTCACGTGCCTCATACTACATTTTTATATTTCTTAATAACTATATAAATTAACAAATCTTTTTTTGTTTAATTAAGAAAAAACAAAAAGTGCCTCAGTCCAATTAAGGAAATAAAATTGCCTCGGTCCAAACTTTTAATAATCCAACAGCCCACACAATTTATACTTTTAATCTCTAAACCCACACATATAAAGTTTCGATCTTAAGTATTTACATAAAATTTTACATTAAAAATATAAGAAGATGTTGAAACACCTATAATCGTTGCATTAATTATTTATAATTAACTTGGCCAATACCCGCACATAAGTGCGGGATTTGATATTCATAATTTGTCGTTTATTACTCTAATTTCTAAGTAAACAATTCACTACAGATTTTTATTTATTTATTTTTGTTACATAGTTTAATACTTATTTATCATTACTTACCTAAAAAATTAAAAATTATTTTAAAGTGAACAAAGAAAATTAATGTTGATTTGATATCTCATACTCCCTATGTTTCTTATTAATCCAATTTTTAAGTTTTTCACACATATTAAGAAAACATATTAAAATTTTATTATAAATGCATAATTTTTTGCGATTTACAATTTTCTATAATTTTAAACCAATAGTAATTAATTTTTTTTTGAAATTAACAATTCATCATCAATAACTAATAAAAATTGCATAGATTACTTAAAAACCTATATTTCAAAAATAAATATATATTTAAAAAAAACTTAGATTAATTAGGAAAAGAGGGAGTATTTGTTTTAAAATAAACCATAAAAATTCAACTGATACCATTGTAAGTTATAACTAATCATATAACTAAATTAAAATTAAAATTCATTGATTTTATCTTTATGGATAATTTTATAAAATGTAATATAATAAATTTTAAATTACTTGATTTATATATGCATTTAATAAGTAGAGACTTATCAATTTTTCATATAAACAATAGAGAGTTAGTGAATGATTTTTGTTTTTAACCAAAATAAATAAATAATAATAATAATAAATATGGCATCCTGATGTGTCAATCCATGGAGAGCTCCCTTCAACTATTATATATAGGATTCATATTGTTGTTAAATATGATTTTTTAGATTTGTTGATTAGATGAGATCAATTGTAATTAACTATATCAAATTACTAGTTTAGCTTATGATTTGTGATTTATGCTCTTAGTTGTTTTTGTTTTTCATTCAATTATTTGAAATCCTGATTATGATTCCTAATATGTTAAAAAAAATTATTAATTTTAATAGGTACTAATTAAAAAATACTTTAAAAGAAAATTTAAATCGACGTCGGAAAATGATTTGGAGCATTTGTCTTGGGATCCTGCGAATAGGAAGAGAATATTAGAGTATCATCCTAATTCTTTCAAGCATCCTTGCCTTTTCTTTTTTTTTTCTCATGTTCTTCTTGAATGACTTTCATCTTTCTTTCAAACACTTGTTTTTCAGACAGTGGGAACCAATCTTTTCTTCTTTAACCTCTTCCTCGAGCACGTTGACTTTAGCTTCCAACATCAACTTTTCTTTGGTAAGTTAAATTTTATCATTATTCAACAACACCCAACTATCATACAGGATACGATAATCATCTTTAGGATCAAGCTCTTCATCACGCAAATCAGAATCCTCATCACTTGAACTTCCGTTACCTTTTGCACTAAAAGCAACAAAATTCAGAATCTGAATCTCTAAAACTAAAGAATGATTTATCTTTGCCTTTCTATGCGCTTGGGCATTCTGACTTCAGATTTCTGACACCCTTACAATATGGACACTTCAACTCTTTGCTTTTAGCAATAGGGAACTCAGTTTTAAAAGGTCCAAAACCACCACATTCATGACACTAAACATCACGTCTCCTGCCTGAACCTTCATTTCCCAGATTTTTCAGTCTCACGCCTGTTCCAGCGACTATAATCTTGAACATCTCTAGAATATGTGTTTCTATCTTTCTCAACACGTTTTAAGGCTTTACCGAAATTTATGGCTATCAGAACGAGATCATCTATGATTTCATGCAGCGGATCTTTACCTTTGTCTTCAACAGCCTTGAATGTAATTCCCTTATTGAAATTTCGTGATCTTCACCAACCTCTATCTCCTCAGATTTCAACATTCCTACAAGGTCTTCAAACTTTAATGTCTCTGTGTTCCCTGCCACTCGTAATAGCTTGTGTGTTGCATACTTCTGTGGTAGACATCTAAGAAATTTCTTAACAAGCTTCTGATCCTTGTAAGTTTTTCCTAGGGTTTTGGCTTCGTTAGCTACTGCACTCAACTTATAATGATGGTTCTAAATATACATACCATAAAAATTAAAACGAAAGAGAAATATCTATTTAGTCCGTAGAATTAGTAGAATAATCTTCTTTTTCCTAAGTTAACCTGAAATTTTATTAAATGTAAAATTATAATTGACTATTAATAATAAATATTTTATAAATATAAATATGTAAAATTTACATATTTTAAAAATTTTCTACCTCCTCGATTTTAGGTTTGACTAAAACTTTCTAGAACGATGGATAACTATAGATATAAACATGCCTCCAACTCTCAAGAGATTGATACATTTTTCACGAACGCAAAACATAAATCACAGTTTTATTACTTTTGGTTTAGTCCTGTCATTAGAAGAATATTAAGGGTGAACTGCAAAACTAACTAATTTTTATAAATTAAATAAGTATATAGCACTTTAAATCTAGAAAATAAGAAAGTAACAAATGTGGACTGGGAAATGACCATTTAACATTCTCTTTATTTTTAAGATAAAATATTTTTTTTATCCCTTTGTATTTTCTTGCAATATATCTCTTCAAAAAAATTGATTCGGAATAATATTTTTCTGCATTCGACATAGTTTGAATTTTTTAAAATTGGATACGAAAATTTTAAATTAGTGAATAGTATTTGTCTACATAGAACACAAAAATAAAATGACATAAAATAAAAATAAAATAGTATGGAACGAAATGTGGTGGTGGCGGCGACGGTGACGGTGGCGACAACAATGATAGTAGTGCTAGTCACGGTGGTGGTGGTGGTAGTAGCGACGGTAGTAGTGGTAATGAAAAAAAATAGTGATAAGAAGTGTGAAGATAAAATAACAAAATGGTCTAAAATACATATAATACACAAAATATCACAGTACTTTTTGTTTTGACTATTTACTTAATTATTAAATTGTTTTTGGTTGGTTTTTCCAACATATATTTTACTATATTAGTAATATTGTTAAACCTCATTATGTGAATTAACATGTAAGGTTTCGTTTCAAAAATTGAGTGACTTAGCTTTCTGAGTTGTATCTCACCAGCAATAGAGAGACCGGACATGAAATCAGTCCATCACAAACTTCTCACAATTGTTCTCAGACTAGAAGAAAATCCTAACTTTGGTGTTACCTGTTGACTGTCGTGTATAGATAGTAGATAGATATTACTATCATTCTTCTTTGTGAGTGTCAATGTAAACATGCATGGTACATTTTAACTAAAAGTCTTTATTTCAATTTTAAATTCAGATGTCTTATTTTAAAGTTTCTAAAATAATATTACCATATATATTTCCTCTGATGATCCATTTTTAACATCTTAACTACAGAGTTCACTATATTTCTATTTTATTATGTAATGTATATAAAAACCTTAAAATGTCGTGGTCATGGGATGAATTATGATATTACTGCACTATGGATTAATCTTTTACCCAATAATTTTTTTCCTGCCATACTTAGTTTACCATATGTTTTATTTATTTATTTAAAATATATTTACCAATTATCCTTTTTTTAAGTCACTTTAATAACAAAAATCTCAAATAAATTGTGCTGATACAGTATTCATGAGAAGTTCAATCATTTAAATTCTGTAATAGTAGATTAATATAGTAAAAATAATATAACTTTCACCTTTTTTTTGGCCACCATGCTTTCTTTATTTTTAATGAACTACCATCTTCATTTGTTTTTAGTCACCTTGAAAATTGTAAGAAGATATCATGTATATCTAGAAACTTATACTATTTTCTATAATTTTTATTATGATAAAAAATGAGTTAAACTTGTACGCGTCGAACCACTTGATCTTTTTACAATTTAATATAAACAGGCAAAAAATTCATGCACTGCACCAACATAATTGATTTTACAATAACCCGCACAATAACAATAATAAAAATTTTGATTTTGTTTCAGTTTCTTACCTTACAATTTAGCTTTTTATTGAAAATTTGTTTTAAAATTTAAAATAGTATGCAGCAAACCACGTTGCTAAACTCACCTAGTTTAAATAGAGAAACAGTGCTCACTATATAGTCTTTACAATATACAGCCCAAACAACCCAAATTAGAACCCACATAAACCAAGAAAAGGGATGGCCCAAATAGAAGCTCAATAGTTAAATCTGTTACTAAACTGAAATAGGTAACGAAACCAGAGGAATCAGAGAACCTTAGTTGCAGTCTCTCCTTCAATTGAGCGACAGCCAATATTGCATGGCTTCGCTTGTTGCTCTGGAATTTTGGTCACGGTATAAAGAGATGCAAATCTTGAGTATGCGATCAATTCGTTGCAGAAGTATTTCAGTTAACCTGTAGCTAACACCATAATGTTGCATTGATGGAAGCTATAGCTGCTATGTCCGAGAAGGAAGCTATGGAGAACATTTTTTCAGTCCCGTTACTCTTCTTTGAAACCAAGTCGTCACCATATCTTGGTAAACATCAACAATGAGTACTTTGATTGTATTAAACTCTTCTTTTTGTTTGGTAAAAGTCCCCTTACATGCTAAGACCGCCAGATCGTTTGTATAATTTAACTTAAAGATACTTTCAAAATTGTTAAAGCTTTTATGTGAAATCAAACCCTTAGCTAAAAAGCCTAAAATAGTAAAATCTAATGAGAAACTATTAACAAATAACACTGGAATTCAACTGGTATTGAGAAATCATTAAACAAATAACAAGATTTTGACAAGAATGTTAAACTATAACTTTATTTGGATTTCCAAATCAATTAAAATTCACTAACCAATAAACTCTATTAAAGACTACTCAACTCTAAAGTGTAAGTGTCACTGTATCACAAATGTGTCGGTAACGCATATACATGTCTCACTCTCAATAAGGAAACCAACTCAAAGAATAAAGTAAAAATACTGCATTGCTTTGAAGAAGATAAATTGGCTTCGTTAATCTCTAAATTCAACTTCAGAATTGGATACTTGTGGATGTGATTGACGCCCTGATTTTGACAATGATCAGAATCATTTCACAAGATAGTGTGTAAAAGCTGCAATTACGAGTCACAAAAAAGAAAAAACTATTGATCAACTTTCATGTGACTAACCAAGCCTGCCTGCATCTAATCGCTTCTTCCCGAACTCTCCGTTTTGGATCATCGAGTGACTTTGCTATTGCTTGTAAAACCTTAAGTGAAATTTTCAAAGTCATGAGACGCATTTCTTACTCTACATACTTAAAACCTGCCTTTTCGATCTTTTAACTAACCTGTATTCTGAAAGGATAAATTCTTCTATGCGGCAATTCCAACAGCGCAACAAGACACTGAATTGCTGTCTCCCTAACAACCTGCATAGTGCATACCATTTAACATGGAAATATTTCATTAGAAGATCCAAGAATCAATGCCATTGGAAAAAGAAGATGCTACCGCAGAGAAAATGATTTGTCACCATTAGATGCGGATATGAAGTAAGCTTGATCAGGCATTCGATGATTATATGTGCATTATCACTGGCAGATTGTTGTCCTGCAAACAGAGCAAACGGATTGTAGGCAATAAAAAGAAAATGTTGTTTCTCGGGAAAATTGAATATGAAATGTCTTTTTGAGCTAAACAACCATTGAATTGACTCAACCATTTGATCACGATCCCTATCAATTCCTAAGTGTGGGCGTAAAGAAATTCAAATCCTATAAGAATTGTTTGATCTTCGACAAATGACGCGAGATTTTATATAATTCAATAAGCTTTCGTATTCCAGTATCTAACTTTTCTTACCTTTAGTATCAGTAAGCGTTCCAGATAAAACCAGTAACAAACTGAAAAGAGTTTCTTTCTCCACAGAATCTAAGCTTAAGACAGACAAGCCTTCCAGTATCAACGGTTGTAACTGCACAGACAAATGTCTTATAAGAAACTGTTTATAAAGGTACAAAATACAAAGTATATATCGAGGCTCACCTTTTTCGTATTGTCCAATATGACCGTTACTGGAACATTGGATATAACATGGGCGAGAGCTACATGCAACATTGTTCTGAAACAATGATGAAACTAGTCAGATGAAAATCAAAAATTGACTGTCACAATAAATTGGAACTTGGTGCAACAAAGAAGCCTAAAGTAGTATGACTTTATGTGCTAGCTACAACTAGCCAAAATTAAACTAGCTATGTTCAAGAGGTCTTTTTAGGTTCTTGTGGGTGCAGTTGCATTCTTTCTAGAGAAATGACATATAAGGACTTCATGGTGAAGGCAGAGTACAACACAAGAGCATTAAAGATGCTAATGACCAAACTTTTTTCAATGAAAGAGTAGTAGAACCAATCAGATATAACTTTATCTAAAGGAAAAACAATAAATATACTTAAGATATCTCTACCTCGATAGTGGAGTCTGGGAATTCATAATCAAAGGCTCCAAAATGGGAACTATTATAGAGAAAAACCGTTGCTTATAGAGTGGTCGTATAACTGCATGAAATTTTCTGTGTAGACACACTTCAGAATCAGACATTAGTATGGAGAATGCATCTACTGCATGTTTCATGGCAGAAGGATGCAAAGCATGCCCGGAACAGTTCGTGGATTTTAAGCACTCCACTAGTACCAGAGCTATTTCATTAACTCTTTCATCACCCCGCATGAGTAAACCTTTCCCAATCCATGCTAGTCCTGTGATAGCATGGGTTTGAAGCTCCAGGGAACCACATAAACCTAAACATATCTTTGACAAGGTTGTCTCACTTCCACATATAGTTTTACCAGATCCATTAGAAGAAATCTTTTTTCCCGATGCAAAATCTGCGTGAAATATTATATCACAGGCTTCTTCCAAGGAACAATTCCAAGAGGTATTTGTTCCACCAGACCCTGAGCCCAATTTGTTAACCATTGAACCCAAAGCTTGAGCTGCTGGGATACAACCCTTAAGAACTGATACCAAAAACAGATGTATAAGTGATTTCGCATCTGGAATGGATGCTGCGGGAGATGCAGCTATGATAACTGATGCAAATAGTGAAAGTATCAATTCATCCCTAGTGGACAGGTCACGCTGTAGACCCTCTAATGCAACAAAGGTCAAAGGAATAGACTCCATGACTGGAAGCGTGCTTGATGAGACCACAGTATAAGCTTTCTGGATTATATTGTTCTGTGAATCTACCAAAGCAATTCCTACAACTTGCCCCATTGTTGTCATCGCTGCTTCAACAAACTCCTGTTGTAGAAGAGCAATTAAATTAATAACATCTCAACAATAGATAAATCAAATCTACTTCGAAGAGAAACAAAGGGTATAAAGTTCATCCGAGCACTTACCCTACCATTAAAATCACAACTGAAAACCCCACAGGATTCAATGTGATTCCACATACTGATAGCGAAATGCACCAAGAGTTTCTCGAGACCATCTATCTCGGCCACACTATTTGAGACCAAAACAAAATACCACGAGTGAAAAGGACTGATACGAACTGACATGCAAAAGAGGAACGGAGAATATTGGTCTTGTCAGACAGAAGGTATAGAGAGAAAGAATCTCCAATCAGATGAAAAACAGTGAAGCCATACTCATGGATGTACCACAAATGTTTTTAAGTCTTCATCTTCTGAACGATAAAATTTGTAAATGAATAAAAAAGACACAAAAGAGGCTAAGATCACATCTTTGTAAAGTACTAATATTTATCATCTCTTCTCCACTCACAAAGTAATCATAGTTACCATCTCTATTTTGTAAAGGAATTATAGAAAAGACACTCGTGTTATTGCATTGCTTGTTGGTTTCCATGTGTTAATAATAAACACTCTCTATTAGGTGAATGTGACATATATATGTCTATTATAAAATCTTGACGGATTCTACTGTGTTAGAAGGGGTTGACAAAGGGGACTAACACATTGAACCTTAACAGAGAGAACCTAAATACTCTACGGAAGTATAATAGAGATTAACAAGGAAACCAACAAGCAAGGCATACCCGAGGATCATTAAGAATAGTTGACTGCTTACAAACAACTAAAAGTCTAAATATACACGCTGGCAAAGCTAGAGATATAAGAAATTCAAGAAAAGTTTGGGGTACCGTGGAAGCAATTTGTTGGTCAGACACCCTAGGAGCTGAGAGCAATTGTCAATTGACTTGAAGTTTCCATTGACCTGACAAGTGTTTTCCAAATAGTAGTTAGATACAAGAAAGCTATCGATCCCTTGCTTGTTGGAGATAGAAACCAGTTGGCTATTATAGCAAGCTCTTAACATAGAGTTGGAGATAGAAACTGTTAGCCCAAATATAAATGAAAATTTTATGATCTAAACATACATAGAAATCAGAAAAACTGGAACAAAAAGCTTCTTCCAATCCTTGAACCATTTTCTCCACATACTTTGGCCCAGTGGAGCAAACTTCCGAAGTTGCTTCTAATATCATGGGATATGGAAGACCACAATGACTAGAACAGGCCAATGAGACCAAACTGTCGACAACTATACTCATGTAGCTGATAGCCTTGTCAATCTCATGATACCGATCAATAAATGAGCCGATGCAGACCAGTGCTTTCAATGCCAGTTCCCACAGCAATGTTTTGCCACTCTTGGCTGTGATGATTGATGTTAAGGTCATCAAAATCTTCTCGAATTCGGATCTCGATACAGGAGAAGAGCCGCCCCAAAACATACCCATAGTCAGCAAACCCTTTACTGTATTGATTTTCAGAAAAAAAAAAAAAAAAAAAAATTAGATAACAGGAATAATAACACAGTAACCTAGAAAGAATTGTAGCACGAGTTCAGTATTGAGGCAAGACAAAAAGGGCAACAACATTAAGATGGAATCTATCTATTAAGTAACCACAAGCATTCACCTCCAAGATATACATCCGCAACAGAATCATCATTAGAGCTGCGTACTGCAGAAGTGAACACCTGGATCAATGGAACTGAGAAGCTTTTCACCATAGAGCACCATGATTCCTGTGCACATCCAGGTGTTGGAAAACATTCCTCAAAACCCAGGATAAGATTTTTTGATGCTCCAAGAAGTTCAATGCAAAGATGAAGACCTCCATGGTAGAGTCTGGTAGAGACCGTATAGTTTCCATTTTGAACAGCATCGCCAGTAGAAGTTTTCTCAACAATCCCTAGAGTATTCATAAGGCGGAAGAAAAAGGTTTGAAAGATTATATTGCATGACTGAACCGAAGCTTTGGCAGAAACAGACAGTATCTGACTGATAACAAGAACCTCCAGTTTGCTTGTGTCAGGCATTTCTTTATACTGAGAGTATCTAGAGATGGTATCAAAGACCGTGTTTATACGTATATCCTCAACAACAAAACCTAAAAACGAGATATCTTGCTTAACAAGCCTCTGAAGAAGACTAACAGCTTCACTGTGGATCTCATTCATTTCAAACCCTGGACTAGTGAGGGATTCTAAAGCAAAGGACAAGCGTGTCCCAGTGGAAGAATAAAATGTATCTTTCAAAGCAGACCAAAGACCTCCATAGTGCTTCTTCATTCTGTCTACTCCATATTTCATAGCGCAATCTTCCAGACATTTCAAAGAATCAACCTAGACAAATTTGAGTGGAACAAAAATAACTACACTTGTCCAACATCCGGAGTGGCATATAATCTAGATGTATTAGAACAGAAAAATACATGTTAAACACACCTTTGCGACTGGTAAAGAAGAAGAAAGCTTTTCAAGAAGCAATGGAATAGCATACGGTTCAAAAAAAGGTGTCGAAGAGATCGCCAGCTGCAAAATTGAATGAAGTACATCAGTGAATTCAACCTAAAGTTATACATTTATATCTATACAGGATTTATCATAATTCCCCCCTTTTTAACTTAATACCTTCTCACCCATGCTTGAAACTGCAAGTCATACTTGGATGTAGAAAACAAAAATTAATATTTCCATCTTCACACTAGCATAGTTTGGAAAAGGAGACAGATTTTTAAGATTCAGATTTACAGAAAATTAAGGCATCTGTACCCTCGAAGCAGAGAAGCATATATATATATCAGAGAGACAGGACAAGTCACTGTATGCCATACAGCTTTCAGAGAATGGACATGAGATGCAAAATAGTTTTCTCTATCAAATCTTCATACCATTTTCTAAGGGTCTAAAACTTTTTATTTTTAAAGAACTCCTAACCAGAATGATGAACTGATATTTAACCTTGAGAACCTAAACCATTGAGACACAATAAGACAGCAAGAACTTTAAGCAAATCATGAATACTGAAATAATACTCACCAATAGTCCCCTTGAGAGGTCCTCTCTTCTAATATTAGCCTCATCATCTTTTTTCTAAAAAACCCAACAAAGAGCACACCAAACAGTTTAATGAAAGAAAGAGAAACCCTTCTATATATCACATCGTAAAGAGGATAGGCTTTAAACTCACATGCGTAAAATGAAGTGGGAAGTAGCAACCAATAACTTCAAAAAGATCAGATGCATCAGAAGCGAGTGGACCAGAAGGACTGGGGAACAATTGAGCCAAAAGCTCTATTAGATGAAAAGCTACCATTAAGCATTGAGGGTCTTTTTCTCCATCGACAGCTTCCAATGTAGCATAAACAAGTAGATTACCCTAGGAAATGGTCGTTTAGTCAATAGGATTAGAAGAAAATGAGGAAAGGCCCTGAGTAGATCTAAACAAGGAAGAAGACAACGACAGAAAAATTACGATGAAATTGGGCGCATGTTGTCTGTATAGACTAACCAAACTAAGAGAACTAGGCTAACCTGAACGTGACGCTTTTGACAAGCCAAGACCATATATTACATATTTGCATAGTTAGATAATTATTTGTCTTCCTACCAGGCTGACATAAATAGATTTAAAGAGCCAAGAGCATATATTACATATTTGCATATTGATATAATTATTTGTCTTTCCACCAAGCTGACGCAAATAGATTTGCAAGAAAACATTCCTCATAGAGTGGATCGAAATTTCAATCCTGAACTATGTATCGGCAAGTAGAGAGCATTAACTAACATACCATAGTCGTCATAGCTTCAGAGTATTGTTGTAGAAGGCACTCCAAAAGTTCAAAACAGAGCTGCAAAGTCATTTATAAGGATTGTAATACTAACAAAAAAAAAAAAAAAAACATCCAGTGTAGTACACAGTCATTCAGATAACAGATTACTACTAGTAACCGCTTCATACCTTGCGCTCACGCATCGCTAAAGCTTGCACTTGCACATTCTGTATCATTGACTTCGCCATAGCTTGTGCATCGATATCAGTGACCACACCAGCTACATCTTTCCTCTTCATTAGGGCCAAGCAACCAACAAGTGCCCCACGCAACGCTCTCCAATCTGCCTGATACAAGTACAACAAATCGTTTCATTTATATGTTAAACAAAACCGAATAGACACATTGGACTCGAGTAAAATTGATATAATCAAACTAAAAAGTATCAAAAATCACCAGCTTTTCGGTAAAGAATCCAACGAGAGTATGAACAATTGCATCGGTAAATGGCTTTGCTTTCAAACAATCGAGAATCTCCGCAAGCAGGAGAATACCTATGGACGCACCAAAGTCCAATTCCGTTCAGATTGAGAGACATCATAAACTCACTAAAGTAAGCCAGAGAATCGAAGTAACCTCGTGCTCGAACAACGTTATCAGTTGTCGTCAAATACATCTCCATCTCTCTAACCTACACTTAAGAATTACAGAAATCAACAACAAAAACAAAGCCTATGGAAGATTCAGAAGTTGATATGTTTACCAATTGGTTAATAGACAACGAATCATTCTCCAAGGAAGAAGCAATCGCTTTAAGACTATCATCCTGAAAGCAAAACCAAACCTGGTAAAAATCCATGAAACTATTCCAAGTCAAATTGATCAAAAAGTACCTGCTGAGTAGGGGAACGAGTAATGTCAACAAAAGTTTCGAGATACTGAGTAAGCTGATGATTCGGTTCTACCATCCTCGCACGCAGACCTTTGAGATACAGTACGTGTATGTATAGAGATGAATCAATAGGGCTTTAGGGTTTTTGATTTCTGAGGAGAGCTTCGCGAGCTCCGACAAGAAGAGGAAGAGAGAAATATAATAAAGAGCCGCCAAAGGAAGTGTTGTGGGGAGAAGGGAAACGGAGTGGTATTTCTGTAATTTAGTTGGATAATTGAGTCGGTTTTCGTAACTAAAATCACTATATTTTGTGCATTTTTATATTACGTGGCGGATGTACATTGGTCGGCAGTATCCGTAAATACGGACGCTTAGAGCATTCATATTGATTATTTTTTATAGATATTTTTAAATAAATATTTTTAAATATATGTGAATAAAAAAATAGGTGTTTCTAACTATATGGGTGAATAAAAGATATTTGTGTCTCTCTCAAAATATTTTAGATTCTCATTTTTTGGAGTGTTTTTAAATTAAATATTAATTTATATTTAAAACACCAATAAAAGTTTAAAGATGAGAATGGTCTTAGTTTTTGAGTTTGTGCTTCTGATAGGTGGCGGATATCTTTTAAGGGGTTTTCATAGGTGACATATATCTTTTTGATGTTGTTATTAATTTGTGATTTAAATAGAATTTTAGTGATTTTTAAAATTATAAAAATAAAATTTATCGATTTTAAAAGATTGTTAAAGAATTTTATATATTTTTTCAGATAACTTTTGCATATTCTCCAAATAACTTTTGCATATTCTCAAGTGTGGACAAGACACTGTTCATTCATGATTCTTGTTCTGACATTTTGATTATGCAAGTTTACGTTGATGATTTTTTGTTTGGAAGCACACGAAAGAAGTTTGGTTAATGATTTTGTCAGAATGATGACAAAAGAGTTTGAAATGAGCATGGTTGGAGAGTTAAAATACTTTCTAGGCTTGCAGATAACACAATCAGACAATGTATCTTCATCTCTCAGAGTACGTATGCTAAAATTTTGATTCATTGGTTTGACATGCAGACTAGCAAGATACCTCGCACACCTATGAGTTCTACCTGCAAGCTGTCAAAAGATGAAACATATCAGAAAGTAGATGAGAACTCTACAAGGCTATGATTTGGAGCCTGTTGTACCTCACAACCAGTAGACCAGACTTGTGTCACAGTGTCGGTGTTTGTGCTCGATATCAAGCATGTCCTCGTCTGTCACACCTGGCTGTTGTCAAACGTATCATCAAATGCGTCAAAGGTATGGTTGATCATGGTTTGTATTACACGAAACAAACTAACTAGAATCTTGCAGGTTTCTGTGATGCAGACTTGGCAGGTTGTCTTGATGATCGTAGGAGCACATCAGGATGCTATTTCTTGTTGGGGAAACAACCTAATTGCATGGCGCAACAAGAAACAGAATTGTGTTACCATGTCCATAGCTGAAGCAGAATACATAGCCATGAGAAGATGTTGTACACAATTTCTTTGGATGAAACAGATGCTTGTTGACTATGGTATGTCTACTCAAACCCTGTTAGTACATTGTGATAATACAAGTGCTATCAATATTTCCAATAATCATGTTTAACATTCTCGTACTAAGCATATTGACATTCAACATCATTTCATAAGAGAATAAGTTGAAGGAAAACTTGTTGAATTTCAGCATGTTGCATATGAGAAACAGTTGGCTAATATTTTTACAAAACCACTTGACTTAAATTGTTTCACTAATCTGCATAAGTCACTTGGTATTTGTGAACATTAATTTGCTTTTGTCATTAAGGGATTAATGTAACAAGATCACTGCTAGAGTCACAATAACTTTTAGTCCCTTAGTTATATGTACAGTAGTTAGACAGCCCACTGAAAACCTCCTATTGGCAACTCAACTTAGAGAAAGAGATGTTTTTCATGCTCTACTTAGATGAGTTCTAGATTGGAAAACTTGTGATGATAAGATTATTTTTCTTCACCACAAGAGTAAAGAAGCCATCATAGCTATAATTTTATTTGGGTATGATGATGCGTAGACTATCCTGAGAAGAGTAGTGAGTGTGAAAGCTCCTCACAAGAGACATACCTACCTAACTGAGTTGGTGGGTTAACGTTGAGTCACCTTCGATAACTATGTGATGTGACTTTGTGCATATCTTGGAACTATATGAATTTTGTGTGCAAAGATAAGTTGTGGTTACAAATTTCTAAGTGACACCGTAAATAATTTATTTCATTATATGTTGTTTCTCAGTTTGTGGGTGTGAATTTTTAACATGGGTCATTTCCTTGTTCTTGGTTGTTAAATGGTTGTAAATGTATGTGTGCTTCAGAGACATGTTTTGTGTTACACATAAATAAACTAATCACAAAAGGGATAATTGATTACCTTGGTATTTCCGGCTTAGTCCGGTTTGTGCACTGATTTCAATTTCAAGTTTTTGAGTGAGTTTCAAGTTGTTTTTGTTTCTTGCAGTTGTTTTTATATGATTGTGCACTCAAGCAGGAGGAGAATACAGTGACCTGGCCATACAGTGACGTGCCAATGGTGGATGGAAGTATTTGAAGCTTGGTTGTCACACTCAGATAAAAAGAGGGAGATTAAAAGTACTTGAATAACACAAAAGAATAAATGTTAATCAGGAGTATGTTGGATCAACAAGAATCTGTCGAGCGCAGAGGAATGATCTATAATCAGGTGTCTGTTGGATCAACAAGAATCTGTCGAGCACAGAGGAATGATCTATAATCAGGTGTCTATTGGATCAACAAGAACCTGTCGAGCACAGAGGAATGACTTGCGCGAGAAGCAGCAAGCGTAGAATAAAGATGACGTGACGAACTGCTATTAGAGATATGATTTAATGGCCTATCTTTCAAGATATTTGAGATTTCATCAAATCAAGAAATAAAATATTTGGAGATATCGTGAATATGGAAACTAAGTCAACTACGAGATGTGTGACTGCACCTATATATTGTTAATCTAGATTTTACGTTTAGGTTGGCCGTTCAAAGAGAAATTACAAGTTCTCAAGTAGAAGAGTTTTTTAGGATTCTTGGTGAGTGAACAAAGAGAGATGCACAACTGTTGATGTGTCGGCGAGTTGGGTAGTTAGAAAATAGTCA
Source organism: Turritis glabra (assembly GCA_900406565.1). NCBI lineage: Eukaryota > Viridiplantae > Streptophyta > Magnoliopsida > Brassicales > Brassicaceae > Turritis > Turritis glabra. The sequence continues at coordinate 3,775,268 of OVBN01000231.1, forward strand.
ATGACGAATCGTGTTGACTACGTGTAAAACTGATCAAACAGATCTGTGATTTAAGTGATTCCTAATAAAGAAAAGAGGTTCTTTTCAACTCTACCTACGTTCTAGTATTTTCAGTCCAAACATGGGATCAGACTAAGTACATGACCACCCACATCGTCTTTCGAGCCACTTCCTCCCGAGTAATGTCCGGCCCTGACCACCAGCTCACCAAGCTCCTCGACCATCGTTACTCTGTCCATTGTCTCATGTATTAGCAAGGCTCCTCGACCGCAAGTAATTTCCTTCGCCTCGCCAAGGAATACGTCGAGAAAAACAGCAACATCAATGTTCTCTCTGTTACGAGAAGACGGCCGTCAGGAGCGAAGGTCTAACAAAATTATAAAAAAAAAATTATTTTTAGTGTATATTTGATTAAATTTGGTGAGAAATTTGGTTAAAATCAGTCTATCATCTCGGTAAATATGTGTTGGAACTTCCTTTTGTCCCTGCTAATTTGTATATTAATGTGATCCCAAGTTAAATTATTACAAGGTCAGCCTTTATTTCATGTAGCTTCTCGTGAGCCGCAGCCGCCTCGTTTTTGGAGAGATAAAGTTAAGGACCTTCAAACGAAGGTAAAAGCTGCCCATAAGAAGGCCGAAGATGACCGTATTCTCCTCAGGCTGAAATCTGTAGAGGCGATTGCGTTCAGAGCTCGGGCTTCCTCGGGAGAGACAACTTGAAGCTCGGACTTACACTGCACATGCTGAACATGCACGGGATCCCGTCGTCGCTCCCCTCATAACTAAGGTCTGATGAGTTTCCGGTCATCAATAAAGAATGTCTTTCCATGTTCTATCCTTATGTAAATGTTTGGTTGTTTTATCATTTTTTTTTTTTTTATCGTTTTTTTATCCAAAAAATTATCAAAATAAAAATATATTTTTACGTCTTTCTCTCTAATTCTTCCTTATTATAGAGATGATTCTCCAGGGTTAAAATAATATTTTTTTTGGGTTTCGAATTAATTATCTGTTGCGATTTAAATTATTTGATATTATAATAGCTTTCTCTGTCTTTACTTTTGGTGTTTGCAAAATCATCTGAAATAGATCAAACTTTAAATTCTATGATCGCTTCTAGCTTGTTTGTATTTAAATAAGAAAAATAAATAATTTCCCTAATTTAGTTTCTTAAATAAACATAAATTAAACCGCGGTTTAATGGATTTAAGCATATCTTTGCTTTGCAGCTGGTGGTAAGGTAGTAATCATATCTATTAGCACGTGCGAGTAGAGAGGTCGAATAAAATTTGACTCGAAAAATAACATTTACGTAAAAAACCAAAAATATTGGGGCCTATAATTTCTTAAAATCTATTTTACCACCTGAAATATTTTAATAAAGTGTTTATAGGAGACGTACAAATAATTGTAGACGTCCTCTATTATATTATTTGGATGTGTAATCATTCAAAGTCACAATGACCATCCAGAACAAGTGAAATTTTAAAATTACGGTCATAAATAGCGACAATAAATAAAATAATAAATAACATGTTATATCTCTAACACGAAGAAATTATCTGCCTAAAATCCAAAAAAAATTGGTAACCAAAAAATAAGTTAACAATGTTCATACTTCTTCCGGTCATTATAGTTTCCCAAAATTTAAAAAGAAAGAAAAAATATTCTTCGAAGTTCGCGTGTTCAAGTTTCTCGTAATGCATTAAAAATCGACATTTCACTTGTCACGATTATAAAATTTTGAGAGTTAAGTACATCTATATCAATCAACATATATAAATATCTTGGACACATATTTCATAATTAATTTTTAAACATTCTTTACGTAGTTCAAAAAACATATCTTTCTTAAAATAAACCTTTATTTTCAGGGATCTTAATGTTCTACACGTACATACATATAAAGAGCTTAGGTGGAATGGTAGCTCACCGATATCTAATTGGATGATAACTCGTTTTTCATTTAATTCAGTGTACGATATATTTTAATTAAACACGCTTAGGCAATTTAAAAATAAATCTAAACAAACTGTAAACTATGCACGTAAGAAACTAAATTTACACAAAAACGTAACGAGTTTCGGAATATTTTTGGTTTTGGATATATATAAAAACAAAGTAAAGCTTCGCCTAACCAAACTCATTAGTGATGTTGTTTGACTAAAAGAGTAAAAGTCTTAAAATAGTGTATTGATGGTATGTTTCTTACTATAAATGTAACATGTAAAAAAATATAATCTAGACTTAAATAAAGACTGTTTTCGTTAACTTGAAAGTTTCGTTTGACCAAGAAATGTAGGTACATATTTGTTGGACAATGTGAACCCATAAGTCAAATAGGAGCAAGAGATGTAGCTAGTTACATGTTTTTGCTTTCCAAAAACATATTTTGTAAATCCGTAATTCTTATATCCGAAATTAACTAAATTGGTATAGACGTCTCTCTCTATGTATATAAATATACGTATATGCATATCTCTTCTTTGATTAACTTCAGTCAGAATAATTAATTTACTAAAACCCTCCCAAAATGTCACATTCCCTCTTACATTTTCTCCTAACTTCTCTTTTCTTCTACAACAATTGCATTGCGCATCGCTACACATTCACGGTGAGTTTTAATTAGTTAATCAACTTAGTTAGGCGTGATCAGTAAACTAACTTGAATCGATGAAAGCAAATTAAAAGTTAACTAATGGCAGGTTAAGGAAGTTCCATATACGAAACTGTGTAGCACGAAGAAGATTTTAATCGTTAATGGTCAGTTTCCTGGACCGGTATTAAAGGTTCACAAAGGAGACACCATTTATGTTAACGTTCGTAACCGAGCTAGTGAAAATATCACAATGCATTGGTAATCCAAAACTCCTTTTTGCTAAAGTAAAATATACCAATTACAAGTATATAACAAATTAAGTCGATAGCTGAATAACTGTACATGTATTTTAAAACACAGGCATGGTGTAGAGCAGCCGAGGAACCCATGGTCAGATGGACCCGAATACATCACACAATGCCCGATTCGACCCGGTTCGGATTTTACATACAAAGTCATATTTTCCATCGAAGACACGACTGTTTGGTGGCACGCACATAGCTCTTGGACACGTGCCACTGTACACGGTCTTATTTTCGTATATCCTCAGCTCGGGGAATTCCTCCCTTTTCCAAAGGCAGACCACGAAGTCCCCTTAATTTTGGGTGCATGGACAAAATATTTATATTTTCAGATGTTAATTGTATATTGCTAAACAAAGTTGCATTTTTTTTCTTTCTTAAAAATAATTTCATAAAATTGGACAGGAGAGTGGTGGAAGAAGGATGTGAGAGAGGTGGTGGAGGAGTTCACAAGGACTGGAGGCCCTCCTAATGTGTCCGATGCTTTGACCATCAATGGACATCCTGGTTTCTTGTACCCATGCTCTATATCAGGTTTCTTATTATTTTCATTTTTTTATCCTTTCTCCTTGATTAGTACTTTTTTAATCTGTAAATTTATATGGAGATGAAATGAATTTTGTGGATATAAGTATAACTGTGAATTAAAATCATTGAATGTGATGTGATAGAATTAGGAATTTAAGTAAAATGATTAGAATGAGCATTTGTTAAAATCTTAATTTATAAGAAAAGAAAAAAATGAGCTTTTTGTAGTGTTGATTTTTTTTTTTCAAATTGTTTTTCCTCGTTTTAAATTATTTTAAAAGTTATCGGTAGGGATTTGATCAGATCATTGTATTTCATTCTAATGGTTGTTTGTTGTTACTCGTTATGAACTTATGACTGACCGATAACACAATTGTAAAAGGCATACTATTTCAAACCGAAATGTTTTTGTAATTATTATTTAAAAGTTTTGTTTATATTTTTGGAAGTATATATTTGCCTGCATATATGTTTTAAACTTATTCAATAAATTATGTTATTTAACATGAACAGATACATTCCATCTTGCGGTAGAGAAGGGCAAAACCTATCGCATTCGGATGGTAAACGCCGCGATGAATCTAATTCTCTTTTTCGCCATTGCAAACCACAGCCTCACCGTGGTCGCAGCCGATGGACACTACACCAAACCTTTAAACGCTACTTATATCACCATATCCCCTGGCGAAACGCTAGACATGTTATTACAAGCCGACCAAAACCCAAAACGCACTTATTACATGGCGGCCAGAGCTTACCAAACAGGCAATATCGAATTCAACAACTCCACCACCATCGGAATCTTAAGTTACATCCCTTCATCCAAAGCCAAAACGTCATCGTTTTTAGGATCTTACCCAAATCTTCCTTTTTACAATGACACAGCAGCAGCTTTCAGATTCTTTACCAAGATCAAAAGCCTATACCCCGGACAAGTTCCCATCCAACTCTCGCGTAGGATAATCACGACGATTTCAATAAATCTTCTCATGTGTCCCCAAAACTCATGTGCAGGTCCAAACGGGTCGAGATTAGCTGCGAGTATGAACAACATATCGTTTGTCACACCAAGTCACGTGGACATACTCAAAGCTTATTACCTTCACATTAAAGGCGTTTACGGAACACGGTTTCCGGAGTTTCCACCACTGATTTTCAATTTCACCGCGGAAAATCAACCGCTGTTTTTGCAAACTCCAAGACTCGCGACTGAGGTAAAGGTGATTGAGTTTGGGGAAGTGGTTGAGCTTGTTATTCAAGGGACTAGTTTGGTTGGTGGTGGATTAGATCACCCTATGCATCTCCATGGTTTTAGCTTCTATGTGGTTGGAGTAGGGTTTGGGAACTTTAACATAAGTGAAGAAGATCCGTCGTCAAGGTATAATCTCGACGACCCACCGTACAAAAATACAATGACCGTGCCCAGGAATGGTTGGATCGCTATCAGATTCGCAGCTGTTAATCCAGGTACGTACCTTACATAAATCCTTAATTTTATAATCTTATAAACATAAATATACCTAAATAAAGAGACAAGAGTACTTGATAACGTAGTGGCTTCCTAAGTGTCATTCTCAGCTTTGACTAGGTTTGAATCTCTGTGGTTTGTTGCTTAACTTGTTGTGTTGTAACCAACCACGCTAGAAGATGTTGTATAAAAGAGCCAAAAGACATAACTAAACCAGGCGTTTTTAACCCTTTTTTAAAAAAAAGAAAGGAATTGACGAGAAACCAAACCGTGAATCGAATTTAACATCGAACCGCGCAAAGTTAATTTTAATAGAAAATCGAATAAAAAGTGAAATTAAATCGATATCAAATCCAACCGACCAAAATATGAATCGAAAGGAACCAAGTCAAATAATCTAATGGACATCTCTAGTTATCAGTTTTGAAGATGGTAATTATAATTTTGCAATTGTGTTTGTAGGGGTTTGGTTCATGCACTGTCACTTCGATAGACATCAAACGTGGGGTATGAATGTTGTGTTTATTGTTAAGAATGGAATATGGCCGAATCAGCAGATTCTACCTCCACCAGATGATTTGCCGCCTTGTCATTAATAATTTAATGTTACCAATGGTTTCATATACTCAAATTGGTGATTCAACTGTTAGAGAATATATATGCAAATCATTATCATATTGTATTGATGTAATAAACTAGATTTATTAAAATCTGGATTTTATTTTCTCAATAATAATATTTACGGTGGTAATAACAAGGAAGAAAAATGTATTAATCTTGATTCTTTTGTCATAACAAAAGAAAATACACAATCTATTAAAGATGAGAATCTGTAGGTTAAAAAATTTCACTTTCTACAATTATGCTATATATTGTACAAAACCACTAGCTAATCATATGTAAATGATATCAGTTTTGAGGTTACGATCTGTTTATATGCCGAAATCTTCAGTGCATGACTGCCAGCCTCGTCGTTTCGTTGATTAGAAAATAAAGAAAGACCATTAGGGATTTGGTTTTGGTTACCATGTACCAATCACATGGCATGCATGAGTCATGACTACGTACCCAAAAAACATGTTACACGAATATATACTATTCAGATATTCACGTTAGACGAGTCATTATTTACTAATTAACAAGAGAATAAACGTATATCTACTTATATTTTTTTGTTTAAAAATTAAAACGACAAATTAAGGGTTGACGTACTACTACTACTACACATGCGGTCTTTTATAATAGAGGAAACTATATATTCTTTAACAAAGAAAAGCATAAGAAAATAATATTACGAGAAGCGAGGTCACTTGACCCGTTTGATCGTTATAATTTGAATATTTAAATTTCAAATTGTTTTTTCAATTAAAACATAAAATGAAAATATATTTCCAAATTGTTGACGCTGCTTTGATTTACAAATATAAAGCATATGTTATATCGCTTATTAGAAACCAGATCTTGATCCAATTAACAGAGAATAGCAGGCACTTCTTGATCTTGTAAGAAATCGATCCAAACATTTCTCTCCATACCATGTCTTCTTCAAGGTACAAATTATTTTCTTTATGTTCTTCAAATTTTGGTGTATTAGTAAATGCTAATTAAATAGGCACACGAGCTTAAACAGGACTTAATTACTTTGTACCCTTTCTCTCTATGTATATGTGGGTCCTAAACTTGATTTGTTTATGACATCTCTATGTGTTTATATAATAGGAACTCTATGATGAATGTTGTTAGTATGAATGGAGGCAATGGAGAACATAGCTATGCTACTAATTCTGGTCATCAGGTTTGTACCTAATCATCTAGCTATGATAAATTATAATGGAACTGAATCTACACTCATAAAGACTCTATATATATATATATATGAATGGATTGACCCATATCTATTATATACTAGTTAAGATCTTTTGTTTTTTTCTGATGTGGGATATTGTTCCCAATATGTTTTCGGTATATTTGGCTTTGCAGAAAACGATTTTCTCTAAAGCACAAACGATGGTGGTAGAGAATACGAGAGAAACGTTAGTAAATTTGGACTTTCCTGAATGCATTAAAGTGGCTGAGTTGGGATGTTCTTCCGAACCAAACACTTTCATGGCCATGTCCGAAATCGTTAACACGATCATAGCTTCGTACCAAGGAAAATATCGAAGCCCACCATAAATCGATTGTTGTCTGAACGATCTTCCAATGAATGATTTCAGTATGACCTTCAAGTGGGCCTCTTCTTTCCAAGAGAAGCTAAAGATGGATTATAAGGGAAGGTGCCTCATCTCAGGGGTCCCTGGTTCGTTTAACTCGAGGCTTTTCCCGAGCAAATCTCTTCATTTTGTTCATTCAGCTTGTAGTATCCATTGGCTCTCTAAAGTCCCTGAAGGGATTAAGGATAACAAGAAGAATGTGTATATCAGAAGTCCTTGCCCGTTAAATGTGTCCAAAAGTTACTAGGATCAGTTTCAAAAAGACTTTTCGTTATTCTTAAAAATGCGTTCTGAAGAAGTGCCTAACGGACGCATGGTTCTCACATTCAAAGGCAGAAATGCTTCTGATCCTCTTTATAGAGAGAGTTGTCACTATTGGTCGTTGTTGACTGATTCCCTCCTCGACTTAGTCCCTGAGGTAATCATTAAAACTAGTTCTTGTTTTCTTTTTCTAAATTCTAACAAATTTTATATTGTTGAAGTTCATACTTCATTATTGTTAAGTAGAGAATAATTACATACTAAATTAAATGTCACCTTTTGTTATGTTGGCAGGGGGTTGTAAAAGAATCAGAGGTCGATTGATTCAACTTGCCGTTCTATGATGCGGCTGAAGAAGAGGTGAGGGAAGTTGTTGAAAACGAAGGATCTTTCGAGATTAACAAAATCGAGACGCATGAACATCTAGTTCCATACAAAGATAGTGGGGAAGATGACGATGAAACATGTCGACTAAAATTTGGGAAATGATGGCAAACAGGAAAAGATCAATCACTGAACCGATGTTGGTTGCTCATTTTGGAGATTCAATTATCGACCGCCTGTTTAAGAAGTACGCACACAATGCAGCCCAATATTACATTGTTTCAAGACGCTGCAACAAAACAACCGTCAACTTTGTCGTGTCGTTAACTAGAAAATAAAAGGTTTGGTTGTTTTGTTTATTTTCTTCCTTCGGGTCAAGAAATGGTTTCGTTTTGCTGCAGGTAATAATGAATAAGGTGATATAGAACCAGTAACAACTATGGTTGTTTATTCAATTTATGTCTATGTGTAGTCTGATTATACGGAGTTGTCTTGCTTATTTATAGCAATTGTATGTTTATCATTTTTTAAGACCTTAGTTTTTACTCTTTATAGTTCTAAGAACAATTGGCTACGCTTAAAAATTGTTCAGCATTCATCGAACTTAAAAATTGGCTACGCTTACGCTAGCCCAAAAACAGAGAAAGAACTAGCAGTGACTCCATGATAAATATGCCCCCATCTTCCTTTGCTGAGATTATAAATATTAATTTCTGACAATATATGTGCTCATCATTCCTTACTAATTTCATAGAGAACACTAATGTTCATCTCATAATATCTTCAAAACCTAAAGACGTGGTAATGTTTCTTTTCTCGCACACCGAGAAGTTAGTCATATATTCGGGCAGGGGATATCTCCATGTCTTGTACCATACCGTTATCAGCATCACCTTGAGGGATCTCTGCGTGGTGAAAATTCCCGTTGTAGGTGGAGTGATGCATCTGCGTTATGTGACCCTGTTGAAGTGCTGTAGTCTTGTGGCTTCTACCCCAGTCTCTTCGGCTCCAAAGGTAAAGAGGTGGCGGTATATTGTTCCACTGCTCTATCGTTTTACCATTCACATCAACCGATCCGGGCAAGTAGAACGACTGCAGAGCAAAAAGAAAGAGTGTGACTGAAAGCTATTCATAAAATAAACGAGAGTTGGAGTCATTTGTACACGTACTTACCATGCCAGAAAGTAATTTTCTGTCCTCCCAAATCAACTCATAATCAGTAATCAAATCGACCCTGAATGTAAACGAACCCAGAGTTATGAAATGTTTGTCATTGAATGAGACTGTGTATTTGCTATATACCTTTTTGTTTCACTAGGTACGATGAGAATTAAAATCTTCGGTTTAAACTCGAGGGCCTTCCTGATGAAAGTGTTAGCAAGACTGGCTTTGTGACCGAAAGGCGGGTTCAATCCTATTATCTGTTTTTATCCAAGACAAAAATAAAACTCAGTCAGTGGATTCAACAAATGTTTCTCAAGTTTAGGATTACATTTGCTTTCTTACCAATTGAGAGCCATCAGGTAACTCTTCTGCATCCACGCTCAGCCAATCTCTCTTCTCAAAGTTGAAGTTGTTCTGCCATGGGAACATCATGTTTTAGAAAAAGCTTCAAACAGAAGAGTAAAAGAGTGGGTGCTGTACCTTAGGTGGAATGAGATCAAAGTTTTTAAAGAAGCATGTTTTCCCCGTTTCCATAAGCTTTTCTTTCATCAAACAACTGAAGTCATTAGAGCCACAGCCAAAATCGACTACCTGAAACCACCGAGGGTTTATCGAGAATGTTATATTTAAAATTTACCTAATAGCAGAGGTATTGGTTAAGGAATTATTAGCACATTTACCGTATCGCCATTTTCAACATACCAGTGGAGCCTCTCTACAATCTGCATTAATAATTTCTATTAAATCGGTCCTAAGGTTCACTAAACCAGTAGACTTTGATGGATCAAGGTAAACATGAGTTAAGAAAACAGTAGATATAAATAGTTCACCTCTTTAAGCTTCTCGGCGTTTGTGAAGTGACGACCAAACGATGTGTAGCGCATACCATGGAGAAAAGGCGAAAGATAAATTTCAAGCTTCCTCTGCAATTCATCAAAAACATGAATGTTTTATACTGTGCATTTCCTTTTCCCTTAATGGAAATTCTTTCACGTGTAGGAATCTCATCACCCAAAAGCTAAGTGATTCTCATAGAATGACATACAATCTTCCAGTATAGTTTAGGTGATAAAAAGATTACAATAACGAAATATAATTTATAACCTTATGCTTCATGAGTTCGAGTAGGATATCTGGATCAAATATAGCTTTTGCATCTCTGTCACGCCCTTCTTCAAACATCTTTAAGGCAGCTCGAGCGGCCTGCAGAACAGTTGTTAAGATTCATGGAGACAACACTGCTAGTCAAATTACATATCTATGTTTCATAAAACAAACTGCAATCGCAGTGTCAGGCATACATTGATATGAGTCTGAACCAATCCTGTTGTGATGTTCTTACTGATATCATTTCCTAAGTGGTAGGATTTTATATGGGTTGGCCCACGAGACTTAACGAACTCATCAAAGTTAAACGAGGATTCCACTTCATCGATTATACCCATCACCCTGTCTTACCCGGAAAATAATATGATTAGTTGAAACTATTAATAATGTAACAATTTTTTTGTATAGTGGCCAAAAAGAACATCACCTCTGTTCCACATCCTTGACACAAATATCTTTCTTTGTTTTCTTATAAGGGTCACTAATACCGAGACGAGTACATAGAACCTCATGATGCTTTGGATCCTTCTCTCTACTCAGAACATCCTCTTTAGACCGTGCTAGCCCGTGACTGTGGGTTCTTCTTTGTCCAGATGTATCAGGAAAAATTAAGTGGTCTCTAGCTGGAGTAAGAATATGACCTTCTATCTCATGGGCCCTGTTCAAAAGTTTATAAAAAGCTATTCATTATGCAGATCATAACAGAAAACTCTACTTTAAAATGCACTCAAAACCGATCAGAACATTCAAAAACTTACAAACAATATATAAGAATGCGGTTGTAGGGAAGCAGTCTTTCCCAAGCTCTTTGCAATGTGCCATCGTCAGAGTTGAGTTCAGAAGTAATCTCCCTGAATACAAAAAGAAGAAAACAAAGATCTGAAGCTGATATATATGGCCATTAGGAGCTTGAGGAAAAAGTAAAATGGAAAACGGTTTACCTAGGTAAACATTTTCTGTGATAAGCTATTGGGCAACGTCTGCATACAGCAAAATGCAACGAATATTGATTCTTGTCTTCACTTATGTTACAGACTTTACATATGTGTAGAGGACAGGCAAAGTAGTCTCTAGCAGCAATCTTGGCTTGAAGTTCTTCTGATTTGATTTGATCATCAGGACAGAGAAGTCTTGCAACACATTTAGGATGGTAGAAATGACCACAATTTGACGCAGAACAAGGGAAAACCTTCAAAGCAGTAAACAGTTGGATGGATTTCAAGTACTCAATACAGCTAAATTCGCCAAATATCCACATGACCTGTGATAAGTGCAAGTATATAATACCTGTTGAGAGGAATTTTCATCAGAGGATCCCAATTCGCCACAAGCATAGCACTGGTGCTGTTTATAAAGACAGTTGTTACACAAATAGGTCCCGAGTGCCTACATATGTAGCAAACCAACTTCAGCATGGAGCCTCACCATAATAGCATATTAAACAGAAACTCAAAAGCCGATTCACAGTACATGAATTTGAGTCTTATCAGTGAATCCTAGCGATTCGCATTGTGTCTCAATTCCATCAGCTATGGTTGGATGGAAAGATCTCAAGCAACTTCCTTCACAACTGAGTTCAAAACAAGGAGATTAGATGAAATTGTTGCAGTTTGTAAGGAGCTCTAGAAATAACATCAACTCTTTAGAAACTATGAAGCTTGGCATACCATAGAACATAACCACCATTGTCACAAATAGCACAGACTGGATCAAACTGCAGGTTCGTCTCAGAGTCATCATCGCTGCTGTCTTCCTCATCTATCATATTATCAACAATGAAGTTCTGTTCCGTTGGTGTCTGAGTATCTTGTTGATGGTGCGTTGGAAGTTCCTTAGGAGAAAAAAAGAATTAAACTCAGTAGAAGGAGAGCAAGAAAGGCGGCAGAGAACATGGAAACCACTTCTAACTAGGTCTTACCACTTCTACAGGTATTGTTTGTGAAGTCTTCTTCAGAAAAGTAAGCAAACACTGCAGAATTATCAAGGAGAAGCAGTGAATATCCGAAAGAAATATACAAATGAAAGTTGCTTTTCTGATTATTTCTAAACTGATCTGTATTCTTAATTCTTAACTAGCTATTCAATTAAAGCAGACTCTCAAATCTGGAACCAACAAGTCAAAACCGAAATGAAAGTATCTGTTTGCCCTAGGGCCAAAGAAAAAACAAACATTTTGATGTGGGTTCAGATCCAGAAATATTATAACAAGACTTAAAGTTAAGGAATCAGACTCAGTCATATGTTTCAGCTCTTTAGATCATGCTCTCATTAGAACCAAACACACAGTAAAATGTGTAACTACTAAAAAATAAATAAGTCAACCCAATGAAATCCTTTCCAACGAAGATAAGAAAGAAAGAGAAAACAGACCTTTGATTTTGTTAAATCTTCATCTCTTTTCATAGCTTCACACAGCAAAGAAACATTATCTGATAAGTCATCCTCTGAAGGCTGGATCCTGAGTGAACAGCAAACACATGATTCAAAGACAACAACATCAAGATAAATTAAATGAAAATCTAAGCATACCCATCCACTTTCTGTAAACTATTCCACACATCATCCCTCGATGCATCCGGATTCCTTTTGACATAGTGAAGAAACTGAAGACTGACCAGAGTTGTTCGTATCAAAGTCTCATAACTCTTTCTCGGGTTTTGTAGAGTTATCCAGAGCATCCCATGTAAAAGCACCTCAATCTTGGGATGTTCATCAACAGACAGATCAAAGTTCCACTCCTGTACAAGCTTACAAAACGACTGGTCTCCACAATCAGTATTCCCACGCAAAAACACAGGAAACCCCGAGCTATCAGTCGAATCTACGTTGTGCCATTTGAGCGGCACAACACAAAACTTGACAGGTATCTCACTCTGATCAACGAAATAGTAATCATCAACAGAATCAGGTAAAATCTCGCCTTCTTCATCTGACCACTCCATTAGAGATAGCTGAAGAAGAAAACATCAAGTTTTACAGATTCAGCTCCTTATCACTACTAACCAAAACCAATCCACATAACAAATAATCACTATACAGCGGATTTGGGCATTTTTCATGAGAAATCAACATGAAATCCGGGAATAATCAAGAAGATTAAACAAAGCAGAGCACCGATCATATATCAAATTCAATCTTCACGAAATTTTCCAGAATTTTCTCGGATACATTTTCTGGATTATTTTCAGAGAAATTGACCAAAACAAGCAACGAAGACACTAACAAAGAAGGACTTTGAGGAACAAGTGCGTCTTAAAAAAAAAGGAACGCACCGTGATCGGAATGTTGAGCCGAACAGCCGTCGTCTGTCGAATGAAACCCTAAAACCCTTTCGTTTGAGAGAGAGAGAGATGAAGGTGTTTCTGTTTGATAGGAAGGGAGAAGAAAAAAGCGTGGGAGTGACTGACGTTGCGAAATTCGTACAGATTAATACCGTTTTAGGAAAAAGAAAGACTTTTTTTTTGTTTTAAAGGGGAAATGACCAAAAAATCCCCACCACATTTAAACTTCATTTTTATATGGGCTAATTTGTTTTTTTACAGTTGATAATGAATCGAATCAAATCAAATTGGTTACAAGATTACACAATAGTTAAAAGAAGTTTAAATAGTGGTATATAAATAGGAAGCAAAAAATATATCAATTACGATGAGTAACATTGTAGCAACAAAAAAAAATAACATTTAAAATAAATAAAAATTATAAATTAATAATATAAGGGTTAAATGAAAATGTAGTGTAGTAATTTAAAATATATATATATTAACTTAAGTAAATTATGGCAATATATAAAAAATTATGTATCTTTTCTAGAAACAACTAAAACCTATTTGAGAAAAAATAAAAATGGTAAAAGATGTGTCTATCTTTTCTTGGTAAAATAAATAAACTTACTATGTGAAACTAGGCGAAATTCTAAATGTATTATCATTAGATAACCATGAGATTAATTTTTTTTTGTTTACACATCACAACCGTATACCAGGCTTAATTAGTATCTGGTATGAGCTCAAGGTATTATATTTTCACCGAGAACACCATCAATTCTTTTTATTTTTATATCTACACTAAAATTGAGTGTGAATTTTTTCTAGCCAACTTGCATGCAAAAAGTATATCAAGTGAGGATCTTTTGGTTCATTGTGAGGACAAAAAGCAAACTGCCGAAACATTGAGTGGCTATTTATGTTAGAGTCTAATGTCACGCGGACAAGAACACTCTCCATATAGTATATGGTAGACTTATGAGTTTGGTTAACCGAAATCGAATCGAGTAAACGATCAGTTTGGCGAACCGAACGAAAAATCGAACATGAATCAAAATCTTGCCGAATTGAACTGACTACTAAACCGATTTTAAACAAAAAAAAAGATTTTTTTTGAACCAATTGGTCCGAACAATTCTTTAAAATTCTTTTTCATCTCTTTTTGTTTTAAAATTCTATAAAACATTCAATATTTGATGATTACAAAAAATTACTATTTGATCATACAATAAATTTCTTATATACTATAAATTTTGAAAACACTTGCCAATGCTTGTCACACCATCACCTCCTTAAATGATGCATCATAAATCAAAGTTTATAAATAGTTAAATTAATCAATATAATAGTCACAATATTTTGCAACAAAATGACTCATTCAACTCATTTCCAATGGCGGTCAAAAAAAAAAAAATCATTTCCAATGTATGGTTATGCACATGTCCATGCACATAATCGATATAATCTATATATATAATTAGCAAGTTCTCTCTTCATCTAGGGTGTCCACCTAAGCAACATTATTGTCTTTACATTAAATTATATTTAAAATGTTCACTTAGTGCATACTTATGATACTTATAATTAATAGAAATTTTAATTAAATAAAAAACGAATTAAGTAAAATAAATGAAATTTTAAAATTGTAAAACAAAATACCAGGAAAATTTTATTAGTAATAACAATAATATAGTTCAACTTTTAACAGAAAAAAAAGTGATCATACTTCAAAGTTTTGAATGTGTTAATGAGTTTTAGAATGAAAGTAAAATTTCAAAGCATGGTAGAATAAAAAACAATTTATGTAACTGTATTTATAAAATTTTAGAGAGAAAAATAAAATTTAAAGTGAAACATTAGTTTTTAAGAACAATATACTACGAAGAGCTTTTATTTATTACTAAATTTTCACTTAAAGAAAAATAAAAGAATACTAAACTCAACTTAAAATTTTAGTAATACAAAATGTATCAAAATATATATTTGCAGATGAGATACAACATATATGTTAGTCAAATCTTCAACATTTAGATTTATCTTCAACTGTTGTGATTATAAGAGCTTGACCTCAATAATTTATATAGGATACGTTTTTCATAATTATTACCATTACGGTAAGAGATTTATTATATATATACCGCTTACGTTTAATTTATCAAAAGACAATAAAAAAGTGGTAAACAAATACTACACATACGAAGACGGCACGCATAATATTACTTTTTTATTTATATATTTGTATATTGTTACTAATTCTAAGTTACTTTTCTATAATTATTTTATTATAAAGTATTTTAGGTAATTTATTTAAATTTTTTTGTCACTTATACTATTTGAAAACTTTTGTCACTTATATTAAAAACATCTTTAATTATTCTTAACCTTCTCACTAATTTTACCACTAAAAGATTATTACCGGCTAATGCGTCCCATTGAATTTATATATTTTCATAAATATATATATATATATATTGTTTAAAGTTAGAGAATATAATTTTTTAGAAGATTATAAATGTTAAATTCTATTTATTTAAATCTTTGAAATCAATTCATTCTCTTTATTGAAAAGTAAACACATTTTTGTCAATAACATGCATAATGCAAGTTTATATGTAGGTAACACATCAACAACACTATCATAAACTTCTAAACTACAACTGTGATAGAAAAACAAATAAAATAAACACTTAAAATTTTGAAAACGAAATCATTGTTAAAACATAATATAGTACTAAACCCACAAAACATTTTCTAGTTAAAAAAAAATATGTGAGAAAAAATGAAATCTCGAAAAACCATCCTCTAATTATGAGGACCAACGAATACTATATATAAATAATACTAAACCGTATTTTACTTGCCATTTTTAAAAAAAAAAGTTATAATAACATATATTTGAAAAAAAATTGATTTCCTATACATGTATCTCAATTTTATTCTAAATTTCAAAAGTTATAAATTAAAACCAATATTGTATTTATTTAAGTTTCATGTTTTAAAGTTACAATTGTAGGGGACACTTTAAGATTAACAAAAGTTATTAAAGTAGGTAATTAGTTAACTTAAATGCAAATCACACATACAAAAAATATAAATGAAACAACATAATAGAAAAAAACATACTGATAGAATATTCGCGTAGCCCGAATACTCATTTAGTGCAAAATTATAGATAAAGATCATTTAAGTACAAAAACAATGTCACATGACTTATTCTCGAATCAAACAATAAGTACGTAGTTTAACTGCACTCTGGAGGAGCACCTTGAGGAAACCTTTTTTTATCGGTGCAATAATTGTAAACCATGTACTTTCTTTGTGCCCATTTCACTCTATTCTTGCCTTTGAAATCAAGTACTTGAGTGAACCATGAGGAATTCGCAGAGCATGATGATTTTCCATTAGCCCATACACATGCATCCACATTGTAGTTTCTGTAGAAAGCGGTGAAAGGAGCTTTGGACCAGTCTGTTTTCTCTAATCCTCCCCTTGTGGCCCAATGCTCGGCTTCCCAAAGGCTCGCATAGAGACGCATGGGTTGGTGCTTTGGGAACGGAACTCCAACTGACTCAGAGTTCTTGAATTCCCTAATCGGAATTCCATCTATTGTAAAACTGAAAAAGAAACAACAGATTAAAAAAAATGTTCGTTCATGAGCTCATAGCCTCAAAACATATAAGATGATACGATGTGCTAGGTACTAAAATTGATTCAAAGGCTGTACTTACATGACCCTTTGGGGATTCCATATGATGCAATAAGTGTGAAAGTCAACAGTTGGGTCAAACCATAGATGAAACTGTTGTTCTTTGTCTCCTGTGCCTTTTGTGTAAACATTAGTATGAAGAGTATATGGATGACCACTTATGTTTCCCAAGAACTCAAAATCTATCTCATCCCATGTAGTTCCAGGCGATTTCAGCTACACAAAGTCATCATAGAGCAAGTAGTTAGAATATAGGAAATCTAGTAAATAGCTAAATATGGCAAGAGTGTTATGAGATTGTATGTTACTTACATAAAATGTTGTAACTGTTCCAGCAGAGTTACCAGGGACAAGTTTCATTTGAACCTCAACTTTTCCATAAAGGAACTCCTGATGGGACTGGAAACCAGAACCAGAGAATTTGTCGAGCGAGAGAGAAAGAAGATTTCCAGTATTGTCGAGAATCTTTCCACGGCCATCACCCCAATGTATTTGAACGTCTTTGTGAAAGCTACCAGCATAGACGCTCACATATTGTGCCGCAAAGAGATAGACAATCAAGAACGCGAAACTTCTACCATTAAAAGATATCATTTAGTGGATTTTGAAAGAGTAGTTATACTATCTTAGATGGATCGGTGATGGGAAAATGAAGGTAAGGGACGTTAGTATATATAGGCTTTTGGAAATGAAAAGCAAAAAGAGATATATAGTTTTAGTGTGGTTGATAATATATTCATTCTTTGATATTTTATTGGTTATTTTAAAGTGAAACCAAGAAAATATAATTCCATTACTTATTAATTAATACAATGAGGTGCCGTCACGAAAAGAAAAATACAAATCGAGAAACACTAATAAAAAGGTATGTCACGTTTTTAATAAAGAGCTTAACTAGGGGATGCATATAATGTAAAAACAGTTTTTTTGTTACATAAAGTTTACAATCATTAAAAAAGAAAATAAAGAGCTTAACTATATGTTAGTTACATTATAATCAGGCCCACGTACTCGTAAAATGGTAACATACTAACATACAACTATGACTCTATGAGTGCCCTATGGATTGTTATATACTTTCCGACTATTTTGACCATAAATCATATTTATATTGAAAGCAATATTCACTCATTTAGATATTTGCTTTGCAAAATTTGTCGGTCAAAAACTGAAAGACAGAATCTAGTCCTTCCAATTTCCTCCAAATCAATTCATTTATTTATTTTTCTATTTCAAAAATATATATAACATTTTAATATTTCACCACATAGTACTGTTCGTAAAAAAACATTTGAATTAGCAAACTATATGTAAGAATATAGGTTACATAAAACCATTATAATTTTATCTTTAGACCATTAGATGATGTATAAACGTCTAGCTGTAAATTACTTATTTATTATATACATCATCTAATGGTCTAAAGATAAAATTATATGCCTTGGAAAAATCCTATTTTATTTAACCAAAAATAATAATCATATTTCACATTATAAACACAAATATGCACAAACACCGCAAAGAAAGATAAATTCACCGGAGAAGTTAACTCAACGTCTCGACTTGTATAGCATCTACCTTTTTTTGGGTTTAAGTCCTTTCCTTTGGTGTTTAGAGTTTCATTATTTTGATGTCTTTCGTTTCATATTTTCAACTCTGTACAGATTATGAAATCTATGAGGATTAGGAGAACTATTGTTCTTATAACTAGGTGTTACAGAGCTTTGTTGTGTTATATTTTGTCTTTGATAAGTAATATAAACGGGTATGAAGGCTTGTTAACATATGTTCTAAGAATTCACAGTTACCTTTGTGTTACCCATACTTCCGCTACGCTAGGCACCTACTCGTTATGGTAACACATACTTGATAAGTATCATATGGTTTGTTATAGTATCCGATATATGTTTTGCGATATACCTGCCGACTATTTTGACCATTAGGAAAGCATTATTCAATTAGATATTTGATTTGCAAAATTTTGTCGGTTAAAATGTTAAAGGTCTCCACTATCTCTTCCTAATCATTCTATGTATTATTTGTTTAAAAATATATTACAAGTTTCAACATTCTATTCATTAACAAATATATATATATATATATATATATATTAGAAGTTGTAATCTGAATTAGCATATTATGTTTAGGAACTAACAAACGAAAAATAGTGTTAATTATCTTATTCTAAATCTAGAAAACAAAAATACATATAATCAGACAAAAACATATGTTAAAACTTGTAATCTTTCATGACATAGTAGGATTGTGTACATAGCGGATATCTTGCAAGACACCAATATCCGTGAACTATGTTATTTAAAAAAAATATAGATTTAGATATCCAAAAAAATGGAATACAGGCGAATATCTAAATTCGCTTCGAGTAGAGAAAAAAAAATGAAAAAGCCATTACTTTTAAAATTAATATATATATAAACTAACAAATGAATAAGTGAAATCATCTAGCTTTCTACAAAAACAAATATAGAGAAAAACGGAAAACTGAAAGTTAAAACGGTGAAAAAGGAAAACAATGTTTTGTATTTAAATAAAATATTTAATAGAGAATAAACACTTCAATTGATTTACTGGCATAAACATTTATTATTTAATTAATATAACGTATTCCTTCATGTCTTTGTTATGCATTATTTCTAACCCTTTCACTTGTTAAATAGATATACACAAAATGTAAATAATATTAAAAATTTATGATATAATATGTATATATGTAACCTGCAAACCAGAGAATATCTTATCTTTTTAAATTGGCATTTGTGATTTCTTTCGTTTTAGATGAATACTATAAATTTTAGTATTTATTTTGCTAATTTTTTTTTTAATAATCATTTTTGCTAATTCATTATATCCAGACTTTGGAATCAAACTGAAGCGAATATAGCGGATTCGAGCCCGGATTCGAGCCCTTCCATATAGTGAGTGTTCTTAAAACAATTTATGAGTTAGCACATCATAAGTAAGAACCAACCAAATTAAAAGTAATTATTGTCTGGTTATCGAATTCTAAATTTATATTAACATTTTTAAGTACATTTGATATTGTAAGATATTATATAAGAACAAACTAGAAAGTTTATTAAATGTAAATATGGAATAAACAAATATCTATATTTATGTATTCAAACAACATTTACAATTAATTTTCTATTATCTCTATAACCAAACACAATTAAAGATTTTAAGATTAATTATAAATAAAAAATATTTAAATATTGTTCCACAATTAATAATATTGATATTTTAGAATATTTTGTTTAGATTTAAAATTATGATTCTCCTATCATCTTTTTGATTTTTTTTTGAATCATCATATAATACATAAAGTTAATAAAAATCTAAAAAACAATTCTACATATGTTTTTATTTGAATTTTTAAAAAGGACATATATTACTCAAGTAATGAAATAAAAAGAGTGTATTCAACTAACTACATCAACTAAATTTCTATGATTCAATATTATATTATAAATAAGACCAAAATGAATCTAAATCCAAGTGAGCAGGAAACTTAACTTAATAAGCAACCAAATTTTAAAATTTTCTATCCGGTTTAATTCGTTTATTTAGTTGAACCGTTTAATTATATCAGATATAATAAATTTTAACATTTTGGAAAGTTTTAAATATTATTATTGATATATTTAAACTTATATAAAATTTAAAATATCACGGGACGGGTTATATAGCAGGACGGGGTTATATGGCGAGACGGATTTGGATCCACATTAATATAAACTTAAAATATCATTAACTTAGCGCTACAACACGGGTAAATCTTCATTTTATTATTTTGTTACCATTACTAATATTAAAATATCAGACATGTCGATTAAGTTGATTCAATTGCGTAAACAAAAATTGTCTCGCAGTATACCGCGAGTTAAATTTTAGTCTATAAAACAAAAATAAATACACACATTACGCATAGTTAATGTTTCTTACATTATTATGAAAGAATAAAAATAAAACGTAAAATAAATCGATGGAAAAAGATCTGACGAAAAAAATAATGTTCATAGTTGAGAAATAGTAATCCCCACCAAAATGATATTTACCTAACTAAATATCTCAAGATAAAAGGTTACATTTTCAGAGACAAACCAATTCATTAGTGATCAGTCTAACTGTTTTTCTTTTTCCTTTTGTCAATCTAATTGTTCTCACTCACTTATAAAAACATTTGGATCCATTTTAAGCCCAATTTTAGTGATATAAAAATGTACATAATATTGCTAACATTCTTATTTTTGTTATTTTAATTTGTCTATTGAATTTCACATTCTTATCCCAAAACATTTTCTGACGACCAGTTTTGCGCGATATGAATGTCGTTGAAGTCATGGAAAACACCACAGAGCATACCCGAAATTAGTCCAAACTCTCTTAGCAAAAATCCCAACGGCTGGCCGCCGAAAAACGTCCACAATACTTATTATTGGCCATGTTAACGGGAGAAGGGTGTTTTATAAATCAGACTATCAATGGTTACAAACCTTATGAAGCAAGCGTTCATCTTCGTTTCATATTAATTTTTTTTTTTTTTTTTTTTTGATCTTTGGTTAATGTTTTAGAAACCTTAGATTACCTCCAATGGAGGTTCTAATGGAGGTTCTAATGGAGGTTCTAATAGAGTTTTTTAGGAAAATTATGCAAAAAATAATTCAAAAAGAAAAAAAAAGCTAAGAACCGGTCCTAATTAGAGAGTTTGTAGAATGGGTTAGAACCCCATACGTGTCAATATTGTGTTGGTTAAATTTTTTAGAGAAAAAGAAAAAAACTCTCCATCTTTCTTTCTTCCATCGTCGATTTTTTCTCTCTCTATCTCTCTTGCTTGAGACGGCGATGGCGAGAAATAAGGAAGCGAATCGAGATCAAAGAATAAAGGAAGAACAACGAGCTGGATGATGTCAGTATGGAAGAGCGGGTACAAGCCGGTGGTTGACGGAGTTGGGAGTCGGCGGCTAAGAGAAGACGAGATGATTGAGATATGCAAAGCTAAGAGAGAGGAGAGCTTCCTTAAGAAGAGGCGCGAGGGTCTTCCTCTGCCGTTTAACTTCTCAGAAGGTCCGATTGCTTTGATTCTCCATCTGATCGATTTTGGTGTCTCAGTTGTTATTGGTATATTGCATGTTTTCATCTGAAACTTTCTTTTGATTATATATTGTTGCAATTTCGGACCGCTTTTGTAATGGATTATTCTCACTTTCCTTATTTCAGCCCTAATTTCGGACCGTTTTGTAAAGGATTCTTCTCGCTTTTGTAAAGGTACTGAGTTTAATCCTTTTTGTTTCATTAGTGTCATCCCTAGTATGTGGTTAGGCGTCTTAATAACAACAGTTTAGTGTATGTTTCACGCATTAGAACACAATCAACTTGCAATTTTGAGTTGTGACGAAAACGATTTCATTTTTAAATGTAGTGATGTCTCACACAGTCGACTCAGTGGAGATATTCCTGTTAATGGTTCCTTCTCCTTGTTCACTCCTATCAGGTTTGATGATCTTGTCCCTAGTTTTATTGCCGATGGTCTGAAAATAATCTGCAGTTTTGCCAATAAATTTGATGTTTAGGTAGGAGTAAAACTAAGCCATGAATGCTTAAGTCTTTTTGCGATTTGATGTTTGCTAGCTGCATAGAATCTGACCGCTTTTAATTATCCCTGCAAGTTGGTGTTAGTGATTTTTGTGATCAATGCTTGGGTGTGTTAGTGTATTATCTGATGACTAATATCATGCTTGGTTGTTTTAGTTTTAGTTCAAGTCATTGATTGCTAAACTTCCACCCGAAACTTTAAATACACTCACACCAACTTTAACTCTCCTTTTTAACTCCCACCCGAAACTTCTTGGTTTTTAAACCTCTTTTTAACTCTCCTTCTAAACTTCTAGTTTATGTTATGGATTCATATAGTGAATCTTCTAGCTTTTTAAACTTATTAAACAGTCAACAACTAAACAGTCAACCCCCAAATCAAAATCTGAGTTTTTCACCAAGTATAGAACTTGGATCATCGGAGATCCCTGTTTTTAGTACACAATGGAGTGATGATCCAAACCTAGATGCACCCACAGTTGATGACCGTAAAGAAAGACGGAAATGGTCACCAACAGAAGACGTGGTGCTCATCAGTTCTTGGTTGAACACCTCCAAAGATCCGGTTGTTGGGAATGAGCAAAAAGCAAATGCGTTTTAGAAACGCATAGCAGCCTATTTTTCATCAAGTCCAAAGCTTGCTGGTCTAAAAAAGAGAGAACCAAGTTACTGTAAGCAAAGGTAGGAGAAGATTAATGAGGGTGTATGTAAGTTTGTAGGCTGCTATGATGCTGCAACAAAAGAGAAATCCAGTGGGTAGAATGAGAATGATGTTATGAAAATGGCTCACGAGATATACTTCAATGATTACAAGGTCAAGTTCACCCTTGAGCATGCATGGAGGGAGCTTCGCCATGATCAGAAATGGTGTGGATCTTCTTCTACTAAAGATATTGGAAGGTCAAAAAGAAGAAAGTGTGATAACGAATCCGCACAGTCATCAACCTATGTGCCGGGAGAGGAGGTTTCAATGGTTCGGCCTCTTGGTGTTAAGGCAGCAAAGACCAAAGCTAAGAGGTCTATGAGCAAGCCAACGACTGTGGAAAAAAGCAAGTTGCTTCCGGAGTTTGAGAGAATGTGGGAGATAAAGCAAAATGACATGGCTTTGAAGGAGAAGCTTAGCAAGCATAAATTGCTTGATAGTCTACTTGGAAAAACAGAACCACTTAGTGAAATATAAATTGCTTTAAAGAATAAGCTAATTAATGACATGTTGGCAAGTTAGTGAGAGTTTGAGCCTATGTTATTGTGTTTTATGTGTTTATGTGTTTAAATGTTTGTAAGTTTACTATATGTAAGTTTATGTGTTTCAATGAGTATGAATTTGCTATATGTAAGTTTAATCGAGTCAACTGCTGAGATGCTTTATGAATTGATCGAGTCAGCTGCTGAGATACTTTATGGAGTAAACAAATCTTTCTACCCATTTGCATATCTTAAACATTCTATAAAAGATGCACCGCTTGATTCTATTTGGTTTTTGCAGTTTTTGAATTAATCTCAACTGTAATAAACAGGTGGAGGAGACGATGGAACGTATGAGGAAATGGGGAGGGAGTGAGACGACATCAAAGGATGTAATTGCGTGATTGATGTTTTTTTGTTAAGCTTAATAAAAAATGTAACTATCACTTTTTTGTTGTTTTTTTCATTGGTTTGGCACCAATTGCTCTATTTTGGCTGTTCAATCTGTGATCTTCTTCTTCAATACAAGAAACTGTTCAATCTGTGATTTTAATAGAGCAATTCTCGTGATCTTTATATATGTATGGTATTTAAATGATCTTTCTTGTATTAAAGAAGAAGACAATTCTACTAAGAAGACTACAATGATTTGTATTTCTATTTTTATTATGCTTTTGTGTCATGGTTGTTTAAAATTTTATGAAATATAATAATTTTTAAGTTTTATAAAATATAAAATGTTTAAAAGGGTAAACAAAATAAATTCTACTAAAAATATTATAATTTCAAAAATAATGTTTTTTTTTATTTTTAAGGACTTCAAGTGGAGTTCTACATACAATTTTAATTATTCTTAAATGGGTTCTTAACTTAAAATTTTTAAAAATTTATAATTGAACTATGCTTAAGAACCCATAAAAAGTTTTTAGCATTGGAGGTGCTCTTAGAACATCTCCATCGGAGAGGATGAGGAAAGGTATGTCACAAAATTTTATTAATAAAAAAAGTAAAGTTGGAGAGATAGACAGAAATCGTATCTCAAATGAGAAACTTTTTTTTTTTTGTGACACATGTCACATATACAGCAATTCAACTATTAAAAGAAAATCAAAAAGAAATTATATAATTAAAATAATTTTTTTTTTTTTTTTTTAGAAACTCTCATCGTTTTAACGAATGGAGGTGTTCTTATGACATAGTGTCGTAGAAAGAAACTAGAATGCAACACTTGCTTTTATGACTTTTGTATTCTCTTTATTTTTTGGTACTTTTCTGTTCGTAATATTATTGCATATTGAGAGTGGAAAAAAAAGTTTAACAGTCATTTATTAACACAAGAAAGAGTTTAGGTCAAAGAAGACTGTCTGTACGAGACGGCAATCTCTTGAAGAAGTTACTTGGCAGAGAAGGTAACTTGCTTCTAAACTTTGGGTGCCTTAGATAGTATAGCCCACTAGCCAATGATATTGCTTTAAACGGCATTGCGTAAAGGACCACCGACGCAGCCAAGCAGAACAAGATGAAGAGGCTTGTAGCCCTGGGGTCTCGCCAACTCAAAAGTGACTGAATTCTCTCTCCCTGAGCTGCAATGTCTCCAACAACAGTTTGGATCCTACCTGCCACACTTCTGAGCCGGTCATACCTCAGCCGCACCAATTCTTGTGACCTAGACGTTGGGAATGTGTCAAACTCTTCATCGAGCTCATCTGGACCAACAGCCTCGGCCCATGAGAGCTTCATATCCATGTGAGGAGGGTGTCTCGGCCTGGATCTGAAGTTCCACAATCCGATGAAGAACATGTAGAGGAACATGGTGGGCAAAATCAGTTCAGGGTACATGACCAAAATGAAGAACAAGACATTGACCAGAACCGACGTAACCGGGTATCTCCAGTTGCAGACATCTTCAAGCCACTTCCCGACCAAGAAATAACTTGAGAGAAGCGACATTATGCGAAAAAAGTTGGCTTTGCTCCTTCTCATGCTCCATAGATGAGAGTCTACATCCAGCATGTACTCGACGACCTCTTTCCTAAGCGGCGGCTCAGCTCGGCCAAGGCGGGTTGCAACAATGTTCATGGCTTGGTATCTTAAGCCGTCTACTTGGTTGACCGTGAAAGGGAAAAGATAGTGCATTTTGGGGAGAAGCGGGTGGCCATAATTGTAGATTATGTTCGCTAAAGAGAGGGTCGTAAAACGAACAGATATCTGGAGGTCGCCTGTTTTTTTGAGGCCGTGCGGTTGAAGAACAAGAAGCGGAAATGAATGAGTGTAGATCTTGTGAGCTTCTAGTGTAGACAGCCTAATTCGAACCTGTTCCAAGCGTTTCAAACCCACAAAGTTAGAAGTGAAACATAATGCATATCACGTATGACTACTGACTGGGGTACGTAGAGGTAGCCATAATAACCAAACCGAGCTAAACTGCTATCTTTTAAACAAAAACCAAACCAATTTTTTAACCGAATAGCAAAAAAAAAAAAAATTAAAACCAAATCGAAACTGAATAAATTAATTTTAAAATTATCAAACTATAACAAATTATATACTAAAAGGTCATATTGATTATTCTAAATTATATATAATACTAATTTTTTTTTTTACTTATTTGTATCGATATTTTCAAACCAAATCGAACCAAAAAAAAAAAAAATCAGCTCTAGTTTCAGAAGATGCAAATTGTAAAAATGGAACCAAAAGGTTTAAAAGATAATGGCCACCCTAAGATTATAGACAGAAAGAGATCACCTTTCCGATTCTTGCATCTTTAGAATCTGCCGTTCCGGAGTGTGCTGAACCCAAATGACTATTGTCGAAAACTCCGAGAGTGATGACAGTACAAGGATCATATACTTCCCATGTATATTGCTCGTTCCATCTAGGATTTAATGTGTCAAGAATGGTTCTGGTTCTCACCCATTTTTGCCCGTACTTAGCCACACAATACGCGTTTGTGCTTCCTCTACCGTCTTTCAACTTCATCGGCACCAACCCTTTTGCTCCGAGAATCCCGATCTCTAACATTCCCACCGGCTGATTCCACAGCTGTCTAGCCGTAGGTCTTGTGTCGCTTATGTACATTGTTGACTCGTCCATCACATGGTAGCCTCCTTCAAGACAGATTCGTAGGTGAATCCGGCTCGAGAACTTATGTTCCTTCCTTCTTGAGTCTGGCTCAAGAACTCCAGTACCGTACTTATCAAGATTGAACCAGCGAGAATGAACTGGACGGTGGTCTAACCGCTTCTCAAACACGTTCATCGGAAGGCTGATCTTGCCAATCACTTCATCTTTGGAGGTGTGAACGCGGTCTTCCACGGATATCACTAGCTGCTCTTCAAATGGCTCAGCAACAACAAAGACAAGATCTTCATTCCAGATTGGATTTGTGGTCTTCATGGGACAGATGCTGGTCTTGAGGGTTTGCATTCCGACATTGGCTTTGACGAAAACATCAGGAAGCCGGTTTCTATCACTCGGGATCATGTCTTGAGCTTCGATAACATTGACTCGTAAGTACCACAGCTTAGGAGAGACATATACCTTGGATCTGATGTTGAACACGCCTTCTCCATGAACAGAAGCAGAGTCGGCATGCCATGCTTCAGAAAAAGCTTCATCGGCTTGAGTTCCCATCCAGACAGCAAGCATTATCTCTCCTTGTACTACTTTGCCTTCTCCTCTCCAATCTTCTAATCGGTACCACTGCGGAGCCAAAGGGCTGTTTGGTGGAACCCTTGTTGGGATCTCGTTCAGATCAAACATTACCTTTCCAAGAATATCATCTCGACCTAGCGTTTCCTTGTCCTTCACGAAAACTTCAAGAACCGATGATTGAATCCGTTCTTTGGTAAATGCAAAAACTTGGTTCCATTCAGGAAGAGTAGTTTTCCTATCAAAATGTTTTGTTCTTCCCTTGTAGTTCCCAAGCTTGACCTCCACGTAAGGATCACAGCCGCCAGTGATTGAACCAGGTGGAAGTTCTTTAGCTCTAACAACTCGTACATAGAGATAAAACATCTGTTCCACAAGGTCGTATGTGCCCGTAAATCTCTCTCCACCATTTGGGTTTGGCCATCTCTCGCCAAGATCCAGGTTCATGTCTTTCACCTTAAAATCATCTAGGTCAGTGTCACCATATGATTGCAAGTGGTTGGTGTTTTGAGGGTGAAGCTGGTTAGCTCCACGAGACAGCGGTTTCTTGGCTTCTTGCGGGTTTTCACGAGACCGCAAGCGAATGGAATGCATTGGTGCTGGCCGAGAAAAAACTTCTTGTCTATGTAGTTTTTGAACTGGTTCTTTAACTTCTTCACTCTTTTTGCCTTCCACACACTCGCTGGCACAATCAACAAGATCTTCTTGGTCTGCTGATGCAAAACTCTCTAGAGAATCTTCTGTTTCAGAATCAGTAGTATCTTCTTTTGTTCCAGAAGCAGAGGCTTGTGTTGGGCTGGTGTATGGCTTAGAAGGAAAAGGAGGAGTAGAGGTTTGGTCTTGTTCGGATGATGAAATGTAGAATTTGAGACCAATCTCACCTTTAACAGAAGAGAGAAGCCATTTCTTCTCCAACGTGAAGCGCTGGTACACTTGGTCGTCCTTGTAAACAATATTAGAGAGAGGAATCTTGACTCTACCGAGGAAACTTCGACCGGGAACTGGTCTTCTTTCGTGGTAAACAGAGACTTCAATGTGTTGATTGTGATGGCTTATCACACTTTGATCGTAATCAAAGTATAGTTTCTGGTTCCAAACAGGGTTAAGGCTTTTAGGTACGGTTCTTGTTTTGCTCAACTGGTTAAGGAAATCAACTTCTACAAAAGGACTTGCTGAGCCTTGGCCATCTCTGGGCATAAGATGTTGAGCATCAACCACGTGCACGACCAGTTTGGTGGTGTTTCTCATGGTGGGTTTCTTGGTTTCTTGGGGTGCAAGGGAGATTTAAAAGGAAAAGAATCTTGAGGAGAGATGCCTAATTGTGGAAGAAAGGTATTTATTCTGATTAAACTAAGCACGAAAGAAGCTTGTTTATAAGTTGAAGTAAAGAATGTGATTATGAAGAAGCTGCTTTTGTCTCTCATTGAGCTACAAGTTTTTGTAGGATTCTCCTTTTTTTTTTTTTTACAGGAAGATGAATTTGGAGGAAAAGTATAAAGCTGCAAATGATTACAGGTCGAGCAATTGCGGGAAAAAGGCTTTATTTTTTTTTTGCTTCTATGCAAAGCTCAAAGCAAACAATCCTTTTGCATATGGTAATGTATAATTTAATTTATATACAATATCACCTTTTTAATTATAAAACAACTTTCGAACTTTATACTAAATAAATGTGGGTAAATTATAATATCGATGTAGATAAATTTCCTATACAAGGACGACATGTACCAAATAAAACCCATCTTGCCATTTGGCCGCATTTTGAAATAAGGAAAAAAATGGATATGTGCTAAGTAAAAAGTAGGTGCTATACCACGGAATTTATCTAAAAAGTGATTAAATATCAATTAAATAATAAAATATTAAATATGGAATATTGTTGTGTGTAATACTAAACTTAATTGGTGTCAAAAAATATAAATGTAATAAACTAATGTAATTTAAAACTAAAATGATTGTAGCTAAACCCTAAAACTAATTTTTTTGGTTAATCATTATTATCATCTTTTGGATTTTGTAATTATTTTTCTTATATGGAAAAATTAAATACATTTCACAATAATGTAAATATATGAAAAAACTATAAATGGGGTTTTCTGTAGCTTAAAGCTATAATAAGAAAATATGAATAATGTTACCAAAAATAATATATGAATTTGTAGCTAATAATAATTATCGTTTTTTTTTCAAACAATAATTATCATCTTTTGGATTTGTAAACATTGTTCTTATATAAGAAAATATAACACACTTCATAATAATGTAAATATATGAAAAATTTAGAAATGAAGTTTTTCGTAGTGTAAAGCTATAATAAGAAAAATATTGATACTGTTGCCAAAAAGTAATTTGTAAATCTGTGTGTATACATTCGAGATTTAGTCAAAAAATGTTTTTGGTCAATATTTTTTTCTTTCTCATCACCAGTAATAGTTATTAAAAGTAATACATAGGAGGAGTTTAAGTATTTATATATTTAACAAAGTATGTCAATTTAATTTATTTTGAAATTAATAATTTTAGTGGAATATTAAAATTTTCATCATTTATTTTATTTTCTATTTCCATAGTTTACTTTTTATATAATTTGGAACCAGTTATAGTAAGGTAAAATGGTAATATATTACAACAAATATGTTATTTTCATATTATCTATTCGATAAACAAAAATAAATCTTTCAAATTTTTATTTGTTATAAAATATTCAATTTATTTAGTCAAATAGGGGTGGGCGTTCGGCTACCCATTCGGGTTCGGATCAGGTATTTTGGATTTTCGGGTTTAGAGATATAGGACTCGTTCAGGTATTTCTAGATTTTGGATTCGGATCAGGTTCGGGTTGGGTATTTCGGGTTCGGATTCGGGTTACCCGAAATTTCTAAATATAAAATTTTTTGTATCCAAATGTATCTAAACTACTCGAAAATATTGAAAATATCTAAAAATCTCAGAGTATTTTTTTATCCGAATTCACTCAAAAGTAATATAAATACCCAAAAATATCCAAAATATCTAAAAATCTAAATATTTTGGACACTTAGTGAAACAACCGAACCCATTTTTTTTTTTTTAAATTAATTAACTAATATCTCCATAAATATTAATTAATTATCACAATTAAAAATTATGCCAAAACCAACACTAACTAACCCTCCAACACAAATTCAATTATCATAAATAAATTATCCAAAATTTAACCAAGATAAACTAGCAAAATTAACCAACATGCACTAATCGCCAAAATAAAACAAGAACAATAACCGACAACACCACGAAAACGAGACCCTAGATCATCGTCTCTTCCTCGCCATGATTCCACGTTCATACATTATCTTTACCTGCACCATAAAGAAAGAGATGCATAAGTATTATCACAAATACTTAGTGAAGCGATCCTCCCATCTACGAGCTATACACAAAAGCACATTAAGATCACAAACCAACACATAAATCATGAAACAACTCAAACCCATGAACGATCAGCCAATTGACATAACCAAACCTAGGAACTCAATTCTGGATCTATCAAAAATTCAGCCTACACATCACAGAAAACAAGTCAAATAATCTCAATCGCTTAGATAAGCTCATGGTCACGCACTCACCTCGAAACAAGGATGATTTTCGAACCAAAAACAACAATCCCACAACCAGCAGTGACTTTCCACTCGCTCACAGTAGCCCAACTCACCCTACAGCCAACCACAACAACAAAACAACTTTCAACCTAAACTGGACAAAAACTGGAAAAATAACAGAAACGATCTGTCTCAAAGATTGAGTCACAAATCGAAATCTAACCGTCCAAAACCAATCTGCACCGTTGAAACCCAACCCCTAGATTTCCTGGAGCTACCCTCCAAATTTCGTGATGATCCGATCAACGATGAACGCACGAACTCACTTTGAATCCACGTTGGTCCAAAATCGCGTCTGAAACAGAGCACCTTACGAGAACACGAATAACTCTTATAATATTAACTCAAATCCAGATCCGCAAAAAGGTACATCTAGGTATAAGACTTAGCTACAACTCCATAACTTTTCGTTACCTTTGGAGATGATCTGCTAGATCGAACCCTTTTTCTACCAAACCCTGTCAGTTCTGTCTCTTTCTCCCTTCACCAAAGGTTCAGCCTCTCCCTTTCTTTTCTTTGCAGAAAGCGCCAACTGCAGAAAGAAGAGGCAGCCACCAACATTAAAAGGCAAGCCTAAGGTTTTTGGTTTAATTAGCTTTAAACCGGGCTTTAACTAAACCGAAAATTAATTAAACCGACCTTTGGTTTAATTAATAATCTGATTTTTCGGGACACGGGTGTTACACTTAGATTATTACAAATATAATTATTACTATGTACTTATATTGTAGATATGTTCGGGTACATGTTTGGGTTCAGATTCGAGTCGGATTCGGGTTCGGATTTTCGGGTCCTGAAGTTTAGAACCCGTTCGAATATTTTAAAATTTCGGGTTCAAATTCGGATCGGATTTTTCGGGTCGGATTCGGATCGAGTCATCGTATTCGGATATTATACTCACCTCTAAGTCAAAACTTCGTAAATCCTCTCATAATTGTTTTAGTATATATATTGCGTATCTTATTAGATAGTTATTAACTAGGAACAAGATATACCTAGATTCTCTATACTCATGTACAATGTATATTGATTACTTAACGAATAAAAGAGGCCCAAATAGTTTTACATTCTCTTACATGGTATCAGAACCTTAATCTAGGCTCATTTTTTTCTGTTTGTGAAATGTTTTGTGAAACACCCCTTCTCTTTTTATCATTTTCTATTTCTACCTGCCAACTCTCTTCCTTTTATCTCATTGTTTCGCGATGGCTGACACCACTCTAGCTGCGTACAAAAAATCATTCGGAATCACTCATATTCGCGCCTATATTTTCGTCACTCTTGACTTGAATAAGTTGAACTACGAGGTGTGGCGTGAGTTTTTCGAGACTCTCTGCCTAAGCTTTAGTGTCCTTGATCACATCGATGGATCTTTGACAACGACTCCAATGACCGAGAAAAGGTGGAAGGAACGTGATGGACTTGTTAAGATGTGGATATATGGAACCATAACTGATTCACTTCTTGACACCATCATTAAAGCCGGGTGCACAGCTCGAGACTTATGGATTTCCCTAGAGAATCTCTTTCGTGATAATAAGGAGGCTTCAGTTTTAAAATGAATTGCGCACAATGACGATTGGCGATCTTTCTGTACATGAGTATTGTCAAAAGTTGAAGTCACTTTCAGACCTTTTGACAAATGTCGACTCTCCCATCTCAGATCGCGTTCTGGTCATGCACTTACTCAACGGTCTGATAGAGAAGTATGATTACATACTCAATGTAATCAAACACAAGTCTCCATTTCCTTCCTTTACTGAAGCTCGCTCCATGTTGCTTATGGAAGAGAGTCGTCTCTCCAAACAAAGCAAGCCATCCGTAAGCAACACATATAACCCCTTCTTGCCAAATGTCTTGTTACGGTCCCTAGTCAACAAGAATATCACAATAACATGAACAACAACTACAACAACAAAATGGAACACAATTCTGGTGGGAAAAACAATTGTGGCAATGGTAGTAGTTGTGGTGAGTACAACAATAATAACAGTTGGTTGAGTACAACAATAATAACAGTTGGCGATACAACCCTTCAACTTGGATTTACAGTCATCCTCAATGCGCATACCCGTATCCTCATGGTGGACCACGATTCTTCCATAACCAAATGTACCCTCCGCAACAACTGCCACTTTACATGCCAATCACATCACACAAAATGTCACCAACCAGTATAACTGGGGCATACAATTCGTACCTACCTGGTGATGCTAATGTGAATTATATCCCGGTATCCATGAAAGCACAACCGACGTTCATGCCATCTCATGCATTTAGGTCCATGCCCCTCTCGAATCCCACCGAAGAGACATTGGTACATTGGTACCAGAGACATAAACGTTACGTCATAACTAGGTACTCTACATATTTTTCTAATTCGAACATCATTTCTTAACTAATTCTATGTTATTAATCATATACTTTAATTTGTTACTCATTTTAGTCATGGTATTCTTCCTTCTTCTTCCGAGTTCCTCATTTTTTAATTAATGTTTTTGTTTGTTTATCAGTCATTAAGAGTCTTGTCTCGGTTTGCTGGTTTGTTAATAACAATGATTGTACCACTGAATTTGACCATTTGGTTTTTATGTTAAGGATAGTCATACCAGGACCCAATTACTTTGACGTGACAGCTTTGGACCTTGTACTCAGCGACTCCATCTACTACTCTTTCTCTTTAAGGTTTTCTTTGCTTGTTCTCAGGTAACATACTTTGGCATCATATGTTGGGTCATCCGAGCAACTTTCTTTAGCAATCTCTTCATTATTTGAGTTTATTTCTAATAAAACGACCGATATGATAACATTGTGTCATGCGCGTCAAATGGATTAACATGTTCATATCCCATATTTTCTTCTTTTTATAAAACTGATGTACCTTTTTTAAGTTATTTATTCTAGCAATTGGACCTATATGATAATTAATAATTGTGGAATAAAATATTATCTTCATTTTCTTGATCAGTATCTTTATTCCATTTGAGTTTATTCACTCCATCGAAAAAAAATAACACGTTTGAAAAGTTTCTAACTTTTGAAGCCTATGTTTAATACCAATATAATGGAACAATTAAAATCCTCCAATATGACAACGAGAGAAAGAACACAAACTGGGAACTGCTAAATTTTTTAGGGCAACCGGTATGGAGATATGCTTCTCACGTCCATACACTTCACATCAAAATAGACAGTCTAGTGCATTTTAAGCACACAATCAACTACGTGGTTCGTACATCGTACTCTCCTCCTACAGACCCGAATGCCTGATTATTTTTAATCCCACTACACGGTGGTTCATGTTCTCAATACCTTATATTTCTCTTCTATTCAAATCAAATTCTTTTATGCGTCTTTTTGATAAACATGTCTCATATTTTCACCTTGGTATTTGAATGCTTATATATTCCTCAAACGTTTTCTGCTTTGCCTCTCAATCTTGCTTCTAGTGAAATCGTGCGTGTTTCTTGGGTTAGCCGTCACAACACAAAGGTTACCGTTGTCGTGAGATTACCTCTCGAAAGATCATCATCCCTCGACATGTTGATTTCGCCTATGTCGATCACACCAACTCTTTAGCCAACACGTGTTCATTGCCACCTCATGGTCAGTCGCAGCAAAGGTGGGATCTTTGAGCATTGTCAATATATGTTCTACTTCTCATGTGCATGCCACAAAAAAATTCAAAGTGGAAAATTTCTATGCAGCTGAAATTTGATGCTATTATTTAAAATATAACATAGATGTTAAGTTCTTCAACCTGCTACTATTAAAGTTTTCTTAATATGGCTTTTTGATCACAAGTTTAATGCGAAAGGCATAATTGTTTGTTACAAAGGTGCAATTGGTCGCAAATGGGGAAGTCACTATGGTTTAGCGTCAAATGTGGCAAGTCATTGGCTCCGCCAGTGGTCACGTTGACCCCAAATCGTGTCGCGTTTTAGATGGTATACTCTTTAACAACTAGCTTCTTCTACTTCGATGTCAAAAACAAAATCTTTCATGGAGTTTCCAAAGAGTAAATATCATATCTTTATAAATTGAGATTCTTTAGCGGTAGCCGATCCTCTGTTGTGAGGGACTAGGTCACTAGGGCTTGTTGTTATAGCGTTGGCGGACCTTTCTGTAAATAGTTAAACACTTTCCAACATTTTATTGGATCCTTCCAATCATTATCCATGTTTTTTAGTAAACTGCCTAAAAGTTTTAGACAACATCTTTCAAACAACTATCTATATGGTTTTGACATATGTCAAATACTAATTGACCGACAAATTTATTTTACCCAACACATTATTAGGAGTTCATCAAACTAATCCAAAAGCAAGAAATGAATGCTATCATGAATAATAGCATTTGAGGACACACCGTTGGGTTCAATAATTTGTAGGTGTTGCATTCAGATAAGCTCCCGCCAGTGCAATGAAGTCATTGATGTGTTCAGCGAAGAAAGTGGCTCATCGACAAAAAGAAAAATTTCAGACCTATACCTTCTATGTTCTTTAAGTTGATTGTTATTCAAAGATCATGTAAACAATTTTCAAAAATAATAAAATTACTAGACAGTTAAAAAAAAGAAAAAAAAAACTTTATATATGTAAAAACAAACTTCATGAATTTTAAAAGAACTATCACCTTTTTTATATTAATTTCGGAAATTCATCTCATTTCATAAATATGTAAAATTATTCCCAGATACGAAAACAACAAGGATTTGAATTTGTTGGAGGTTAAGGGACCGATTCAAATGACAAATATAGAGCAACCTCACTATCAACGATCCAATGTATGCCTCAGACCAATAATCATCTTCCGGAAAACACGATGTCATGACTCAGATTGACTAAAGGTGTATGCAACACGACAAATCCTAAGTAATTTTCACGTTCTTCTATGTCCTCGTTGCGAGTTTGGAGGACCGGCAACAATAAACCAGCTTCTGCTTGCGAAAATGCTAAAAGCTCAGTTGAGAATGTCGTCTGTTGCGTTCCATCAAAGCAGATTTATGTTTCTAATAACATCCCAGTTTGGAACATTGTGGGGAAGATGAAGTATCAGATTCAGTTGACTGAATTTAGATGGAGAACTCCATTTCATGCCGGAAGCTCAGGCTGCTACAGTTAGATGCAGAATGTGATCTTTAACACTCACACCCTCTGCAATGTCTTGTTTTGGTTCCACTGTAGCAAAACGTGTACCCGACTCACTACTAAAACAGCCGTTTATGCTCTTCAACTACATGACAATCAGACTCGTATCCAGATATCAGATTATTGTCTGACTCTTCTTCTTCTTCTGACCAAACCGGATAAATTGTCTTGATATTATTCTTCCCCAAATCAGTCTCAACAGATTTCTGATACAGTCCCCGACTTCTATCAAGAAACCCTTCATTCATCATGTTTGCGAATTTTTCCCTGATTTCAACGAGAGGATGCTTTTCAATGAGATGCCGCCTATCATATGCTTCTCTAAGGATCACTGTCTGTGTATCACATTTCATAGAAATGTAGAATATACCCGGGTGACGCTCAAATACTTTGGTAAACTTCTGGGGAAGTGCAAACGGTTTACGAAGATTGCTAACGTTTTGCCTCTCCGTCTTTTTCCCAATTGTTAGATGAAGAAGTTCGTGAAACACTCCGACATTTCTCTTCTCAGACAAATCAGTTCTTGGATCCAAATGAGATGCATCGACATAAGGTGACGTATAAGGGAGTCTCTGCCATTCTTGGAGCCACTCCATGCTCTTCCTCTTCAATCCAAACCCTCTCGTAAATTTCACCGGGAAGGCCATATGATCATTATTTCCAACGTCCTCTCTTAGTAGCAGTTGAGAAACAGCAAGGCTATCATCCCAATGTATCAATTTTAAACCAACAAGGTCGCTAGACAACTTCACCAAACAGAACAAATCTGGGTGCTTAGGAATCAATGAATCTCGATAATCATACGGCAACCCCAAATCCCATCTGAGATGATCAATGGAATGTAGAGGAAGTGTTCTTTCACACGTAAGCATAAGAAGTTTACACAACCTCACTAGAACATCCTCTTTATTCACCCGTAAAACATCAGCTTCTTCACCATAAAGATCCGTCGCCTCACGCGTTAAACCGAAGCAAGGAACACGAGTACCTGCACTATCCCAATAACAATGCTCCACAAAAATGTTGGGATATCTCCGGATAAAAGCGGAAAGCTTAAGATCTTGAGGCAAACCGAGCTGACCGCGGTGAGGCAAAAGCTTAAAGATGGGTAGTTTCGAATCAGGAGAAGACGAAATAACCGAAACAAGATTACAAACAGCTTTAAGATGCTTTTCACGAACCACAACAGCATCAAGTTCTTTATCTTTCACCCATTTCAACTTTACGTTAACTAAACCACATCTCTGCTGAAAAAAATCAAACCTTTCTTTGCATTTACACAAACTAGTAGACAAATTAACCCTCCCCTGCAGCAACCATCGCATTGTAACGAAACCCTAATACCTATAACCTGCGTACAATAGCCCAGCTTAAAGTTTCGAAATTTACAGCTAAATTGGTCAAAGTTTTCATCTTTTATGTAAAATTGGAGAAATTGTTGAGGTATTATGGAAATAAGCGACAAAAAAATGGAAATTTTAGGACTATGAACAATTGAAATTAGACGATTTAATATAATA
Organism: Turritis glabra; assembly: GCA_900406565.1. NCBI lineage: Eukaryota > Viridiplantae > Streptophyta > Magnoliopsida > Brassicales > Brassicaceae > Turritis > Turritis glabra. Next base: position 3,812,968 of record OVBN01000231.1, read on the forward strand.
ATACCAATCTAAATCATCAAAAGCATGTCAAAATGTGAAAAATTTATCAATTGACTTATTGTTACCTGCAAATTTTCCGGTCATAGCTCGGTGAGACGAACACAGTCAGTGCGCAACGACGGCGAGTTACAGAGACGACGGTTACTATAGTTCTACTCTGTTTTTTGATGGGCCGTTCAGCCCATTTAAGGGTTATATTAGATGGGCCCGGTCGGGTCGAGTTGGGTCGGATATGGTGGGTGGGTTGAGTAAGAAAAGGTCAAACCCCGGTATTGTGTGGCGAACAACAGAAATTGCTTCTTCTACACAGTTCTGAAGCAACAAAACAGGGTTTTTGCTAGGGTTTTAACTTTGGCTGCTCTGTCTCACTCCCTGGACGTAAACCCACTCACTAAATCTCCATTGAGTTTGAGTAGAAGCTAAAAGATCGAAACTTGAAAAAGCCTCGAGGGTAAAAATGGTACCTTCCAATGGCGCAAAGGTTCTTCGTTTATTGACTCGTCGATGTCTCTCTTCATCGCTTCTACAAGATTTAGGCAATCAGGTTCGTTCTCCTCCTCATCTCTGTTTCTCCATATCTCTCTCGATTGATTTCAAATTGGTTAACTTTTGCTTAATTTGCAGAAACTGAGAGGAGTATGTATTGGGAGTTATAGGAAATTGAATACGGGTGTTGGCAATCATGCCAAAGTTCTTGGAGATTACGCTTCAAAATCTGGTAATTGGTTTATAGAAAATGTAATTTTGTGAATTGTTTGTGTGTTATTGAGTCTAATTGAGAGCTAATTGTGATCTTGTAATGTAGGGCATGATCGGAAATGGATAAACTTTGGAGGTTTTAATACTTATTTTGGTTCAACAAGGTCTTTTCATGGAACAGGTAGGATCAGAGGTTTGCTTGATTCTGACATTTGTTAGATTGTGTTTATAATTGAATTGAGTTTTTTTTTAATATATTTTTGCGGTTTTTGATACTAGGTTCGTCGTTTATGTCTGCTAAGGACTACTATGAACTTCTTGGAGTGAGTAAGAATGCACCAGAAGGTGAAATCAAGAAGGCTTATTATGGGGTAGGGACAATATGGTTGAGTGCTTGCATTTTTTATTTCTTCATGGATGGGATCGAATATGTTTATTTGATGGAGCTTCTGGTTTCTCATTGTTTGATGCTATCTTTTTTCAGCTTGCTAAAAAGCTCCATCCTGATATGAATAAAGATGACCCAGAAGCTGAGAAGAAGTTCCAGGAGGTCTCAAAAGCATATGAAGTGAGTTTGACTTCTTAGATGAAATCATATGGTATGATCTGTTAGACTCTTATACTGAAGGGAATTGTGGTTTTTGGATCAGATTTTGAAAGATAAGGAGAAGCGTGACCTTTATGACCAGGTAAAATAGACCCCATAATATTTCCGTGGATTCCATTATAGCAAGCTGGTGTGGCTCCCTCGATTAACTATTTCAAATGTGATATAAGTTTGTTGTCATGTCTGCAGGTTGGGCATGAAGCGTTTGAGCAAAATGCTAGTGGTGGGTTTCCAAATGATCAAGGCTTCGGTGGTGGTGGTGAAGGGTTCAACCCATTTGATATCTTTGGGAACTTCAATGGAGATGTAATACTTTTATTTCTTGGTTTTCATCTAATAGGTTCCACTCAAAAGAATATTGTTTACTAATTAGATAGCCTTCAGTTTATAATTGTTGATATTTTGACAAAGATAGCCAAGTCATATTTCCTTTTAAATGGAAATGGCTAACTTATCAACATCCATGGTTTACACGCTAATTCTTTTGAAAAACAGATCTTCAACATGTTCAGGCAAGATATCGGAGGTCAAGATGTCAAGGTATTACGGTCTGCTTGTTTTCCCAGAAATTATTTTTGTGATCCAAGATTAATAGGTTTCTTGTTTCTTCCCTTCTTTACTGTCGTAAGGTTTTGCTTGATCTTTCTTTCATGGAAGCTGTTCAAGGATGCTCCAAAACTGTGACTTTTCAAACCGAGGTGGCTTGTAATACTTGTGGTATGTATATAGTATTTCGATGAATGTGATTTACGTTGTTATTATCTCACTCTCAAGTTACTAATTGTTGTTTTCTTTATTCCTTTCACATTTAGGTGGACAAGGTGTTCCTCCTGGTACCAAACGTGAAAAATGCAAAGCCTGTAATGGCTCTGGGATGGTCAGTCTCATGTTACAAAACTCTAGTTTGAACACTGTAATTATAATTTTCGTTTATATTGTGGTTTTAAGTGCTCCAGTTACGTTTTTCAGACAACAATGAGAAGGGGTATATTAAGCATCCAAAGAACTTGCCAGAAGTGTGGTGGAGCTGGTCAAACGTTCTCAGTATGCCATACATTTTGATAATTGCACTTTTTATATCATGTATAGTGTTTATCTGTGTATGTGTGTCTACATATACATGAAGACAGACACCATTTCTGTTTGATTTATCGCTAATGTTTGGTCTTTTAGTAGGTTTCCACTTTCTATAACCATTGAATTTCTCATCAATTTTCTTGTGTTGATATTACTAGAGTATTTGCAAATCCTGTAGAGGGGCTAGAGTGGTTCGAGGACAGAAGTCAGTGAAAGTGAATATCGATCCAGGTAATTTTCTTTTCTGGCATATCTATAGGTAATAAAAAATTTGTGTAGTTTTCATCACTTTGATCTCACATTTATTTCATCTATCAGGGGTTGACAATAGTGATACATTAAAGGTGGCAAGGGTGGGTGGGGCTGATCCTGAAGGTGACCAGCCTGGAGATCTTTATGTTACTCTCAAGGTGACTTTACTGTAGCCAACTTGCTAACGGACAGACATAGTTAATCATTTAATTGCGTACTCAATAACTTGTCTGTATTCCTTTTTAGGTTCGTGAAGATCCTGTTTTCCGCAGAGAAGGATCGGATATTCATGTGGACGCGGTCCTCAGTGTTACCCAGGTGAAATAACATGGTCTTGTCAATCCTGTCTTTAAAATTTCATACGCTTTTGCCTTCAGCATTTATTTTGGACTTCTGGTGCAGTATCCTTGAGTTATTTTACCACTTTTGTATTGTTCATGATAACTGAGTATATTATTCATCTTTTTCCAGGCCATTCTTGGAGGAACCATTCAAGTTCCAACCCTCACCGGTGATGTTGTCGTGAAGGTTTCTGAAATTTTTTCACATTTTAAAAGTGCTTTAAGATTTTACTCTAGTTCTCAACGGTCAAACATGCTTGCCAGCAAATTGAACAATCTCTACAATGTGAAATAGCATTCGCCATCCAATGAAGCATATATGTTTCGATTCTAAACTTCAGATTGTCTTCTTCTTTGATGAAAAAGATCAGATTTTTGCTTGCTAGCTAAATGATAGTTAACTACAGTTTCGGGTTACTGTTCCCATTTGTTGTAGTTTAGGACTGGTCTTGGAATTTCTCCAGCAATCTAATTTGAAAACTCTTTTGTTGTAGGTCCGCCCTGGAACCCAACCTGGTCATAAAGTAGTACTAAGAAATAAAGGTGAGCTCTTTTACTTTTGTTGATAAGTTCAGTTGCAAAATACCTGAAAGATAAGAGGAATTTTTGAATATGATCTTCTTAACTTAAGCTAGTTAGTGTCTCAATGGATATTAAGAGCAAGACACCAAAACAAAGTTCCTCAATCCATACGGAAGCTGGAAATAGATTGACAAACCAAGTGTTAAACAGATTCCTGTTTGTTTACTTTTTAAATCACATGCTTTTGTTTATGATACAAACAGGTATTAGAGCAAGAAAGTCAACTAAATTTGGGGATCAATATGTGCATTTCAACGTCAGCATACCTGCGTAAGTCTCATAAATCCCCAAGTAAATTGTGTCTGGAAATGATATAATAGTCAGCTGCCACATTGCAATATCTTCTTACGATTGTTTGTGTTCTTTTGCAGAAACATAACGCAGAGACAGCGTGAACTGCTTGAGGAATTTAGTAAAGCAGAACAAGGTGAATACGAGCAGCGCACAGCATCTGGATCTTCCCAGTGAAAACTGCAAATGCTGCTATAAGCCTAAAAAGCTATTTTTGTGGCTGTATCATTAAACCATCAATCGTCCTTCTTAATGGATATATCAATCAGACATGATTGAGATTATATTGCGTAGAATTAGTAAAGAGTATTGTTTGGGTTTTACTTTTAACTAGTTCTACAATGCTGGAAGATAAAAAGAAGGAAATGCGTGTGCTGTTATTGCCAGTTTTTACTTCTTAACGGTTCACTTTTTTACTCTTCCTCCATCCTTTTTCATGTCTAATTTGCAAATGCTTTTTCCAAACATTTTGTAGCTTACCTTTTCTCTAAAGTGTTTCCGAGTTGCGATTCTAACTACACCGAAAGAGAAATGTATAACTTTATCATACTGGCTCTATTCGGTTTGCCTTATATACGCTTCGTTATTTGTTTTGTTTCTCCTATTGGCGAACTGATCATAATCATATTTGCAGGCGTTTTTAATCCCGGTTTTAGGTTCGAATTTTTCCCATTTTTTGTTTATAAATAACGATATTCAAACTAAATCCTAATCTAAAATTGATGGTTTGATACAGTTTCCGGTTTCGGTTCGAATACAGATTTTGAGTCACATATCTTTAGTTTACAAATAAATTTGATTTTAGATCGGTTTATTTTTTTCGGATCAGTTTCTCGAATTGAACAAAAATAACTTATTTTGTTGGTGACATATTTGATATTTCTTAACAAAGAAGAGTTAAAAATTGTGAAAATAGAAACTTTTTAGTGTTTTAAATTTTGGGTTTACGCCAAAAGATTTTATCTTATCGTCCATCGGGCAGCTAACAATGCAAATTGTATATGCTATTTCAGGTTATTAGATTGGTAGAGATCATATGAGGTCAAGAATATCTTGGCAAGCCATTATCTTGTTCACCTAATCAAATGTTAAAAGTGTTAGAGCATGTCTATTGAGAATATCTTGTTTCCATTAAAATATTAAACAAAATTAAAAGGTGAGAAAGAGAATGAGAGAGGAATTTTTAAGAAAGATACCATAAACTCTTGTTAATAACCCCTCGTAGCACATCTCATGTTTCTATTAGTTGATCTTTTGTTTTAAAATTAAATTTTAAATATATAATTAAATTACATAAAAACAATAATATTTTAATGTTAAGATACTTATAAGCTAAGTAGCATCAAAATGGGTATGAGAACTAGAAATAAGTATGGAAACGGGGACGGAAAATGACAAAGTAAAAATTCATAGATACATGTACGGCATGAGTATTTCAATAAACTTATAAGAAAATATATTCATACATTTAGTGAGAGGCGATTAGAAAAGCTAATGAATTTTTTTTAAAGCGTTCAGAGATGAAGATATGTTTATGATAAAAATGCTGAGAATAAAATGAAATGGATGCAAATATCAAAACTTCTATATTATTTTCGTCCGAAACATCTAAAAACGTTTTAAAATACTAGATGACACTAATTTTGAAGCCATAACGTTTAAGAAACATGTCTATATCACAATCCTTTCGTCCCCATAACTTGGACGTTTCGGAACCATTTTCATATTATCCCTGTTTCCGAAACGTCTTCGGTATGGAAAACGACTACCAATAAAAATACATGTGTTTCCTAGCTTATAAGAGTTTCTAAACCTATGTAGATGCTCTTAAATTTCAAGTATGGATAATCACACTATTCGGATATACATAATTTGGTGGGGACAACGCTTTCTAGGAAATTAAACAGTTGTACACGTCTCGTCTTTGTAGTACCGTAGCCGATACCTTAAGCTAAAAAAATAGGAACACTAGATACTGATTATCATGCTAACTTATCAGCCAAAATATCCATCGTCACTAATCACTATGTGATTTTCATTTTCAAATAAATAAAATTATTAAGTTTTGAGTCAAAAAAACAAAAAAATGTTGCGTATCTGTGTATCGATAAAATGGAAAATAAATTATGTTGGATTAAAAACATATAATAGAATGATTTCAATACTTTTTTTTTTTGAAGAAAGAATGATTTCAATATTACTTTCTAAAAAGTAACAATTTTTTTCTAAACTATTGTTTAGTTCGACTAGGCCATGAATGTTTGCAGATTTTATTATGATTTTTGGCTTTTGATTTTTGGTTTTTGATTTTATGGTTTTTGATTTTATGGTTTTTGATTTTTGGTGTAGATTTTGATTTTTGTAAAAATTTGAATGGTAAACTGTTTAGTTTTTGGTTTTTATCTATAACTGTGTTTAAAGAACACGTTTTTATTTTTTTCAAAATTACTGAAAAGAATAAAAATGTTGATGGACTCTATTGTTATTTTAAAAAAGAACATAAAAAAGATTGTCAAAAGTATTACGAGGATGTTTGGTTTTTGTTGAGTGAAAAACCCCAAAAATATAGATTTTGTTTGAAAATTTTATAAAATCACAAAAAAAAAAATTCTTATATTTTCAAAAGTTGGAATGACTATAAAATAGATTTTTGGAAAAATTAAAAACAAAAACCACTACAAAAACAATATTTGAATTATCCTGAAAAATCCTGGAAAAACGTTTTTATTGATTGAATACAAAATCGTTCTATGTTAAGTTAAAAGAAGAAACAAATTAATAGAATGATTTCAATATTACTTTCTAAAAGTAACAAATTTTTCTGAACCAATTTCTTCTCTTTCAGATACAATGAATGAATGATGGAGTGGCGTATACCTGCATCAAATCTACTACATCTCAATCTCCCGCCATATATCACTGCAACACACAAAGACAGAAGTGGTGACTACTACTACTACTCTTGTCTCTTCCTCTCTTGTTGTCGGTAATGGAGTTGCCTGTTGTAGATCTGTCTCGTTACCTTGAATTATCCGGCGATGAATTGGGAACTGATCTTCTCGATTCGTGCCGAGAAGTGAGTCGGATCCTTAGAGAAACCGGAGCTCTCCTTGTCAAAGATCCGCGATGTAGCGCTCAAGACAACGACCGCTTCATTGATATGATGGAGACTTATTTCCAAAAGTCCGATGATTTCAAACGGTTGCAACAGAGGCCTGATCTACACTATCAGGTTCGTTACTTAGATTCTCTTCAAAATCGAGTCTTTGATTAACCATCACATTCAATTGCGTTGTTATGCTTTCCAATTCGTTACATTTAGCGTAATTTTCAATTACTAGGATCTGAATTAAGCCAAAATTAGGGTACGATGAGGGCTCATATCTCAATATAAAGCTAATTTGGGCACACATCGTAGTGAATTGTTTGAAAAATTTCATCTTTTTTATTGCTATGTGGATAGGTAAATTTTCAATTGGGTATGGTGTGGATTTTTAATAGGTTGGTGTGACGCCGGAGGGTGTTGAAGTTCCGAGAAGTTTGGTTGATGAAGAGATGCAAGAAATATTCAAGACAATGCCTGATGAATACAAACCACATATTCCGAAAGGACCAGATCATAAGTGGAGATATATGTGGAGAGTTGGTCCTCGGCCATCAAACACACGGTTTAAGGTTTGATCTCGGATACATTCAATAAGAGTTGATATTATATATGTTGATATGAAACTGTAGTTAATTTGAAAGTGGCATGGTTTAGGAGCTCAACTCTGAGCCTGTTATACCGGAAGGTTTTCCAGAGTGGAAACAAGTAATGGACTCATGGGGTTATAAGATGATATCCGCAGTGGAGGTGAGGCTTTGCTTCAGAGTTGGAATCTGATGCTTGTTTAGTTATAACTATTTGGTGATGGTTTTATTCTTAAATTGTTTAGGTTGTTGCTGAAATGGCAGCAATCGGGTTTGGTTTGCCTAAAGATGCATTTACATCACTCATGAAGCAGGTAAATTTATTGGCTCTTCTAATGTTAAATTTTTGTGGAAACAAAAGGATTCGATGTTCGGAAAAGTCCTACATTTAGCTTTACTTCTGGATGACTGGTTAAGGGGGAACCGAGTCATGCATGGGTTTGGATTTCTTAAGTTGAAGAGTGTCGTTCTTGTGAATCTCAGGGTCCTCATCTTCTTGCTCCAACGGGAAGTGACCTTAGCTGTTACAATGAGGAGGGGACGATATTTGCAGGATATCACTATGACCTCAATTTTCTAACAATTCATGGAAGAAGTAGATTCCCTGGTCTATATATTTGGTTAAGGAATGGGGAAAAGGTTGCGGTTAAAGTTCCCTTAGGTTGCCTCTTGATTCAAACTGGAAAGCAGGTACGGAGATGTTACTGTGTTTTGTTTACTTGAAGCATTTATGAACAGCCAAATCTCCCGAATTATCTAATTAAAGTAACTGTACTAATAACTTGTTTGCGGTTTTACTACATATGTTAAAATGTTGGTGTTCATATGTCCAGATAGAATGGCTGACTGCTGGAGAATGCATTGCCGGAATGCATGAGGTTGTTGTCACGAGCAAGACTAAGGATGCAATCAAATTAGCAAAAGAACAAAACCGAAGCCTATGGAGAGTTTCCTCAACTGTAAGTCAAAACCAATTTCCTTATACGTTTCCTAGAAAGCTCAACTCTTTTGGTTTATCTAAAAAAATTGTTTTTGCAGTTGTTTGCCCACATTGCCTCTGATGCGGAGCTGAAACCTTTGGGACATTTCACGGAATCATCACTGGCAAGTAACTATCCGGCGATACCCGCAGGAGAGTATGTTGAACAAGAGCTCTCTGTCATCAATCTAAAAGGAAAGAAAGGATTTTCATAACTTTGGTTGTGTTCAGCCACAAACCAGTTGCATTCCTGGGTCGACAAATTTTATTCTACTTCCTGCTGATTCTGAAGGTTTGAAAATTGAAACCTCTGCTTTTGTTGAAGCATCTGATATTGATAACTCAGAAGTCAGTAAAAATTATTGAACCGGTTAAGTTTATTTTATAGGTCAACTACACATAAAAATTTAAAGCATTAGATTACCCTTTACCTGCTATGTCGAGCCCTTGTATTCAAAGGGCGGCCACATGCAACATATTGAATGCAGGAATGTCTGGTACGGGGTAGATACTTTTGCGGTAGCCCACCTCCAAAAAGTAGAGCTATACTCAATATTAATGTGTGTGGTGGACCCTAAACCATGCTTAGACAGTAGCTGCATGGGATCCAAACCAGATTGTACATTCATGTGCAAGATTTCATTCGCAGATCTACTTGATAAGATGAACCCGCGACTGACTTAACCTCATACTATGCTTTGTTTATTCGAGCGCACGCCAAGTGATGTCAATCTCTCGAAGTTGGACTCGCCCAGTGATGTCAATCTCTCGAAGAGGGACTCGTTCAGATCATGCTGTTCATAGGCATAACTGGATAGTTGCTTTTGTAGTTCAGATCATGTTAAAAGCTTTAACCCCGTAAACGTGTTCTCTCTCGATTTAACGTCCTGCCTCAAATGGCATAGCCAACATAAGTTAACCATTTAATCATGAAGTTAACGAAAACTTAGGTATTTAAACGACATTTTGAAAGTTGAGGATTTAAACGTGCACAATTTGAAAGTTGAGTGTTTTTTAGTACGAGGGAAACAACGTCGTTTTGATTAAACGGAAGCTGCTAACGGAAGTTTTCACCGTGATCCGTCTCTCGATTTAACGTCGTGCCTCAAATGACATAATCAACATAAGTTAACCATTTAATCATGAAGTTAACGAAAATTTAGACGTTTAAACGACATTTTGAAAATTTAGAAGTTTAACCATTCCATTGAGGTTTTTTTTAGACATTGTTCCCATTTAGAAATATATTTTAAAATTAAATAATTAAATAAGTAAAAGTGAAAATAATACATTTGTATCGAAAATAAATTAACAACGAAATTCTTGAAAAAATTCTGAAGGAGAAAGAAAAAGAAGTTTTTTTTTTTGCAAAAAGCCAAACACACATTATCTTCTTTTTTCTTCAAAAAGCCAAAAACACATTCATACAGTACATATTTTAATATTGATGGTTTTAGTAGAAACTAGGTATTTTAATTTTTCAATGTAGATAGTTTATTCAAAATGAAGAGAGAGAAAAATCAAATCTTTAACCAATAAAATACGATGTATTGAATTGTTTCTAACTTTTTAAATATCTAATACTTCTCGTTGATCCTTTGATGAACCATCCATTTGGTTCCATATATAATTCAGATTCCAAAGAGAGGAATGCAACTTAAAAATGGGACTACTATTAATGTCTCATCCATTTCCAAAGTTTTGGAGAATGTAAACGAAAAGTCATTTTGATTACCGTCTATGGGGTTTACTAATTCAAGTTTTAGTTATCCCATAGTTACGGCAACACATAACAATCTAGAGACTTTTTTGGTGGATTTGCTAACGTCTTGAAAACAAAATGGCAAGTTTATGTACGGCTCAAAAGTAATTAAGCAAGAGAAGAAAATTTTATGACCAAAAATAATTTCTTTATATATTAAAAGAGAGTTATTAGTGCTAACGTATAAATCTACAATTTTTCTTATTATCTTTTTTAAGTTATATTATATTCATTGTCAAACACATTTATTTCCAAAGAATATTAATTTTAATTATTCCAACAACAATTGTCAAACACATTTGAAGAATCCTAAACTTACCAAAAATAATTACTTAAAATTCAAATATTAATTTTTACAATTAAATGTGAACAAAAATCTTAATATGTAAACCAGACTTTAATGCATTTAAAAACTACAAAATTACTTTCCAGATTTAAAATTATTATAATGAAATTATAATTAAATTTTCCTACAAACAAATAAAATAAATATAATCAATACAAAATAAATTTTAAAAATCTATCATTTATTAAACATAAGATCACAAGAATAAAAAAATATTGTTAATTTATCAACTAACCAAATTTATAAAACTATAGATCTGTATAATAAAAGCCTAACACAACAGTTTTGTAGTCTTAAAACAAATTGAAAATTTATAATAAATTAATTCAAATGAATATATTTTAATCTATTAAAAACTATTACAATTAAATGGATTCGTACCTAGTATACATATATTATAGGAGAGTTTTCTCTCCATCTAAGGTATCCACATCACTAAAATAAAATAAAAACAACATTAAAAGTAAAGTTAATGACTCCATTAATTCTGATATTTTTCTATTAATTATCTTTCTTTTGAAAAAATAGTGCACAAAAAGAATCTAAAATATAATTTTTTTAAATGAAATAATAAAATACAATACAAAATATATAAGAAAAAATATGAATAGAGATTGGATGCATAATGCATAAAAAATTAGATAGTTCTATACCTACACGTGAAAAGAGGAAAAATGTTGGAAGATGAACAAGTGTATTTTGGAAGATGACGAAATAAATAATAGTGAAATGTTTTGAGAAAAATTGACTAAAACCTAAAAAGATGTATGCACATGAACAAGTACGTAAAAAATTTCATATCTCATTCACTGTGTAAAACGAATGAGGGTTTTTAGAAGTATCTTACCAAGATTACTGGATCCGGTTATCAGTGCAAAGCCAGACTAAACTGTTTGGTCATGTAAATGTGATAGATGAGATGTGATATATATATTCACGACTTGGTCAAAATTTATCTTTTGACACAATGTGCTTGCTTCGATGCATGACATTATGTGTATATCGATACATAATGATACATACAATTAGATCAACGATCAACGTTAAAATCTTTAGAGATATGTACTCACATGATCTAAATATGGAAGAACCTCTCTATGAGATAAAGGATTGTGGGATGGTTGCTGAGGTTGTTTCCTCTTCTCTCGAATTTTTCAACTGATTTTTGTTACCACGTGGTACTTAACAATTCGTTATTTTTCCAAAAAAAATATTATCCTCAAGAATATCTATGTTGTATTTTTCACAAAATAAGTTTTGATCATCTATATAGATTTATCTTTTAAAATTCAAATGATTATATTTATATTCAATGATTCATATTATTAATAGTTTAAAAGTAAAATAGCGCAACGCAAAACAAATTCTAGTCTTAGATAAATAAATAAAAACTTAAATCAATGGCATTAAAAGACTTGATACGCTCTATTTTTACTTTCATAATAAGAGAAGCTCCAACAGACATCAGAGCTTTACTATGTATAAAGTCTCAAATACTTCACGAGTGTATGGAATACCGAGAAGTATTTAAGGGTAGAATCTCAAGGAATGACTTAGTTTAAGAGATGATTTTGGGTTTAGAACACTAAAGCTACTAATCATGGAACACAAAACAAGATAATATGAAACCAAAAACGAAAAGAAGAAACAAACAAGAACTTGAAATAAGCAAAGAACAAAATAAATGACAAATACACGATTGGTGAGATATTAAAAGGCATGGACGATGGGTTAGGAAAGGGATTTTTAGAACAATAAGCTTTATCATACTCATCTCAAGACAATTGAACACTCAATTAGATTAATCTATTTTGTGGCAATAATCTTTATCATACTCATATAGTTGGACCAGGTTTCCATTTGCGATTAATAATGTTTAATAAGGAGTGAAATTAAATCCGTTAAAGTCACTAAACACCCTGACTCAACTTCCGTTGTCTATGAATGCAAAATTCATAAAAGAGTTGGTTCAGACATTTTCACAAATATCTTTCGCGTGTGTAATGGCTATGTTCTAGCTTTGAGAGATCAAGTCAAATCTAGCCTTGACCACACTCTAAATGATGAGAAACTAATAGATCTAGTCCTAAACATTAAAAATCAACCATTAAACATTAGTGGCGGAGCTAAAACAATTTGGTATGGGGTCAATAATATATATATCATAAAAATATAAAAACAATTATACAAAATTAATATAAAGTAAATCGTTTTCGAACATATTTACTATATCATGTACATTTTAAAAGCTATTCGAGAATTTTTTTTATATACTTGTGATTTAGGTTTAAAAGTTTTTTAGTTAAAATATTACAAATATGATTCATGATTTAATTTAGAGTAATTACACGTATAGTATGTAGTGACTTCTAAGTTATTGTCTTACCCATTTTTATTTAACATGTTTCAAATAAATTCAACTAATAGTTCTTTTAATGCCAATGTGGGAGACAAGTTCTTTGACTGTTTCCTTGGGGTGTCCAAATGCCACATGTCGAATTGTAATAAATTTGAATCCTAATAACTGATTTTTACTCCCAACACTTCTCTTTTTATGTACAGGGCATAAAATCATATATATTTAATTGTTTCAAAAAAAATTGGAAATTCAAATCTCTTTACAAGACCATCATATTTCTGTCACAATTACTTTACTCTAATCATTATCTTCTTTGTTTTTACTTATAAAATTTTGTTGGACACATGATATCACAATCTGTTAAACTATGTCCCTCCTTTTATGACACGCAGCTAATTCTTTGACGATCTAACAATGTTTAGCTTTATTTGTCATAATCGAAATAACTTGTATAGTATCGGGACGTGAATAAACACAACTCAATTCAGTATGGTTAACTCATTCAACTCTATCATCAACAGCGTACATACAAAGTAGACACATTATTTATGCAGTCAAAGAGAGAAGGAAATGAGATCACAAGAAAAGGTAGAAAATCCAAAAGAGAAAAGGAAGGAAAATGATCCTATGATGTTCCACAACAACCTTTTCCTTTAGACTCAGTCTCTTCTCCAGCAACAACAATTTTAGTTCCTTGCAATAGAGAAGAGTCTCCTCCAGATTCTCCTTCGTCATTCGCAACAAGGTTCTTCTTGCTCACAATTCGATATATTTCGGTCAGAACCGTGAGAAATGACGGCTCGACATTGTTCGAATCCAGGGCTGATGTCTCCATGAAGAAGAGGTTTTCTCTTTGTGCAAATTCTTTAGCATCCTCGGTTGGTACAGCTCGAAGTGTCCCGAGATCAGTCTTGTTTCCTATAAGCATAATGACAATGTTTTTATCTGCGTGTCCTCTCAATTCTTCTAACCATCTCGCTACATGATCAAACGACTGTCGTTTCGTTATATCGTAAACTAGCATTGCCCCTACTGCTCCTCTATAGTATGCACTGGTCACGGCTCGATACCTAAACAAAAAAAAAATCTCCACAATCAAAGCCATAACAAATACAATTGTACTAGATAAAAAAATATTGATCTCATTTTTCACATCATTGGCGACTGCAACATGTTTTTTTGTTAGCTGAAAATATCAGCGACTAAAAATTGGTGTCTTTACGTTTGGTCACGGTCGTTGGTCGCACTCGGCAGCGACTCCTAAACTAACAACCCTTCTATTAATTAGCATGGAAGGCAATATTATACACATCGAAGCAACCAGAAATTTTCAAATTTCTAAGATCTCAAACAAGGATCTACGATGATAAATCATAGATTTGTTTTTAAAAAATATTTACCGTTCTTGACCAGCAGTGTCCCATATCTGAGCTTTGATAGTTTTATGATCGATTTCAAGTGTTCTTGTCTGAAACTCGACACCGATCGTTGCTTTAGATTCGATACTGAACTCGTTTCTTGAAAACCTAGCGAGAAGCTGAGATTTACCAACAGCAGAGTCGCCGATTAAGACTACCTTGAAGACATAATCTATCTTCTGATTGAAATTGCTCTGAAACTTTGACATCGTTCCAACCAAAATCACAAGCTAATGGATTTAAGACACGCGATCGAATTGACGTAGTGTTGTAATAAGAGGATCTCTTGAATCATCTGATAGAGAGAGAGAGAGAGAGAGAGAGAGAGAGAGGAAATAAGGAGAGATCTAAAGGACAAAAGTGGGCTGCGACTTGTGAAGCATCGGAAGACGTGATGGGAAGAAACGAGGAGGGAACACAAATTTAGTGGGTCCCGCTTTGTGTTTCTTTTTTTCTCTTTTTGACGTCATTCTTTTTTTTCAACTTTTTTATTGCCAATTGTTTTTTTTTCCATTAAAATTAGAAAATTACAAACGGAAACATGTCATCAACTGAAAGTTTTGTTGATTTCGTCAATTGAGACATAGTGTTAACTGGCTAAACGGAATAATCATATGAGATTATATATATGTTTATTAGATCTGTTAATAAGCAAACGATGTCGTTTTTAATCAAAAGAAAACACTCATATCGATTCTCGATTCTCATTTTTTAAGAATTCTACAACTTCAAAAATCAAAATCCTCTTAATTTTTTTTTCAATTCCTCTTGATTTCTTTTTAATTCCTCTCGATTTCTTCTTCTGATTCCGATGAGTTCTAGCTCCGAGGCATCGGTGGTACTCGGTGACCATGGAGTGCCGTCAAAATGTGTATGTAGAGCAGGTGTAAGGATCTTTACATCGAACACTCAAGAGAATCCTAGCCGACCGTTCTTCCGTTGTATAAACAAAAGAGATGAAAGCTCGTGGACAAGCGAGATGTAAGTAGTCATTAGTTGTTAATATTGTTTATGTGTGTAATGGTAACTAATGTTGTTTGTTTATGCAACAAGGTCGCTTGTTTAAGTTGGTCGAAGATACTGTGTATGAGGAAGTTGAAGATGCATTACCAAAACTAGTAATCATGGCAAATGAGATTGTCAAAGCCAAATCTGAGGTTAATGAGTTCAATATTGCTACACAATAATTGAAAGAAGATGCAATGTGGAGCAAAATTTCCATTTTGAAAGTGTGTTTTGTGTGGCTTTGTTTAATAACAATTGTCATTGCTTACCTAATGGTTGGTAAAGCAAAGCAAACAAATTTTGTTCTCGGTTATTAGTAGGAGTGTCCAAGTGTGTTTGTTTTGTTAAGTGCATTTGGTTTGTCTTTTGTTGGTTTGTACTTTGTATGTTTGGTAATGAAATCGGATTTTGTTATGTTTGGTATGTTTCAAAGAGTCAAACATAACAAAAGACATTTAAAAAGCAAAACATTGAGACAACAAAAGACATTGAAACAACACTCGGGTTTGTTCACACAACATAAGACACTACCCATGTTCAGACAACAAAATAGACAAAACCCATGTTCTGAAACAAACCAAAAATAACAATTCAACATTCTTGTTCTGAAACAAACTTAAAAACCGCAACATACATGAACTGCAGGTCCTGAAACACACCAAAAAACCTACCATGTCCTCGTTCTATATAGCATCAATGTCATACATCCTAGCTTGAGCATTCAAACCATGATCTCCAGCCTCCTACTCCTTGTTGCCTCTGTGTTGCTTGAGAGAGTTTCCACTGTGGTGCTTGCGTTTGTGGTGTTGGCCTCCTCTGTGGTGATTGCCTCTGAGATGCTTACCTCTGTGGTCGAAATCTCATGATGTTTAATTGTCTCTAATTTTATTTTTCTTTTTGTCCACAATCATTATTAATTTTAAAATGGTATATAAATCCAAATCCTGATACAAAGTTTATAAAATCATTTAGGATTTATTTTTGTAAAATACCTATTTGTACTAAATTTTTTGAAAACTACCCTATTTTTTATTTTGGAAACTAACTATGTTTTTCTTTTTTGTTGGGAAAAGACTTTAATATCTTTATTGGAAAATATTTAATTGCATATATTTTCATATGTAACACAAACTGTTTGTTGGCTCATGTTCGTAATGTTTGCTTTTATGACCATTTAAATTGCTCATGTTGTTAACATGGTCACAAGTGTATTCTTTTATAAATACTTCCTTGTTATATTCATCTGAGGGAATGGAAGGATCAGAAAAGCCAACAGACCAGAAAAGTCAGGTGTGGTCACTAAATCATAGGCATTTTTTGTTAGAAAAATTTGCATATATTAAATAATAAGAGCAATGCATGGAAAAATGAACACCACTCGAACCGCCTCACAAATAGATGCGCTGGCCTTTTGCTAAAGAAACATATTTCTTTCATTTTTTAATAAAGAATTGTTAATTTTTAAATAACAGTAAATTGATAGAATTTTTCTATATTATCAATTAAAAAATGTAAAATTATAAATTATGAAAAATAATTTTAAATAAATTCGAAGTCCACTACATAGAATTTAAAAAGACGTTTATAAATCACTAATCAAATAAAATGTGATTTTAATTATAAAACAAACAAAAATCTTCTAAATTCTCTAAAGGACCAATGGCGACCACAAAAGAAGTTAAATCCAATTTCACCCTCTCTCTCTCGCGTGCTCGTCACCTCCACTCGTCTCGCCGTTCTCCTCCACTATCGCCGTATTCGTCGTCTCTACCACCGTAAGTCCTCTTTCGACGCTTTAGAAGCTACTGCTCTTCTTCTCGTTTCGTCTTCTTTAGATATTCCTCCGACACCGTCGCTCGCCCCAGCCGACACAAAAGACATTGCGGTTAGAAATTTTATGCTTAATTCATGATCGGTTCTGTTAGTTTCTCTCATGGTACATGATTTTTTCCCAATTCGTTATACTTGTTCTTGGGGTTTCTCTGTTATCAATGGAATTCGAAAACTTAGTTTCAAAATTCGCTTTTTTTAGGTCTGAAATTGATTTTTTTTTTAGTTTGATGTTTTGCTTGTTTGAAAAGTGTGTTTTGTATCTGTTGAACAGCTTTGTGATTAATATGAGTTAGATAAACCTGTTGAACTTGAATTATGTAATGTTCTGATACAAATGCTCTTTCCATTTGAATCAATCCATAAGAATGAACATGAGATTCAGTAATGTGGCATGTTAAAGGTCATAATATATGAGTGAGAGTGAGTGAGAGATTCAGGCAATTGTTGTTTCTGATATTGTTCTTCTACTGTTGTTACATACCATATGGTACAAAAAAAACTCTTTTCCATCTCGTAATGATGCTAACTTGTACAGTCTTTGTCTAGTTCTTTATCTGGACCTGAAAGATTTGGTGATACGAAGCCATGACAGTTTCAGATGCTTATCGTCCTCCTCTGTTCAGGTGTGTGCTTAATGTTTCTGTTTTTCTCTTTTTGGTAATTATGTTCATCGACATTCGACAGCGAATGATCTTAACCATCCTCTCTTTTTTTTTTTTTATTCATATTCAGTATAGCCCCGATGATGGGGTGGACAGACAATCACTACAGAACACTTGCACGGCTTATAACAAAACACGCGTGGCTCTACACGGAAATGTTAGCGGCTGAAACCATTGTCTATCAAGAAGAAAACCTGGTAATCATATGGATAAGGGTTTCTTTCTCTTCTTTTTTTTTTTTTTTTTCTCAACTCTGCATATACTTCTTGAGTTGATGACGCATTGATTTATGAGTTTATGTTTACTCTTGTAATGCTCAGGACAGCTTTTTGGCATACTCTCCGGACCAGCATCCTATTGTTCTTCAAATTGGTGGAAGAAACCTGGAAAATTTGGCAAAAGCAACCAGGCTTGCTAATGCATATGGCTATGATGAAATTAATTTCAAGTATGAGCATCTCTTTCAAGTTTCCTTTCCGTTGAGTTATTATAAAAACTGTGCCATTTCCATCCCATTATGCTTTCGTCTACTGACATGCTGGTTGATTCTGTAGCTGTGGATGTCCAAGCCCAAAAGTAAGTGGACGAGGTTGCTTTGGTGCTCGTCATATGCTTAACCCGAAGTTTGTTGGTGAGGCTATGTCTGTCATTGCTGCCAATACTAATGCAGCTGTCACTGTTAAATGTCGAATAGGTGTTGATGATCATGATTCATATAATGAGCTTTGTAAGTTTTTCCTTCTACCTATCTTTCAAGTTATATGTGGACTAAATGGAGACTGATGTTACACTGTGCTCACACATGCCCAGACATTTCTCATGTTTATTTTTAATCAACGGCGACTAACAACTTTAGCAGAATTCATTTATTGCATATCTGATCGACTTCCTGTACCTTTTCAATTCTTTATTTTTCTTCAGGTGATTTCATTCATATAGTTTCTTCATTATCTCCTACTAAGCATTTCATCATACATTCACGGAAGGCGTTACTGTCTGGACTTAGCCCATCAGATAACCGTCGAATTCCGCCCTTAAAGTGTGTGCAGAATGGCTTCCATTTCTCTTATGGTCTTCTACTTGGAAGATATATTGCTTTAACACTGCTTGTTTCCATACATCTCTCGCATTTTCATCTGCACTTCTGCTTCTCAAATGCAGATACGAGTTTTTCTTCGCCCTTTTGCGTGATTTCCCGGACTTGAAGTTCACAATAAATGGAGGCATAAACTCTGTGGTTGAGGTCAGCTTTCTAAAACTGATCTTTATTTTGATTCCAAAGTTGCAACTAGCGTTGAAAAGGCCAGATCTATACTTCTTGCATTGAACTGTAGGCAGATGCCGCATTAAGGTCTGGAGCTCATGGTGTTATGCTTGGGCGTGCTGTATACTACAAGTATGTGAAAGCCTTTTGCTGTAAATTTTAATTCCTGTTAAACATCATATGAGAGTTATGTTTTTTTATTATCTTTTGACTGATTTATGGAATCTATGCTGGCTATGCAGTCCGTGGCACACTTTGGGACACGTCGATCCTGTAATTTATGGATCTCCAAGCAGTGGAATTACAAGGCGACAGGTTTTAAAGAAGATTAATTTTCTGAAATAGAATCTTCAACAATTTTAACTAACATCTGATTTGAAATATGTGACTTGTTTTGTTGTCTCTAACTGATTTTTAGGTTCTAGAAAAATATCAAGTCTATGGAGAGTCGGTTCTCGGGAAATATGGAAAAGGCCGACCAAATCTTCGAGATATAGTGAGGGTAATGGTCTTTCTAAGTCTCGATTTATTAAGTTATTTTCCGATGATACAACCGTTATAACAGGAGCAAAACCTTGCTGCAGCCATTGATCAATTTGTTCCACTCAGAGTCTGGAAATGGCCAGTGGAAACGTAGAACCGATGCTGCTCTCTTGCATTGCACTGTTAGTGAATTCACTGACACTTCTTTTTTACTTGCTATCAAACTCCTGTCACCGTGTTAACTCACCTCTGATGTTGTGCAGACCTTAAAATCATTCTTGGACGAAGTGTTACCAGCAATACCCGACTTTGTCCTCGATTCATCTGTTGTCAAAGAAGCGACTGGTCGTGAAGATCTCTTTGCGGATGTACGACGGTTGTTGCCTCCTCCTTATGAAAAGGAATCATCCAAAGCATTGGAAAGGCTGCCAACGAGACCTGTGATTCTTGATGAGGAGGAATGACAAATCTATTTTTTCGTAGCCATACCGGAAACAACGTACTATCTGAAACATCACGAGGATCAAGAATCGACTTTGTGCAGCTATAAAGATGTGATATTGCTTTGACCACTTGATTCGATTTTTTTTTGCAAGGAAACTTTTTGGGAAATCCACTTGATTCTTGTTGAATTTTTCACACTTGTCTTAGAGGAGAACATTCTCCATTCTTATATATACCAAGACAGTCGGGTAAAAGTTTAGTTTGCAACTCATTTCTCAGATCTCATTACAATGCTTCATCATTGTGATACTTAACTATTGGTAGGTGCTAATGTTAATACCATGTACTCTGTTTATGTGGTAGAGAGGATTATAATCTTCTGCAGTTCTAATCTCTAACTTATGGTGTTTCCTCATTCAATGAAACAAAACAAAACAAAACTTGTGATCGATAGAGCTTCTTTTGTCTCCCTCACTAGCATAATACGAATCACAATATCACTTGATTTTAATTTTTTTTTTTGTATTCCCTTCTTAAACTATTAAACACATTTCATGTGTCCCTTTCATCTATCTTAGTACCTATGTGACGACTTGCCAATGATCTTTACCTGGTTTAGTCCACAAGTATATATGCCAAATCTGATCTTAAGTGTTTTCATGCACATTAGTTGCCATATGGTAGATTTTGGATGGTTTTTGTTGACAGAGTTTAGTCCATCAACAATTTTTAAAATTTAATTATTTCACTATTTTTTTTATTATATACTTAAAATTCCATGTTCAAAAAATTGTTAAGCGCTAGACGGGCGGCGAGAGTGCACCAAATGCCTAGCAAAAAAATTGGAGATTATACGGAGTTTAATCGGAGACTAGTTTTAGGGAATTTGTATAATATTGTTTTCAAAATTACATTAAAAACATGAAAACAAGATTTTTAGCTCAAAATTTATGATTTTTATCCAAATTATGAACATAAGTTAGACGTTTTAAATTTTAGATCCAAAAAAAATTGGTTTAGGCGGCTATTATGCTGTCTAGGCGGTCAAAAAATCGATTCAGCGATTAATCTTACCGATTTGGACAAAATCGCCGTGGTTTTTCTCTAATCAGCGACTAAGCGGTCGATTTTTAGAACATGTTAAAATCTAATGGAGTTTACTTTTAAACTTATATTAAAGTGAATATAAGGAAAAAAAACTGATTGTGGTTTCTAGATTTATACTAAAGATACAATCATCTTCATTTATATCAATTTCATTTTGGATCCAAGATTTTTCTACTCAATATAAAACCCAAAATCTTCCCAAATCAAAGCGAGGAATAGCCATGGACGCGAGCAAACACGACGACGATTTCAATTCTACAACGAACTGGAAACTCGCCGGCGGTGCCTTCACAGATTCCATCTCATTTGAGTCCTCCTTCACCGCAAACCACGAATCTGACGACGGAATCATCTCCGCCGCCGTCGAGCATGCAGCCAAGTCACCGTTACTTCTACTCCCTCCAGTTCCCAACGGCGAGCCTTGTGAAATTACGAGTACGGTGATTCTGAAAAACCCTCCGATCTGGTTATAAAACCTCTAATTGTTAATTTTGAAGTAGATCAATAGTGGTATACGATGAAATTGATGTGAATTTTGATGTTCGTGCGATGTGGTGATATCGGTGTTTTGTGAAATGTGTGTGTTTTTGGTCGCAGTTACATTTGCACAAGAACATGAATTGAGGCAAGTTTATATCCGAAGTAATGCACGAGTATACGAAGTGTATTACACGAAAAAGCGGCGGCATGATAAGGAATACTTGTGTACAGTTCGATGTGGTGTTGCAATGAGAGATGAAGAAGTTCTTCAGATTCCTCTTACTGACTCACTTGCTTCTAATAGTCGAGTGGAACCGGTAAAGGATTCGATAGAGAGGAAGGTAAAAGATAATGGTAATGGACGGACTAGCGAAGATGATTGGGTTGAAGTGAAAGCTGGTGATGATTCTCTGTTGAATATTGAAAAAGATCTGCTTCCATTGTCACAATTAGGGAAACAGGTAACGAGTTTTTGCGGTAGTCGGCTTTATGATTCATTTAGTTGTTGTTTTGGAGTAAATTCACATGGAAGCAAGTTATAAGGAATTGATGAAATTCAGAGATATATATATTTGTTGTTATCGTTCTGTTTGTCATTTTCTTGTTTTTTTTTTAGTAATGGTTGATGTTAATGGGGTAATGATTTTTTAGGATTTTTATGAAGCTACTGCGGAGATCAATGATGCAGAACCTTGCACTTCGATTACAGTCCGTCTTCTCTCCCTTCAGGATAAAAGATGTGCACTTGTTGATGAAGTTTATGTATTTGCTGATCCTGTTGATCCAAGTGAGTTAGAGCCGGAAGAATCAAGTGGAACAGGAAATTCATCCAGTAGTTCGTTGATGGCTATGTTTATGCCCGCTCTTTTGCAGCTATCTCGAGGAAAAGATGTCAGAAAAGAACGGGATAGACAAGTTTCTGACAAGTCCAACAGTACCAATCCAGGAACTTTAGGAAGCTCAAATGATTCAGATAAGATCGTGTATGAAATTCACCAGGAGACAAATTTCAGTAAAGCTGATCAAATAAGAGTGAGGGCACCAGTTTTAGTTGATACTCTTCCAAAGCGGGTTGATGCAGCAACGCGAGCATCTAGAGAAGAAATCAAACCTGCTATAGCTTGCAGTAATGTGGAGACTATCCTGGATGATCTTGTTAACAAGGTAAGCAGAATAGAAACTATCTTGACAAGATTTGAAGATCAGATGTTGAAACCTATCAGTAGTATTGATGCAAGGCTCCAGCTAGTAGAGAAGAAACTCGAACAGCTAGGAAAGAAATCATTTGAATCTGAATTGGTTTGTCAAACGAAAATACCCAATCCAGATACTCTGGGCAGTGATACAGATAAAATTCCTGATACCGGTGAGTTGGATGAACTGACTAAAAACATGGATGATCCACAATTGGTCTCTTGTACAAAAATAGTTTTCCCTGAATCCTCTATTGAAGATTGTGCTGTTGTACTACCGAAGAACAGGCTGGAAGGACTAGAGAGTGAAAATAACTCAATCTCAGGAAATGAGGTGATTTCTGCTGAACCTGAGATCAGTAATGAGGAGGTTGGTCCTTCTTTTGAAGAGAAACCAAAACGTTCGCTGTCTATAAATGATGCTTTAGCATCTGCACTTGCTGGATTATTGTCTTCACATTCGATCACGGATGGAAAATACAGCCAAGCCCTCGTAGTTACAGCCCCAGAATTTTCAAATGAAGATGACATGGAGATAGAAGAGAAACCTCGGACTAGTGCCTACCCAAACAAAAGCCAAGTTACAGCAGAGGAGTTGGGAAACACATACTCTACCTCAGGGAGCCCAACTTCTTCACGGGAAGAGCCTGGAATTACTCCATCTATTAAAGACGATTCTCAGGAAATGATTTATATAGTTTCTGAAAAACTGGATGATAGTTTTGTAGGAGATGAGGAAGCTGAGACAGTGGTTAGCGTCAGGGATAATGCTTTAGATGAAGGGACGTTTACATCAAGCACAAAATCTGATTGTTACACAAAAAGGGAGAACCTCAGTGATAAGCCCAGGGATTCCGATTCCTTGATTCACGAGCTCGAGAATCCAAATGTAACTACTGCAAAATGCAAAGGAAAGCCTGGTATGGATGATGTCTTGAAGAGTGTTATCGGTTTTCAGCCTGCTACTTCTTCGGTCGATTTCTTAACTCCTGTCCTAGATGTGAAATTTAGTTCAGAGAATAAAGACTCAGATAGCAAAAGTTTTTTTGAGGCACTCTTCACAGAAGAATCTAAGACTGATGTAGATTGCAACAACGAAGCTTTTGACGATAACTTAGTCTCAGTAGAAGATGAAGAACTAAAAGGCCCACCAACAGATACCCTTTCGTCCGTGGAGATGGATCATTATGAGACGAACGAGATACATCTACACTTGAATGATGAAATTTCAGAAGCAAGTCTGATTTAACGGAGAAGTTAAATACATTTTATTTTCGGCGAGGTTTTTGCTCTGTTGAGTCTAGAGGGTAGATTGGTAGTGTTGAAAGAAGTTGTAAGCTTTAATGATACTAGGTATTACCCCATTCTATACGGGAGGGTTGTTATTTAAAAAGATGATATTTTACTGCACATAGATCATGATTATACTCTGGTTGATCATTATTCATACAAAAACCTGGTAAACTTTTAATTATAAACTGTTGAATCAGAACACAATAAGTTATTTTACACATGCTTGTGTTCAGATTGAACAGAGCATAACTGGGAAGAGACAGATGCAAGTGCAGATGTTTTAGAACTTAAAAGTGAAGCAACGTCAAATACAAAATGATATTATCATGTCCAAGCAAATGGCTCATATGTTCTCTCATCAAACAGTAGCAACAAAAACTTCTTCGAATAAACATGACTTAGGGTTGGGGACTGTAAGCACAACATCACACCAGTTAACCTTCCCACAATTTTCCTGTCCGTTGTGCCTTTCGAGCGCAATCTCAGCCTTTTATCTATCGGAACTTCTACTCCTTACTCGTTTATATGTATAATGGGCTGGGCCTATCGGGCCCAATGTTTTATAATAACATTTTGTCATACACAGACATATATATACCTCCGGTCAAGTATTTTTATTCTGTGTTCTCCGTCTCTTTGCTTCTAGGGTTTAACAAAGTCGTCTTCGTCTCCTCTCCACAAGCAATCATGGTGAAGTTTTCTCACTTTGTTCTTCTCCTTGTGTAACGACCTGATTTTAGAAATAAATAGTGAGGCCCAAACCAAGCCCGCTAACAAGTTAAATCCGAGCACAATGATTCACAGACAAGGATCGAGTTAGGAACTTGACGGCCAAGGGTTTCTGTGACTTGTTTTGGAATTTATGCCCTCCTTTTCTACACACGCGGTAAAAATAGGGGTAGACTCGGGTTTAACTCGTTACCGGGCTCGGTTTGGGCCTCACTGTTTGTTTCTAAAATCGAATCGTTACACTTGTTTGTTAGTTTGTTCTCTTTTCCTTTTATCTGTTGTCTAAATTTTGTTTTTTTCATTTGGATCTGTTGATTAGGTGCTTCAAAACGACATCGATCTACTCAATCCTCCTCCTGAGCTCGAGAAGAGAAAGCACAAACTCAAACGTCTCGTGCAATCTCCCAACTCTTTCTTCATGGTACTGTTTTGTCACCTTTTCTTCCAAAACCCGTAACACAAAATGATGAGATGCAATAAATCTGATTCTACTTTTTTTGTGTGTTTCAGAACGTTAAATGTCCGGGCTGCTTCAACATGTGAGTTGTCTAATTTTCTCGTAAATAATTCTTCTACAGAGCTAGGTATTAATTTGAATGTTGTTTTTTTTTCTTTATCGAAAATATAGATTGGTATCATTAGGAAGAAACTGTCAAAGATTAGTAGTAATGTGAATGAAATTGTCATTTTTGACCATGTTGAGTGATGTGCTCTTTAATTAACTAAAGATTGTTAATATTGTTTATTAACTATAGATTACACTTAGTAACACATTGCTTACGGGTTAATTTGCAGAACCACGGTGTTTAGCCATTCTCAAACAGTTGTAGTGTGTGGAAAATGTACTATAGTTCTGTGCCAGCCCACTGGTGGTAAAGCAAAGCTGACACATGGATGCTTGAAGAAAGCAACATCTTAGGAGAAATAAAACATCGATGTTAATCAAACTCCAGAGCCATTAGTACTTTATTATTTATTATATTGGAGTGATATTTCCTGTTTTTTTTAGGCCATTATTTTTCATTTCCTAAATCTTTAATTTTTTGGCAGTTCCATTCCATAATCTATTATCTCGTAATCATTTTTTTCCTCTTTCGTAGGATTTTTTTGGTATTTGCCTTTTTTTTTTTTTATGTTAGCTATGTTTTTATGTTATAGAAAAAAAAAGAATAATAATAATAATAATATCATTTAGTGGGCCTCCCAAAAATTGGACTAAGCATTGGACTTTACACAGGGTAACAGTACAAAATGGAGAAACAAAGAAAAACAACCCATCACCGGATCCTGCTGATGATGACTGGAGGCAGAGTCTCGAAACAGTTTTTCCGGCGAAAGCAAGACCCACGGTTTTGCGGTTGAGACACTGAAACCATGAATTAGTCTCTTATATTTTTTTTATGTTAGCTATGTTTTTATGTTTATCCTTTCTTCTAATTGGTTGCATTTTATACTTCTTTTGTTTTTAATATATATATATATATATATATATATATATATATGTATGAGAAGAGTATTTGTATATATACGAGATATAGTAATAAAAAATTAGTACTAAGAGACTAATTCATATGGTAACAAATGGTTAATTTTAGAAGTGTTGGTAACAAATGGTTTAGTAAAAAAAAATGATAAGAGACTAATTCATGTGTAATTGATATTTTTCATAAAGAATCATTTGAGCTTCAAGTAATTTTTAAATATGATAGAAAATACAATTATTCATCTTTTTATTTGTTAAATTTTATTCCTCTTCTATTTTTGTATAAGTAAACTATAGTAAGAAATGGTGTTAATTGTTAAGTAATGTAATTAATATTGAATAAAAAAAATGTTGGAACAAAGACTTTTTTTTTTTTTTTGATAAAGGGTATCTATTGAATAAGCAGCAATGTACAAGCTTTGAAAATACAACATCAGAAGTTAAGAACAACGCTAGCAGAAACTGAAGCATAGGGAGATTTACAAAACGATACTAAAAAAGGTTATTAAGGAACAAATAGTTTAGTCAGAAAAATGCTAATAAATTTCTTCATATTTAAAGTAAGAAGACTAATGTTGACTACATAGCTAATTATACAACAAAAACTAGGATTTAATTCGTGGTATATCTCGAGACAATTTTTATTTACACAATTGAATCAACTTAATTTGATATGTCTAATATTTTAATATTCGCAGTGGTAACAAAATAATAAAATGAAGATTTACCGTGTTGTAGCGATGGGTAATGATATTTTTAATTTATATAAATGTGGATCCAAACTCATCCCGTCATATAACCCGTCCCGCTATATAACACGTCCTGTAGTATTTTAAACTTTTTATAAGTTTAAATATTCGTAATATTTTAAACTTTTTACAAAATTTAAATATTCATAATATTTTAAACTTTTTATAAAGTTTAAATATAACAATAATAATATTTAAAACTTTCTAAAAGTTTAAAATTTATTATATCCGATATAATTAAACGATTCAACTAAAGAACCGAATTAAACTGGATATAAAGTTTAAATATAACAATAATAATATTTAAAACTTTCTAAAAGTTTAAAATTTATTATATCCGATATAATTAAATGATTCAACTAAAGAACCGAATTAAACTGGATATAAATTTTTAAAATTTGGATGCTTGTTAAGTTAAACTTCCTGCTCACTTAGATTTGAATTTATTTAGGTTTTATTTAAAATATAATTTTGAACCGTTGTCTCCAAATTTTAGCCAATGTGGAATGTTGAACACACACTTTTTCATTAATTAAGTAATATATGTCCGTTTATAAAAATTTGAATCACCACATATGCAGAAAAAATTAGATTTTTATTAACTTTATGTATTATATGATGATTCAAAGTAATTAAAAAAACAAACAAAGATGATAGGAGAATCATAATTTTAATCTTAACAAAATCTTCTAAATATCTATATTATTAATTGTTGAAAAAATATATGTATATTTTTAATTTTATAATTAATATTAAAATTTTTTAATTGTATTTGGTTATAGATATAATAAAAAATTAATTGTAAGGGTTGTTTGGATATATGAATATAAGTATTTGTCTATTTCATATTTATCTTTATTGAGCTTCCTAATTTATCTTTTAAATTAATGATATTTTATGTAATAATTTAAAATACTAAAAATATCTTTATAAAATGTACTTAAAATTGTTAATATAGATCCTAATTTTTCTTTTAAATCAATGACATTTTATGTAATAAATTATAATACTAAAGATGTCTTTATATAATGTAATTAAAAACGTTAATATAGATGAATTTCAAATCATTAAATCTAGAAAAATAAAATACATTGTAACTATAAATGTAAGGAACAATGATAAGGAAGACGATACATGTAGAAATTAAAAATAGACATACGTTTTTATAGGAAGAAGGTTGTTGTTAGGATTAAGTGAAGGTACATCACTTTCCATTTTCGATACAATTTGCTGATATATTTATAAATGGCCGACTGATCATATAGGGCGGATGGTGCGACGGTCCCAAATCCGACTCTAAATTCAATAATAAAAGGGGTTATGGTTTTTTCAACATATATTATATCGGATTTAAATTTAGATAATGACACCGTTAAATTTGGTTAGTGACACAACGTCCTAAAGCCCCAAATATGTTGAGGTGGCTCTGACTTGTCGTCGTCTCTATTTACAGAGTTTAAATCAAACCTGACTGTTCAAAAGCCTGAAGCTGCGACTATGGGAGGTTGATAGAATAAGATTATCGTAACAACTCTGTCCTTATATTTACATTACTAATTAGTCAATTCCATATTTTAAATTGAATTTAGAAGATCCCTAATTTATCGTAACAACTCCGTCCTTATATAGTGATATGTTGTGTTTTTACACGTTTTTGTACATTGTTTTCATTCCGTTTTTGTTTCGTTAGTCTTTTTTTTGTCCGTCTTTGTGTTTTTTTGGTTGTGTTTTGAGTTTGTACAGGTTTTATAGTGCTTTGGAATAAAAAGAACTGTTTTGGCCAAAATTACACATTTGAGACGCAAGATCATAAACAACCGTCAAATGTTTCGCCACGGATGGAGGACTTTCCACCGTTGGATCTTCCTAAAATTTTGACACAACCTAGCTACAGATATTAGATTTCATTTGCAAGTGATTTGAAGATAATCCAATGGTGCATTCAAGAGACACACCCGATTGAGTGAAGATAAGTCATTCTGGCGAGCGGTTGAAGCTGATGCAGAAATGTGGTATAAGGATCGATCGATCCAAATCCAGATCGATCGATCCACTTCGACGAGCCAATACCAAATGATCGGTCGAGCCACGAATCGACCAAACTAAACTGGATCGATCGGTCCATCTCCTAGGCGGCCAGAAACAGTATTTTTCTTGACTTTAGTGTGCAAAGAAGTGTGTAAAAGAAACTTAAATACTCTAAGTGGGGAACTAATCCCATTATCATGTTTTTAGATAGTTTTTCATATCTCTCTCTCTCTCTCTAGTTCTTCCTCTCAAGAACACTCAAGAGCACTTGTACAACAATCTTGTTTATTGGAGAAGTTTTTCTTATCTTTACCTCTTTCTCTTTATCTTTTCATTATGAAAACTTGTATGGTTTTAGATTTCGTTGTAGTCATGTGTGAGTAGACATATATTGGGGTTTAGGGTTCTAAAAAGGAATTTAGGATTGATGGTTAGTTTGAATGTTTAAAGCTTTAATATGTTTAGGTTCTTCATTTCATATGTTTTAATGCTTGATTTGGCTTAGCTACCCATTTCTTGAACCTAGAGAACTTCATACACCAAAAGTGAATTTTGAAATCTTTTGATCCATGTGTTTATGAGCAATATGCTCCTAGCCAACGACAGTTGATGTTAGGAAGTATTGTGAACTCAATGAACTCGTTTGTTAATGCTAATTCGATTAGGAAGATTCAAACGACAGTTTAGTTTTCGAATAACCGAGTTTAGGGGTTAGTGCCACGACAGTGGGCTAATCCACCTTGCGTTCATATTCTAGAACGGTTCCATAAGTTGTTAAGATTCGTACATCTCAGTTTTTCCGTTAATCTAGAATTTCCCGAAAAATCCTATTGTCCAATGCTTTTAAATTGCTTATCTCGTTATCATTTTAATTTGCTTTCACATTTACAAGTGACAATAAGAACCCAAATCATAAGCTTTAGCTAAGAATGAATCGCGTAAGTTTTTAGTATAACCATTGGTCCTTGTGGTTCGACCTCGTATATACTACCTAGCGGTTAGTTGTATCGAGTAATTTAGTACCATAAAAGGATACAATCATATAGTAGCACTTATAATTTTTTTTTTGGGATTTAGGGAAATAAACTTTCCATTATATAGACTTTTTTATATGGTTTTAATTAGGTTTTTATATTCGGATATTCGGATCGGGTTCAGATTCTTCGGGTAAAAGAGTTTAGGATCCAATAAGATAAATGTAAAAACTCGGTTCGGTTTCGGTTCAGATATTTTCGGGTTCGGGTCGGTTTGGATATAGATTTTCAGAACTGCTAAATACCCGATTTTTTTCGAGTACACAAATACTCGAACTTTTAACCGGATACTCAAAAATTTTATCCAAAAATATGAATTTTTACCTGATTATCCGGTTATTCAGGTAAAATTTCGGGTATTCGAGTAAAATTTCGGGTATTCGGATAAAACTACGGGTATTCGAATAAAATTTCGGGTATTCGGCTCATAAATTATTAATATGTTCTTATATTTCAGGTATATTTGGTTTCGGGTTTGGATCGGGTTCAGATTCAGGTTTTCGGGTAGAAGAGTTTATGATCCAATAGGGAATCTAAATTTTCGGATTAGGATTCAGATTCAGATTGGATTTTTCTGATCAGTTCCAGTTCGGGTACTCGTAGGAGTGGACATAATATCTGAATCCGAAGGCCCGATCCGAAAAATCCGACCCGAATCCGAATCCGAAATTTTACAATACCTGAACGGCTCCGAAAACTCAAGATCCAAAAACACAAACTCGAACCCGACCCGAACCCAAACTCGAACAGATACCCGAATATACCCACAACATAAGTACATAGTAATAACATATTAGTATTAATTATATTTGTAATAATTTAAATGTCCAAAATATTCGGATTTTTCGGATATTTTGGATATTTTTTGGTATTTAAACTATTTTTGAATAAATTTTAATAAAAATTATTCGAGGTTTTAAAATATTTTAGATAATTTTGAATAGTTTGGATACAGAATTTTTGATATTTAGAAACTTTGGATAACACGAATCCGAATCCAAATATGAAATATTCGATCCGAACTCAAAATCTAGAAATAACCGGATCTTATACCTCTAAAACCGAAAATCCAAAATACATGATCTGAATCTAAACAGGTACCCGTACACCCACCCGTAAATACTTGGTTCAGATTTTTTTTTTCCAGACTTTTTAATTTAAGTTTTCCAAAATAAGAGAATAAATATTGCTAAACCGAACTTCTCTCACTCCTAGGTGTTTAAATGTAGAATGGGCTGGGCCTATCCGGCCCAGTATTCATGTAAGTATCACATTTTGTCATACCCAGACATATATATAAACTCCCCATTCGCCGTCTCGTTGCTTCTAGGGTTTTCACACAGAGTCGTCTTCGTCGCCTTTCCACAAGCAACCATGGTGAAGTTCTCTCGCTTTGTTCTTCTCCTTGTTTGTGATTTTGTTTCTCTCTAATCTTTTCTTATGAAGTTTCTGAGTTTTTGATTTTGGATCTATGGATTAGGTGCTCCAAAATGACATCGATCTGCTCAATCCTCCTGCTGAGCTCGAGAAGAAAAAGCATAAGCTCAAGCGTCTCGTGCAGTCGCCCAACTCCTTCTTTATGGTTTTGTTTTTGCTCTTTCTCCTCCAATATCTGTGACACAAATGGATGCGATGCAATGAATCTGATTCTGTTTTGTTTTTTGTGTTTTCAGGATGTTAAGTGTCAGGGATGCTTCAACATGTGAGTTTTCAACTTTTGCTCGTTAATGATTGTTCTATAGAGTCGAATAATGTTGTTTTGTATTGAATCGAGTGCTGTGGATTGGTCTATAAAGAAGAAACTGTCTAGTGTTTAAATCAGTAGTGATGTGAATTGAATTGTTGATTTTGCTCATTTTGAACGCTGTTTTATTGAAACTGTAGATTGGTATCATTTAGAAGGCATTTGAATCACTATTTGTGTGAAGAGTTTACACTTAAAACAGTTTTGTTTTGATTGTTGTTTAATTGAATCTATAGATTGATATTAGTAGGAAGAAACTGGCTAATGTTTTAGATCAGTAGTGATGATGTGAATTGATTTGTCGATTTTGCTCATTTTGAATGCTATTTTATTGAAACTATTGATTTGTTTAGGAAGAAATTGCCCAGGTGAAGAGATTACTCTCAGTAGATGTGTAGTAATGTGAGTTGATTTGTCAAGTTTATGCATCTTTATAAATTACAGAGGATTGATATTAGACTTAAATCAGTAGTGATGTAAAGAGATTACACTAAGTAAATCAGTTGGGATGTGTGTTAAATTTGTCAATTTTGCTCAACTTATATGCTTTTTTATTAGCTTTTTTTAGTTAGTAATGATGTGAAGGCATTACACTTGGTAATGAATTGCTTGTGTGTTATTTTGCAGAACCACGGTGTTCAGCCATTCTCAAACTGTTGTAGTGTGTGGAAACTGTCAGACTGTTCTGTGCCAGCCCACCGGTGGTAAAGCTAGGCTCCAAGAGGGATGCTCTTTCAGGAAGAAGTGAGATTGAGATCTCACGAATCAATCATCCTTTCGCAGATGTTATTACTGTGAGAGGAATCAGATCTTTATTTAGTTTGGTTTTCTTGCTTTAGTAGTTATAATGTCTATCTATGACATTTTTTTTTTTTTGCTTATGAGAAGATTTTGAAGGCATGATAAAACTACTAGATGAGTAGTTGATTAGAACTCGGGTCTTGTTGAAACAGAATCTGCTTTCATTTAAGGTTTATCTTTCTCAAGGTGTGCATGTTGTCTGGTTTCTTGTTCATGTTTGCATTTGTTGGTAGCTTAGGCTCATTGAACAAACAACCATTGTTAAATGTGAACAAACTTGAATTTTGCAAAAGAATTGTATTATTGTAATAAATTTTAGGCCTGAGATTTAAACCCGAACCAATTGTTTCGAACCAAACCGAACTGAGTTTTGTGCAAATTTGTTTAGGGTTTGGTTATGTGACAGAAACCGATCATTAACTGAGATCGGTTATGTTGTTGGTTCGGTTCAGTAAAATAAACCCTAATCCTCATTTCTCACTACTCTTTCATTCTCACCCGATGGCTCAAAGTCACTTTCACTGTCACTCTTAAATTGTTATATCTCTTCGATTGCTCCTTCAATTTGAGTTTGAGTTGATTGGGTTTTTTGTTTGTCGATGTCTTGATTCTCAGCTTGCTCTCTCAATTTTCAATCGTCATCATTTGTTTCTCAATATCTACTTAAGATTCTCAATTTCTCAGTTTTATAAAAATGTCAAATTCTCAGTTTTTAAAGAGCATAAGCAGATGCTCTATAATTGTTTTTAGATGATACTTAAAAATCAGCGTAGTATCGGTTGTGTATTCCATTGTCTAAAAAACTCAATTGGTTGAGTGCAAATTTGGATAACCGAACAATGAAACTATTGCAAGTATCATCTAATCTGAATTTTGAATCTAAACTTATAACTAATAATTGATAAACGACAAGACAATGTATAATATCTTCTTTTTCTTTTATTTTCTTTTGACATCGACAATGTATATATAATATCTAGAAGAAATCTGGAGAAAAAAGACATCAAACTGTGGCTATAAATGAAAGAGAATCTTATAAAAAAGCTAAAAATCATGATTCCATGAGCAAGAAGAAATATAGCGGCGCCTTGAAATGTGAGACCAAGTGCATAAACACTTTCCAATTATACAAAACCATCACATGCTTTTTTTCCATCTCATCTTTTTCTCCAATTTTTAGAAAAAGTAAATAAGAATATAAAAAACAAAATTAAAGGGAAAATTTAAAAGTGGTTTAAAGAGAAGTACAATGAATTTACGTCGCCGCTAGATTTCTTAAGCTGTCTGTAACTTTACCGAAGCATCTTCCCATTTCTGAGCTTTTTTCTAAAAAAAACATTTTGTTACAATTACACAAATTTGATGAAACTTCTTTTTGGGTAACAAATGATACTTTTGTTTCGATAACTTAGCTGTACTTTTGCTTTCGAACGTAAAGTTAATCACATTTAATAACAAAGGTCGCTATTCAATCAAATCTTTAAAAGAAGAAGTGGACAATGGTTTGGAGGACTCCTCGTGGATGTATATACGTCATTTACAAAGTATGTAATCCCACTTCTAAGTCCCAACTGTTCTAATTACTCTCAACAACTAATATATATAGTTCATTTTGTTTCACAAATATTTATCTATTTATCGATCCAAAAAGTCTCTGTTCTCCAACTTATAATGATTGTATGGTTTGCAATCTTCACTGAACATAAAATTTACACAAGAGTTATTTCATTATATCCTATGCAACTATACTTGTCGGGGTGATTTTTTCGGTTTTCAGAGATTAACCGATCGGGATGCGATACGTGGAAATAAAACCGGTTGAGAGGCTTTACCCTTAAAATTCTCTATGTTGAAACTCTTTAGAAGCGCTCACCCATAACAATCCCACAACAGTACGATCTAGAGTCCGCTCGACCACTGAGGCTCTAATAAATTTTAGAACGTGTGATCCAGATTTTAGAGCCCTCTACAACAAACTCCCATTACCCGACCTCTAAAAAGTTCCTTTAAACATAAATAGATCAACACGCCCTCAAACCCGCGAAAGCCAAAATGTTCACGCCATGTTAGGTTTACAAAAATTTGTGCATATTATGACGTACCGAACATGAATACTAATCGAACAATAATGAACATTTATATATTCGTGTTTTAATTAATAGTAGGCATGATACTTTATAAGAAAAAAAAACATACCCGACTCATCGCTAAAGTAACCCCGTTAGGCCACATATATTATCGAAATTAACGTATAATTAATTTCTTGAGATTCTTTATCAAAGAAAGAAATAATAGAAATATCAAATGCATACGTTCGTAAAATGTAGGCACGATGCAATTTTGATTAAAGAGAACGTGCATAAAGGTTAAACTAGAAAAGTAAGTGATCCACTACACCAAATGGCTTATGTCCACGTGGCCAACTGTGAGAAGATTGCTGCGCCATTAAGTAAAACATATAGCCGTTAATTAAACAATACGACAAGACTCACAAAGTCATGACTTGTGACCGTACCTTTTGAATACACACTCCTATAGTCCTATATAAACCCCTAATGGCTCTTACCTCCAATGTTCCTTTCCATGATAATTAAGCAACATCCACCACATAAAAAATAAAAAATAAACAATTATTGAAGTTCTTGTAGCTCTTACAAAGAAAAAATATGAAGAAAGCTACGGCATTGATGAAACAGATCGTTGCGTTGTTGAGCTCCGTGGCAAAGGCTAAATCTATAGCCATAAAGAACAAAACAAGTGCCTTCAAAACACGAGTCCTCATGTTGTCCCTTATGAAGCACAAGAAACTCGGGTTCCGTTCGATTTCCAACAAGATCCACAACCTCCTAGGCCATGCAGATCAAGATCAAGATTACGACAACAACCAAGACCAAGATAAGAACAAGGCTATAGTTCTCTACAGCAGCAAGGCATCCACAATGGCTCATCATGAGGAATACGACGTTCACGAAGACAGCGACAAGTATCCTGATCTGAGGCACACGTTGTTCGAAGAAGAGGAGGATTTTGGGGACTTGGAAGAGGAAGGTCAAGGCAGTTCTGTGATAGATATGGTGAGGAACTCGAAGGAAGAAGAAGGAGAGAATTTCAAGCTAGAAGATGAGATCGACCATGTCGCAGATCTCTTCATTTCAAGGTTTCATAAGCAGATGAAGCTTCAGAAACTCTTGTCCTTCAAGAGATATCAAGAAATGCTAGCCCGGGGCACCTAAACCCATATCCATATATTATATAAACATGTTGGCAATAGATATGAATAATAGATTCATATTATGATCTTTGCTAACGTTCTTATTTTGTATTGTCTATGATAAATCCTTCGAGTCCCCTTATTTTATAGGATCAAAATATTATGATCTCTTAGATGTGTTTTCATTTAACATGTTGGGTTGAAGGAAGGATCTGTTTTGTGGAATATGTTTTCTTCCTCCTCGAGGTCGTACTATGTCTATGTGTAAGATCTTTGAAGTGTTACAATATTGGGCATTTTATTTTTTTGGCTTATATTTCACTTATTCCAGTCCTTAATCATATTTCGGTCCATTCGTTTCATTTACTCAGACTCAGCAGTCAGAATTCATGATCACATTAGCAATTGTTCGATTTTTCAAGTCTGCCTGAGTCACTTTGAATTAAGATTATTTGTTAAGCAATTTAAGTAGTTTATTTTTCTCAAACATTTTTACATAAATTAATGTAGTATTTGTTTTCCCAAAACGTTATTTTGCCAATTACAGATACTTTATGTCGTAAACATACACTTCAAATGTTTTTTAAGTATAATCTTGACATCATCACTAGAGTAACTGTTCATACACAGTGAAATGCGATGAAAATTGGATGATATATAATGCACAAAAATAGTGAAATATAAAGTAGAGTGTTGTTTGTAGGCAATGCATGCTTAGGAGATCGATTTAGCTCTGGTATAGGTTGAGAGGTTGGTTAAGCTGGTACGTGAGGTTGAATTAACACGAGAATGTCATGTTTGCAATTAAGGAGAAGTCGATGGGGAGTCGAGAAGTATGCAAGTTAGTTTCCAACTTAGTAGAAATAATGTTGTTGCTCTCATTCCTTAACGTAGAGAAACATAACTTTTCTATGACTTGAAAAACATCAAGTCAAATGCCTTAATTCACTAGAAATCTCTCAAGTGAACTTTACACAAGTTACACTTGATAGTAGTTATTCAACTCTAAAATCTTTCAACACTAAACACTCTTCCTTTGCGAGTTATGAATGTGATCAACGTCTCTCCCTTAACTCTATAACCTAACCAAGCCCGACTTAGAAGATAAGCCCACGATGCATTTGCAGAGGACCAACCAATTTTAATTAAATTTTCTGAAGTAATATAGGTCCTATTTTTCTTAATAAAGGTTGTAAAATAGGGCCCAAATATTAAAATATATAAGATGAGATTTGATTTTAGTATCTTCACCCAAACTTAGATATCTTTAGATTTTCCAAATTATCTTCTTTCCATAAACGCTAAGACGAATATATTTAAATCTTTGATTTTGTCCAGCTCAGAAATTTTAAGCCACGTCAGGTCCGTAATGTCTTGCTCCTAACTCCTTTTTAAATCTATTGATAAAATCAGATCCTAACTCACAAAGATATAACATCTCTAGTTTATTAGGGACTATATGTAAATATATTTGTATTAAACTAGATGTTATAAAATATATACATATAGTTCCTAATATCGTTTCCCCTCTTTTTGCTTAATTTGATATTCAAACAATCTCTTCTGCACTCAACCATAAATTTTACCAAATTTATAATCTATTGTAAGCTGAATTACTTATTTGAAATTTGCCTCCTTTTTATTTTGTGGACTCCGCCATAAATTTGAATGAAAACAGGAATATGTCCCATTAGCAAAGACATCTGTCTCCTCATCTACGGAGGTTTATGCATCAATTAGGTAGAACCTTAATAGGAGAGCCTCATTGTTACCAAAATTTTATGCTCCTCCAAACTACATTTCCTATATACATCCTTTGAAATTCTCATAAAGGAAATAGTGTTTGGAATGTATCCGATGTTCTTAAAATAAATGTAATGACAAAAGAGAACGAAAATGAATGAATTTTGAAATCTTGGAGTATCTCATAAGGATACATATATTAAGCATATCAATTAATAACAAAAAGAAAGATTGATTTTAAGTAACGAGAAGAACAATATGCCGAAATTATTATCAGTGAAAATATATACACATAAAGCCACAAATATAAATCATCAGCATCTATTTGAAGGGAAAAAATAACCATTCGTTACAACCATTATTTTTCCGATTATTATCGATCCCAAAATTTTTATTTATCTTGATATACCAACATTTGTTTATTTTCTAACTGCATGATTTTCAAGTCCTTAAACTACCTCTCAATGCAAGGCAGATTAAAGTAGTAATCAGGGGATCAAACATAAGGAAAGACGTTTACGAGATTATTGCTTTAAGAGATTATTCCTTAAACTACCTCCCAATAAGACTTATGAAAAGCTAAACTAAGCTAAGCTAGAATGATAGTAATTGGATGCTATTGCTTTAAGAGATTACTAGATAAAAATCTACGCTACGCTGCGAGATATTTTTTATAAGTTAATTTTGTTTAATATAATTATGATTGGTAGATATTTAAAAAGTTTCTAAGAATTGGTATTTTACCTTTGCTTAAATTTTAGTACTTTTTATTTTTCTATTATATATATAGATAAGCATACATTAATAAATACATGTTATATAGTACTTTCCAAATAAATGTATTGTATAGTCAATCGCTGTACTTTTTTTTTAAATATATTTTTAGTAAGTGTATATATAACTTTTTACAAATGTCTGATTTGTCTTTATATTATAATATGTTATTATAATTCAAAAACCTTAAAAAGTTTTTGTTAAATATATTCATCGTGCACAACCATAATGTAAATCGCATTTGAAATATTTAACATAGTTTATTATTTGATTAAAATTACCTTAGCCTCATTGAATTTACATGTAATGCAAATTCGATCAAAGAGCTCTCCCCTAAAAGCTTACTCCATCACAATGGTAAAATGAGTAGGGGCCATGAACCTGAATCACAATAAATTCCCGAGCTAGCTTCTAGGTTATGAGAACAACAACAAAAAAAAAAAACTTGCCTCCTTAAGCCAAATGATATTAAGATGACTGACTTATCTGTGATTGATAATCTCTCCCACCATGTTCTCGTCAATATGCAGTCATGATTAACTTAACAAAAAAAAAATATATATATATATATATATATATATATATATATATATATATATATATCAAAATGCAAATCAAAATCGACATTTGTTATTGTCAAAAAAAACCCAATGAATAATCGATATTTAGTCGGAACCTATACTCTACCTCTCTGATCAAAGTTCTTATATATACACACATGATTGTTCGATTTAGTCAATTTAGTAATGAATGTATATTACGCTAAAGGTGGAAGATGAAGAAGGGGAAATTAATTAACTTATTTTTGACCAAAGTCTCATTTTATAAAGGCAAGTAGTACTTGTATCATTCAATGTTTACTTTTAAGAGAAAAATTAGATTATTTTAGAAAATTAGAAATGACAATTTGGCATATATGTGTATTAATACTATATATGTTTTGATTGGAAATTCAAAATAAGAATTTTAATTGAGGTGTCACATTTTAAAGAGATGAAAAAGCTGATGTGTCAAGTTTTGAGAGACTTATTTTATTATTTATAGTATTGATTTGTCAGTTTAACTAAAAACACACTATTAATAATATATAAACAAGTAAATCACGCAAATGTGAACAAATAATGAAGACCTCTCTAATGCTGATATCTCTATATATTATGTCAAAAGGAGTAATGGATATTCAAAATCAAAACTATCTTTACTAGTTAAAGACACGAATATGATTAGTTACAAAATAATGCTACAGATAACTCCATAATTACATGTTTACAACACCAAAGCTCCAAACTAAATTTCTACTATCTTATACTTAATTTTCCCTTGAACTAAGTAGTGAAAAAGTAAAGAACAAAAATTACGGTAGGGATGATAAAGAAGAAACGAAAAAAAGATAGCTCATATGATTTTTATAAAATGAAAAGAATTTAAAATAAATATTTATCGGTATAGATTCTTGTTTTATTTTTCTACAACTTATATAATCTAGAAGTTCTCTTTGTGGAAATCAAACTTGGTGGTTGTCTTTCGAGAGAAATCCAAAGCTAGATTTTTTAATTCCTTTGTCAATCCTGGTGCCCCACAGTAGAAGACTCCTGCAATCAAAATTCATATTAGTATTTAATCTAAATTCATTACTTAGTTATATAATAACACGTACATAACGAGATTAACGGTCAAGATTAGTTACCTATTCGTTTGCCGGGGTGTTGAACTGCGATCTTCTTGTAGACTTGTCTCCAGTTAGGTTTGGCGAAGTGGGACTTGACACGTGTACCCGACACTACATCAACACCGTTCTTAGCGTGTTGCAACGACTGAAGCATGGCTATGAGAGCCACTCTTGCATCACCTTCCTCGTACACGCTCGTGCAATAATTGTGAAGCTCGATGATTCCTTCCTCGTCCAACTCCGAAACCTCGTCCATTATTCCCTTGAACCACTCGAACGATCCTTGCTCTCTTGTCACCCAGTAGAAGTAAGCCTTCCTCGTCTTAAACCCTTTACTGTTGTTGTTATTGTTGTTGTTTTCGATGTCGCTGTCGCGGTCAGGAGATTTCATGTTGTTGATGATGTCCTTGAGGATACTGATCATAGGCGTGGCTCCAATGCCGAGACCTACTAGAAGAACCACGTCATACTTCTTGTAGTCTTGTGCGGGAGCACCGTATGGACCGTCGATAAGGACCTTTGGGAACGGGAGGTTCCCATCTCCTCCGTCTGCTCGGAGTAGACCACTTTTACCGGCGGTAGGAGGTTTGCACACCTCGGAGAAAACGGTCCTGAGCTTACGTGTCCAGTCACCGAGAGTGCGGATGTGTACGCTCAGGTAATCGTCTCCCGGAGCGGATGTGATTGAGAAAGGATGCCATTCGAAAGGAGATACAGCTCGGCAGTTCACGAACATGTACTGTCCACTTTTGTATTTGAATCCTTGTGGCTTCGTCATGTGTAAAGACAACACGTTCCCGGGGTAAACAGCCACCTGTTGTTACATATATATACGTCTCGTTACAAGTCTTTAAAGATTAGTTTAAAGGCAATGATCCTACTTTAAACAAAAAAATTCTAAAATAAGATGGTTTAAAAGTATTAGTTGAAAGATTTATATACATTTTTGGTTTTTTTCTTTCTAGAAACTTAAGGTTTTCAAGAGACAAATAGAAATATATCTGACCTTGAGCATCTTAACCGGTTTGATGCTTGATCTGAAAGCACGGATCAGCCTCTCAGATGCATATAGAAGGATGGGTACAGCAAGATACATCCATGTCTACAAGAATCACATAAACATGAAGTTTTATTAACCCGAAAAAGGAAAGAAAATAAGGTAATAGAAACGATGAGGTTTGAAAAGCATACCGTTTTCTGATACCAAATCTTGGTGAGGTAGAGCTTGATACCGTGGACAATGAGAAGAGCATAAACAATGATGAACAAATGGTGGGAGTACCAAAAGGCGTTGAAACCAGTAAGCTTCTTGAGGAAGTTAGGTAAGTTGAGCTTGTTACGACGGAACCAAGGCGTAGCGAGTGTAAAGGCTATAGCCATTAGCACAACCATCACAATGCCAGTCCATCCTTCCACTCCCTTCACAAACCACCAGTAACTCTCCGGTTGCTCCCCGAAGTATTTTTCCATCGGTTCATAGGTTTCCTCATCCGCGGCAATTAAACGTGGGAAATCACACGTTAAATGTGCACCCGCATGGAGCAAAACCCCGACCACGATCCCGCTTGCAATAACCTTGTGAAAGTTGAGATTATCATCAAACGGAACAACAGTACCTAGCTTGGTCTTGTTCCTAAGCCAAGTTATGGTATTGCGACAAACAGGCAGCAATATGAGAGCCATGTTGAATTTAAGAGTCTCCGCGCCTCCTTTGGCGACACAAACACAATAACCCATCACACCATAGGCAGCTTTGTTCTTGTACTGAATGAATTTGTAAGCAAAGAGGCCACCACAGATGCCAAGCCATAGCATCATGATCCATAGTCTCTGCCAGTTATCAAGTACGAAATATTTGATTTTCTCCGACCATCTCACTAGAGGGTTGCTCTCTTTTGCCGGTTTCAGCTTCTGACTTAGCATTTGACTTAGAATCCTGCTGTCTCCAATCCGCACCGACTGGTTCGGTGCTTGTAATAGCAACATTTCCAAGTTTTCGATCTGTTTCACCAATGTCCATTTCATATCATTAACTATAATATTAACAATACAACATTAATGTAACAAATTGATATTTTAAACATTTTTCATAGGGTTCCAATATTTGAAAAAATAATCGGCCGTTTGGATGCCACTTAAGACTGTCTAAGCTCAGATTATATTTGTGGTTCATTTCTTCATATATGTTTTACAATTCTATTGGCCATTTCTTCATATTGTAACCACCCATCTACTACGCTTGTCGAGTTTTTGTTGATTGGTTAGGTAAAAAATCAAGATGGCCCAATAGGTTGAAAAAACATCATGGTGCCCCCAATAATTTTGACCACTTTATATTTCTAGAACCTTGGGATTTTCCACGTTTTTCTAGTATTTTAAGGGTGGTTAAATTTACGACATACATATACCATTAGTGTGATTGAGTGGGTGAAGGTGGACCACACGTACCATAATAAACCCAGCATTGTCTGGGTCCAACTCTTCCATTATCAGAGCTGCATATTCTTTGGCTTGCTTTTGAATGTTGGAGAGCTTGTTCGCTGAAGCACTAAGACTAATAATCTGCAATTAATTAATAATTACCAACAAATTAAAAACAAAAGTAAAGTATTTGAAAATAAATAACCTAAGCTAGAGTAATAAAGACTACTTTTATCTGATAACCATTATTGTCGTGTTCACATGCAGTTAATATATTGCTGATGTAAACAGTAAACGTCAGCAGATAAAGTCAGTGGGGATTTGCGCGTGGACAAAATTGTCAAGATAATCAACCAAGAATATGTATAATATATATAAATAAAATATGAGAAAAATAATTAACCAAGAATATATATAAAAATATATATAAAATATGAGAAAAGATATTTATTGAATGGTGTGTGGTTTCTCACCTCAGCCACTTCTTCTTCTGTTACTCTTCCATCTTCATCTTTGTCCACCCTGACCAAACAGTGATGTCATTAATTAGTTACAAATCCACCATACCTCCAAACAAATGATTAAATAATAAAATTAATATTATTTTGGTCCTTAAATTCTGATGACCGTTTAATTTTCATTAAGAGTCAATATTAAAAACGACAAATAGTGATTACGCGTTAGATATTTATTATGGGTTAGGTGAAAATAAGTAAAAAAGTTTACATGTCAAAAAAGACTTGGAGTTTGGCATCGAAGCTTTCGTCTGAGATCTGTTCCCAGAATATCCTGAGCTGCTCCTTGGTGATTGCATCGCCGGAGATGTTATTCCGGCGAGCTAGTGCTCTAAAGAGCTGGTCCGCGAAGTCTTTAGATTCCTTGTTCATTCCTGGAGTGTAAAGAACCAAAAATGAAACTAACAGAACTGGAAACATATAGTACAATAATAGAACTGCTTAGCAAGACGTAATTTAATTACCTAAGCATTCCCAAAACTTGGATGAGAGTAAGAGGCCGTTGGAGTCAGCGGAGAGTTTATCGAAACGTTGGTCGACTGCTGGCCACGCGGCGGTCTTGGTGGCTATGAACTTGAGACCTTTGAGGGCGTGGATTGCCGCCGAGCTCGTGCGGTCAAATCGACGCACGGCCGGGGAAGGACGTCTAGAGAACACACGGCGGAGCTCGCGGGAGGCGTTCTTGATACGTGAGGAGGTGCTTCGGAAGAAGGATAAGGAGGTGGTGTTGTTGAGGCTGCTCTCGAGCGTCTTCTTTGTAAGAAGGGCTAGCTCCGGGTCCTCCAGGTGGGCTCCTCCTCCAGCTGCTTGTTGGACGCTGTGGACGGCCACGGAGTCGTCCCTGATGTCTAGCGTGATCTCCACGTACTCATCGTCATCACCGCGACCGCCGCTAGCACTATTGCTTCTCTTGGGGAGATCCGCCGCGAATC
The DNA here is from genome assembly GCA_900406565.1 of Turritis glabra. Lineage (NCBI taxonomy): Eukaryota > Viridiplantae > Streptophyta > Magnoliopsida > Brassicales > Brassicaceae > Turritis > Turritis glabra. Next base: position 3,856,968 of record OVBN01000231.1, read on the forward strand.
TCGCGTTTTTCTTGGACGCACGTTTGGGCCGGCCAAGCGGACCGCTGAAAGCGCTACGGTCGCTAGCGATGCTTTCGGTGTCGGAGTTGGTGTCTGAGTTAGCTCCTCGTAGAATCCCAAGTTCATGGTCGGTACTTGAATTGCCTCGTCTCATTTTCATCCAATCTAAGAAACCAAAAAGATCTCACTTGATTTGGCCAAATAAACCACAGAGATCTATGCAAATAAACACCCGTAAGGTTACTATTTTAGATGATAAAGAAAATCTACGCTCTCAAAAGGTGTTTGATTTTTGTGTATGGAAGAAATTGATTTTTGTTTAAAATATATTTATAGAGTGAAGGAGGAAGAGATGAAATAAATGGCATGCAAATTGCCATTTCATCTGTGCTAAATCAGGGAAGGTAGTGGGAAACTATGGATGGACCGCCCCGGTCCGGTCAAATCCTTTACTGACCATTTATTTTGACTTTCTTTTTCATTTCATCTTTGGTTTTTTATTTGCACCGAGTCATTTATACATTTCAACACCGGAGTCATTTATACACCAACCCCGTGTGAATGGCAAAATTAAAACAAAAACAAAAACAAGCAACCCAGTGTAAATTTCCATAGAGAAATAGAGCAACTAAAGATTTATAAGAAGAACGGGATGGTTTTATGTAGGTTGTTATTTTTCTCTTTAATTGGCAATCATACAAAATAAGTAATATTTTACGTCGAAGGGATTGGCATATAGTATCTAACTTTACCAAAAGTCAATGTACAATTCATTTTGGATCGCATATTTATGAAACCATATAAATATGTTGCTTCCAAAATTTGGATTGTAATCTGTATTCAAATGTATATCTAACCTAGTGTAATAGCCGAACAAATTTTATTTATTATGGATACCTGTATAATTCCATGTGAGATGTATCTATTTTGATACTCTTTTGTTTGATGTAAATATAAAAGTCAATTAGTCATCTAACTACAACTATCCTCGACGAATTATTTTAAGTTTTAACTTGTTTGTTATGAAGGATCATCATTGATGTTCCATTGTGGATGAGGACATATAGGCAGTTCGATCGCTGAAGAACGGACCTACTCATTTTTATTTGTCTCTTGGGCTATGGCCTTCTCTTTTGGCTTCTGGTTTGAAGTATACTTTACTTAGACAAATAACATAGTCAAAATTAATGACAAAATGGGCTATCCCAAGAAAACCATTGATACTTAAGTTATAAAAGGAAAACGTAATTAGTTGAAGGGCTTCAATATTTACGAGAGGAAGAAGTGTGAATTTAGCTAAGCATAAGAAAGGAACTGAACTATGATCCTAAGAGAAGATGAGTTAGGTTCGTCCCCAACCGTGCTCACTGAAAACCCATCAATAACAATGTTCTCCAATGAATAATAGATCCTCCCATGAAATTTAACCGTCTAATAAACCCCGAGAATTTTTCGCCAACAATTTGGTGACATTCATTTTAAATCCAAAAGAATCGGGGCAAGAAACCCTTCACAGACTGTAGTAGTTTTCTTAGAAGTATCAAGCTCAAATCCCAAGCTTTTACGAACAAGTCTTGATACTCTTCATAGAAGCATTTCAGATCGGATAATGAAAACACTGCTTTCACTCGAGATAGACTCATAGAAGCAACAACTATCGCTAAGCCTTGATCATCTCCTACTTTCCATAGATTTATTTACTCCTCGACGGCCGTCTGCTGGATGACCAGAAGAAAGCACCGAAAGACGAAAAAATGTATGCATAAACAATATTCTTTTTTTTCCAACGCATAATTTTTTTTTAGTATTAATTCAAAATTAAAATAAAGTTATAATTTATATCTCATAACTTTCATATATTAGCTAAATAGTATATGTGATTTACTATACATATTGATATATTATATAGACACATGATTAAATTTTCAAAATATCAAAATTAAAGTTAAAAACTAGTTAAATATATAAAATTTTAAACATAAACAGTACTTTTTGAAAAATACTCTTCACAATGAAAAATGAGAAACGTATATAATAATAATAATAATAATAATAATAATAATAATAATAATAATAATAATAATAATAATAATAATAACAAAACTACTTACAACCAAAATTTAATTATTATTAGTCATATTTGGAGGGGATACTTCACAAAGACTTCACTTGGATGCTCAAGTGAGAAACTGCCCGTAAAAGAGATAGAATACATAGCAAGCACAAGATATCACGCTACTACTAACGATTTTTTGAGTGTTTGTGAGACTATATCAATGTTTCTCTCTCCAAAATCATGTATTCTTCTTGAGAAGTAGTGGGGATCCTGATAAATAATATGTTGATTTGTATTTATAAGAACGTATACCGAGTACTTGGACTATGTGGTGTTAGGTTATTCACTTGTTAGCGTCGTGCATGAACCATGTACGGGGTATGTTCAGCGTGTTAGGCTTCCATCACATGCCACCAAAGAATCTTCTTTGGTAGATTGGTCTGATGATGCTTCTTGTACTCTTTTTCGAAAGTGTGCTCTATACAAGACTTTTCACTAGCACTCTATATGGAAGATAGCTCGATCCGTTATTCGTTTACCTTGTTATGTATCTTTTCTAATGGGCCGATGTGGAATCGTTTAGTTTGGTTGATGCAGAAGACTACTTCACCGGATGCTCTTTATGTGTTTCATGTGATAATTTGAATGAAATTTGGGTATATCTTTTGAGCTTCTATAGTTATCTTTGTAACAAAATAAACAAAATGGCATAATTTGCAAACACATTTTAAAAATGGTTCAAAGTTATGTGTTGTTCTAGTAGACAGTCGCTGGAATATTAAATTAATAAAAAGAAATTACTAGCGGAAATAGCCAAAGTTTAATTTGTTATCAATATGACGTACTCTAATATTAGTAATTCATAAACTCTATGATATAAATATACAAAACATATAGATTCTTGAAATAAAGTGTGCGCAAAAATGGATTAGGGTATAGATTTTCACTTTTAAGCTTAAATAGTTTCTTGTAACAAAATTAATTAAAATGGCATAAATCGTAAAAACATAATTCAGAAATGGTTCAAAGATCATTTTATGTCAGAGTTTTGAGTCTTTTAAAATTGAATTTGTGGTATTAATAGAAATTTTTTTATTGGTAGTATGTTTGGAACAAAAACTAAAAAGTGTGGTATTTTAGAAAATTGTCCATAAAGAAACCATGTGTTATTCTAGTAATTAAACAGTAGTCTAAGAGTGTTATTTTTATATTGTTTAAGGTAATTTATTTATATGTAAAACCAATTCTGAAATGTATTAACATTACAGGAATTAGTGGAGATATTTATTTTTTCATCAATATAATTTTTTCTAATATTGAAGTATTTTTAGTTAGCAGTTCAAAATCTCTATGATATAAATATATAGATTCTCGAAATAAAGATAAATCGTGCGCAAAAAAATGGCAGGCAAAAGAGTAGCAATAGAGACGGCATGAACAAATAAGTTGTTTCTCCATTGACCATAGATTAGACGCCGCCCTCTAGAAAAGCCAGTTTCAGGGTCTCAAATGATATACCAAATTAAAAAAGGAAAAGGAAAAAAGAAGTGAAGATAGCGACAAAATATAAGATATAATTGAGCACATAGTACAAATCGATGGTTTTGTTTTCTTTGTCCCTATTTAAATAGAACCCGATGATAAAGTAAGGTGGCTAAGAAGATAGTCTTTAAATCGTTGTTATTTTATTAGTAGAGGACGAATCTTTGACTTACCTCCACTCCTATGCTATTGCTATATTGCTCTGTATATCAAAATTGTGGTAGTTCACATTAAAACTGACCCTAACCATACACTATTCACTTTAAAATCTACGTTACTATACATGTACATCGTACTATACAACAAAACTGAAAACGATGTTTATTATCAATTTACGGGACATTGATACCGTTTAATGATAGAATTTAAACGGAAACAAGGTTTTTAATTAATAATAGTTGAAGAAGAAATAGTGCGGCTAGAAACAAGACGAGAAGGTATGATAAGCATTATGATTCATGATATTATATGAATTTGAATAGTGTATTTGATTAGAGAAAAATTGTCAAAAAAGGGTAATCATATTCTAAAAATATAACAACAAATTTACAACTAAACATAATAAAATGGTATAGCTTACCACTCCCAAATTACCAATAGACGACATAAAATAGTTGCTCAAGTTATTACGTTTGGGAAATATTTCTGTATATTTTTTCTCATTAAAACTTTCGTATATATCTGATTAATAACTTTTTAGATAACAAAAATATTTTCTGAAAAAGTTAATAAAAATAGAAAAAATCCCAAAAAAATCCTATTTATTTAAATAAATTATATAGTTATTTTAAACTTCAACACTCGTTGTTTATCGGTTAATATTCATGCTAAATTAATTTAATTGATGCATACACAGAAATTAGCAGATGTAAATGTTTTGATACTTTTTTTGTTAGATTTCCTTTTTGACGAAAAAAAATTAAAGTTTTAAAAAATATCGATATAAATATGTAAACTAATATATATAATAAATATTTCCTATTTCGCTAAGAAAAATAAAGTTTATTTATTTTGACATGTGTTGACATCTGATCGATAAACTTGACACGTGTCACGATGATGTGAGTTAGCAACATTGAAAAACCAAACTTTATATCAGAAGATACATGCAAATTTTCTTTATTATTTTGGTAAGCTAAGTATTAATTTTGGTTTCTAATTTGTTATTTAATTATGTCATAAATATCATTATTATTTCTCTGTTAAATCGTTAATATACTTATAATTTTGAAGGGAAATAAAAAATAGAAAATTTCACCTTATTCTAATTTTATAAAAATAATAATAATAATTAAATATTAAAAATAATAATATCAGCTGTCAAAAAAAAGAAAAAGAAAAATATATATATATATATATATATCTAAATATTTGCCACTGGTATAGTCAATATATTTTATTTGTTTTTCTACTTATCAATAAGAAGCATTACAGTTTGGTGATAAACATATTTGCTATCCAACTCATCTAATATTAAAAAGCATATATTTTTATTTGAAACTTCAATATTGATTTTTTTATTGATATGCATATCCGAGATAATGAAAACATTATTGTTAAAAAAAATTAAGGACTCGATTTACTCTTATTTTGACGTGTTTTGCTGGAAGCGTGAACAGAGTAAATGATATGAGATCGTAACATGAAAACTTAAACACCGAATGTTTGCGTGTTGTGGGATGTCTAATCCTAAAACAACCATAAACAAAATCCGGATCACCACACTTGGATAAAGTTGCCACCACCAAGTGATAAAAAAATCGGTTGAATTAACATCACACCTGAATAAAGTTACTACCACCAGATGATAAAGACCTTAGAATCCACCACCAATGTCTTGTTCAAAACCAAAGATAAAAAAATAATCTAAACAGATCCAACGGATCACAAAGACACTTCTTTTTCTTAAACTTATTTTCTGATTTTATTAGATGAAAATGAGCCACCATTTAAGAAAAAAATACACCAAAAACACTCTTAAAAGCCACTTTATATGTCGAAGAGATAGAGAAACGAAATTCAAACACTAATCTTCACGTAAGAGAAAGAGAAAGAAAATCAAATAAATGCATTTTTAGGATGGACGAAAATGAGTCTTCTTTTATATGTTTTGAGGTAATCGTAAGTATTTACCTCCTCCACCGTGGTTGGGAATGCCAAGAATGAGTTTTCATCGATTCTGGAGTTGGCCATTGACTCGCGATCCGAAAGTGATCAAAGGTTTGCTTGTATTGATTTTCTGGTCCGAGTAGTATTCATATAGCGTAAAAGGCTTCTTTTAACGCAAAACAATTTCGGTTGTTTGCTTGGCAAAAAAATAAAGAATCATCTGCGAATTATAAGTGGGTGATTGCTGGAACACCATTTCCAAATTGAACGCCTCTAATATTACTGGATTACACTCTTGTTCTGATTAAGTGGCTCATGATATCGACATACAAAATAAATAAATAAATAAGGAGAGAGATGATCTCCTTAACAAATTCCTCGTTCTGGAATCACCAAACCGTATAGGGAGCCATTGATGACAATAGAATATCGAACTGATTTAATCGAAGCCATAATCCAACCAATCCAAATTTCAGAAAAAGTAAATAATCTCATGATGGTTTTCAGAAAATTCCACTCTACTCTATCATATGTTTATAGGGTTTATCATAATTAAGGTGACGTTACCAAAAGATCTGTAAAATAGTATAATATCATTTATATATAAATTAGATTTAATTGATTACGTTAAATTATAAGAATTGAAAAATATGAGAAATGATTATTCGTCTAAGGAATTAGGGAATATACTTGCGAGATGCACAATGAATGGCAAAAAAATATATGTTACAATTTAGTTATGATTCGAACAATGATATTGGAAACATACTTGCGAGATGCACAATGTATGGCAAAAAAATAAATGTTACAACAATGATAATGGCAAAAAAAAAACTTAAATAATTAAGCCATAAAGATCATTGTGCTAAGATAAAAGTTCCAATACAAACACATCAAATACCATAAAGAAAATATAGTTTTCATGATTTGTGGGAGAACTACACTAATTATGTTGCTTGAACAAAAATGTAAGTTTGCAAAATGGAGAGTTTTGTTAGAAATTAATAATAAAATATATACTATTGAATATTCTTTTGATTAAAAATGAATAATTAGTTGAAGAAAGAAAATAGAGGAATAAGTTGGAGAGGATCTTGTACTGACTGCGTTGTCAATTCTTATTATCCACACCGTTTTCTATTACCGCTTATCACGCGTTCACTTGTAGTTGTGATAAGAATGTATCATGTGAATATAATCGACGTGGTTGAAAAAATTTAAAAAAGAAAAGAAAAAAAAGAATGTGAAATATGATGAGATTCGATTTACAAAAAGTAGCATAAATTGGATTCCACGTGAATGAATGTGGGATGTGAAGATGAAGATGGCATTTGTTTCTTTCTGACAAAAACATTTAAGTTTTTATATGATGAAACTTAATGTTTGTTCACCTCCCTTTTCTTCTCTTCTTTACTTTCCGATGCCGATTAAATGAAGCTGCAAACAATATAATAATAACATTTTGAATTCCAACACAACTTTAACAACGATAAACAATAAAATAAAATAAAAAAGGAAGTAAAATTTACGAGATTGTTAATGGGTTTCTTCCAGTAGAATCCATGGATGATTAGAAAGACAAGATTGCAAGCAATAAGAACGTAGATCGGTAAGGCATGTATTCCCATCCACTCTAAGACAAGACTTGCTCGTTTGTATCCATAAACGTCAACCTGTGAAGATTGTGATAGAGAGATTTACGTTTTAACAACGTGATGCTTCCTACTCTCGCAGTATATGTATGTAATTAAGAGTTTCAAGATAATAGCAAACCAAACCATTAGGTATATAGCGGATAACATAAATCCAGAGGCCCCTGAGGTGACACACATGTAACTCAGCGTGTATAGAGGTTTATTTAGATGCATTCCTGCAAGCAACCCAAAAACAAATGACATAATGAATGAATGCTATTTCAATGCAAAACTATAATTCTACCTAAAAATATGACATGCGACTTAACAAGGTATTTTGATCTTGCAATGAATTAGGACCAAAAAATTATGTAAATGAGAGGTTATAAGAGTCAAGGAAAATACCAACGAGGTCCAGTGCGAGACCTAACATCAGAAGACAAAAAGAACGTAAAATCCATTGATTTAAACGCTTTTTGTGGTCCTGTAAGAAGTTAATTACAGAGCAACAATACTAAGTTTCTGATAAGATAAGAAACAAAGGCTATAAAACTGCTGTTCTTATTCCAATTCACCAGAAACATAGAGACTAGATTAACGAGAGACTCTTAATGTCTCTCTAACAACTCACAACAGCTCTAATCTGCTACATAGAGGAGACATATAGCTAAGAGTTGAGAAGCTGAACTTCTTCAAAGAAAAATAAAGTAATATTTACCTTGAAGTGGATGATAATATGCCCGTAGTGCAGACCCACTAGGCATGTAACGGTGGCCATCAAAGAACTACAATTAAACAAACTTGCGAGTTACTTTGTGAACAATGATAAATCACAACTTGCTATTTAATTTTTTTTGGAGAGTAGAAGCAGAGACCTTAAGAGGCCTTCGGGGTCAAAAGGCGCTTGACACCAAGAAGGAGCGTCTGGAGGTAATGGCCCATTGTTTGGAGAATTTATACTGCATTGCTGAGAAGATATAAGAGATCAAATGAAATGGACATAAAACAAAGATCGAGAAAAGCAAGACTTGGGTTAAATCTAGAACCTTGGTTCGTGCATATACGGGCTTCGTGTACAAATGCTGGATTCCCAGAAACATACGGTCAAGCATTCCAACTGCATTGCAGCCTGGTCCAGTGTGTCCTCGTACCCCGCATTTCACTTCCAGATTCTAAAGAGTTTTAAGGATCATCAATGAGCGGTAAAGAATATGTAAGGAAAGGTTATGTAGAAGGAAGAAACACTATCTAACCAAGAATGTTGACAATGTTGATCCTTGGTCTTCGGTTGAAATCTGATATTCCCAGTCCGGCACGTATAAGCCGTATAACGAAGACAAATATATTGTTGTAATAACAAAAGCCACCAGCCTGTCAAAGACCAGGATAAAATCAAGCAAGTGCATAACTATTATTGTATACAAATGCAAGAATAAGACAGTTACCAATGAAATCTGTATTTCTTGATCATAGATAGCTCTGAGCTGACATTATGGTTCCCCTTTAACCAAATCTCGCACAGTGCAGCAACTAAGTAGGCTATCGCTATTCTCTGAAAACATAACGAAAAAAGGCTACTAATTTACAATGAGAATGTAAGAACACATAATTTTCAATGGTGGCTCTAGAGAAACCACTAGATAATATACCTGTAATATGCCCATGAATCTAATTTTTTCTATATCTATGCCATAAGTTAAGTTGTTGAGACCATGAATGAATCCTCCTGAAAACTTAAAAAAGAAACAATATAAATGTAAATGTATCACCATCATCAACACCTTGAGTTAAGGACAAATTTGAACCACACCTTGGAGAAAAAGACCAAGTAAGAGAAGTTTCAATGATCGAATCAAAGCTTTTCTTGTTGCAGCAAACCTGCATGACAAGTTCTGTAAGCAAACACATCGAGTTAGTGAACTGAATCTTAAGAGAAAGATAAAGACTACAACACAGAGCAAAAGAGACATTTAATCCCAGATTATACCTTATAAGCAAAGGCAAGAGAGACACCAACAATAAATAAGAAAAAAGGCATGACAAAATCCGCAAGTGTAAGACCATTCCAAGGTGAATGATTAATAGCTGGTAAAATCCCTCCAACATCATCCACAAGTATCATCAACTGTTGTTATCACTCAAAAAAACACACACACACACACCAATTTAACTCCATTTACACATCGCTAATTAGGATAAGAGAAAGCGATTAGAACAATAACTTACGGCAACAGTAAGACCACGAAAGACATCAAGAGAAACTAATCGTTCCTTGTCGGGAGGAAGAGAGGAACGAGAAATCTGAAGAGCAGACTCAATATCCTTCTTCTCTCGCCATTGATGATCATCATCAATGCCTTTGATTGCTTCGTACATCGTTAGTTTCGCTCGCATCCCAACAAATTCATCTACTGCAGCGTCTATATATAATAATTTAAAACCTTTATCAAGTAAGAAAAGAAACAGGGACTTGATTTTGATTATGCCTTAACGAGAACGGTTGGAGTGAGCCACTTGAGCCGTTTGTTACTGTTCAATAACTTGAGATTCGCACGTGGCTGTGTTGTGATTGGACCTTATCCGAACTTGATTCGCTCTCAGCGACTCTCTCTCTCGTTCTTCTCTCTCGCTTTATGGGCCTGCATGTAAGAAAAAAGCCCACGCTAAGGAGATAAAAGGCTAAAATCTTTTACTCTAAATCCAGTGACGACAACGACAAAAGAAACCAATTAGAACTCAAGTTACTACGACTCATCGGGATGTTGTTGAGAATCAAGTGAAGATTCCTGAACCTAAAATCCAAATATATTTGGTTATAACTTCAACCAATTAATTCGAGCATAATCTGTCGCAATAACGTATCATAGTAAGAGGAGGAAAAAAAACCATTACGAATTATATGTTCAACAATCTGATCTTCACCACGGACGAGATCATCCTGAAAGCAATCCACAAAGCTCTTCAAGCGGCCGAGTCGAATCAGTTAGATATTTGGGAGTTTTGGGATTGGGTTTGGTGCACCGAGTCGCCGAGGTGTACGATACTGGCTGGTTTTGGACGTGGATAATTGATATTGGGCATTCGAAAAGTGAAATAGGCCTAACCCATAAACTATTCTAAGAAAATATTTGCACGAATTTTTAAATGTTTTCTATTTACGTGTAGACTTTGAAACCTGCAATTTCTATGTCGGGTCTGGTCTTAAAAACCTATAATTTCTATTTTGTTATATATATTTTTTTACTTGTGTTTTTATATTTTACTTAAGTTTTCTTAAATTTCTTATTTTATTCGTCTTGTTTGCTTGGTTTTGTCAACATATATTTTTTAAAAATATATATATATATATATATAATTATAATATACAGATAGAGTTGTAGTATAAATTGATAACTTGTCAGGTTTATGATGATATATTGTTTCCAGAAAGATTTCTTATGGGCGCGACAAATTTACATAAAAGCCTTTCTCCACCACACTAGTGAGAGAATTAAGGAATAAGGCCGCATTTTTCTACTAAAAATTGATGAACATGGCTTTCTAATCTCTCTTTGATGCTTCGAGAAATGATTCTAATCTCTAACATGGAGAAAGATAATGTTGATTGTTAAGAAGGATCCAGGAACAAGATCATATCAATGTGGTAGCCCATGAACCGATAAATCTTCTAATGCATGTTGTATGCACTAAACTCTGAGATGCAATGATGCTCCTCCAAGCAAAAGATAAATGCGGACTTACTTAGCCGAGAGTGGAGTTGATCTCAAGAATGACAAGAAATATCGGCTTGATAATAGCAATTCCACAAAAGGTTAACATCCTCTCCATCAGCCTTTAAATCACGTCAATTTGATCAAGTTTTTAAAAATTGAATCTACATGATTTCAGCTATTTTGGTAAAATTCGCAATAGTTTTTTTGAAGTTCGAAATTGTCCTCTAGATAATATAACGCCCACATCGAAAAACAAAAACGGACCTCGTACTACTCATAATAGCTTTTACTACACTTGTCGTTTATTTTCTGTTTCATGTGGTTTCAATTATATGGAATGGTACGATTTAATCCAAGTTCAAGGATTACAAAAATAACCAACTCAAACGCAAGGCGATATGATACCACGGAGTTACAAAGTAATAGAATGACAGGAAATGTCAAATGAGCGTTTCCAGTTTAATCTTATTCGGAATCATTTAGATAAACAAACAAACAACCTTAAGCTTCTGTAGCTCCGGATTTCACAAGGTTTTCAAGGGCCTTTAGAATCTGTGGCTCGCTCAGACCATCCAAGTTTACACACCTCTCCACACCCATATCTGCACAAGGGTTTTAAAGCCAAGCACAAATTAACGCAATACAAAGGCAGAAACATTTATTCAAATATTAGTTTCCAAGTAGAATCGAGAATGACACTTTTAACACATATGACTACTGCATAAAACAAGTATATCACCAAAAAGAAAGTATCATCTTGTTTTCCCATGCGTGTTTCATACTGTCATCTAATCCTAGCGGTCATGTTGAGCGGAGTCTTAAAGCATACACATCTCCCATGGATTAAACAATCGTTGATTCGCTGATCTCAAAAGCTAGACAACTTCCTAACCATGCCACTTACATGGGTACAGATATCTATAAGCAGGAGAGGAGACATGAGTTACCGTATTTATACTTTACTACATTATGGGAGTGGGAACACAGTTTAAAGATGATTAAAAAAGTTCACTCAACACAGATGTTTATGAGTAATTTTAGTTGCTGAAACACTGATATGTGATTACCATAAAGTTCAAAACAAAACAAAAGAATAGGAGAAAGCAAACGAACAGCTGCAGTAGGCGATCGCATAAACCATAAGATCTTGGCATTCACATAAAACACAACAAGGAACTAGGGAAAACAATCCTCATTTGAAATGAACAAGCCAATATGCATTTTCATCAATGGCCAAGACTCTAAGGGTGAGTGTGTGTGTGTGTGTGCACTTTAAGTGTAATGGGTTAACTCAAGATGTTAAAAGACTCTTCCATAAGAAAATTGAATGCAGAAACAAAAGAAGAAGCCACATCTGTTATTACCAATGAGGCACATTCATGTCAAATATTTTTAAAAAAACATACAACTCAAATTAAACACTGATATGTGACTACCATAAATTTCAAAAAAAAAAAAAAAAAAACGTGAGAAAGAAGAAAAAGAACAACCGCAAAAACCATAAAATCTTGGCATTCACATCGAACACAACAACAAGGAACTAGGGAAAACAATCCTCATCTTTAAAAGCACAAGCCAATATGCATAGTGGTTACACAATACATTTTCATCAATGTACAAGGCTCTAAGAGTGAGTGTGTACTTTAAGTGTAATGGGTTAACACAAGATGTTATAAAGACTCATCCATCCAAAAAAATGAAGGCAGAAACAAAAGACATAAGCCACATTTGTAACTACATTCATATCAAATCTTTAAAGAACATTAAGCACAATAATTTCAACTCTCTATAAAATTAAAACAATATGAGTAAAGTGATGGGAGATTAAGCAATTTACCATATCTTGCCCACATCTGAGGCTGGATCCCACTACATTCACGGATCAAGATTGGGAATTTAGGGTTTAGAGACTTCAAATCTTTGTAATTCTTCTCAACAAACGTTCTGAAAACGAAACAAAACCCCTAAAAAATCACAAAACCTAACAGAAATGGAACATTGAAAAATCTCCGATCTCAGAGATTGCTTTGATCAAATTGAAACCTGGCGGGAACACTAGCTGGAGACGATTGACAAAGAAGAATCCTAAGTTCTTTCATAGACTTCGATATGCTTCCTCTCCATGCCATCGCTCTTCTTCTTCTTCTTCCTCTCAACTCTTCAGATGCCACAAAAAACAAACAAAAACCAGACGAGAGAATTTTGTGTTGTTCTGGGTGAAAATGGATCTACTAAAGTTATTGGGCAGAGGCCCATTAAAGTTATTGGTCTTAGGCCCATAAAGTAAGTCGGTTTTGCTAGGTTTAGAAATAAAAAACTAGGTTACGTGTATATATTCTTCATTCTCTGCCACAATTGCTTTTACTATACAATAAAAGAATAGAAAAAATTGTCGAAGGCTTGAGCGTTGTTCCTTCTTCAGGTACTTTACGATCTTAATCCTTTTTTTTTTTTTTTTTTTGTTGTTACCGTTTTCGTAATTGTTTGATTTGATTATTCGATCGATCCATCGATTCTGTGATCTGATATTGTTTGCATGTGTTTTTCTGGAATCTTTTCTGATTTTTTTTTTGGTAGACATATCGTTTGTGATCATCTTGATTCGTACTTTTTCTTTACCGTTCAATTATGATTGCTTCCATGGTTAGATTAGTTTTGTCGTAAGATAAACTTGAAGAGATTGGTTTTTTAAAGGCAGATCCATGTGCTATACCTCTTATATTGCCTTGATCTTTGAAATTACTATGTAATTTATCGTGCAAATTCATGGTAACCGCACAATATTATTGTATGACTAATGATTACTGCATTTAAACGAATTGGAACTGGTCATATGACACAATTGTACAACGTTTTGGTTATAGTTATGTTCTGTCAATCCTCAACGTTTTGGTTGAGGATTGTATTTACCTACTCCAGTTTAATTTCTATTTCCTGAGTTGAATTATTCTGTTAATTGTGCATGTTTTAGGTATTGATAAACTGTTCTGTTGTTGCAGGTTTTTGTTCTATTGTTAAGATGGGAGACAAAAACGATGACGACAAGAACATTGAGATATGGAAAATTAAGAAGCTGATCAAATCCCTTGAAGCTGCTAGGGGTAATGGAACCAGCATGATCTCACTCATCATGCCTCCACGGGATCAGGTTTCTCGTGTTACTAAGATGTTGGGGGATGAGTATGGAACCGCTTCGAACATCAAGAGCAGAGTCAATCGCCAGTCTGTTTTGGGTGCCATAACTTCTGCGCAGCAAAGGCTGAAACTTTACAACAGGGTCCCTCCCAATGGTCTTGTGCTCTATACCGGAACCATTGTCAATGAGGAAGGCAAGGAAAAGAAAGTTACTATTGACTTTGAGCCTTTCAGACCCATCAATGCTTCTCTCTACCTCTGTGACAACAAGTTCCACACCGAAGCTTTGAATGAATTGCTGGAGTCGGATGACAAGTTTGGTTTCATTGTAATGGATGGGAACGGGACTCTCTTTGGAACTCTGAGCGGTAACACCCGTGAGGTGCTCCACAAGTTCTCTGTTGATCTTCCGAAGAAACACGGAAGAGGAGGACAATCTGCTCTTCGTTTTGCCCGTCTCCGTATGGAGAAGCGTCACAATTATGTGAGGAAAACTGCTGAGCTCGCCACACAGTACTACATCAATCCTGCAACAAGTCAGCCTAATGTGTCTGGGCTAATTCTTGCCGGTTCAGCAGATTTCAAGACTGAGTTGAGTCAGTCAGATATGTTTGATCCCCGGCTGGCAGCTAAGATACTGAATGTGGTGGATGTATCATATGGAGGAGAAAATGGTTTCAATCAGGCTATTGAGCTGTCAGCTGAAATCTTGGCGAATGTGAAGTTCATCCAAGAGAAGCGTCTGATTGGGAAGTACTTTGAGGAGATAAGCCAGGACACAGGGAAGTATGTGTTTGGTGTGGAAGATACGTTGAACGCTTTGGATTCAGGTGCTATCGAGACACTTATTGTATGGGAAAATCTTGATATCAACAGATATGTGATGAAGAACAGTACAACTGGTGAAACTGTGATCAAGCACCTGAACAAGGAACAGGAAGCCAACACTGAGAATTTCAAAGTAAACGATTTGGTCTTGGATGTGGAGGAGAAGCTGTCGTTACTGGAGTGGCTGGCTAATGAGTACAGACGTTTTGGTTGTGCGCTTGAGTTTGTGACCAACAAATCACAGGAAGGTTCTCAGTTTTGCCGAGGGTTTGGAGGAATCGGAGGGATACTTCGTTACCAGCTTGACATGACTGCCTTTGATTCTGAGGATGGAGAAGTTTATGATGATGATTCTGAATAACAATCAATCAAATCCTCACCATCGCTGGTTGAGGAAGATGGCTCATCGCCATGCCTGAACCAGCCTGCGCGGGCTGTTGGGGTCCGCGCAGAAGATCGAAAATAATTGAAGAAGCATCTTTTCTGAAGGTAAAAGATCTCTTAAAACCTAATTTTCTTGTTAGAAATCCTTAGCTTAATCTCTGTAATGATATTGAAACAGGTGGAGAATGAAGGAACAGGTGGAGAATGAAGAAGCCGTGGCTTTGGTAGTGTTCGTATTTGTCCGCGACATATATGCAGTTTTCTTTTGAGTTGGTGTTCTTTAATACTTTTTACGTTGGTCAGTTTTATTTTAGTATTTTAATACTCTGTCTGGGAGAAACGAGTAATGTTTTGGGTTTTTATTGCATGGATGTTTCGACTTTGGGTTGATGAATAAGTTGGGACGATCAACACTTTCTCTATGCGTCTTTGTTTTACTTAAAGCTTTTTCCCTTTTAGTACCAAGAATGGATAGTTAATTGACGACCCACAGTCGAAACAAATTAGGTTAGTCTCAAAATCTTGAGCCTGAATGTTGTTCATTTGTAGATCTTCAAGTCTTGTAGGAGGAACATTCACATTACGATTTTATGCAAGGATTTCAAACGAGATTGATCAGAAGTATAAGATAAGTAATAATAAGTTAAAAATTCACATTACGATTTTATGCAAGGATTTCATGAGATTGATCAGAATTGTATGATGAGTGATGATAAGATTCTTAATACAGTACTCTTTTGTGTTTCAAAATAGAAGTGTTTTAGAAAATTTTCTCTTCAAATGCAGACTAGTATGGAGTTTTGTAGTCCGGAGTGGTGCATATTAGTCTGATTTGTTAAATGGTTAATTAAGTGCGGACTAGTCCGACTTTAATCCGATACGCACCATACACCTACCAACCATTCAAGGCCAAAATGTTACTACGTGAACCTTGCACCTGTCTCTTTTTGTACCCACACATATAAATTACACGTTTGGCATGAATCACTGGGTTTATACTTGCTTAAGTAGTAAATCGTTTTCTAATAAAACATAAAAATGTTAATCAATTTAAAGACTAAAAAAGGGTTTGGTTTGGTTTTGAGCTTCCACCTAACCCCACCTACCACTAAAAGCACGTCATGAGGCTCACAATTTGCCTCCTCTTCCCCCAACTCACAGTTTTGCTCCGACACGAAATCAATGGCTTTGCAAATGCAGCAGACCTCCACGGCCTTAACAATCTACGCACCATCCACCGCTGATGCACGCAGCGGACTCTCCCCCTTCAGAACCGTGGCTGTTCGCCGGTTAACCGTTCAGAACCGTGGAGTCAGATGCAGCGGCGGTGGTGTCGGAGGCGGAGACGCCGGGAAGAAAAAAGCAGTTCCTAATTCGAACTATGTAGTTCCTATGGACAAATTCTCCTCCTCTTCGTCGATTACTAGGCCTTTGATTGAGATACTTCGTGACCTTAACAAGAAGATTCCTGATAACATTGTTAAGAGCCATGATCCTCCCTCTACTGCTGCTGCTTCTGGCTTTATCCCTTGGTACTTACTCTTTTTTGGATCCTTTTAAGTTTAAGTGTTGTTGTTGCTTCTTGATCTGATTTGTTCTGGCTAATTTATAGGTACCATGCAAATCGGATGCTTAGCTTCTATGCTCCTGGTTGGTGTGGTGAAGTTCGAGATGTTATTTTCTCTGAGAATGGTAATGTCACTGTTGTTTATCGTCTCACCATTCGTGGCTCTGATGGTGAGGTAAGCTCTTCAAACCTTCACTGCCCTTTTTTATCACTCAATTTCACCTTTTATTTTTCTTGGGGGGTTTAGTTCTCTGTGAGGTAAGCAAAGCGACTCATGTCTGATTTTGACTAAATTTTGTGCAAAATAAATCTTTGCATTGCATTCATTGTTTCTCTCTTATTGTCTCTTTCTAGAGGAAAAATAACCAGATGGTAGTTTTCAATAGTTTATCAATGATTAAGGAAAAGATTCTAGTTCATGTATTGTATTGATGTTTGTTTGTCTTGTTTTGTGCAAAATCAAACATTTCTAGAGGTTCATTTCCAAATGTTAGGTTTCAATAGTATATCAACGATTAAGGAAAATATCTAGCTCCCTCTCTTCTCTAAATGTTAGAATTATGAAGAACCAAGTGTTTGTCATGCATTGATTAGTTCTTTCTTGTCATATCTCATCTTACCGATCTTTTATCAACAAATCCAATAAGAAACTAAGTGTTTGTGCTGCTTTGAGCAGAAGATTTTGAACCTTTTCCTGGATTTGTGCCAAGTCAGATAAAGAACTGGCTTCAGAGTATACACAAGTATTTCTGTATTTATAATAGACCGTAGATTGACGGATATTCGCATTATAAGCATCTGGTTTGGTAGATTGAAACCAAAGATAGTCCTCGAGCCTAATGACTTCGGTCATCCATGGCAATCCCTAAACCAGTAATATCCTATTTTTTATGACTTTGATGATACAAGGCTGTTTTGTGGTGAGCGAGTTGAATGGGTTGCTGAAGTTGGAAAATAATATTAGTGATCCAACATGTGTAATTTTTGATTACAGGACTAAGTTTCTGAAAGTTGAAGTTTCTTGTAATGCAGGCGCATCGTGAATCAACTGGGACATTAACAACGACTGATGATCACATCGAGGATCCAGTTGCTGCAGCTGAGGAAATAGCATTCTGCAGAGCATGTGCTCGATTTGGTCTCGGCTTATATCTGTATCATGAATAGTAGGCCTATCATTATGTGTCCGTCAATTACTTGACAGATCGATCCTTCACTATGCGATCCTTTTTTGTTTATCTTCTTTTTGACATACTTCCTTGTGTGTGATCTAGAGTACCAAAATATGCAAAATCGACAATGCCACGAATGACAGGACGTTTTATGTATAACCAGACTCTTGTTCATTTGCTTGGTTCTTGATATATAGTTACATTACATTAATGAATTATAATGTCTCGCCCTGTGTTATCAGATTTTTTCTATGTTGTGTACATGAGAAACATTATGGCCTCAGAAGTTTTTGACCCATATTTGAAACCATCCAAGAAGTGATTGCATCAACGAGCAGGGCAAGATTTTTGGACATATCAGAACGAAGGATCTTCGAGTCCATTCCAAGCGAACCTCCAACCTCTTTGGCCATAGATTCCCACGGAGTCCCAACAGCAATATTTGCCAAAAATTCGCTTCCTCGATTCACTGCTTCTGCCACTCCTGGTGGAACATCCGGAAGAGCCTGTTCAGACAGCAATAAAAGCCACTTTCAACATTACCACCTTATCGAAAGCAACAAAAAGTTTCCATATTGATCCTAACTATGAATGCATGTTCAATCTGCGTCCGTTTGAGTTTTCGGGTAAATTATAGGAAAACAATAACCAATGAAAACCAAATATACAATAGAAAGGTTTGTATGGTTTTGGGTTCGGTTTTGATTTATCTTCACTTTTTGATCAAACATATATTTAATTTTCAAAAAGAAATAAGGTTTCCGTTTGGGTTTTCAGACTGTCGTTTTGGTGTTTCAGAATTCTGAAAATAAACCAACAGTAGCCGAATTAAGACTTATTTTAGCTCTCAAATTGGATCAGTGGGGGTTTAGTATTTCCGGATTGAACACTTTTAATTGTAACACAGTTCGTGTTCTTGGACTATCTCCATGGTGATGGCTCAAATCATTGTTGCAAAATAGTTTGCCTTAAACAGAACTCAGTACCTGTTGCAGAGGGAGACCGTGATCCCCTGGCAGTGTACGGATAGACATGTCTAGCTTTGAGCTAATGGATGATTCCACACCAAGCACCTGAGCTAGGATTGATGTTTCATCTATTGAATCATCCTCGAACTTTATCAACAGATTCCTAGAGATTCCATAGTAGGATCTTATCTAAACATTATTAGCAAGAATCTCAATTAGAATGATGGAATATGATAGATGGTTATTAAGTCGAGATAAGGCTTCATGATGAAACATCAATCCAATAACATTATGGGTGTCACCTACAAGGCGTCTTGTTTCTTCAGGTTTTGGAATAAAGTCTTCTCTTCCCTTCACCAAGTCCATGTACAAGGGAGGGAGCTGTTCCACTAATGGAAGAATTTGCTTCATGATGGGAGGGCTAAGCGTTTCTAATTGCTTTCGGGTCATCTCTGCCTGAAAGTAGTTTTTGTTGTCAGTTATTTGAAGGATGAAAAAGAATACAAGGTATAAAGCATTACGACTTCATGTGTCAAATATCAAAAGTAGCATTTACAGCTTTTCAAAACAAAAGGAGAGAACAAAAATCAATAGAGTAAGTGCACTCATGACAGCATTTCTTGAGTTAGCAAACAAATTGATCAAACAAAAACACTAAAAGCAAGAAGTTAGACTATCACTTGGGAAACTAGCGAAGAGCTGCACATCTTATAAAAAAGCCGAGCAAAGGAATTAGAACCTTACCCCAAGGCGGATTGTTGGGGATGTTGCCACCTGTGATAACAGTGGTCCAAGGCTTTGAGCCATCGGGACAAGAACTGGGGAGAACAAAGGAATAGCTAAGCTCGCTTCCTGAAAAATTAGGGTCCCAAAAAGATATCACTTTTAACAGGTTTTGTGATTTCATAACAGAATTCACAATATATTTCCAATAAAAAGGTAATACTTTCGATTACAATGGTTTACATGTATGGGGAATACCATTTTAAAAGTACAATGTACTATCTAATTGAATGAGGGACAGCCAAGGGGATGAAATAATATTGAGAATGTTTTATATTTCAATGCAAAGAGGTGGTGATATGAAGATATTGGGTAATCTACCCAGTGTTTTCCAGAATAATTGCTTAATGAATGTTTAATCTCAATCTCCTAAGTCCTAAGTATATATATCTTTGTTCTTATCAATTTTCCCCAAACCATTCTATCTTTAATGGAAACTCTGACTGGCTTTGGTAAGATAGATAAATCCATTTACCTTGTTATTGAATGCCATATATACATTCCCATTTCGCTGAACGGCATACCTTGATCCTGAATGACTAGTGAGAACCAACTCAATAAAAAACTAATGAGCTGAATCAGTTTTATACATTCACAACCATTTAAACCTAGTTACCAATCAGAAGGTGAATGACGGATCCCAGTGAATGACCAATCCCAAAGGATGGAAGATCCTGCACCTGTTGAGAGAAAAGGAACTACTACTCAAATCGACACCAATATTTGTTTTCTTGGAGCATAGAACAAAAAGATTTTCTGTTTCTCTAGGATCACTAAAAGATACTCACTGTTTCTTGTAGAGATCGGCAGCATCTATCAAACTTAAATTGTACTTCGTCTGCAATATTGAAGTGGTCGAAACCACTTGCATAGGGTGTCGCTATAACCAAAACATCCCTGCACGAGAAAATGGGTTATTTATTATGCAAAAATCAGCACAACATTATCATAAATTCATGAAACAACCTAGAGTTAGATAAGCCAGATTCCTTAGTATATTTTTATTGTTTGCTCATTTTATCTTATGAAATTGTCTTCAGAAGAGTATCCAGATACATAGTTAATATAAGTAATCAAAGGATGCCTCAAAAATTACATCGAAGAAGAAAAAAATACTACACCATGAGATCATATAAAGTATCCTTAAACAGACTTACTTCTCTGCTAATCTCTCAAGAAACAATCGATAGGTAAGCTGGGGTGCTGCACCAACAAATATACCGCCAATGAAATGAACAACCATCTTCGGTTTCGAGTTTCTTGGTTTCAGCACCCATGCTCCCTAAAACAAGTTCACTAAATTGTTGAAAACAATCTGAAACAAAACTTATTCTGAACCACACAATTCTCCTCAATATGACTTAGCTTCAAAGTACAGCATAGTTCCCAGAAACTATACTGTGTTCATCATTTCAAACATTCAAATCAACATTTGCAGTTAAGTTCTCAAACTTATTCTGAACCACAAAAGTTCTCTTGAGTATGACTTAAGATTCTAATTCATAATCATCGAGGTCATATTCTAATTTCAAACATTCAAATCAGCAATTGAAGTTATAATCCCAAAATGTTCATATCATAGATAATACACAAAAAAACACACCTCGACTTCTGACCAATCAGAAGATCCACCGGAACTACTTTGAGATTGTTTAACAGTCTCTGTTAATAACCTGAAAATCATATTTGATTAGCCAAAGTGAGCTTAAAGGTGAAGCTAGTTACGCAAACGGTAAACAACAGTGGCGTACCTCTCGATCTCGCCGTAGACTTGAATTCCGGAAGATTGAGGCCGATCTCTGTCGTTCTCGTCGTAGCTACAGAAAACTCTTCGTCGTGAGATACGCTCTTTACGGAAGTTGAACATCAAGGGTAGAGACTGGCGGCGACTGTGAGAAAAGCTACAGAATCGCCGGCGGGGAGAAAAAGACGGTGACGCCCAGAGGGAACATGTAGCCATAGCTCGGAGCCGGAGGGGATTTTGGCTATCTGAGGTTCGTCGTTGAGAGTTTTTATTCCGCTCTGATTTTGAAAATTGCAGTCGTGTACGCTTTAGACTTGTATGACTGTAACAGCATCTTGTTTCGCAGCTAACGCAAACTTTGTGATCATCCAAAAGTTAATTAAAAATATAATGAATTAATTAGTAAAATTTAGTGGGTCAATTTGTAGAAGGGAAATTGGGCTCAATTATACTTAATGGGTCACATATTAAGGCACAATATATATATATATATATATATATATATTTGTTGCTTTTTTTATTCTTTTTAATTCACATGGAGGATTTGTACAAAACATACTATAGGCATTATTTAATGTAAAAATAAAATACAATCAAAGTATTAAATTTGAAAGGTTTAGCAAGACAATCCGCCGCTCTAATACAATTTCTTGAAACCTATTTGATGTTAGCGGATTTGAATTGATAAGATTGATCACAGTTTTGTTGATATCTCGTATCCACTTATGAACTTTAAAAGTTTTTTATATCACCTTTGATTAAGATTGATCACGGTTTTGTTTTCCTTCGAAAATGACTAGTCATAGCCATTTGATTATTCGGATCGGGTTTAGATCGGATCCATTCGGTTCAGATTTTTTTTCGGGTCATGAGATTTAGGTTTTATTTAGATATTTTAAATTTTGGTTTGAATTTGGTCGGTTCTTATGTTTATATTGAAAATTGGTAAAAACTCGAAAAAAATAATTGGACGCGGTTCAGGTGGATACTATACCTGAATCTATCCAAAAAATATCCAAATTGTTCGAAATATCGGAAAAAAACTTGTACTTGTATCATTTAAATATACACAAATCTATCCAAATTACCCGGAATACCCAAAAATATATACTTGTATCACCTAAATATACGCAAAATATCCAAAATATTTGAGTTATTACAAATATAAATTTTACTAATACTTTTTGGATATACTCTATATTTATATTTAGGATATGTTTGGGTATCCGTTCGAGTTCAGTGCATGTTCTTCGAATCTAGAGATTTAGGTTCCGTTCAGGTATTTTGGCTCGTTCAGGTTCGGATTCCGATCTCTTTTTTTTGGTTCGGTTTCGGTTACTTTTTTTTTGTCCAATCATTTTGTGCAGGGATAAAACTGTCTTTACAATATCCTCTAATCCAAACTTGATGCACTGGATGCATTGAAATAAATAAAAATTTGTAATTCTGCTTCTAGTTAGTTGCACTATCTACACCTTTTCACTATGTCCCAATTCGTCTAAAATCTCAGAAAATTCAAGCCGTTTTAGAAGAAATATCTTGTCGTCTTAATCTACAATCTTACAGTAAAACCTTTGCAAATTATTAACATCAAGACTATAATAATTTATTAACTTATAATTAATTTATAGAGAGATTTGCCTAATTTCATAGTTTAAAAAAAAGTATATTAATGTTGATGATGAAATTGAAGACGATATTGTTATACTTTTAAATCTAGTATACAATTTTCACGTATAAAACCCTTCACAAATTTTGGATGTGTTTCAAGAAAACAACACTAGCATATTTTAATGAATAACCTCTAACAAGAATGCATATTCAAGAAAAAAAAAAAACAACACTAGTATCATACTTTATTAAAATTTTTTATATATAAATTTATATAATTATTAATTTATGGTATTTATGAGACTATATATCTACATGTGGTTTAAAAAAAAAACTATTATCGTATTATCTTATCGAATTGTGTTAAGTATTCCACTAGTCCAACTTGATTACAATATATATATATATGTATATATATATCTATATTACACAAATCAGAGAAATTTATTAATTTATAGTGATTATATTAAATACATTGTTTGTTTTTTGGCTTTTTGGTGAAAAACATGCTCTATTTTCTTAACATACTATTTAATCAATGTTATTTAGAAAAACTAGCACTTCAATAGAATTATTTTATAAATTAAAAAGAATCATAAATATTTATCTCATTGAGAAAAAAAAATGTTCATTTAATTTCAAGATAGCTTCTTTATAGCTTATTGAAGACACTCGTGTGTAATACACCCGTAATAAAACTTGGAACATGGAAATGAGGAATGAACTAATTCAATATTTGTTTCCACCAAAAAAATTAAGTATAGTTTAAATGCGATTCCACTGAAAGTAAGTGTTGAAAATTTCAAAGAGTTGACCATCAAAATAATTAGAATAGAAAAATCACTTGAATGAAGTAATAAGACTTAGTTTTGGTCTCTTGGGAGGGGTCTCTGTCTCGTGTCTCTCTAACCGCGTTGATTTGCCGTCTTAAAAACACAACTCAAACATAAAAAAACATTCACACGCCATGAGAACTCTTCTTCAATGGCAATTAGTATCTCAATCTCTCGTTTCTCCTTTTACTTTGTGTCTCTCTTTTTGCTTCTATCTTCCTTCTCCTTTGTTTGCTTCTCCCTCTCCACTGTCTCCATCTCCCTCATCTCTAATCAGACCCTTGTATGTGCTCTCACCAACCACTCGTATCTCCAATGTTCTAGTTTCCCTTTAAATCCGATTCGATTCTCTTTAACCGGTAACCTCCGAAATCGTAGGTTTTCAGGCGTTGTATCCGGGAATGGGTTTGTGTGCGGGTTGATATCGGCGCTGGATTCCAATACTTCTAGACTTCTTTGTTGGCGATTCTCTGTTAACGGAACTAATATGTCGCACAAAAGAATCTACCAAGGTCCTGAGCTAGAAGAGTTAGAAGCCGGGAATTCCCGCATTTGCGGAGTTGAGAGCGTCTCAAGGCGCCTCCGTTGCTGGCAACCGTTCTCTCCGCCACGGTCGGGTAATTACCTTTCCATCGCCATGGGAGATAATTTTTTATGTGGGCTACTTCAGCTACCTGGAAGGATCAGCTGTGAACGAGAAGGTATAGCCAAAGTGCCAAGTGGAGACCGCTACATCGCGATAGCGGCTGGGTCAAGACAAGCGTGTGCGATCACAGTTAACAATGATGTGGAGTGCTGGGGACAAACGCAGTTTCCGCCACGTGAAAAGTTCTCAGTACTGGCGATTGGGGAAAACCGTAGCTGCGGTGTTAGATGGTCTAATGGAACAGTGGTGTGTTGGGGCAACAATAACAATTTCAATTTGCCACAGACGCTTGAGGACATTCATTTCACATCAATATACGCTAAAGGGGCAATCTTTTGCGGTGTTGCCACAAAAAACTACACTCTATATTGCTGGGGAAATGAGAATTTTAAATCGGGTATTTTCGCTCCGTTCCAAGGTCAAATTTCTCAAGTGGTAATGCCAGGACCGTGTAGACAAGAATGCCCTTACGGTCCATTGCCAGGATCACAGTCATTATGCAGCAACAAATTAATGATTTGCGATTTGAAGAGAAAGGATGGAGTATTTCCGGATACACGGGCACAACACTCTAAGAACAAAACCTGGAGCACAAGAAACATTGTGTTTGTTGTAGTTGGATGCGTTGGAACGTTTTCTTTGCTCCTAGTCATCAGTTTCTTGGTCTTTAAAAGCCACTACCGATGCCGTGTCCATGACTCTGGACGTCTCGATGATACTAGGACAATAGACATACCCAAGCTCGAGAAGAGGCTGAGCAGTCTAGCCAATTTAGGGAACCCTGGCCAGCTCAAGGAGTTCTCAATTGACGAGCTGGCTCAAGCCACAGATGGTTTCTCTGTCCGGTTTCAGCTCGGGATAGGCAGCTTCGGCTCTGTTTACCACGCCGTTTTGTCGGACGGACGTCATGTGGCCATCAAACGAGCTGAGCTCACAAACCCTGCACTGTCTGGGACAACGATGAGAAACCGACGAGCAGACAAGGATTCAGCGTTCGTGAACGAGCTAGAGTCTATGTCGCGGCTAAATCACAAAAATCTTGTTCGACTTCTGGGTTTCTACGAAGACGCAGAAGAGAGGATTTTAGTGTACGAGTACATGGAGAATGGATCTCTCGCCGATCATCTTCATAGTCCTCGATTCGACCCTCTTACGTGGCAAACACGCTTGAATATCGCGCTTGACGCCGCGCGTGGGATCCAATACCTCCACGAGTTTGTCGTGCCTCCGGTCATCCACCGAGACATAAAGTCGTCGAACATACTGCTGGACGTCACGTGGACAGCCAAAGTATCAGATTTCGGCCTCTCTCAGATGGGTCCAACCGAAGGAGATGATGCGTCGCATCTCTCCTTACACGCTGCCGGTACGTTGGGCTACATCGACCCGGAGTACTACAAGCTCCAACAGCTCACAACCAAGAGCGATGTTTACAGCTTCGGTGTCGTGTTGCTGGAGTTACTCTCGGGTTACAAAGCTATACACAAGAACGAAGACGGAAACCATAGAAACATCGTGGAATATGTTGTACCTTACATTTTGCTGGACGAGGTTCATAGGGTACTTGACCAGAGGATTCCGCCCCCAACGCCGTACGAAATCGAGTCGGTGACTCATCTCGGGTACTTGGCGGCAGATTGTCTGATGCCGTGTGGTCGGAAAAGACCGTCCATGGCGGAGGTAGTGAGTAAACTAGAGAGAGCTTTGGCCGCTTGTTTGGTGGCTCCGACCGAGACCGTATCTCGATCAAACACTTACTAGCCACGTGGCGCTTTATCTTTTGGTCAACCTTAATTATATTTATTTTTTAGGAACTAGAAATTTAATTGGTACAGAAAGTTAATATTTTCTTCGACGGTGTAATCCAACAACTTTTTGCAGCTTAATGTGAAAGCTGAAAGCAAAAGCCATTGAGATTTCGCTGCTTCTTTTTGTACGCATTACATGATATACCAAGTCAATGATTTGAAGACAAGAAGTGTAAAGCTTACCAGCTTATATTAAACTCCATGGGAAAAGTCTAAAGTCTTCTAATATTAGTTGGTAGGAAAAAGAGTTGCTGAATAATTGGTTACCATTGTCAAGTTAAATTTAGACGCCAACGGTCAAAATTTGACTGATACGAAAAGGCCAAAGAAAATTTAAAGGTCCCAAATCACATAGTACCTCAATTCTATTCTTCATGATCGTAACAAGAGAACACAATGGTTTTTTTTCAGTAAAACTACAGATTATAAGAAGAAGGTCGCATATTTCTGAGGTTTGAGGTAAACATACATTGTCTTACTAACAACAAAAGAGACTTATTGCGTTACAAGTGATATCAATCGAATTTGATGATTGCAATAGGGGATATTTACCGCTGGTTAGGTCCTTGCCAAGAATGATTCAACTTAAGAGTGAACTTGGAGAAGTGGAGAAGTGTTCCTCTGTTGAACTAATTGGGACAGAGCAGTATCGATCTGGGCAAACAATTCCTCAGGTTTGTACCAAGAATGACTTAACTTAAAATTGAACTTGGAGTGGTGTTCCTCTGTTGAAGCAATTCGGACAGAGCAGTATCGATCTGGGCAAACACTTTGTCTTTTGAACGGTTTCCCTCGATCTGGATAAATATAATAAATGAGGTGCCATTTTGCTATACGAAACTCATCAAAGAAGAGATAGCAAAACCGAAATGGAAAGGGTGTGAATGAGATCTCATGCCTTAATAGTTATATCATCGTACATAGAAAGCACATCTGTCACATTTTGGTTATGAGTCTTCAGCCGCAGTTTTGCCTACAGCAAAAGAAAAAAAAAATCAGATATAATTGGACTAAGAGCTAGTTTCATGTGTGAGAAATAATGATTGCATGGGTAACTATCAAGAGACACAGAAACATAAAAGAAGTATAGAATTGCCTTCTCTTCAGTATCATCGAAACGTTGGGTGAGTCTAGCAGCAATCTCTTCTGTCTCTGGAGGAGAATACTTCAAGTGGTAGATCTTTCCCGTGACAGGATCCAATCGACGCCCAACAACTCTTTCAATTAGAATATCTTCAGGAACCTGTCCCAAAAGCAGAGTAGGCGTAAATCAAATGAGCCCATCTCCATTCATAGGATAAAGAGTCAAAGCAATGTGACTGAATCTAGTTAAAACATCTTATACAAAAGATATATAGCTACTGGACCTAGTTTATTATCAGTTGTCTGGATCCTAAGATTGATTTACCAGAATTATACTTTTTAGCAATCTGTTGCAGAATCTATGGTCCAAAGAAAGAAATAAGAGTTAATCCATTGCGTTGAACTCACAAATAAAACTCAAATCTAGCAAGTTCTAGAGAAAGCCTATAGATGAGAGATAAGGAACATTAAAAAAAAAAGAACAGTGCTTACTTCCAGGACAATGAATAGATCAGGCTGGAATCCAAGTCCCTTAAGAGCTGTTGCCTGTGATGAGCTCCTAGGATATCCATCCAAAAGCCATCCATTCTGCTCTGAATCTTTCTGTGACAAACGATCTTTTACCATCATTACAACTATTTCATCAGGGACCAATTGTCCTTTCTCCATAAATTCTTTAGCCCGTCTTCCATTTTCACTTCCAGAAGCGATTTCAGCCCTCAGCAAATCTCCAGCAGAGATATGCACCAAACCATACTGCATACCGACAAAAGAAGAAAATCTCAGGCTGCTTCTGTTTCATGAGAGAATCTCATGCACCAAAGAGAAGTAAAAAGGGGAACCTAAAAATCATGAAGTCTTCCATGGAAACAGAACCTAAAAGTAAAGTAAATATGAGTAGCAAGTTCCACAGAAACACCGGTTTTTTTTATCAAGAGCGCGATGTTTCATACCTATTAAATAACCTAAACTTCTAGTCTCAAATAAACACCAGACACATTACTGAACCTTTTACCATGTTAACCTCTTAATAAAAGAGTATTAAGTCGCACTCATCATCCCATGATACAGCCAAGAACTGGTTTAATGCTTGAAATCATTACTAGAGAAAGCCCTGA
The DNA here is from genome assembly GCA_900406565.1 of Turritis glabra. Taxonomy (NCBI): domain Eukaryota; kingdom Viridiplantae; phylum Streptophyta; class Magnoliopsida; order Brassicales; family Brassicaceae; genus Turritis; species Turritis glabra. Next base: position 3,885,702 of record OVBN01000231.1, read on the forward strand.
GTCAACTCATGCAATGCTATGGTTGGCCTAAATTAAGATTCATTGGCAAAATCGATCAAACGGATCATAAAATAAATTGGATTCATGAGATAAGTATCCAAAAACAAGACCAAGAAGCTTACTTTTTGAGTAATCAGCTCGCATTGTGTACCTTTACCAGAAGCAGGAGCTCCTGATATCATAATTTTCAGAGGCTTCGCTTTTTCAGCCGCCACAATCTATATTCCTTCCACACAAGAAAAACCCAAAATTAACAGCTCGAAGATACACCCAAACGCATTCAAAAATTGCTGCTCAAAAAAATCATTCACCTGAAATTTGGGGGCGATAATCGACGGAGATCTCGAAACACGTCGGTATAGAGAGTGTACAGAATCGCCGGAAAATGAGAAGGATGACCGTGAATTCGGAGACGGCCGGCACAAAGTTACCGGCGGCGGAGAAATAGAATTCACACAGCCCGTCATGTCTCTCTCTCTCTCTCTCTCAACGAGCTCGTGGTGGTGGCTATAGAGGGACCAGAGAACTAGTGTTCAGATTTTTTAGTGGAGGCCCAAACCTAAATGGACTCATTTAACTATTTTAATTGGTTCTTTTTCATTCATCTTCTTGTGAATTATATATGCTTCATCGATTCTAATACAATGAATAATTAGCCGACAAAAGAAGAAAGGTTTCATCCATTATTGTCCGTATTACGAACTACGGATTACAGTTATATTTCTCCTCTACTTAGGGAAGAGTACTAGATTAACTCTAATTTTAATTTTAATAACTAAATTAGCGTACAAATATTGTAGGCTAGTTCAGTAAAGTATATGCCAAAAATATTCTTATCAAGCTTTATTAAAAAAAAAAAATATTACCAAAAATGTTATTACTATCTAATTCGAGAATGACAAAAATCATAACTTATCCTATTTCTGAATAAAATCTGAGACAGATTTATTAAAGTGTTATGACAGATTAATTTGGACCATAGATTTTTTGGTGCATAGAAGATTTGTGTTACTTTATGACAGATTTATTTTAACAATGTTGTCAGATTTATATTCTGGTGAAAAAAATTTTGATTTTTTTTATTAATGACATTTTATGTTAAAATTTTGCCACATATTTAATACTACAAACTTATCTTAATCCGCAGATTTGTTGTAAACGTTGTTTCAGATTTTTTATTTTGTAAAAAATTATGCCGCTCAGTAGCAAATTTTTTTACGGAAAACATAATTACTAAACTATCGTATAGTGATATCAGTTTTAGTATATGTGATAGCATATATGTTTTTATGGTATTTTGGTGACATATTTATTTATAAATAGTTGTGACTGACTTATTTCTTAATAGAATAATTTTTTCATGATTACAAATTTTTTAGTCGCAAATTTTTTTATACTATTTGATAGAAGATTTTGTATGGCAGATTTAATGAAATCATTGCAAAATATATTTCATAGTTGCAGACTTTTTATACAAAATGACTAATTAACCTCTAAAAACATCAAAAACTAGGGAGAAACTACTAGGTTATCGACTTACATCGTCTTCTTCACACTATCATTAAACTCCAAAATCATTTTTTTTTGTTTCCTTACTTTCCAATTTGTGTTCAATATTGCCTGGATTTTGTGTTTAGTTTCGAGATTGGGATCAATTATTGTTTGGTCTCAAACCGCAATTTGGGTCAATTTTGCTCGATTTGAGTTTCTTTCTTTCACGATTTAGTTTCATATTTGAGGGATTCACAGTATAAGGTGAAGAGAAGAGAATAATATGTTTGAAGTTGATAGATTCAGAGCACAAGATGAAGAGAAGAGATTTTATGGTTTGATGTCGATAGATTATGAGTATGGAGCATTTTATACTTGTATGTGGAAAATAATTTTTTGACAAAAAACAGATGGTTGTTTGTTGCTGATAATAGAAGAAATTGTCGAATTTTACAAAGAAACAGAAAACTCCGTTATGAAGACTTCATTCGAATGGTGTATGAGGATTATGGGTTGGATAAGAGAAATGGGATGTTGAATTGAGCTATATGCTTCCGAAAAATCTCTTGCAAAAATGACCTCGAAATATACCTCCAGTAATTATTGGTAACTAGACACATTTATTTAACAATTTTTAACAATCATGACTCCACTTTTTCAATCTTCTCCATTTTAGTTGTCACAAGCCTACTCTTTTCACGCAACATCGTGTAATGAGAGTTAACATAATCGAGTATAAGAATACCTTGATTTTTTGCTCCTTATTTTGTCGCTGACATGATTCGTGGTTCTAACTACTCTTCACTCGAAATTCTTTTGCAATCTCTAATTTAATAATCCATCTTCCCTTCAATTTTGAACCGTAATTTCAACAAATTTATAGACGCACTTAAAACTAATTGAGCTCATAAAAATGAATAAGATCGATCTCTCCCATTTTTACAAACCCCTAAAAACCTTCACCCTTTCCTTTCTATCATCTCTCTATCCATGACAATTATTAAACGAACATGTACCAACAATTAACTTGTGTGAACACAAATTAATATAAAATTTTAATATAATCAGATTCGATTTGACTCCTAAATTTATTTTCGGAAAATAACATATTATCACTTATAAGACAATTTAATATCATTAAAGAATTTACATTAAGATTATTATTATAATATTAAAAATTATTTTGATTCAACTAATTACGATAATGGCATTCTCGTATATAATTTATTTAAAAAGTATATTAGTGAGTGACTTATGATTTAAAGATAATTTGCACAATTATTCCAAAATTTTCCCTTGACCTTCATTATTTGCTTGAAAGTGTTCCGATTTGTTTATTTTATTTTATTTTTCTTGAAAATGTTCCGAATTAAGAGTATAATTTGTACGGAGAAATTAGGGAATGCGACAAGAAGTTCCTAGAATCCTCTGACGTTTTCTTTTCCTTTTTCTTGGATTCTCTCAAGTTTCAGATGCATTACGCCATGAACGGTGATCCCGAGACGGAGATGATGGATACTGACTCTGGCGAGACGTTCATTCTCGACAAACCCAGCACCGCCAGAGATTTTCTCTCCGCCGCTCGTAGGCTCGTCGATCAAGGAGAGCCATCACAAGCTCTTCAAGCGGTATCCTCTTAAGTTTCCTCTTCCATTTTTACCTTTGGATATTCTTCTTCCGATTGTTCTGTGTATACAGTTTTGCTTTATAGCTGTCACCTTTGGTGTTCTTTTGCTATCTTTGGACTTTGATTAGGGTTCGTTGGAATTGGCTTAAGATTTAGTTGATTGAGAATGGGTTTAGATTCTGCAGGTGATATTTTTGTTTGCATAAGGATGAATAACTAGTTTTTGGAGGCTTTTGTTGTGTTTGATGAATCACAAAGATAGATTGGCTTTTTTTTTTTTTTTTTTGGGGTGATTTTATCCCTATTATCATTACTTACCATTATAACTTTGGATTCAAAAGCTCGAATGTGTATCCTAAGTTTGAACCATTACATTCATCCCATTCAACTACTTGCCAACAGATACAGCAGCCTCGCCTTCATCCCTTTGGTCAAGTCTCTCCTATGGTGGACTGAATAAAGAAGTAGTTTACCGGTTTGAATCCTATCACATCGCCTTCATCGACTATCTCATATTAAGAAGATATAAAATTGTAGAAGAATGATCTCTTTATATTTTAAGATATTGAATTTAGTGTAAACATAATTACATTGCTAGTTTTGAGTATGCAATTCTAATGTTATCCTCTTCTAGGCTTCCAGAATAATAAAGTATCTTCCTAGTTGAATTGGGATTCGTTGTGAGTGTAGAAATCATGATTTGATTTCCCAAGCACCTGATTTGTGAGACTTGTATAATGGCAAGATCGTTCACTTTATGTATATAGACTGCATTGAACTTTTTTCTTTATAGTACCCTTCCCTGAGTCAGTCTGTCTTGTTCTGACCAGGTCGTGATGGCGATGAGAACCCAAGGAGGAGATGAGGCGGTACTCCAGATTCTGAACCGTACCCGTGAACTTTACAAGCATAGAATCCAAGAAACAGCTAGTATGGATCAGCTGGCTTCTATATTTGCAGAGTGCGCCATTACAGAAGCACAGCCTCTTGGGCATGAGCCAACATCAAAAGACTTATTTGGTACCAAAGAAACAGTTACAGCAGATGCTCATGGCATATCTATTCTGGAAAAGAGTGGGAGGTCACAGATCATGCTTGATGCCTTTGCTGACGGAAGCAGCTTTATCTGTCTGCAATGCGGTGGTCTGGTGAGTATCCATAGAAGAGATGAACACTATGCTTACTGGTGTAGCAATATGTAATACAAGGATGTTATTTTGTTGGACATGACAAGAGAAACTGCAGCATATTGCCTTTGTTGTAATATTTTGGTGTTTATTGTTGTTGATCTTTGAATGCAATGGGGGAGATAAATATAACGCCTAAAAATTGTCTTAACCTTTACAAGTAATGCGTCTTGTGCTTATTAATAAACGCTTGAAGAATAGACATTGTATCATGTCACCCTCAGATCGGTTTATTTTTTGGCTTTGCGCCTTGCTCTTGTTTCATGTCCCAATCTTAATTCTTAAGCTATGACGCACTACAATCTGTGTTCGTCAACTTGTGAGACTTGAAACAAAACTAGACACTAAACAAATATTTTCTCATTTACAACAAACCAAAGAACAAATAAAACTGGTATCGTTCATACAAATATCTGCAACTTGAGGACGAGGTTTATTTCCTCCATGAACTCCTTTAGTGATGTGTATAAGATGTCAATTCTATCAACATGAAAAAAACAAATCTGACTCCTAGAAAGCGTCAACTATCTGTTAGCTACAGGCAACAGCAAGCGATCGGCAGCACTTGCCGCTCGTCCTGATGGTTCTCCTTAATACGGTAGACACACCCAATAACAAGGTTTCCAATATCACACAAAACCTTAAGAGTTTTCCTCCCAAATGAAACACGGCAGCAAGCCTACTCTCTGTTGTGCATGAATCGATCTTCGTTAGAAAAGACAATGATATCCTCTCCAAGTTTCTTAAATAATAATGGAAGGATTTGTTACCTGCACCCATTTGTATGATCCTTTCCATAAAAGTCTCATACTCACAAGTAGAGAGAGCTTGAACACTAAAAGATTCTCTCAGAAAACGGCAAGCAACTAGATCACATGATCTTATTAGGCAGAGCCTTGTGTCGGGGTTTTGCCTTGAGGAGTGTTTCGTCACTGTGTCTAATCCACTCGGAGAGTCTCCATGGCTTTTGCCACTTCCATTTAAATTGAACGATCCACTGGTGATGACTTCTCTTCCACCTCCAAAGTTTCCCACCTTGTTTTCCTATAGCTGATAGTTTTCTCATCGATACTTGTCCCATCGGTACCATCTGCACCAACCAAAAGTACAAAGGACTCTTATACCACTATAATGGAGCTTGTGTTTGCAGCTTTTTATGCGCCAACGTAATCCTAGGGAAGCATAGTAAAATGATTTTAACCTTCTTGTTTGTATCAATAAATGCAGCTGATCCTCTCACTTTTCCGTTAGCAATCCCTGGGGTAAATTTGAGCTGTTTCTGTGCTGGCACGGTCATTGGAGAAGATGTGCTCCGGTCTTCAGCTAAATCTTTCATTGAACTCGGTGGGGTTCCCTATACCAACATTTTATTTTTCATGCGTTAATATCTCTAACCAAAACTAAAGTACACTAAATATGGATAAAATAAGAAAGGTGGTATAATCTTACTAGTGAAGTTGCAACTGCTTGCTCCCTCAATTTTAACTCCTTTTCTGCTTCTTTCCTTCTTAACTCACTCTGCCTCAGAAGGCCAACAATTTCTTTGAACTGATCTTTCATTTCTTTTATTTCTACATCTTTCTCCCATAATTGGCACCTGCATACGAAAAGAAAATGCATGAAAAGCTTGATTGGGGATTAACTCTAATGCTAAAAACGATTTTCTTGAATGTTGGTTTGCCACTTGAAAACTCAAAGCACCTTGTTTCTGCAAGAGAGTTGAACATATATTGAAGCAAATTCTTTGCTTCTCCCATTGATCGTAGCTGGTTCCAGCGGCCACGGTTTGTAAAGGCACGCTCCCGTTCTTCTGCCTCAGAAAGTTGTGACGCCATTGCTACTAGAGAATTAGAAGATATACCGAGCATGTTCTCAAGTGAAGATATTCGGGCCATCCTTGCATTAGGTGACAACGATGAAGCCCTGAAACAAATTTCGTTAATTAAGGACAGGGAAAACTTAAAAAGCAATGAAAATTCATGAAAAAGTACCTCGCAAAGCCATTCTTTCCTCTTGGAGGACTTAACCCTTTCACTGCAAACTCATCCACTTGTCTTAAAACAGCCAACTCTTCCGCCAGAGCAGCTCGTCTGAAATTATCGTCATATGCATAATCAGTAACCACAAAAAAAAAAGATAACGGTCATTGTGCTGCTAAAATTATTGCAGAGCAAAAATGCATTCGGGACATACACATGGCTTTGTTTCTCGTACTCATGACGTACTTCATGCACATTCACCATGACTTCCAACTCATGATCAAGCCAACGTTGCAACGATTTCTCATTGGTCTACACGAGTATGAATTGAATCAGATTTTCAAGAATCACAATGATACAAACTACAAAAGATAAAGAAAATGCGACTGTGTTAAATTTGTACCTGACCATTTGTTCCAAAGCCATTAGTACCAGCTGCATAAATAGTTTTTTAACTTAGAATATCAAAAGCAGAAAAAAATAACCAGCTTATTTATCGAAATACAATGATAACTCCTGCATGGCCCAAGATATCTATGCAACCGGCTCCATCCATCAACTACTTTAGGTGCAATTTCCAACAGACTATGAAAATGTGTCACAACAATCAACTAACTACTCAGTGACATGGTCTCATTTAAGTGTTCAAGTATTTTACTATTGCTCAAACCACGGAACACCAAATCGTAAAGTATTATTAATCATACCTGCGTGTTCACGAGGAGATGATTTCCGAGCTTCCAACAACTCTTTCAACCTTTTGGTAGCCATTGCAGCCTCTTCTGTCTTCCTCTGAAGAACCTGAGAGTGAAAATTTTCTTTAGTTTCACAGCTGAATCTTCTAATTTTTAATTTTCTTTCCTGGTCTTTCAGAGATAATGGAAAATACTTAAGGTTCATTTGGTAACAATCTTGTGCTTACCATTTTCTGGCGCTGATTTAAAGCTTGCAGCTTGTGCCTTTCATACTCGCTCTTTCTCCCTTCTTTCCGTAACTGTATAAGTTTAAATTTTAGGTAAAAATAGAATCTAAGATCATTTGAGAAAATATTTACTGTGTCAGAAGATATCAATGCAAGGACTTTAAGTAAAAAAGGAAAAGGTAAATGTACCTGCAAAAGTTCCTTCTCCCGGGAGGCTTTCCACTGTCTAAACTGTTCTGCTTCTTGTTTCATTCTGTGCTGCAGCTGAACCTAGAAAGGCAAAAAGGAAAAGAACCAAACTAATAACCTTTCAAAGAGAAGATGTGACATGAGTCTATATGCATGACTTGAAAAAATTTAGGGATGCATTTTCAGAGTAAACCAAAAAGATGTATCATATTTATACCTTTTGTGCCTTGATGGATTGGATTTCATCTTGTAACCTCCGAGCAGCGTCATCACTCTTTTGTTTCTGCTTCAGTAGTTGAACCTGGTTCTCTTGCTTTTTCTTAAGGTCTAGAATCTGTGCTTCAAGCGCTTTTAAGTTCTGAGCATGCACATCTTGCAACTTCTGTGCTTGACCATCAGAAGCAAGGTTCTCAATTTCAGCCAACAGACGGTTTCTCTCTTCCTGAATGAAAGAAAGAAACAAATCAACAACTCATAATATGTTTTTTTAATGAAACTTCCAAGATGAAATCTAAGCACCAATGCAAAATGATATTCCACCTGAACAGATCTCTTTTCATCCTCCACCTCTGCAATTTTCTTTCCAAAATGTTGCTTTAGCGCAGCCGGATCATAGCCGTCAAAAAGCTTCATTTCAGACTGTTTTCAAACATCGATTTAAGCAGAGTTATAGACAAGAATAAATCTCTATATGCCAAAAAGGAACCACCTACGACATTTAAGTGCATAAATAACAAGTAAAAGAGACCTCTTTTTCCTCTAGACGGCGGTTCAGTTCATGCAACTCTTTGTCCATACTATTTTGCAATAGCTTGTGCTCCCACTCCTTTGCCTCTTCGTCTATTTCCCTTGAATCACCTGCATATAATAAAAGCTCTCGTCTTGAATAACATAGCGTCTTTTAGTTTCAGAACTCTTTTCCACCTTTAACTAGTTATCTTTCTTATACCTGTTGTGGCTTCAACCATGGGATAATTGGAGGACTCTATACTGTGCAAGCTCCTTTTCAGCCCATCGGGTCTGACAGAACCAACAATCTCATCCTGCCACCAAATATTTCGACATTTCATAATAGTAAAAAGGATCTAGCATAAATAGTCTACCTCAATATGGGTAGCCACATATAAGAAGAGAAAAAGTATTAGTTAGAATATTACAGCTCGTATGTCTTTAAAGTCTTTTTCAGAATGCTCTACACCAGGACATCTGCTACGGTACTCATGAAGCTCACGACAAAGGTCATCGTTAGCAGTTTCAAGCCAAGCAATCCTTTCCTTAAGAACCTACATCATCACACCAACTCTTTATACTCCTGGAAAACTACTGGAGCACCACATGTAAATCCAGATACGAAGGTTAACATACCTGGATTTCTGCACATGAGGATCCTCCGTTTCGTAAAGAGAGCTCTGCCTGCAAGTATTCTACCTGTTGGCGCATCTTTAGCATCTCACTGGAGACAGGATCTCTATTAACCTGTTTTTGAAGAATCATATCATAGGAAGAGAAAATTAGAGTAATCTAGTTTCAGTCAATAATTAGTTTCTTTCGATTGGCATAGTCGAATAGCTTACAACAGGTTTATTCCGGATGTTTCGAGCACGGTTTGCATATTTCAAAGTGTTAAGTGTTTCCTCCGCGTTAATATCTGCAGGACTGATGCAAGCTGGAACCCGAATAGCAAGCATAGAGAAATTGAACGAGCATTAACCAAACTTGAAAGGACTTAAAGCAGAACTTCCGCAGAAAAATAAATGATAAACCTTGCAGGTTACCTATCATCACAGTTCTGCTGTTACCCCCAAGGGAATCCTAAGAAATTAACAGTCACAACTTTTGAGAATGGCGCAAACACTGAACAATGTGACATCAAGAAAACTGAAAACAAATATACCTGCAAAAGCCGTGTAAGTTTACTGTCCCTGTAAGGAACATGGGCACCGTCTTTGCGCTTTTTCTCATCTCCGAGCGCGCTGATGACATTACCAAGTGCAAGGAGGCCTTTATTTATGTGAACTCCTGGTGAAAAGAATCAACTTCCATTACAGCACAGCGATCAAAAGGCTTATTACTGGTCTAAAAGAAAATGCAACAGAAGAACACCTACCTTCCTTAAATCTCAAACCGTCAGAACCAGTTCTTTTGGCTCGTTCTGAACCAGCAAGGTCTACTAGGTGCAACTTGGCACAGAGATATTCTTCTTTCAAGCTCCCATTGTAGGCACCGTTTTCAGGAGAATCTGTATTAATTTTGCGCATTTGCTCCACGGTGATAGTGAAAATGGCATGTGAACGACTGCATGCCAATAGAAAAGAAAAGCAGATTTATGACAGTTTTAAGGTACTGACCACAATGTCCTGCTTGGGGTTTTAAGTTGTACATAGAAATACTAATAACACAATATTATAGGTAACCTGGACTGATTGTTCATGTTAGTACTACCGGTAGCCCTGCTGACCGACCCTTGGTCAAGGCAAGTAGCCATCTCTTTCAGCGTACTAACGCTGACTTCTGTGGATCCTGCTAGCGTGATAACACCGTTGGATGTTTCTCGTATCTGTATTGGTGGCTTCCCAGGGACATGTGCTACCTTGCCAACGTGTCCAGTGCTACTAGTGTCTGATTTGTTAACAGTGCAAGGATCCAGCAAATCTTGAACCTCTTCTTTATGAATCTATTAAATCAAATCATTAATGTCAGGGTTACAATTGAATCAACCAAAAAACCACGAGGTCAGAAGAAAGAAAGCTGTATAAAAGAACCTCGATAAAAGAAACATGGATCTGAAACTCAATCTGCTGCTTCAAAGTCTCTATCTTGCTGAAAAGAGCGTTCATAACTTGAGGGATGATTCCGGTTTGGCTGCTGTCTCCGCAGCCCGTACCCATTGTATATGTTTTACCCGAACCCGTCTGTCCATAAGCAAGAACGGTAGCATTGTACCCTTGAAATAAACCATCAACGAGCGGGGCAGCGCATTCTTCATACATTTCAGTAGATGGAGAACCAGAGCTCCCATATACATGATCGAATGTAAAAGAATGTGATCCAATTTGTACCTGCATCATATTCACAACACACGATTTTTAAAAGAAATTTTTGATATTACAATCAAAATTTCCAACTAACAAATTAAAGATTTCAAACCACAATTTCCATTATTAACAATTCCAATTCACATATTGAGCAACATCCAAATTTTTCGACTTTTTTTTTTTTTGCCAGAAGACAAGTAAGGGTCAGTGTTCAGAATTAGCAACATAAACAATTGATCTTGTGAGCTAATTAATTAAGGAAATAATTTAATGATGCAATAATTCTAAAAACAGAACTACTTGGTCAAACATGCATAAAATAAACACTCTGAAAAATCACTAATTCTAAAAAGTCCCAAGATCTAGATCTCAGGGAGAGACAATTCCGATAAAAAAAAAGCTAATCTGTTGAATTAAATTTCACATAAAAAAAAAAAAACAATTCTTCTTCTGTAAGTCCAGATTAATCTGACAGGACAAAGCAGAAAGCTTTAACATTATCGAAACTGGAAAAAAAACAGCTGTACCTGTGGTTTACCGGTAACGACAGTGACACAATCTTTACAACCTTGAATCCTTTCGTCGCCGATGAGTGGTCTGATGTGAACAGCAACCTTAACGGAACAATCATCCGGCGGCGTAGATTCCATTGGAAGTAGGAGAAGAAGTAATCTGCAATCGAAACACAGAGAAAGAGAAAGAGAGAGAGAGAGAGACAGTGAAGTTGCAGACAGACAAATGTGGTTTGATGATGTGTTTGGAGAGAGAGACTTGGAAAAGAAAAGGGTAGAAATGGAATTTAAAAAAGAGAGAACTTTTTGAGGAGAGAGCTTAACTGCAACGACAATAACACTCTTTTACTTCCCTTAGGCTTCACTCTTTAGTCCTTACTATCTCTTTCTCTCTGATAAACGGACCGACGTGACTTTACTTTCACTCTTTCCCGTTTTAACCTCTCTCTTTCTTTCTATCTTTCAAGTGTGACTTCTGACAAAAAGTGGTGGAAGAGAATATTTAAGCAAAGAGAGAAAATTATAGGTCAAATTCTTTACTTTATTGCATGTGCCGTTGTAATGTACACATACCAAATGATTCTAGTAATTTATTACATAAGAGTTTTAGGGTTTGGTTTGAAGTTTGATTTAGCAATTATGTGCTCACCTAAATTACAACTGTAAGTTTTTAGTTTTGTCTTCCTTTATATTTGCAACTACCAATACCTTTGTGGAGTTATGTCTCACAAGCTATGACCAACGCATTGGTTTAAAGGTTTACATCTAAACTACAATTGTTTATAGTCAGTTTGGTATTTAAATATGATTAGATAAGAAAACAGACACCGCCAAAAAAATGGGTTGTGACGTAATTATGAAGCAAAGACGGCCATAATATTTTATATATATATATAAATATATTGAGATGAAGAAAAAAACTAAATTATCCCTACAATGATATTAGTGAAAAACTAAAAGAGAAATTAAAGAAATGTTATATATAAAAGTAAACAAATAGTGAATGCAAACCTTAATAAACCCACGAAAATTAGTGGATACGATCGTTGACAAAAAGTGTCACCTTTTTTTTTTGAAAGCTTAAAATACAGAATTAGGAGAAAAAAAAAGAAAAAAAAAGAAAAAAAAAAAGCAAAGGACGACTTTTGGAGAAAGGTCCACAAGGAGAGACAATGCGAGCTGGCGGAGGAATCGTGGTCACGTGGCTGTAGCGATGGGTTCCAAAAGTATCGGCTTTATGGGAAGGAACTCCCTACTCATCACTGCTAAGGTGCTCGACAAAATATCGGAGACCAAACTAGAAAATCACTTTATAGAAAAAAATCTAGTTTGCTATTTTTTAATCTGAATGTCATTATAAATATGATATCTTTAAATTATTTTTAATAAAATTACAAACGAAATAGTAGAAAGAAGAGGACAACTGGTACATATGAAAATTTATAAGACAAGTGGTACAGATTAGAGATTATATGACAAGTGGTACAAATGGTATTACTAAGAGATAAATAAAACAACTGGTACAAATGATATAACTGAAAGATAATATGACAACTGATACAAATTGTATAACTGAAAGATAATAGGACAACTAGTACAAATAATATTACTAAAGCAACTTATAATTCTAAATCCTAGCGCTGTCACACTCACTAATTCGTCTCTTCTAACTCTGTTCACTGTCGTCGTTGCTAATTCTCTGCTGTCAACCTTTTTCGTCGAAGTCTGTCGCGGCAGCTGCAGAAATTGAGGAGGAGAAGGAGAATCAGCGACGGAAGATTGTAGAACGCATGTGATCTCTTCTTCTTCAATCTGTTGGATCACATGAACCCAAGCGTCTCTAGTGCAGAGGAAGAAGCCGACTTTGAAAAGATCTAGATCGAGATTGTTGTTGAAAAACGAGATCTTGGAAGCGATGAGCTCTGATTTGCAAATCTCAGTAGAAGCTATAGTGATAGAGACGAAGACAAGGACAATGATTGATGAGAAGCGTGAAGAGAGATCTATGGAAAAGAAGGGATCTAGAGTTTTGTTAGATATGTAGTTTCTAATTTTTTTAAAGGGTTTTTGGACATTTCCATCCATTTTGATTTTAAAAATGTTAAATAAAATTACAAAAAAACAATGGCATTCTAGCTTTTTTTGTATGAGATAGTGGTTTTCTAACCATTGTTCCCAAAATATCCAAACCTAAGAAAAGTAATTAGAATCCTTGTTCTAAAATTTTCCGCATAGTTCTGATTATTTTCCGCCTAATTGTTAGGTCCATTTTATCCATTATGATTAAAAATTAATCCATTGAAAAAATCAGTCATTTGATTACTCTCCACCTAATCCGATTACTCTACGCCTAATCCGATTAGCCTGATTATTTTTAGATTACAAATATAAAACAATTTTTTTTTGGTATTCATACATTTTGGTATACCAAAGCAATTTGTATTCCTAATTGTAATGAACTAAAAGTAGGATCGCTAAGTCTACTTTAGATATGAAAGCGCTGGGAGGATTCAAAGTGTCAGAAAAATCTCTAACGGTTTTCTTCCAGATTTTAGGTTGGGCTTCAGCTTTGTAAAAAAGAGGCATATCAATGACAGAATACGGTTTTCTCACACAATCAATGTTCCAATACCAAAATTCTTATTAAACTTCACTGTAGCTAAGTTATACGCAGAAAATATCAAAATCATAAACGAGAATGAAAATGGTACCAAGCAGATCATAAAGATCAATCCTCCATACCAAACAAATCAAAGATCAAACGAATACTCTTCTTAGATCAATATTGTTCCCGGTAAATTTCTGATTTCTCACACAAATCAATGTCAATAATATACCATTTATTTACTCACACCTACGAAGCACGGAATTGTCGGTGGAGCTTCGCTTCCTGCTCCTGAACCGGAATCGCTTAGAATTGCAACGGAATCGCGATTCCTAAAATGGGGCGTTTGGAATCACTAAGGAATCGCACGATTCATAGTTGGAATCGACTGCGTGTAGATCGGAAGCGTGAAGCTTGTTCTCGCCGGCGGTGGTTTTAATTTTTAAGATGATGAAGAAAACATTGAAACATCATGTGCTCTTCTAGTTCTTCGGCTTTTAATTTGATAATTTATTATTGACCCATTTTAATTATTCATTTAACTAAATTGATATTGGCCCATTTATTTATCTAATTTTTTCAATCCAATCATTCACATTTTTTTCATAAAACATACTTCATTGATAGAGTTTAACTAAACGATTACAGAAGAAGGGAGATCATAGTTTCTCAGAGCCATCTTGGCTAAATTATCTGCAGATAAATTGTTCTTGCGAGTAACAAATTCGAATTTCAGATATTCAAAGGAAGTAGACATCTCAATGATGTCGTTAATAATCCCAAATAATCTTTGGGGTGGATCTTAGTGTTGATTGCTTGAATTAAGTTGGTGGAATCCGAGGCGATCTTGAGCTTCTTCTATCGTCTTCTTTTTGCCTCCGTTATGGCTTCCAAAACAGCTACTGCTTCTCCCATAAGTGGTGTACGAATGTGTTCCATTGCCGTTGTTCCATGGTACGTGACTCTGTTCATGTTGTCAGTGTAAATCTAAGCCAAACTAACTCTCTTTGTTTCCGCGTGCCAAGCAGCGTCAGTAAAACAAGTTACCAGTTCTGGATCAGTGGCCGTTTCCGACTCTTCCTGTCTGTTTCTTTATCTCGCGGTATCCTATTTAAGGGTTATGTTCTGCGTGTGTTCTCACTCCTTAGCAGCTACCAGCCCTCTCGTTACCGTCTCTTGTTCTGAGGTTGAATTGTTTTCAAAGATCTTGAGGTTCCTAAAATTATTCATATTAATCAACATGTGAATTCGTGGGTTATTTTTATGTTCAAATTAATTAGAATATTAAAATTATGTACTGGATTTTGTTTTTTAAAACATTTTTAATCTAATTTTATGTTATGTATGTTATGATATATATTCCGCCTTACTATTATATGAAGTGTTGCTATATTTGTTTTATTTCAGTTTTGGTATTATATGAGAGGATCCAAAGATATAAGCTCATTGAATGTGTACGTAGACTTATGTAGAGATTGTTAGGTATGAAACATGTATTTTTGTTATTATTTTCGTATTTTCTTAACAAACAATTTTATTATTATTATTTGTTATGTATAAGATATTGTTTGGTCGAAATTTGGTTTAAATTAGTTTTTTTGTATGATGTTTTATCATATAAGCATATTACCATGTAGATAAGTAGATAACTTTCGAGTCTATCTGACTTTTTTTATTAGCCTATCTTATTTTATAAGAAATTTGAGTTATTTTTGTAAGATAATTTTAGATTATATTATTTTTACATTTGACCCGAAATATTTTTAGCAATTTCCAAAATAGTAATGTACATTTGATCATTTCCTCATTTGGTTCCGTAAAATTCTCTAAGACAAAACATCATATTGAAGATAAGAGATCGAGACTCTAATTTTTACTATGATATGTTTATGCTATTGGTATGTATTTTTTAACGTTTTAAGTATTTGAAAGATTAAGTATTTGTGATAGCATGACTCTTTTCTTTCTCTTCTTCACTCCATTCTCTAATTGAAACATCTGATTAAACTTCTGACATTACAAACTTGTTTTAGTTTGGATTCGGATCTTAATCAAACTTTTATTTTGAATTTTAAAATGGATGTGAGTATTTATCTTATTGTGAAAACTTGTATTGTAGAAAATCACATAATTATGGAGAAAAAAATAACATATAAAAAGAATAAACAAAGAAGTATACATACCAACATTTCCATAAAATTACTCTTAATATTTTGAAATTAGAAACTAAAAGAAGGTTATGCTTCGCACCAAAAGCTTTGCATAGCTAGAAACAAGTTCGATTGTTCAACGATTAGCTAGAAACAAGTTCGAAAAAAGTTTGGATTCGGATCTTAATCAAACTTTGTACAAAGTTTGTTATTAAGATAAAAATTCAAGATCAATGTTGGTTGTTTATTAATCTTTTAGAAACTTTACCATAGTTTCTAAAATCCAATATTTTTCTATACTGATTTGTAGCATATGTGACATAACAAAAAAAACATAGGAACAATTACATTTATAACATATTGAAATTTATATCACAATTTATTTATATATGTAAAATAACAAAAAGGACAATTACATACATAACATATTGATATTAAAATTTATGTTACATTCATAATCGGTGACGACGGTGGTGAAATGATGCGACAGCGGCGCGAGGGTTTTGTGTAAAATCTTGTTTGGTTTTTTTTATTTATATATGGACTCAATTTTGGGTTGGGTTTGGTTTTAAATTAGTTTAGTTTTTTAAGCTTTTAAGACTTAAATTTGTTTTGGTTTGAGAAAATCCTCCTCCGGTTTAGACAAATCTCTGTCCAGCCTCGCCGGAGTTGTTTCGGAGATGTGCTAGGATTCCAACCTTTGGCACGTGTGGCCTTATCAGCAGAAAATTCCTCCAACGTGTGTTACGTTTGAACTATCACTTTTGTGGGCTTATTTATTTTTTGGATTTTTCAGCTGTTTTTTAGAGTCCAAGTTTGGTTCGTATTGATTTTCCTTTGTTGACAAAGGAGAAAATGATATTTTTTTTGGTTATTTTTTGGAATTACATTGTTTTGTACATTTCAACAAACAAAAATACTATAGTTTTGTATTTTTCAGTTATTTATGAATCTTTTTGGTTTAATTTAGCTTTTACTCGAATAGGTTTTAATGTTGGCTACATCTTAAACCTTAAAATCAAATTTAACTTTTGTTTTGAGTTACGTATGAGAGATTATTCCAGTCTAATTTAGTTTTGGTTAAAACGCTATTTCTTAAACAACTTGACCTTTTAAATAATAATCATAAACCATAAGTCATATGCCCGTGAAAATTCTAACACTTGCCATTTGTGAATTGATTATCCGTAAGTAGGTCTGGGACAGAGTCGGATATCCTAGATTTTTGGGATATCTGGATCCGGATCCGGTTTTTTTTATAAATTTTTTTTTATTATTATAAAAATATTGAGAAAAAATGAAAAAATATATAAATAATTAAAAATATTATTATAATATATAATTTGAAAAATATATATATTATAATATAAATAAATAAAATATTATTATAATATTAATATTCTGGATATTCGGTTTTGTTTTTTTCTACTATCCGGATCCGTATCTGTATCCGGCCGGATCCGAAATTTCATTATCCGGATATCTTTTTTTGGAACGGATCAGAGCGAATTCCAGATCGGATCCCGAATACCGGATAATAAGTTACAGGCCTATCCGTAAGCGACAATCCAAATTAACCGGTTAAACCAAATCCGTGAGAACAAAAATTCATAAGATTGGTTTATAACGTGTAGGTTTATGTAGAGATTGTTAGGTATGAAACATGTATTATTGTTATTATTTTCGTATTTACTTAACAAACAATTTCTTTTTACTATATATTCCTGTCCTTTATGACATAAGGGATTTTGAAAATCTTGTTTCAAGTAGATGCTTTCCATTTTACTAGAAAATAAAACCTAGATTAAAATCAAACCTAATCAGTATAAGTGTATAACTCAATGATTTGTAAAACAAAAAAGACTCGACCTCGACGGTTCAGTTTTGTTTTGTGATCTTAATGGTAAGTTTATCCTTTTAACATTTTAGATTCTGCAACCGTTTTCAGTTTAAGCTTTAGACTTTGTTGTTTTACTTCTTGTCTATTGATTCTTCATTTTGTTTTCCTTTTGTTCGTTCTTTCTAACTAGGGATTTATTTGTCAGTCGCAAATCGAAGGAATTCTCTCAGCTTCGCCTTCTTCCGCCGCCGTCGCCGTCACAGCTAGCACGGGTATGTTAAATATTCAGTGAGTGTTTGTTTTGATACACGAATGAATATACGATTAAAGCCTAATCCCTTTACACTTCCTCGCGAGCTTTTCTCCAGAAATAATCAGATCTCCGTAACAATGAACTCTGTTGTTTCAAATCAATTGAAGCCCTGTCTTTGAGTTTTAGATCCGTATTATTAGCTAACTTGAGACGGGGCCATGGTGTGGTGTAACCATTGTGCGAAGAATGTTCCCGGACATCGCCCCTTCGACGGTGGTTTGTAAGTGTTTTCGATTTTAAACTTGCGGTTTCTAGCTCCGAGTTGTGAGCTTGTGCTTTTGTAGGGCATGTGATTTATGTGGGAGGATATTGGAAAACTTCAATTTTTCTACTGAAGTTACATTTGTTAAGAATGCGGCTGGACAGGTATACTCAAAGCTCCTCTTATTCTTTAGACCTAGAATTGATTCCACGTGTGATCAATAGGATGCAAGATTAGAGGGATGTGAGCATTTTGAGACTATTATTATTGTCAAATCAGATGTTCTCTAGTGGTTGTATGACAAGTTAGCAACTTTTTCTTCTTTAACAGTCTAGTGAGTAAGTTAGATATACTCGTGCCTTTTTAACTTGATCCTTACCTCCGTTTATATGATATACTTTTCAGTCAGGCTGTTATGGCCAGATTATATACGACCCGAGTGCAACAATTACACCAGCTTAATTGGCTACAACCATTAGAAATATCTTTGATAGAAATACTAGAATAGACAACGGATTTTAGTTTATAAAACTCTTGTCTTTTCAGTGATATCTAGAGAGTTGCTTCACTAGGATGCTATCTTTTTTTCGACCATTTGGTTTTCGTGCCCTTTGGGTTTCTTTGAAATTATTTCTGTGCCTGCAGAGCCAAGCGTCAGGTAACATAGTGACGAGTGTTCAGAGTGGGATTTCAAGCTCACGTGCAAGAAGATTTAGAATAGGTATAAGACTTTCTGTTCACTGTTGGCCTAAATAGTGCCACTGATACATGATCTAGTCTTCAGCTTTCGTTTATGTTCGATTTGATCTTACCACTTGCCAGTTTGCACACATTCACTGGCTCATCTTTTAGCCTAACTCCTTATTCTGTATTTTACATCTTTGGATATCCTGCCAAACTTGAGGCCATGTGACTGTCTGAAAAGTCATTGCATTGTTAGACTCTTTGCAGTTGTGCCAAATTTGATCCTTAGTTTGCTCTGACAGAGACGGACCTTTTTTGTTTTTGTTTTGGCAGCTAGGGATGAGTTTAGGAATTTGAAAGATGCCTTGGGAATTGGTGATGAGAGAGATGATGTGATTGACATGGCTGTCCGATTCTTTGAAGTATGTTTAGGTTTTACATATCGTCTGAATATTAATCAATCTGTCAGGATTCTTTCACCGTCTAACTTTATTTATCTTCTGAAGATGGCAGCTGACCAAAACTTCACTAAAGGGCGCAGAACTGAACTTGTACAGTCTTCCTGTCTCTACTTGACTTGCAGGTTAGAATCTTAGTAATCTTACTTACAGATTTCTTTCCCTCATATATCATGCTGAGTTATGTTACGAGTGATGCGTTATTTCGCTGTATGTTAACCAAATACTTTCTTTACTTGTAGGGAAAAGAAAATTCCGTTTCTTCTCATTGATTTTTCAAGCTACCTTCGAGTTAGCGTGTAAGATGAGTTGTTTTCATTCCCATACTACTTTTCTCTTTATTTGATAGCCTAATTACTTGTTAAGTCTACTGCAGAGTCGAGTAATGCTTGTATTGGTTTCATGTCTAGTTACGAGTTAGGTTCTGTGTACTTGCAACTCTGTGAAATGCTGTACCTTGTGGAAAACGGGAACTATGAGGAGCTTGTTGATCCTTCAATCTTCATTCCTCGATTCATAAACAGTAAGTATGTCGTCTTTTGGCTCCCATTCTTTTTCTTTATCGGGTTGATGCAGAACATTCTATTTTTTTATTAGTTGGTGTGAACATCAGTCAAAATACGAACAGTTCGATCAAATTCTTGTTTCATTATACACTTCAGGCTTATTGAAAGGTGCAGACGATATAGCAAAAAAGGTCTTGGATACGGCTACAAACATTATATCTAGTATGAAGAGAGATTGGATGCAGGTGTGATTTTATTGTTAAAAGGATAGTTACCTACATGTTCTTTGTCTTAGAGTTATTTATTATGGCTTGTGTTAATGTTGGCCATCTATTGGCTTGCAGACCGGCCGGAAACCAAGTGGAATATGTGGAGCAGCAATTTACATAGCTGCACTTTCTCATGGTATCATGTGCTCTAGGGCAGATATTGTAAGAATATGATTTAAGCTTTTTAAAGAATATTGTTATCAGATGAGAGCAAGGATGTTTCGATTTGATGTGTTTTCTAAATATTTTTCAGGCAAAAATTGTGCATATGTGTGAAGCAACAATAACCAAAAGATTGAATGAGTTTGCTAATACCGAGGCTGCAAGTTTAACTGTGAGTTATTTCATTTGCAGGATTATGTTACAAATCGTTTCTAGTTGTAGAGTTATACGCTAATTAGCTGTTGTCAATTTTTTGCCTCATATTACTTGTTGATTTTATGTTGATTCTTTTTCAATTGTTGTACATGCTTGTCTAGGTTGATGAGCTTGATAAAAGCGAAAAGATATTGCGTAAAAAAACTTTTACCCCAAGACCAAATTCTGACAAAGGAGTAGTGAACTGTAAACATAAGGATTTAATACGTTTTGGTTATGGATTATGTAAGAGCTGTCACGATGATGTAAGTCTCCGGACTCTCTTTCCATTTTTTTTATGCGTATGCAACTGGCAACAAATGGCTCCGAGAGTTGACAATCAGATGCTTCCAAATTTTTCCGGCAGTTCATTAGAATTTCTGGTGGAGTTGTTGGTGGGTCGGATCCTCCTGCTTTCCAGCGAGCAGAGAAAGAGAGAATGGAAAAAGCAGCTAGAGAAGAAAACGAGGGAGTATTTGGTAGCGATGAACAAGTAAATGTAAGCAAAAGGGAAAAACAATGTCCGGGTGAGTGTACTTGATGTCTAATCAGAAGATTAAAGTTTTTGCTATCGTTTTGAGCTCTTTGTGTGCATTGTCCCAGAGAAAGGCGAAGGAGAAAAAGATGGGGCGTCGGATGAATCAGGCAACTTTTCTGACGTCGATGATTCTGAGGTGGGCAATGGTTTTGCTTTCTTGTCTTGTCTTGTATTAGATGCTAAGTCGACATGAAATGGAGAAATGCTCTACAGTCTTTTTCCCTCCTTACTAGAGTTTCACTTGTTTACATTTGATCGTTGGTCATAATATTTCCCAGGTGGATGACATTCTTCTTGATGAGAGAGAAACGCAGTGGAAGACGATGGCCTGGAATTTACAAAACAGAGACTATCTTGAGGTGATTGATAGGCTATATATATCATTTATCTTCTCTTGGATTCAGACACTGAGAAGAATTTATATTGTTTGGTAGGAGCAAGCAGCAAAGGAAGCAGCTCTGAAGGCTTTAAACCCGGGCAATGCTGCTAATTGCCCAGAATATGCAAGAAACCTTGTCGAAGCTTCTAAAGCAGCGGTGGCGAAATCTAGAAAGGAAAAGCGAGAAAAACGTGCTGAGGAAGCAAAGAACGCGCCTCCACCAGCTACAGCCATGGAAGCAGTTCGCAGAACACTTGAGAGGAAGGTAAAAATATTGTATCTTTTGTCAAAATATAGCTTTTGAAGAAAAACGTTTGGAGTTTTCTTGTGTTTCTGATTTTGAGTCTTATACAGAGACTCAGTGGGTTAATCAACTACTATGTTTTGGACGAGCTCTTTGATACTTTCGTAAGTTTATTATCCTCGCTTCTTGTTTCCTTAGTTCTCATCACTTTCAGGTCTATACAATTTTGTTCTTGTTTCTTCTTTCAGCCAGCTGAGAAGTCACAGAAGAAATCGAGAACCGAGACAGTTACAGAGAAGAAGAAGGAAGAGAAGGAAGAGCATGAGATTGTTGAAGATGAAGAAGATGAAGAAGACTACGCAGCACCATACGAGATGAACACAGATGAGAAATTCTATGAAGACGAAGTGGAAGAGGAAGAGGATGGTTATGATTTTGGATTGTATTAATGATACTTTATATTATTTAATTATATTTTGATTCATTTTTGTTTTGCCGGAATAGTTAAAACAAATTTATGTGCATTATAGGATCTTTGGTTCTCAAATAATAGGCTTTTTAGGAGAAGCCAAATAGATGTCTTTTGTCAGATCTATGATCATTTCTTCTTTCAGCTTAGTTGAAAAAATCACCCCACTAGATTGAAAACCAAGACAGACAATGGTGGAGAAGAAGGAAGTGTTCATCATTAAGCGATGAGCGTTATAGTTAAATGAGGTGTATAGAAAACATTATGCAATATCAAAACATGATTTAAACGAGGTATCATATCACGGCATTTGATTATTAGAAACAAATATCACAGACCTAATTTAAATTTTATATATGAAAAAAAAAACATTGTGGGCCAGAATTAAATAAAAGAGGCCCATCTCGCAAACTGACAACTTCAATGTCACGTGGTAGGTTTTAAGTAGCACGTGATCTTCTTTTTTCGAAAGAAAAATTAGCCCTAAACAGCCGAATAGCCGATTGTCACTGAGACCCTTCGTTAGAGACGCGACATGGAAAAACCAAAAAAAACAGCGATTCCAAATACTTTAGTCGCCGGACGCTGAAATCGATCGCCGCGCGTTAGGGTCGCTAGTTGGCTTCAAATCAATTGAAGCGAGATTTTGAATCATTAGCTTCATTTCTAAATTTTGGTTCCACAAAATCCTGAATAAATAAAAATTAGCTGGTTTCGATGAACAAAAGATCTGCAAGGATTCTCATCAAACATTGCAAGGATTTTCATCAAACATAGACATTCACATTTTTAACTAGGTTATTGTGTAGATATATGTCAAATTAGCAAATTAAAATTCCATCTGTATTAAAAAAACTTGACATCATCAGATATGCAATTAGTAAATGTAACATGCAAATCATTTATTTCAAAGTGTTACCATAAAGATATCTCTTAACTCATTCTCACACTACACCAAATTTATTTGGCAAATGAATAATCATGAGAATCATTAGTTTTCAAACAAAACCTACAACAAATAGTGATATATACAACGACATGAATGATACAAATAATTATGTTAATTTTTTTTGACATCACTATATCCATATTTGAAAACGCGGATGACCTAACACTTTACATTTTTTTGGGCTCCAAATTTTTATTTTATGTTACTGGTTATATCCTTAAAACAACTAAATTTATTTTTTACTAAAAGTTTATTGTTTGGAAATGTTCATATAATTTGACATATTTTAAAGCTAATATTATTTGATATTTTGAATATAAATATAGAAAAGAGTTTTAAAATATTTTTTCGATTCGAACCACTATTTTCATTGGACTGACCATGTCGACAGCCACCGTGATTTCTCTATATTCGGTCAAAAATTCAGATACTTAGAAAAACTCACTTTTTTGTTTGTTAGAAATTAAAAAGTCGAACATTTTTCAGTTTAAATACAAATAACAAAGAAAAACGATAGAGAAAAATGAAAATAACTGAACATAATGAATCTGTTAAATATTATATAATATTATAGAAGTAATAATTTTATATAGAAGAAATGGACGAGAGAGTGAAAGAGTGAACAAGTAAGACTTTTTTATTATCAACTTTTTTCTTCTACATCTTCGCTTCTTCGATGAGACATATATATATAGGGGGTTAGTAATGGATAAGCTATACATAGGATAAATGGATAATTATCCAATTTCAAACACTCCTCTTTAATTATCCATAATTACGTACTATTTGGTTAAAAACTTTATTGTAAAAAAAATTCATTGGAATAAAACAAAACAAAAAAAATACAGTGACATAACTCTTCTGGAAAAAATAAATATAATCATTTTTTCATAAATTTCGTAGATGACACATTCTGATATTGTGAATATGCTTCTGAATGTTGCAGTAGGAAGCGCCTTTGTAAATAAGTCTGCTGTGTTGTCATTTGAGCGGATATATTGGATATCAACTTCTTTGTTTTCTCAAATTTTTGAGTGTAGGAGAAATACCTTGGAGGAATATGCTTTGTTTTGTCGCTCTTGATATAACCTTCTGTGATTTGGGCGACACATGCAGCATTGTCTTCGAATAATGTTGTCGGTTCTTTACTGGTGACTATTCCACTCGACTCTTGTATGTGGTTAGTCATAGATCTGAGCCATATACATTCTCGGCATGCTTCATGAAGCGCAATTAATTCTGCATGATTTGATTTGAAGATGTGGCGACCAAAGTCTGTTTCTGTGATTTTGTGAACGCCACGAGATTGCAGTTCTTCCAATTGTGAAAACGTATCTAATTTCAGATCGAAATTTATACGGATCCGATAAATATCCTGCATCTGCAAAACCAACTAGACCAAATGCAGAGTTTCTAGGATAGAATAATCCTAAGTCAATCGTACCTTGAAGATAACGGAAGATGTGTTTTATCCCATTCCAATGTCTGCGGGTAGGGGATGAGTTGTATCTTGGAAGTAGGTTAGTAGCAAATGCAATATCCGGTCTTGTACAATTTACAAGATATATAAGTCCACCAATAGCACTCATATAAGGTACTTCGGGACCAAGTATTTCTTCGTTATCTTCACAAGGTATGAATGGATCATTATCAACATTCAGAGATCTATTGACCATTGGAGTACTCAAAAGATTCGCTTTATCCATATTAAAGCGCTTGATGATCTTTTTGGTATAATTTGATTGATGCATAAACATTCCATCTTGGAAATGCTCTATTTGGAGTCCGAGACAAAATTTTGTCTTTCCAAGATCTTTCATTTCGAACTCTTCTTTCATATGAGTTCTTGCATCATCGATCTTCTTTTGAGTTCTAAGTATATTAAGGTCATCAACATATACAATAATGATCAGAAATTCCGATGGAGATTTCTTAATAAAGACATATTTCATTATTAACATACCTTTCCTTCAATATGTATTCGTTTAAGCGATTATATCACATGCGTCCATATTGTTTTAATCCGTAAAGTGATCGCTGTCATATATTTCATTAGACTTTGAGTCTAATACCTTAGGAACTTTAAACACTTATGGAATTTTCATGTATATATTATTATCCAGTGATCCATATAAATATGTTGTCACTACATCCATAAGGTACATTTCTAAATTATTAGAAGCCGTTAGGCTCATTAAGTACCTGAATGTAATTACATCTATGACTGGAGAATATGTTTCTTCATAATCAACTTCAGGTCTTTGAGAAAAACTTTGTGCAATAAGTCGGGTTTTATATCGTGTGATTTCATCTTTCTCATTTCTTTTTCGCATCAAAACCCAGTTGCACCCAACAGGTTTTACATCTTTAGATGTAGTGACAAGAGGTCCAAACACATCTCTTTTATTGAGGGAGAGTAACTCAATCTGCATTGCATTTTTCCATTTTCTCAATCAGGCCTTTGCTGACACTCTTGTACGGATCTTGGATCTGGATCATCATTTTCATGATTGATCTCTTTAGATACAGAACATAGAATATTCCATTATCATCATCGATTTCAACTCTAGCCCATAATTTTCCATCTTGGACATAGTTAATGGAAATCTCATACTTTTATGTATCGTTTTGAGGATTTTTCTCTTTATTTGGTTCTTCTTGAACCTTTTCATTTTCGTTTCCTATTTTCTTTTTCTTTTGGAGATTTTTATTTTTAGAGCCCATTAGCCTCCCGCGTTTTAATTGAACATTAGGTTCATTAGTCTTGCTACCATCAAATTCCTCTATAGGAATTTCAACTCTTGATGGTGCATTTGTAGCGGGGATATATGACTATGACCCTTTTTTGTATTTGTGAACGCATCTGGTAATTGATTTGCCATATTTTGTAAATGTACAATTTTCTGAACTTCTAACTCACGTTGATTTGTAGGGGGATCAAGATATACCAAAGATGGAGTACACCATGTAATATCTTTTGGTACTTGTTTAATTCATTCTCTTAACGCTTGAAATTCATCTTCATTAAAATGGTAATCGACAAAACGTGCCGTAAACATATCACCAGTTTGCGGTTTAAGATACCAAACTATACTCGGTGATGCATAACCGACGTAAATACCCAATCTCTTTTGTGACCCCATTTTTGTTTTTTGTGGTGGAGATATAAAAACATAAACCGCACATCCAAAAACACGGAGATGGACTACGTTTGGCTCTTGGTCAGACGTTAACTGTAAAGGAGAATATTTATTATATGTGCTTGGTCGTATCTGGACCAATACCGCAACTTGCAATATAGCATGACCCCATATGGAAATTGGGAGCTTTGTTCTCAATATTAACGGTCTAGCAATGAGTTGCAGCCATTTAATTAAAGATTCAGTCATGCTATTTTGTGTATGAACATTAGGGATCAGATGCTCAACATCGATTCCCATTGACATACAATAGTCATTAAAGGCTTGTGAAGTGAATTCACCAGCGTTATCAAGCCTGACTTTCTTTATGGCGTAATCAGGGAATTGTGCTCTCAACGTGATTATTTGGGCAATAAATTTTGCGGAAACCGTATTTCATGTTGTCAATAGACACACATGTGACCATCTACTAGATGCGTCAATCATTACCATAAAGTAATGAAACGGCATGTACGAAGGGTGAGTAGGTCCACATATATCACCATGTATTCTCTCTAAGAATAATGGTGATTCATTTTCAACTTTGGCTGGTGATGGCCGAATTATGAGTCTTTCTTAAGAACATGCATCACATGAAAACTCACGATATTGAAAAATCTTTTGGTTTTCCAATGGATGGCCATTAGAATTTTGTACAATTTTTCGCATCATGACCGAACCAGGATATCCAAGTTTTTCATGCCAAATCTTAATTGTACTAGTAAACTTTGAGTTTACTGTAATATACGATGCGAACATATTTATTTTTGTGCAATATAATATAGAGGATAACATTGGCAATTATTCCAATATATGTTTCCTCTCGGATGTGATGCAAATATATTCAATGTCATTCTTATTCATAGTCTTATTCAAGTTTCTATGAGACTTAGGGGAATATATGCATCAATTTTAAATTTTGTTCTCCTTGGCATTGAAAAACTAGCTTTTCCAAGGCCCATAATGATATTTGCAGTGCCACATATAGTACTCACGCTTCCAGTGGAGTTATTATTTTGAGAGAAGAGAAATATTTTTTTATCTTTAAGTATCGTGTGCATTTTAGCACTGTCTGCCAGACATGTATCTCCATCCTCAATCTCAAAATTTGACATTTTCTAAAATAAAACATTTATAAAATATACATTAATAAAATAACATAGAGCCTTACAAAAAAGTACGATATATTACAATAAAACCATTATTCAAAAAAGACTTTTACGAAACATAAAGTACATATAATACTTTTACAAGCATGTCATGTCATATCGATCTTATTCGCATGATTTTCCGTTTTCATGATCAATGAGAAAATCTGCGATATCAAGATGGGTTTCATCATTTAGGCCATGGAAGGAAAGTCCAGCCTCATCAGAGATGAGGTTGGTTTCGACATTTCTTTCTTTTGCCTTTTGAAATGCTTGATACAAATCGGCTAAATGTTTTGGTATACGACAGGTTTGGAACCAAATATAATGATTTTTCACATTAATTTTGAAATAAAATATTTTCTTATTAACTTATTACAAATTTCCAAAAATAACTTTTAATTAATTACAAATTCAAAATAAGTTTTCATTAATTATTTTGATTTAAATGCATTATTTTCGGAACTTCTTCCTTTTATATTCATACTCGCTGATTTTTTTATTTCTTAAAATATAAAAAATCTTAATGCATCAATATTTAAAATATGCAATTAGTATTAATATCGGAAATAAGAAATTAGATTGAGACAACAAAGCCCCGCTTTGGATACTTAGGTCTCCTCCGACTTTCCCAACGGTTAAGTGCAACTTTGAGGCAGCTTTTGATATCCAATCTTTACGAGCAAGAGGTGGGTGGATTATTAGAGATCACCAGGGGAGCCCTCATTCATGGGGTTCAGCTATCTTAGGCCATGCATCTACCCCATTAGAAGCTGAAACAAAAGCCTTTATTTGCAGCTCTTCAACAAACTTGGATACGCGGGTTCAAATCAGTGTGTTTGGAAGGAGATTGCGAAACGCTCATCAAAATCGCAAATGATAATTCGAGAAATGGATCACTGACAAGTTTACTAGAAGATATTCATTATTGGGCCTCAAAATTCGCTTTCATCTGGTTTAGTTTCAAGAAACGTGAATGTAATCGAGTAGCACATTGTTTAGCTAAATATGGTTGTACTTCGTCCTTCTTTTATTCTGATTCTGTAAATCAGCCTACCTGGCTACAAGAACAATTATGTACTGATACCATTAATGCAATATAATCTTATTTCGACGAAAAAAAAAATCGGAAATAAGAAATATACCTAATGAATAAATCTACAGAATCCTAACCATGTTTACACGATATCTCTACCTATAAATACAATTCATAATCCCTTGCTTTAGGTATAGCCTTCACCATTTTTCCTTACTTTTAATTTTCTCAGTCATAATTTAATTCTTATTTGTATTTCTTCTTTATTTTGTTTTCTGATTAAAATTGTGTTCTTTTTACAGGTTTCTTAGGCCGATGAATGCTTGAGATCTCGACGAATCCATGTGCTTAGGTTGCCACATGCGAGAAGAAGGTTAGCCAGGATAACGACCACGACGAACACATCGGTGAGAGTTTAGTCACAATCATTAAACATAATATTAACAGTTCTTTTAATTTAATGTCAAATATAATTTAGATATGTTTTGTCTTTTTGGGTTGAACGACCAATAACGTTTTTTATTTATTTTATTTTATTTACTATTCAAGTTAATTTTTGATAAAAAAAAAAAAATTAATGGTCATCGTAACCCATATGCATGCACAAGCTTAATGTTTGTATAATTTTTAAACTATAATTATATATTTATATGAGATTTAATATAATTAGATTATTTTCAATAAAAGCACAGTTCCTCTAATTAGATCTTCTAAGTTGATCGCTTATCCGTTGGATTAAAATAATTAATCCAAATCAGGTAATTATATAAAAGGGATCAGTTACTAGACGGAAAGTTTCTGACAGATACGAAATATTACGGGTTTCTTCCTAAAATGGACATGTCTAAGACTACGACAGCATACGCCATCACGATTTAGAATTTACCAGCAAAAACAATTAATCTCTATATACGTTCAAAAAACTAAAATATCTGACCTTCTAAATCACTGAAATTTAATTTACAAGCAAATAAAAGAAAAACATTAATAAACACTAAAGGAAAAAACTACAAATCTATATATACAATCCAAAACTGAACACAGAAAAATAAATAGATATATAAACATTTACTACAAAGAAAACGAAAATATTAATTTGTGGTGTACCGCAGGTGCGACTCTAATATATTTTAAACACAACTCGAAAATCAAGACAGACTATCTTCCATGTCTCCTGAATAAATTAATCTGACATGAGTCAATAGTTTAATAATTTTTATTATAAATTATATAAATATATCTTACACAAACATATATATATAAAATATAGAATTTTTTATGTGTAAGTTATGTGTATATATAAATAAATATAGGCATATATATAAGTTTTTTCCCTAAAAATTATATATATATATAAGCTTTATTGTTTGAATGAAATATTTAATTTTTGTAAATTTATATATATATATATATATATTTGGTAATTAGTTTTTAAACAATAAGAATAAATAGTATATGGAATTCAAAGTGTTTGAAAAGAAAGATAGTAGAGTTAAAATATTTGGAAAGAAAAATAGTAGAATTAAATATTTGAAAAGAGGGATAGTAGAATTTTTTTAAAATAAAAATAAAGTGTGAGCTTGTCATATCAGCAAAAAAAAACTCTCCTTTAATATATAAAAGCTATGATATCAAAAATTAACAAAGAAAAAATATCTACTAACTATATTAAACCTTATATTATACCAAAACCAATTAAAATACTAAACAATAAAACAAATACTGTATATTTACCAAAAAAGTCATGCGGTATAGACGTATAGTGCGAATATTCACATAATATATAAAAAAAATTTACGAATAACGTAAGTTCAAACCTAATTTTAATAAGGACCGACCACTTTTTCCACATAAATACAAAACTAATTAGAAAAACTCCCACTCACTCAAAAATAATTCAGGTAAAGTAAATCATATTCCCTTGAAATATTTTTAAAGAATATAATTAAAGAATAATTTGAAAACAAATTAAATTAGATTAAATTAAGTTAAATATGCAATCCTCGTGCCATACATTGGTGATCTTTGTTTTAGATAAACAGTGTCGTGATAAGACCATTTAAATTTGAAAAAAGGAATTACGGTAAACACATTAAAAGTCCGAACACACAAAATTCCATTGTTCTCTTACTAGATATTTATATTTGTATTATCAGGAACAGAATTCCATTGTCTTTTCCTAGTAGGATTACAACTTACAAGCACAAATGGAAAATCAAGGGTGAAATAGGTGTATCAGGAGGAGGAATATTTCTTACATAATAATAATAATAAGGGAATTTAGGAATAAAGGAATAAGGAATAAGGAATAATATAAATAGAGATGAGACGAGAGAGTGGTTTCTTAATCAGGGCCATGCAGCAGAAGCAGAAGCAGGAGCAGCACATGCTCCATTTCTCCAACTCATCCACCTTTATCAACATTGATTCTCTAAGATCATCCATCAATATGCGTGGGAATATCGCGTTCCCTCCTGATATTTTTTCTAGTCCGGTCGATGCTGACACATTTGACATGTCCATATATGCTCTTTTAAAATATATGGTTTCGTTTATATCTACCGACGATAAAGATTTTCGAGCATATAATATCATCTTAGCATCTATGGGGTACTGTCCGTCTAGATTAAATGGGAGCTGTAATTTTTTATTCTTAAAGTATTGTATAAAACATTTTATATATTCGTTTTTTCAAGTTAACATTTCCTTACATAAAGATACAATTTCAAGATTTTTATATAATTGCTAATTTAAAATTACGGAACTCTCCTAGAAAAAAGTTACATCACTAATCTAACGGAACATTTCACCTGTTTCAATTCTTGGTGATTAGAAGAAAACATGCATCATCAATCATATATACTTTCTTCTAGAAGATGAGCCGTGAAGTCCAAGATGTTGAATGCAAGTAAGCGACATGGTGATCAAAAATACAAACCAATTAGGAAGATTCTTCATGATAAAAATTTGTGTATATCAATATCTTTAATATTGGTATAACTGTGTATGTTCTACTCTGATTCTATTAGATGTTACATACTCTTTTCTACATATTAGAGAATAGATATAAAATTTATTGTGGTCTCATTCCACTGAGTATAAAACTATATATATTCTAAATCAACTTAATATATTTTCCGTTGGATCTTTAATATAATCTTCTTTTATAGCAATGTGCACTGGATAATGCGGTTACGGCCACTTTATAGGAGATGGCCAATAAAGCCATAAAACCAGGACAATCTATATTCTTTTGATTTGATTATATACGATCATGGATAAAATGCAGTGCTACATTTCTTTAGAATTGCATTTTTTTAATATTTGATACCATCAATGAAAAGTTAAAAAAAATTGATACCATCGCATTATGTCTTGACTCAGGACTAACGCTTTTTAATAAAATAACTAAAAGAAGCTTTAATTATGAAATTATTACTATATGATATCCAAAATAGTTAGGAAACTCATCATATATTTTCATCAACTTGCCTTGCTTATAAACTCGTTATATGTTACCCACTGGATTAGCTAAGAGCAGAAATTAATATGTGTTCAGTATATATCTACATGTAAATGGCTTTGGAATATACAAAATAAATATTACCTCAGAGATCACATCTTTTTATTTTGGGGAGGGTAAAGAAGAGATCACAACTTATTACAAAGGGAAGTGATTCTAAAGGCATATCTCTCGTTCTGTCTAATCTTATTCTTTGTTTAAAACCCCTCTCCATGCATTCCTCCTGTTTCTATATTTATTGCATCCTTTTCTAAGTTTGCTAAGTTCTAATCATCTCTCTATCTAGCAAAGTAAGTACGTACGTACGTATAAATATAGAGATCTAGAGCGTCAAAGCAGAGAAATGGGTTTCGGCTCCTTCATATCTACCATCACATACTGTTTGTTCCTTCGCTATCCACACAAGAAGCCAAAGCTCAAAAGTGTAAGCCACCTCAACTATTACCACACCATGCCAATGGCTCGTCCACTTTCTTTACAGGTATTCTCTTTCCTTTTCTCTTCTAATCAACCACAATTTTTATGTCTATATATAGTTTAGTCTCAAATTGACCCTATGATCATGATCTTAGTTTTTCATTAAATATAATAAATTTGAATAACTATATCTTTCAAACCGTTCTTTTTCTGATACATGCCTGATGGAACGAAGAGTTCAAATGATTTTTGCGTTTAGGGAAAGAGAGGTATGAATTTGTTAAGTTTGTGGTGATGGTATTGGTAGTGGAGCACCAACTAGAGTTAATTAAGTTGTTTTAACTAAACTAGTTAGCTGATCTCCTAAATTATTAACCGTTACGTTTGTCATTTTTGTAAGGAAAACGGCTAGATAAGAAAATAAAATTGGCATGTTGACAAAAAAAAATAAAAAAAAATTGGCAAATCAGATTCTCGCAAAAAGAATATTAAAGTACTTATTGTGTTCAAATTTTTTGTTTTATTTCCTTTGTCAGTTTAAAAATGACTTTTCAATTTTTATTGATTCGTTAAGGGGAATCGGACAAAACTTAAACGGAGTGTCGTAAGTTTGTCTCACTAGTGGATGTTGCTATGATTATAATATTCTTTGGCTAATTCAGCAGGAAGTTGATCGTTTAAATAATTGTTCTTCTAATTACCTTTTTTCTTTGAATACATTAATACTAATTAGTTTGTAATATATGAATGGTGCTAACAGACGATAGACCTGAAAGTAAGGATGTGCTGCAGTGGATGCGAGAGGGTGGTCAAGCATGCCATTTACAAGCTGAGAGGTAACGTCATAATTCAATGTGTTATCGAAAATAACTAATTAATTAGTATCTTTTCTTTTATAAGATGTTTTGGTTAATTACACGAACATAAAAAATTTATGTGATACAGTATAATATAAATTATGGTCATAGAAGAATAACTTTAAATCTTTCATAAAATTTATAATATGAGAAAAAAATTGCCCAAAACATGAGTATCCTATAGAAAAGATTAAGTAATATTGTGTATATCAAAATAGTAACTAAACGGGCGTTGTGTTGGTGGTGGTGAAGGGGTGGACTCGGTGGAGGTGAATCTGCAGATGGAGAGAGTAACGGTGGTTGGGTACGTGGAGAGGAAGAAGGTGCTCAAGGCGGTGAGAAGAGCCGGTAAGCGAGCCGAGTTCTGGCCGTACCCGGACATGCCTCGCTACTTCACTTCCTCTGACCATTACTTCAAAGATCCCACCCGCGAGTTCAGGGAGAGCTACAACTACTATCGCCATGGCTACAACCTTAGCGACCGTCACGGTCATATCCACGTCACCAACCGTGGCGACGACAAAGTGAGCAATTTTTTCAACGACGACAATGTCCACGCCTGTCGCCTTATGTGATCTTCTTCTTTTTTAGAGTATCTATGGGTTTATACATGTTGTATCGTCTATAAGGTTGATTAATTAGGTTGTATATGTAAGCATAAGCGAGAGAAAAAGAAGCTTGCGTACACAATGCTTTATTAAACAAGAAAAGCGAACCAAAAGAATCAATCTTCCAATGATACATAGTGACTAAAAGA
This sequence comes from Turritis glabra, assembly GCA_900406565.1. Taxonomy (NCBI): domain Eukaryota; kingdom Viridiplantae; phylum Streptophyta; class Magnoliopsida; order Brassicales; family Brassicaceae; genus Turritis; species Turritis glabra. The sequence goes on from OVBN01000231.1 coordinate 3,919,524, forward strand.
ATTCTCTTTTAAAGTGTTTAAATAGTATTCAAAAATATTTTCATCTCGTAATCAAATACTATATAACTAAAACAAGTCTATGTAGCAGTAACACATCAACACTTTTTTTATCATAGAAACGGACACTTCATTTAAAAGCTAAGACCATTTTTATTAGTCATCATTTTAAGAGTGTCTTAAATTTAAATTAATATTAAATTTTAAGACACTTCATTTCAAGAGAAAAAAAAAGTATCTAGAGGGAGACACAAATTTACACTGTTCTAAGACACTCTTATCTTTTTTTTTTTTTTTTTTTTTTATATTTTAAGACACCCCCTTTTATTGATCGATGGACTTGTTCTAAAGGCCAATCAAAATATAATAATTAATAAACATCATATTTGAAGACTCACCTCAATTCACCTACTTCCTTCTCGAACATCATAATATGGGTAAAGACCGTCTCCTCTTCCCCTAATGTGACAAGAATTCTTTCACTTTTGTTTTCAAGCTGCGGTTTACGAGATTTGGAAATAAAGTATAACATCTCGGCCCAAATCCAACTGATTGACCCGGTTTGTTGGCTAATTTGGACCGAATGTTATCTAAACCTCGATAGCCCATTAGTAATAGGAAGTCCTACACTAGAATACTTATAAATAGTACATAGTTCTAACCTTTCACCCTTTAGCACGCCAAAGCAAACCCTAAACCTAGAAAGAGAAAGAGAGAGGATTCGGTCGAGAAACCCTAGCCTCGCTGCCAAGTTCATCCGTCGCCCGAGCCGCCCTTGTCCGTCGTTGCCTCGCCGTTTGTCTGCCGCCTCACCTAGCTCATCTGCATGATGTTTCTAAGCCGAGCAGTCGATCCTGCTTGGCATCCGTGAGCCTCGTATCCGCTTGCCCTAGCCACCGCCATTTCCGATTTACCGCCGCCGCCTCTTCCTTGCTTTGCCGTGTGTGTGTGAGGAGAGAGAGAGATCCAAGCTTTCTATTGTGTGAGAAAGATATACAAGATGGTTGATTGGGTTATCGAGAATAAGTTGAACCTTGCTAAAAAGAAGGTATTCCATGTTGCTGAGAAGAACGTGAAGCCGCCCCCACCTATTGAGGATTCTGCTGAGACGGACATGCCAAACCAGATGTAGAAGATGTGATTTGTGGACTCTCCGCTTTCTTCTAGAACTAGGTCATCGGAACACTAAGGTTGGGTGTAGATAGCTAGCTTGTGTGTTGCCTAGGTTGTTAGATGTTGAAGCATGTTTGATGTATAAATGTTATGATATGAGGTTGGGTCGACAAGCCTTGAGTAAGTGACAAAAGCCAACGGGTTGCTTGGCCCGAGTTGAGTGTTGCACATCATGAATGATTGGAGTAAGTAGACACGATGGATCGATTAATTGTTAGGAATGAATGCATGTTAGATTCTCTGATATCGTTAGGTTGCTAGATTCTCTATTGCATGTAGTTGTCTGTTCTTGAACTTGTGGGAAAGGACACTATAACTAGATGAATGCTTAGGATCATGTGGGTAGATATGATCATCTCCCCTAAGTAAACTTGTTTACTCACGTATCCCAAAATTGAATGTATGTACGTTTTCCAAGGAGGTATGTATCAAGGTAGCTGGTATTGGGTGAGCATTTAATGGAAGGTACATGTGGCATGCCTTATCCGCAGTTTGGCGGGAAAGGGTGTTATAATTTTGGCATCAGAGCCAGGCTAAGGAATTCTAGCTTTATCCTACGATGCCAAGGCCGAGTCTTAAGTGTTTTAAAAAATGAATCGTTTTTAAAAGGTTTTAGGGTATTTCAAAATGTGCCAAAAACTCACAATAGTTAGTCTTGTGCATGCTTCTTTTCTTTGTTAGTTTCTTAGGGCTAGACATAATCAAGTTCTTGTTCCTCTTTAGTACCTTGATGATGCTGAAACGAGATCCCGACGCTTTGACAGCGAAGGTGTACTAGTTGAGGCTCTTTTAGTCTGCCAAGTTCCATCAAGTTGTTGAAAGGTGTCCTCGTTTCAAGTACACGGCTAGAAAGCATGCCTCGAATGCAGCTCATGTCATCCTTCAGATGAAGAACCGCATCAACGCCCATAAGCGAGGCCGTGAGGCCAGTCTGAGTGAGGCTAACGACTTTGACGTGCGATCGCTCCGCCCGATGAGCTACCATGGGCCCCGTGGCCATCTTGTGAGGAGTAGTGCCTTCGAGCCGGTTGTGCAACCGCCCGCTTCCGAGTCCACACAGGTGAAGTGCAAGAGAGGAAGACCGAGAAAGATTATGACACTGCTTGTCAATGCTAGTTTTGGTGACGGTTGGTCCCTTTATCTTGTGACGCAGCGTTTCGACTCTGTCAAGGTGTTCCATCAAAATTTTGTGTTGTCGTCTATGGTTCAGAGGCGCACCAGCAGTGAAGAGGAGTATGCCGGCATGTACTTGGATGGTTTTCAGGATGGACTTCAGGTCTTGGTTCGAGAGATGTCACGAGGATGGTTTATTATCACCATGGATGATGTCTACTACCATGCTAGGATTTTCGAGCGTCGGTTGGAGGCTTTTGTGAGCCGCAAAGCCGCCCAGAGGTTTTGACCGAGAAAAAGTTCCAAGAAACTGAGGAGTGGTTCTACAACCCTCGGAGGATCGCAGCCAAACGGAGACAAAACAAAGCCATAGCAGCCGAAGCCGCAGCCACCACAGCATCAGCAGTCGTCGTGGCACCTAGAGCTGCCGTTCACTGTGGGCAGACAACGGTGGAGTTATGTAATGACTCCGACAAGGATCGGCTTATGCTCACCCCGATCTTCTCGTACAATAACTCCACTGACCGCATGACCAGATTCTGAGATGTAGAGATATAACTTCTCATTGATTTCTGGTTTATAAATAACTGGAGGGGTTGTTAGGTAGTTCTTTAGTTGATTAAAGGCTTCCTCACATTTGTCATCCCAAATAAATTGTTTGTTCTCCTTTAGCAGTTGGTAAAATGGTAAGCAATTTATCTGTTGATCCTTGATATTTTTTGGAGACGGCATAGTCAGAAATATGTTGACCTGATTTGGGTTCGCTTTGGTCCCTCGTTTCGTTACTATATAACCGAGGAATTCTCCCGAAAGGACTCTGAATGTGCACTTGGTTGGGTTCAGCTTCATTCCAAACTTATTCAAAATTTTAGAACACTGCTATAAGTGTCGAATATGCTCGCATTCCTTTAGATATTTTATGAGCATGTCGTCTATATATACTTACATCGTCTTGCCGAGATACTTATCAAACATCTTGTTCATAAGGCGCTGGTAAGTTTCTCCTGCGTTCTTCAAACATAAAGGCATTATGATGTAACAGTATATGCCTCTATCAGTGATGAACGAAAATTTTTCTTGATCATCGGGGTTCATGATTATCTGATTATACTCTGAGAATTCATCCATAAAAGTTAGCAGTTCGTGACCATTTGTAGATTTAACCAATATGTCGATGTGAGCTAGATTAATGAAGTCGACGCATACTCTCCACTTCCCACTTTTTTTTTACCACCACAAGATTTGCGAGTCAGTTCGAGTATTTGAATTTCAGAATTGAACCGATTCTGAGTAACTTGCCAACCTCTTAGTTTACCGCTTGGGCTCGATCTAGGCTAAGCTTTCTCATTTTTGCTTTATGGGTTTGAAACTTTGATCGACGTGTATCTCATGAGATATTATTTTTAAATCGATGCTAGGCATGTCTTCCACGAACCAGGCAAAAGAGTTTTTGTCTGATGCCAAGAATCAAACGAGCTCCTCCATCACTTTGCTACTCAATGTTACTTCATCTGGATTTTGGCTGCTTGAAAATCTTGTACTTTTCTCTACCTTTGTAGGGCTCGTTAATTGCTATTGGATCTTCATTTTATGGCTGCTCATTTAACAAGCTTATGAGATTTTTTGGCTTCCTCTAATTGTTTCAAAACCATCATATGTTAGGAACTTGATGCATTGGTGATATGCTGAAGGTATCGCCTTCATTATGTATATCCAAAGAGTTGCTAGGATTATATTGTAAGCAGGTAGTCTGCTGAAGACGGTCTACTATCTTAGGTACTCAGGCGGCTAGCACCGGAAGTTTAATCGTTTCAAGGGACATTGAGGTATCACTTCTAAAAGCAATCAATGGAGTTGGCGGTCATATGATATCAGCTTTACTAATCCTGATTCTTTGTAGAGTGCTTAAGAAAATAAAGTCCACCGAGCTCCCGATATCGATTAGAATCCTGGAAATTTCAAAAAATTGGTACATCTAAAGTAATAAACAGAGCATCGTCATGTGGTTTGGCTAGATATTGAGTTTCACTTTCCTCGAAGGTTATAGTTGTATTGTGTTCAACTGGTGCAATGCTCCTGTTAACTCTCATCACCGCTGCTCGCTCATGCATATTATTGCTCGTATGGAATCTTGACACAACTTGGATTCTCCCATGATTACGTAGATTTTTTTCTTTGGGGTGCTAGAAGGTCTAACTTCAAATATTCTTTGCTTCTTTCCGGCTAATAGCGAGCTTTTTGCTTCAACTATTTTTTTGTGGTATTGCTGGTTGCGAGCTTTCTGCATCCGAAGCCCATAGTTTGACGAGATGTTTCTTAAGTACGTTACAATCTTTTATAGAGTGCCTGTTTACCTTGTGAATATCATAGTATGCAGTCTCGTCACGCACCCAAGTCGTAGGATATGGAGATTCGTACCTACCTCTCCCCGAGATGGTCTGCCAATGTTATTGTTGTATGGATTTATGCCGAACCGTTTTTTATCGTTGTTATCTTTTGGCTCACACTTTTTGGTATGAGCTCTAATGCTCAATTTGGTTAGGCGATACTTCTTTGCGAAGCTCTTTTTTCCTCTTCTGCCTCCATCCAATTGTTGGCTCGGTATAAGGCATCATGGATCGTAGTTGGGCGGTTCACAATAAGCTCCTCTCAGAATCTTGACTCGTGCCACATATCATTTTTAGGTCAGATAAGGCCGCAGATTGGGATATCCCAGGAATCATTGCTAATATTTCCATGAACTTGGTTATGAATTTCTGGAGAGGTTCCTGGGGTCCTTGCGATAGGCTCCATAATTCAGAGTCTGATGTTCCTTTTTTCATGAATACTGAGTATTGCTTGAGAAAAACGGATGAGACTTCGTTAAAACTATCGATTTTCCCTGGTTCGAGCTGGGTGAACCACAGTAGGGCCGGACTGGAAAGATTTTCAGAAAAGAGCTTGCAATATCATGCATCCTCTTCATGCTCCTCTAGCTTGATTCTCCCCACAGTGATTTGAAATACTGCTAAATGGTTTTTTGGGTTGCCCTTCCCATCGTGAGTTAGTATGTTCACCTTGCAGGAGTTCCTTATACAGAGGTTTGCGATACGCTAAGTGAATGGTGTTCGCTTCGTTTTCTCGATGATTATGTCGATGTCAGGAGCCAAATTCGTAGCTTGGTGGAATCTGGATTTCATCTCCCTTAACTCACAATGAAATCTCTCGAACTCTGAAGTGGGGACCTGTTGTTGTCCATTATCGGGTTCGTTCAGGTTTTCTCCAGGGGGGGATTGTCAGATTTATCTCCCTAGTTACCTGCCATTGGTGGAATTGCAGATCTGGGAGCTTGATAGGTTTGAGAGTTGCGAGGTCCAGGAGAATCGAAGTTCAGTTGACCTCGTGCGGTTCTCAAATTGTTACCTGCAATCAAAGATTCCAAATAGGCAGAAACAACGCCATAAGTTTCATTTAAAGTTACCTGGGTTGTTTGATGTTCTGTTCCAAACTATCAAATTTGGCAGCCAGAGTTAATGTGCTCTCGGTTAGTTTCTTAAGAGCATCAACAATAGTGGTTTGATCAGTCATGGTGACTGGTGATGATTCAGAACTTCTTAAGGATTTTAGAGCTTTATGTCCCCACAGACGGCACCAAAATGTGGATACCAGATCCGAACACTAATGTTTGTGGATAAAAACTTTCAATAACAAAAGAACAAATCGATTTGTAAGGATTTAAACGTACAAAAAAGTATAATGCTTGTAGAGAGAAATTTTAGTATTGATATCATAATGTTAGAAAAAGAATCTCCTTTTTTAAGTCTATAGGGTCTTGTATTTATACACAATGATTAGCATCAGAGTGGCTAATTAATGTAATAATTCTCCTTAAATGTGTCTGTTTTGATTGGTTGGGCCTTTAATGGGCTTTTGTTCCTTGAACTCGTTATTGGGCTTTGATCTTATTCACTTCTTAGTTCGTCTTATGCGAACTCCTTCGTGAGTTCGTCGAGCTTGGAGACTTTGATTGAGTTAAACTTTGCAATGGACCTTCGTTTTTAATGATACTTTGACGTGAAAATGATGTGGACGTTCTTTCCTGAATTCAGAGCGTCGGATTCGGGATCCGACACCAACAATCACTACGAGAAGGTGAATAAAAAATAATTAAAAATCTTCCAATGAATAGCTCTACAAATATTGTTTACGGATCTGGTTTTAGACGGCACCGTTTGAATAATACATGAAAGAAAGGATGTTATAGGAGAGGGAGCTAGCGTGTAGACTTGATGTAATTCATTATGTATTTTATCGTTTTTGGAGTAGGCATGATCAAAATCAAAGCGTAGACATATTTTGAACCGTAATTGGACCGTATCTATCCCGTAACCGTATAAAACGGTTGAAAAGCATAACCGTTAATATATGGTTAAAATTATATTTATCGTAACCGTTAATTAACTGTAACCGTATCAAAATCGTTGGTTAACCACATAGTTAAACCGTAAACTTTTAACCGTAACCGTTTTTAAAGCATAATAAAATATATTAATCATTAATTATTTAATATAAATTATATATTATAGAAATATGAGTACAATAAAAAATATTAATTAAAAATAAATGTACTAAAATACAATGATAGTTTCCAACAAATAAATATAAATGTTACAATACCACAGTTTTATAATAATTTTTTTTAAAGAATTAAATATTTTTGAAATCATTCACGAACACAAAGTGACAAAATCAAAGTAATAGAATAGTGGATGTTATTATTACTGCTTCTAATTAGTAGAATATCGTATTGGTTATACATTTTAGTTAAGATTAGAATTTTGAATTAATTTTATAATAGTCATTACTTTCAAAATAACGTTAGATCATAAAAATGTTAAATAGTCATGTTACTAAAAACAAAAATAGCAGTTTATTAAAAAAATTATAAATTTCATGTAAATGTATGTAAAAAACTTAAATCATAAATAAAAAAATAATTTTAAATAAAAATATTGTTATTTAAATCACATGATAACACTAAATCCACATTATAATTTGTAACATTATAATAGTAAGTATTAGTTGGTATATCATAGTTTAAATTATTTACAAAACTGAAGTTAAAAAAAATTATGGGTCTATCACTGATATCAACCGTATCATATCATCAAATAACTCTAACCGTATCTAACCATAACCGTTTTACCTAGAACCATATTTAACTGTAACTGTTTACGTATATTAAACGGTTACAGTTAATGTTAAACAAAATTTATAACCGTAATCGGTGGTTAATAAATCGTAATCGTAACCGTGGTCATGACTATTCTGAAATATTTGCTATCATGATGAAATATGCAACCATATTTGCTATCATGATGAAATATGCAACCAAGCAATGCACAATAGCTGATACTGGTGTTGGGCTTGACTTTGGGTTGGATACCGATTTCTGTTGCAATGCTTTTGGGCGGATTTGATGGCAAATAATTAGTGTCTCCTTTTATCAACTGTCACTACTTTAACTAATCAGCGTTCTCCTCGAACGTTACGACAAAAAGGGATAAGAATAGTAAATGTTTTACTGTTTCGTTTTAATTCCTCTTGTTGATATATGTTGCAATAATAACATCGGTCGATTTACCGTGTCATCTACAATTTGTTTTTCATGTAATGATCATCTCGTCAGATGGAGAAGTATAACATTGCTCTCACAACAGACTCTAATTCTAAGGATTGATGTTGCATTCTCTGAGATAAACGTGTTCATAGTCTACGTGTTTTGACCAGAAGCCTCGGTATCTTGGAATCCCAATCTCTAGCCATGGTTTGAGGTTACCATTATAGTGTATCACGGCTGCCCTCTCAATATCCCTCTGGTTCACACTCGGATTGTATCCAAGGCCTAGTATGTGCCATTTCCGGTCTAGCGGATATGTTCGTCTCCAAAATGTGATGAGACCAGGCGGCAGCGTCCCTAGCTTCCATAATTCGCGGTCTTGATTCTGCAGTTCAAAATCGTTGTGTATAAGATTAGCAAACATTCTTGAAATCAAGACGGATGCGACCTAGCCCACACTGACAAGCAATTCAAACATAAGTAAATATATTTTCTGCATACCAGATCCTGCCATCGATGATAAACCTCTGTGATGTTTTGCCTCTTCCATTCGTCCAGATCAAAGACATTCATACCATATGCCCAACCACAAGCTCGAGGGTCAAAGTTCTTGGAGATGAGTGGATTTGAGAAGTTCAGATAACGGTCAAAGCGATGAAAGCTTTCCCCACAAGTCTCTACAGCACCGTTGACATTACCTTTCAGATCAACTGACCAAAGACCAGAAAGGTCCTTCTGCACAACTATATCATCATCCAAGAAGAGCACTTTGCTGAGCTTCGGAAAGATCTCAGGCAAGTAAAAACGAAGATGATTAAGGATCGATAGGTATTTTGGATTCCGGAACTTCAAGTTCGTGTCTGAATTTGTATGGTGGGCCCTGAAGTAATAGTCTATCATCGATCTAGAACTAAGCTGTTTGAGAACGGGACTGTAGCTTGAATTCAGCCATGTAAATTCTTCAACATTCTGAACCTGGATGGTGGCTTTGCCTGGTGGGTTGTCCAGGAACCACATCCTCATTGCCGCATAATTGAGTCTGTCTGTGACGATGTGGAAGACATGCTTTGAGGGATGCTGCCAAGCCAATAAACCATTAAGACAGTTAAGTTTAACAGAAAGAAACACATTTAAATGTTCAATCAAAAGAAGATAAAGTTACTTGTTACCTTTGCATTGGCTATGGTAGAGTTAACAACAACTGAGGTAGCCAAAACATTGTCAGAGAAAAGGGCATAGTGATACAGCTGAGTATCTTCTAGTTTCTCCTGATTTGGGAATAGTTGTTGAGATGAATTTAAAGCATAATAATCTGTAGTGAGGCGCAGAGGGAGGCAGTGAAGTCCTTTAGGAATGGTCTTAGCAGTCAATTGCGTCAAGAACATGGTTTGCTTCTTATGGACGCGTAGCTGCTCCTCTGCGGAGTGGAGCATTGCACGTAGCTTCTTGACCACAGTGGAACAGTCATCTTGGATCTGCTTGCCTTTGGCCAATGTTTGCTCCATTGCCTTAAGCTTTTCAAAAGCACTGGGTTTGAAAAATGGCAGTTAAGAGGAAGAAACTTGAATTCAACAGGTCATAATAACAAAAGGGGCACTTACGTCTTTGGCAGATCTAAATCCTTGGAGGCATCTGCAAGTGCCCGTTGAACATCTTTAATACGGAGCCGAAGCTCTCTCACAAAATGTGGATTGGCCTTTGCAGATGGAAGTGAAAGATAAACTTTTGCCCTGATAAGCTGATCTTTAAGGTGCCTCACCTGAGCATCAGGCAGCAAGACGTCTTTCTTAGCTCCAAAAGCATTATTACGCTCTTGCTGATCATCAACATTTGCAGAGGTTTGCTGGGACAATTGAACATGCATCCTCCTATCCTAAAAGATGATGAGATTTACAACTAAGAGTAGGATAAGTCAAATCTGGAGCCTATCAACAACTCCAATCGGAAAGAAGAATATGGATTGATCTAAAATAGAATGATTATCTGACCATCTAGAAAACGTACCCTAATCCGGGGGTGTTGCAGCTCAGAGTCTGAGGCTGAATCAGTGACTTGTTTGATGGAATTGTCAGGTTGAGAGTGAGTATCATCGTCGTCGGTGGCGGAAAGAACACGAGTAGACAATTGGTCTCTGGCTTCTTCTACTACACGACCAACGGCCACGAGTCCTCCTCCTCTGACCACTGCCGGAGATTCCTATAGATGCATTTTGAACAAAGAAAATGAAGAAACGAGCTAAAGATCTGACTGAGGCGTCGTATCAAGTAACTTACCCGTGGAAGCAGATTCATACGATTCCCATCGGAATTGAAAGTCTGAAGAAAGGAAACAAATGTCCAAAACTCATTTGCAGCAATGGAAGGTCAAAACTCAAAACTCAAAAGAGAGAGAGAGAGATAGAGAATTCTACTACTACGGACCAAGGCGGTTACGTCCTCGAGGAAATCGCGTTTAGCTACAGAAAGAATGAAACAAACAAGAGGATAAGAATGCAAAATCCAAATCGGAGATTAATTAATATGAGAGAGAGAGAGAGAGAACTGACAAAAGGGAGTCTTGAGGGAGGCGGCTGGATCGGTGTAGAGAAGAATAGGAGCGGCGACGGTGAGGAGCATGAAGAAAAGAACAAGATTGCGAAGCTTCACCATCATCGATCGTCACGACGAGTTGCGAGTAGCATCAGATCGAGAGAGATAGAGAAGCCATCTTTTCTTTTTTCTTTTTCTCTTTTTTGCTTTTCTTTTTCTGTAGTGTGTGTGAGAGAGAGAAGAACAAGTGAAAACCAATTACTACTTAGCCGGTGGTGGATGATAATAAGACGCTTTTACCCCTTTTTCGGCTTAGAGATCATTCATTATTTGAGATCCATTATTAATATATCTGAATTTTGTGTGGTCCAGATTCCACACACACAGCTCACTCTTGGGTTAAAGAGTATTTAAAACAAACACAAAAAAAAACACCCAAGAATTGCGAATACATAAGCCTTTTTGCAGCCCATTTATGGTGATGATTGATGAACGGATAGTTCAAGTCTACCACACTTTTCTTTGGAGCAATTTGTACACAGAACAACTACAATAATTCAATTGCATTCGATATCCAGAATGTTACCATTTTTTCCTTGTTAGTCAAACACCTTCTTCGATATCCAGATGTGTTGTATAAGTTATTAAAACAAAAACAAAAAAAGTATTGGGCCTCAAAGATCCAATAATAATGGGCCTCTCTCAATAGAACGATGTCGGTTGCCAAGGCCAGAATCATCAAATCTCGTATTCCCGAATTCTGGGAAAGAAGAAGACACTCCAATGGCGCCTCAGCTTCTCTCCTCCCGTAACTTCAAATCTCTCTTTGACTCTGTCGACACTTTCCTCTTTGACTGCGATGGTATACTATTATCTCCTCTGCCCTTTTATTCTCTACTTTATTCCTTAATTACTTCTCTGATGGATGATGATGATGATGAGATTCAGGTGTTATATGGAAGGGGGAAACGCTCATCGATGGCGTCTCCGAAACTCTCGACCTAATCCGCTCTAAGGCACTTTCCCTTTTCCCCTCTCTCTCTCTCTCTCTCTCTCTCTCTCTCTGATGATTTTGTGCCCTTTTCAGGGTAAAAATGTTGTCTTTGTGACAAACAATTCGGTGAAATCGAGGTGGCAATACGCTGAAAAGTTCCGATCTTTGGGTGTCCCTTCTGTTACTCAGGTATACTTAGTTTCCTACTCTGATTCTCGACTTCCCATTTCCTGTGCTTACCAATTTAAAAGAAATCTGACTCCTTTGCAAGGATGAGATCTTCTCTTCGTCATTTGCGGCAGCTATGTACCTCAAAGTCAACAATTTCCCTAAGGACAAGAAGGTTCTTCTTCGACTAACAGTCACATTGCTTAGCTCTCTATCGTCATCTTTTTCTCACTTTTTTATTCCTTCGTGTTTGCTGTTGTAGGTTTATGTGATTGGTGGAGAAGGTATTCTTGAGGAGCTGCAGATTGCTGGTTTTACAGGTCTTGGTGGTCCTGTAAGTATTCTTTTCCTTTAATACGTTTGGATCAGGTCATGTCTTTTTATCACTTTTGAGGACTAATATATATTTGTAGTAGCTCTTAGATACTTATTGACTACTTTGAGTTCCTCTCTTTATCTGAAGCTGTATTTGCTTCCATGCAGGAAGATGGTGAAAAGAAGGCACAATGGAAATCAAACTGTCTCTTTGAACATGATAAAAGCGTAGTGTGCCATAAGACTTTGATTCCTTCTCCATAAATGAAATCTTGCGTTTTGCTTATTCTTTTTTGCTCGAGTTTCTTGTCATGTATGTTTCTTCATGACTTCCTGTGCCAGGTGGGAGCAGTTGTAGTCGGACTAGACCCCAACATTAACTACTATAAGCTTCAGTAAGATAGATTACTATTGCATGCAAGTTGGTTGTTTTAATCCAGTTTTTGAGAGTCTAGGCTAACACAATAACGGCAGGTACGGGACCCTCTGTGTACGTGAGAATCCGGGATGTCTTTTCATTGCGACTAACCGTGATGCAGTAGGACACATGACAGATCTGCAAGAGTGGCCTGGTATGGTCATTAGACTCAAAACGCCACAGTGCCCAAAGTAGCAGTTTTGGTTGCCACAGCATCAAATTCTTACTCGTAATTCTAGGTGCTGGTTGTATGGTTGCTGCGATGTGTGGATCAACTGAAAGAGAACCAGTAGTTGTTGGGAAACCATCTACTTTCATGATGGACTTTTTGCTACAAAAGTAAGCGCACATCCTGTCTCAGTTCATAATGTGCCGTATATAGCATTGTGTAATGAAGAGGTGTCTTTCCTTGTGTTTGCAGATTTGGGACAAAATCGTCAAGAATGTGCATGGTGGGTGATAGGCTAGATACTGATATCTTGTTTGGGCAGAATGCTGGCTGCAAAACTCTCCTTGTCCTAACAGGTCACTCTTTGATTCTCTTTTGAGTTTTACTAGCCATTACAAGTCAATGGCGATATGTGGACAATGTTTTAGTGAACTGAAAAGTGGTTGGGCTTGTCAAAACAGGGGTGACAAGTGAATCGAATCTAGTAGAAGAGGGCAACAAGATTGAACCAGACTATTACACTAGCACAGTCTCTGATATTATAAAACTGATGGATTCCCCTAGTAAGTAAGGCCATCATCATCTTGCTTTACCCTGAAACAGTAAGATATGTCCTGTTATTGCGTATGGAAAGATGAACTTTCTGATTTTTCGTCTTGGCTAATAATCTGATGATCCATCAGAAAACATGGCTTGCTAGCTTTTAATAAAGGCTGAGTTGAATTCATTTGTCATGTTTCTGAATAAAGGATTTGAAGTAGATGAAGAGTTGAATGGATTGGCAATAAGCAAATAAGATTTTCATGGAAAGTCCAAAAGCACAGCATGGTTTCATGTCATAGGGGGGGTTATTGTTTATTATTATTAGCCTTTATAGCCAGCCTTGCTTGGTCCAGAAACATGTGATGCGGTATTGATAATAGAAACTAAAAATGTAAACGGTCGTATCGAGGAACACAGATCTCTTGAGTTGAGATTTTAAAAAAGGTTCCAATCCAAACGGCATGTGGTGTGATTGTCAGCGAATATTCCGCTCCTGCAAAGTTAAAACTTAATGATAATAAAACTCATCCTCAGTTTGGCTGTTTCTGCTGTGTCTATAATGAAGTGAAGTTTGCAAAGGGCATAGGAACATAATGAGGGAAGAGAGTACAAAATCCTAAATGTGCTTTTAGCATGCCTTGTTCTCTTTTTTCTTCTCAAAGTCATTAATACTTGCTAACAACAGGTCTTATTGTCTGCATCGTGAAATTAAGACATAATCTATCATCATTTGTCTGAGGAATTATCAATTTATGCAAACACACACATTTGTGATCATTCAACTTTCTTTTTTTCTTTCTTTCGGTCATTAATTACTTTTTTTGTTTTTCGGGATATTGAAAATTGATGTAATTAAAGTGATGCATTATTTTATATTATAAACAAGAAAAGAAAAAGAAAAAAAAAGCGAAAGGTATTATCTTGTAACTTAGCTTTTATTAGAGAGTCTTTTAATTATTTTTTTGTAAGTATCGGCTGTGACTGGATCCTCCCCTCCGGGTTCTTGTCGTGCGTATCCGGCGAAATGAGAAGTGTATAGAGCAACAGAGGTGAAGCTGAAGGAAGTGATCATCATCCAAGTGCATGTAATTGTAGCATCAAGCATTTATACTTTTCTCTCTTTCTTGGAATCTTCTCTGCGTCCATCCACACCCAAGGTATCTCCTTCCTTCCTCCTTTCTTTCTAGGGTTTCTCCCTAAAGCTACTGCCTTTACCTTGTTTCCAGATCTCCCTTGTCTTATTCTTCTCATTTTAGGTCTTCTTCCACCTGAAATCGCGTTATCTCCCATTTGGGATCTGCTTTTTTTTTGTTACTTCAACATCAAAGACATTAGTTTTGTGCTGTTTGATCTCTGTGCTGTGTGTGGGTCTTCGTTCTTCTTCTTCTAACTGATTCTCATGATCCACAACTAGGGTTTCAAGGAAGATGGGTCTTTCCCGTTAGCTAAAGATAATTTATTTTGTGTCCGATGGCGTCTACTCGTAAACCCAGTGTTCATGGAGCTGAAGTCGAAGCTCAGAGGCGCTCCTCTTCGAATAGTAATACTAAGTCAGCCAAAGCCGATGTTTTTGAGCCGATGCAGTTACAAAGATCAATTACAAATCCAGCTGCTGTAGGAGTTCCGGAGAATAAACGGTTGCCAGAGTCGTTTAGGAAGCGATCTAATGACCACCCGGCTGTTTGTAAACCCGATTTTAGCTCCCTATCCACCGTTCTTGAGCATGTAGATTCATTGACCATTGATGAAAAGAAAACATCAGGCTTTGGCAGCGTCAAGACCAGCTCTGCTTCTGCCAAAATGAGTGATGGTACGAGCAGTCTTGGCAAGACAAGTGGAAGTGCCAAGCTAAGTGGCCGCCTTGATTTCATGGAGAGTGGCAAGAGCAGTATCTGCAGAGGAAGCACAAGCAGTGATGTGAGTGACGAGAGTAGTTGCAGCAGCTTTAGTAGCACTGTCAACAAACCCCACAAGGCCAACGACTTGAGATGGGAAGCAATCCAGGCTGTTAGGGCTCGGGATGGGGTTTTAGGTCTGAGCCATTTCAGGCTCCTTAAGAGGCTAGGCTGCGGGGACATCGGTAGTGTTTATCTCTCTGAGCTGAGCGGGACTAAGTGCTACTTTGCTATGAAGGTTATGGACAAGACATCCCTTGAGAATCGCAAGAAGCTTCTCCGAGCTCAGACCGAAAGAGAGATTCTCCAGTCTTTGGATCACCCGTTTCTCCCTACCCTCTACACTCATTTTGAGACTGAGAAATTCTCGTGCCTGGTGATGGAATTCTGTCCCGGAGGAGATTTGCATACTCTCAGGCAACGCCAGCCGGGGAAACATTTTTCTGAGCAAGCGGTAAAGTGAGTCATCTGTCAAGATTAGCGTTTCCTTTGATTTTATCTGATTACAAAGTATTGGATTTGAGAAAAGAAAATATTTTGGGATCCTGCCATTTACTTGATTTCTTATTCTCAGCTCACTAAGGGTTTTGTTTTCAATGTGTGGCAGATTTTACATAGCAGAGTCATTGCTAGCTTTGGAATACCTGCACATGCTTGGGATTGTGTATCGCGATCTTAAGCCTGAAAATGTTCTAGTTCGGGAAGACGGACATATAATGCTCTCTGATTTTGACCTTTCACTCCGCTGTCTTGTCAGCCCGACTCTAGTGAAATCTGCCGCCATCGAGTCAGATCCATTGCGCAAAAACGTTTACTGTGTGCAGCCCGCTTGCATTGAGCCCTCCTGCATTCAACCGTCTTGCACCGTCCCCACCACTTGCTTCTCCCCACGTTTGTTCTCAAGCAAATCTAAGAAGGACCGTAAACCCAAAAATGACACCGCAAATCAAGTTAGGCCATTGCCAGAGCTGGTAGCCGAGCCAACCGATGCACGGTCAATGTCATTTGTGGGCACGCACGAGTACTTGGCCCCAGAGATCATCAAAGGCGAAGGACATGGCAGTGCAGTGGATTGGTGGACTTTTGGGATCTTCCTGTACGAGCTTCTCTTTGGGAGAACGCCTTTCAAGGGCTCAGGAAACCGACAAACACTGTTCAATGTGGTGGGTCAGCCTCTGCGGTTCCCAGAAACACCTGTGGTGAGTTTTGCAGCGAGAGACCTCATCCGGGGCTTGCTCATGAAGGAGCCGCAGCAGCGGCTGGGGTTCAAACGAGGAGCTACTGAGGTTAAGCAGCACCCGTTCTTCGAAGGTGTGAACTGGGCTTTGATTCGGTGTGCGACTCCACCAGAAATCCCAAAGCCGGTTGAGCTGGAAAAGGGACCTGTGAGTGTTGCAGAGACACCATCAAGCCAGAAGACAGCAGCTGGTTTGGTGCTGAATGCTCAGAAAGGGTCTGATAACTATTTGGAATTTGATTTCTTCTAGCGTTACGGTTAGACATATGGTACTCTATTCTTCCTTAAAAAGACTCTGGTAAAAGATGATCAAGTGTTGTTTCACATAATTGCCATGAATTGTATGCTTGTTTGTATGCATTAGCTGCTGTAGTTTATAAAAATGTTGGAACTCTTTCTCATAACCTTATTAGTTTTTATCAGAGTTCCTTTTTACTCGCTCTATCCAAACACAAAACATAACATCAAATGTATTGTCTCTGCATCTTGATCTCTCTTTACATTAGCTGTTAGTTTTGGGCTTGCTGATAAAGCAAATGCAGGCAAAAGGGTCAACGGGTTGATCTTTCTTTTGCCGCTGCGCTATTGGGGACTTAGAAGGGCTGCTCTCCATCATTGCCTGCTCCATCTTTATCTCTTCTCCTTGGCATATGACTTTAACCTCACACATGTCTGCTTCGGAGCTCCTCATTATCAGTTCAGGAACACTGGTTCCTTTCATCGTTGTTGCTTTCCTACAAGAAGCCATAAAGAGAGAAGGGTGTCCTGTCATCTGACAACTGAAAGAGTAGTGGGGTTCGACTTGTGTATATAAATACCTAGCATTAGACTTGTCGATCCCAAGAACAAGCTTCTTAATGTTAAGAATGGTAATGAGGTCTTGTATAGCCTTAGCCACCGAGTCACTCTCAACCAGTACTGTTTCCACCTTCACCTGTTTCTCACTTACTCTCTCATGTTAGCTTACATTCACTCTTAATCATCCAAACAACACCAAGAGATAGAAAGAGAGATGGGACCTTAGAAGCGGAGCAGGCATGAAGGAATTTGAGCAACAGAGTTCTTCTTTTTTCCCTTTCCTGAGACATAAAGCTTTCTACTTGTTCTTGACTTGCTTTCTCCCTCGTCAGCCTCCCCACTACAAGAATCATACATACACTTGAGTGCCGACACACATCTAATCAAAGATAAGAAGTGGACAAGGAAGGATATATATACAGACAGGGGTAAGGAATGAAGCGAGTCTCAGGGAAGACATGGATGAGGAAGAGAAGAGTTGAAGAAGAAGTGATAAGATTGTCAATAGCCCAACGCAATGCCTCCATGCTCGAGTCTCCTTTCCCAACCCCGACATACACGTTGTCCTCTCCATTCATCGAAACTGTTCCACTGCTTCTCCCTTCCACCTGACTCTCTCTCACGCTCTCTAGTCCTCTCCTTCCATCAACTTCTCCCTCCTCCTCCTCCTCCTCTATCTCATTGCTCCTCCGTTGCATCTCAACTTTTCTTCTCGTTGACCTTTTTTTGCTCTTCTTTTGCCCTCTCTACCCCATCAAATATTCTTCCTTTCCTATATATATATATATGCAATTTATCTACATGTTCCTCTGGAATGTATGACCTGATTCTGGTGTTTTTTGCGTGTGAGTTTTGTGAAAGCCTGAACTTTTCAAGACATTGAACCTTTTACATATCATGACGATTCCTATATACAAGGTTTATCCACCCACGTATGTGTCAATTTATAATAAAATAAATTCCGTAAAAAGTAAACAAAATTGATCATACATTTGCATCATCCAACTTTGGAAAAAAATATATAGTTCTTCTTGGTCAAGAATTTGAAACTATAAATGGGTCAACGTCCTTTGCTCTTTGTTTATTGGCAACTGTTTAAGCATAAACAATCAAAGATGCATAACAAGGTCGAATATCCGAATCTCAAGCAGGAATCTTTATATTTAATAATCTTTATACATCAGCAGCTATTAAACTTTGATGCTTTCTCTCTGACATTCAAGAATCCTTCCATGTTTAATGTTTGACCTGGACGATTAGAAGCCCCGATAGATCGTTTTGACCCAAAGATGAAAACTGGTCTTTAGGTTATGGACAAAGTTTTTGACTAATTTTGTGCTTGCTCTTAGTTTTAGGCCCAAAAGAGAAGTGGCCCAGCCAGTCTGTTTCGCTGTCCCATGATTCATAACTCACATTCAATGGCCAACTAGCAGAAAGATGGATGAAAGAAGCAATGCAGAGAGCCAAAGCCCAAAGTTGTTTTGTGTCTTGATTCTTGGCTTCTGAATTGCAAATCACAAGAAAGACTTTTTGTATGATAGGCATGTTTTGCCATACAAAGATATTGACATTTGAATAACCCATAAAGCAATCCATCCATGGTATCTCCGGCTCCTAAACTTTCTAATATGCCACAAATTTGCTCTTCTTTATGAAGTAATTAACCACTTGAAAAGTAATTAAAACGTTTATAAAAAAAAAGACAACTTTGAATATTTGACCCAAAAAGCAGTAAAAACAAAAGAGACCAACTTTGAATACCATTATCCATCTTTAGATCTTTTCTTTTCTCAATAAATGACAAGGCTCACCAAATCAGCTACGAGTTCATTCATACTTTGATAACATGGTTGGTACAAAGCTTTAGCAAGTTGTCGAATTTCACCCTACAATTAAATTTTCCTTTACTATTTCAAAGTTTGAATCTTCCTCTCTTTTTCTCGTTGGTTCATTGATAAAAAAATCACTTTTAACTCGTCCCATTGACCAAGAACCACAAGAGGAAGAGGAAATCAAAAGGGTTTTGGGATTTCGATATTGATTTGATTATTCAAACAGAAGAAATCAGGAGCTGCTTTTTAAATTTTGGTTACGACCAGTCTTAATCAAAGTAGTTCGTCTCTTAAAACGAGTTTTTCCTACTTGTTATTAAAAGTGTATATTTCTGTTGGGAGTTTCTGTTCTCCTACCACCTCTTTGACCTTTAATGATGGACTCATAGTTTGGTGCAAAGTGACAAAAAGGGGAAAAATAGTCCATCTTGGAGCTTTTATATTTTTTTCTGGGCAATTCTGTTTGGTTGCCAAGGAAGCGAGCCAAAACAATGGGTATCGTTTCAGAAGAAGCCATTGATGAATTCCAGGAGCTGATGGATCAAGGTCTGACCTTTTCCTCTTACCTTTTCTCTGTTTTTACTTTGATTTCTAATTAGTAATTACTGAATCTTGTAAAATTGTGCTAGCTGAGGAGCCATTGAAGAAAACGTTTGAGGTATGTTTGTTTTTTTGTTAGAGCTCTTCTTGGAAATGGGTCAAAACCTATTCAACTGCGCAGATCACAGATGCATTAGATTCTCCATATATTTCTCATTTTTATGTTTAGGTGGTAGAGCAAATCTTTACTCATATTTGATCTGGGTTTGAATCTATGACTGGTTTTTCTATAAAATTGAACCTTAAAGGAAGGTACTTTGTGAATCTGCAGAGAGTCCATCAGGGATATCTGAGGGAGAATTTGGGTCGTTTTCTGAAAGCACGAGACTGGAACGTATGCAAAGCTCACACAATGGTATGTCTCCAAAACTCCTATGTGGTTTTGAGTGACTCCACAGTTTGTCTTGTCTGATTACACCGTTTCTAACTCACTTTCAGCTGGTTGAGTGTTTGCGTTGGAGGGTGGATAATGAAATTGACAGTATCCTATCTGTGAGTTATTTCATTCCCTCTTTCCTTCCGTCTGTTCTGGTTTGAGGGCTGAACTTTGATCTTTATGTTTTTGGTTTCCGCAGAAACCCATTGTTCCTACTGAGTTGTATAGGGACGTACGAGATTCTCAACTAATAGGAATGTCAGGTTACACCAAAGAGGTAGTCTCCTTAGTTCCCATGATTCCATTGCCTTTTCTAATCAAAAACAGGTTCTCTCTTCTTATTATTGCTTCTGCCTTGATGTTTAGGGCTTGCCTGTCTTTGCTATTGGCGTCGGCCTCAGCACATTTGACAAAGCTTCTGTAAGATGCTTCATTGTTTTCTCGCACTTTTGACAATCAGATGAGAAACAAAAAATGAATGCGCTTCTCTTCTTCCACATACAGGTTCACTACTATGTCCAGTCCCACATACAAATCAATGAATATAGAGACCGTGTATTACTGGTGAGTATATGGCAGATGACTACACTCACTTTTTTTGGTTTCTCTCTTGACGTAATGAGTAAAACACTGTTACAGCCTTCTATGTCTAAGAAGAATGGCCGGCCAATCACCACCTGCGTTAAAGTTCTAGACATGACAGGGTTGAAACTTTCAGCTCTTAGCCAAATCAAGGTATGATAGTCCATCTCTGCAGACAAAGTTACTTCATGACTAAAGATACTGCAAGATGTTAAATTCATTTTCGTACTTCTTTTTACTAACTTTGTGTGTTAACACTTTAATGCAGTTAGTGACTATCATATCGACCATCGATGATCTAAACTATCCAGAGAAGACAAACACGTACTATGTTGTCAATGCCCCATATATATTTTCAGCGTGTTGGAAGGTAAGCCTCTTTGATCCTCTTTTGTTTGTAACTCAGGGTGTTTAGCTACTTAGCACGTATGTATAATTCATTGAGCTCCTAGCAGGTTGTAAAACCTCTTTTACAAGAGAGGACGAGGAAAAAAGTTCATGTCTTATCTGGTTGCGGAATGGATGAATTATTGAAGGTATATGTATATGCATTTGCTTTCTTATGAGTTATGATCTTGCTGTGAAATGCAAACTTGTCTAAATCTTGTGGTTCTTGTAGATTATGGACTTCACATCCCTCCCACATTTCTGTAGACGAGGAAGCTCTGGGTCATCTCACCACACTCAGAGTGCAAATTGTTTTTCTATCGATCATCCCTTCCATCAACAGCTATACAACTATGTGAAGCACCATTATGAAACCCGGGGACAAGCAGAACCTGCAAAGCAAGGGTCGTTCCACGTGGGTTTTCCTGAGCCTGAAGCTGAACGTTGTGTGATAGCCAAAACCATAGAATCGGAACTGCACAAGTTTGAGAATTGCAACGGTCTGGCCATGTCCATTGGTGACCGAAAAGCAAGTCATGAAAAACTGGAAGATGATGAACCCTGAATTCTTCTGAGGGAAATCCTTTCAGTGCCTCCACAATTAAGATATCTATATTTTTTTTACGGGTGAGCTAGCAATTTAATGAGTAAGCGAGTACCAAGCTGTGTCCTCTCCCTAGCCATGCAAATGTAAAGCGAAAAGAAGAGAATAATCTTGAACTTAATGCACTCCTGGCTGCATGTATAGTGTTATTTGATCCTCTGTTGTAGCAAATTTATTTGTGGGAAATCTACCTCTCATTTCTCTAAGCATCTGGGCGAGTGCTGTAATTCTTTTGGTTTTTGATGTGCTCTTTGGCTAAAACAACAACAGTTTTTAGGCTTCTAGATTATGCTCAACTTATCTGATTCCTCTCGCTCTCCTCTAAATTCCTCAAAACTATTGCAAATGCTCATTTATTTGTATGTCAAGGTAAACATCATTGGCTGCAACATTTCACTTCAGAGTGTGTTAATCTACCTCAGACATCACGTCTCAATTTCTAACACATTTTTATTGCATTGTCCTCAAAGTACAAAGTTAAGTAGTCTTGTGACACAAACTTAAACCATATACATAAGCTTTGGGTTCTACAACATCTCTTAGCTTCAAAGTGCCGAATATGCGATTGTCTTCTCCGATCTGCCAACATGTCAACAAGTTGAAGTTAAAAGGTTTTGTGTTGGGCAGCATTATTTGACAAGTAATTTCTTGTGTGCTAACGCTATGCTTACCAGAGTTAAAGAAGGAGCTTACATGAACTCAAGGACAAGGGCTGATGCTCCTCCTCCGCCATTACATATTGATGCCACTCCATACTTTCCCTTCTTTGCTCTCAACACCTAAATCAGAGAAGTATTCAACCACATTTTCAGGGTGGATTTAATTCAACACCATTGTTTCCTGGTCTTACGACTTACCCCCAATAATGTGACCAAGATGCGAGCACCACTGCATCCCAGTGGATGTCCCAGTGAAACTGCCCCTCCATGCGCATTCAGCCGTTCCTGTTTATATATACATCATCAGCGACTGAAAATTAAGTCTGCAACATCCACAACTGTACTTGTTTTATGACTCACAGGATCTAATCCCAGCAGTTTTTGATTGGCCAGAGCTACTACCTGTGGGGAGACAAGCCAAAACAGTCAGACCTCTTTATACAAACCCAACAATTATAAAACACTGAGAGTTCAGTAAGTGGGATTACAGAAAAGGCTTCATTTATTTCATAGTAATCCACTTGAGATGCATCCAAACCAGCCCGCTTTATAGCTTTAGGAATTGCAAGAGCTGGCGTGGTTGTGAACAATTCAGGTGCCTGAGCAGCATCAGCATATCCTCTGATCTTAGCAATGACATGCAGTCCAAGCTCAAGAGCCTTCTCTCCACTCACCAGCACTAACGCTGCCGCACCATCACTGTCCACCAACGTAAAGCAGAGCCATTAAGTGTTTGTTGGAAGTAAACAACACAAAATGCTTGCAGAGTTACAAATGAAGAAAACTAAGAAACAAAGTTAAGGGAGAAAAGAGGACCTTATACTTGATGCATTTCCAGCAGTGACTGATCCCCCATCCTCCTTGAAACTTGGTCTAAGCTTCTTTAACTTGGCCGCATCAAACTGGTTCATGCCAAACAAATTTAAGATCAATCAAGGCCATCCCAAGAGAAGCAGCGGTTCCTAAACTATTTACCTTCCCCAGTCCTTCATCCTTGTCAATAACTACCGAAGGCCTCCCTCTTCCAGTGGAAACTTCGACCTATCAATGTGAGTGTATGAACAATATTCCATCACAATGCCATAAAGTGAATTCCTGGAGTGCAAGGAAAGGAGAGGTGTACCGGAACAATTTCCCAAGCGAACAACTGAGTGTTTTGCGCAGTAATACCACGCTCAAAGCTCTGGATAGCATAAGCATCCTACAAAAAGAAAAGTTTGTACGTCAGAAAAAGAGAATCAGCGAGACAGTCACATCATCACATCAGACATGAGTCCACGGGAACAAACTGGAAAGACAGATCAAGGTTGAACATGAGCGACCTGTTCTTCTCTTGTAATACGGTGCTGCTCAGCGCATATTTCTCCACAAACTCCCATTCCAAAGTCATTGTAGACATCCCAAAGTCCATCTTTCATCATACCATCAACAACGGTATCATGGCCTAATCGAGAACCCCTTCTGCTAACAGAAATCAGAGTAAAGAATAAACGAGGAAGCTCTTTCGAGATGAGAAAACAGAACGAATCTGCCTCTCTTGGGTTTCTTTCTACAAAGTTTGAGTTAGGAAACTCAGAAAGCACCTTGCGTCTGGGAGGTACTTAGGTACGTTTGACATGCTCTCCATCCCACCAGCCACAACAACATCATTCAAGCCGAGCTGGATACTTTGAGCCGCTAGCATTACAGCTGGGGTTACAGGTGAAGTAAAAGTAGTGATGTGTACACCGGTTCAATGATCATCTGGAGTAGAAGGTTACAGAAGAGTAAAAAAAGGTTACCTTTCATTCCTGCGGCACAGACTTTGTTGACAGTGGTGCAGATCACAGAATAGGGAATCCCGGCACCAAGTGCAGCCTGTCTTGCTGGTGCTTGCCCAAGATTAGCGGTTAAGACATTGCCAAAGAAGACCTCTTCCACAAGGGCCGGATCAACATTTGCTCTTCTAAGTGCGGCTATGAGAGGGGTGTGAAGCAGTAAGAGAATGAAAACTTGGCTGAATCATAGAAAAGAGAGTACTAGTATAACTACCTTCAATGGATATGGACCCAAGTCTTGTGGCAATCAAAGACGAGAGGGAGCCAAGGAAGCCCCCCATAGGCGTTCGCGCAACTCCCACAACACAAACATCTGCACCCAAGGGAACACAATTGTAAGTAGCCAATACTGATGGATAAAGAATAATACATGTTCCAACCAGAAAACAGTAGAAACTGGAACAGAACAACAAGCTCGAGGGAATCGTGTAAAGACAGGAGCAACAGAAAGAACCTCGAGGCTGTACGGAATCATCAGAGACAGACGGAGCCATCCGAAGAAATTATGTCCGAGGTACGTACGGCCTGCCAATTTTACAAAAACCAGAGATGATGAGAATCAAAAGAAAGATGACAACTTTGGGTTAAAAAAAAAAAAACGCATCACCTTTGGTTTGGTGGCAGAGGAGGACGATCAAGCTGGTGTTAAGATTACGAGGAAACGAGAAAGAGAGAAGAGATCATAATTGTCCCAAAAAGGAAAAGGTGGAAAAAAGAAAAAGAGATAACAGCAAAGTAAAGTGTGTGTGACGTAAGATACCAATATCAATGTCGGTTCCACCACCACCTTGGGATGCGTGATTGATTGTTCCAGATTTTGTCCATTTCTTCCAAGGTTTTTTTTATTAGTAAGGTAGAGAGATATGAGAAACGGCCATTGATGGTAGTTTCCACTCAAAATGTAGACACAAGGAAGAACAGAAAGGAACAGTACAATGTATCTCAAAGATTCCTAAACAGGGTTATAAATTGGTGAGTGGTCACAACGGCACACAAAGCAAAAGCTCTTAAAGAAGCCTTATAAAGCCGTTTCACATTTCACTTGGAAACTAAGACAAGACCATACAAGTTGCAATTATACTAGACAAACGGGTCTCGTGTTACAAACTACATCATAATACCCTATTGCTACTTCTTTGTTCCAGGAGGATCAATCAATTTTATCTTCAACTCAATCTCACCCGATTCAACAGCACACAGCCTCAGCCACACGCTCTGCACCACCTCTCCGTCTATGCAACTGATTGTGCTCTCCCGAGATACGCAGTTCTCTGGATCCGGTAACACCTTCCTAAGCGTTGTCTCACCAGAGGACACGCGGACTACATGTCTTAGTCTGGCAACTGAGATGAGCGGTTGAAGGCTGAGAGAGGCATGACCCATCTTGTCATCTGCCTTGAACCTATCTTTATCAAACACTTCCTGCACCACCCCATTAACAATCTCAGCATCATCATCATCATCATCATGGTCACAAATTCATGAAGATTTAGACATACCAATGCCAGAACTGCTGCAGGATCTTTCAGTGTAAAGCTCAGTTCCTCATCCCACACTGGATTCAGGCAATTGTTGATCACTTTGGTCTTGGCTGACTGGTTTTAAAGACAGTAAAACATCACATCAACCGATTAATAAACACAACGAGACTTGTTTCCTTGGTAAAAACACAAACACTAGTTGTAACGGCCAAGAATAATAAACACTGACCAAACGTACCTCATTTCCCAATTTAACTATCACATAAGGATCACTTGACTTGAAATCTCGGATCACCAGTTTCTTTCCTTGAATAACAGTCACCTGGAGCAGTCCAAGCGGCTCGCCCATCTCAGATTCTACAAACACAAGCTACCAACTTTAGAAACTTGACACACTTTTGTACACACTCCACATGAATAACAGAGCTAAAGCAACTGTCTTTATTAGGCAATCAACAGAATATGACAACCCAAGACACAGAGAAAGAGAAGGAATCACGAGTAATCCAACATTCAAATCACTCGGTTGGGAGCTTCTTGACATACAAAACTAAATTCTGGGAAACTAATAAAGCAACCCAGAATGCCACCAAATCTATAGATAGACATAGACACATATATCTAGTGAGTAAGGTACAGAAATATACCTAAATCGCAAAATCAGAACTTGATCAACAAACAAAACACAGAAGGACTCTGCAAATGCTACAGATCCAAAACTAGAAAAGAAAAAAAAAGGCTCGAATTTTGTGAGTTGAAACAGAAGCTACTCGAGTCTATAAACAAAACCAAGAGACAAAAAATTCAAACCCTAAAGAGTGAGTAAAGCAGCGACGAATGGTACGAACTGAAAAGGAAGTTTCAATAAGAGATTTGTCAACTTTAGGGGAAAAGCCAATAAATAAGAAGAAACGGTAAGAGGCAGCCAAGAAACAGAAAATTACGAAACAACTTTACCAGTTTGGAAACAAACAAAAAGGCTTCGTTTCGTCTTGTTGAGATTAACGCAGCTACTTACTTGCTTTGTAGAGGAGGGAGGGAGGTCTACGCGACGAGTATCATTCTCATCAGATTTCTCTCTTTTTTTTTTAATTGAAAAACATTTATAACAAATGTTGTCTTAAAGACAAATTCCATGGTCTCGACTCTCGAGGTTGCTATAAAGAATGTTATTTGACCAAAAACATGCGTTTTGACCGTAATAGTAATTTATCTAATTATAGAAAACAGTAAAATTATTCAAAGCATATAGTAGTAGTAGTAACACTTATCGAATGCTCCTTTGATTCTTGAACAACGTAGCAGTAACGGTAAAGAATTAATTACTTCAAAATGTTAGGTATACCTAATCCTCGTTATAAATTAGTGAATCAAACTCTTTTGTGTGGCCCTTTACCATGTTTATATGCAAAAAAAAAAAAAAAATATATATATATATATATATATTGTTTATATGCTTGAAATCAGAGGTGGCCTCTGACACGCTTTGACTCGGTCTAACCATTAAAGCTCCAATACCCATCCATTTAATTTAATAGAGGCCCCATAGGACTAGGCATGTGAATTTGTGTAATAAGCATTTCACATTTCATTTAGCACCATAATGTTAATCATTTCACATTTCATATGGACTACTTAGAATTTTCTTCGATAAACAATTGCAACGCAAAGTATTTTTACCAGGTTTTCGTATTCCAGGTAACAACGCAAACTAATTGTGTTTATCGGTAGATAACACAAGCTCTTTAAAATCTTCAACATCAGCATAACTGGGATTTCGTTTAGTTTACCTATTTTAAATCATGTATTGCAAGAGATCACGATGGAGATGTTGTATTTTTATGCGAGAGAAGTGTTTTTACCTATTCCACACAGAATAGCTGCAGAGTTACAATGTATTTTTTGGGTGTTACAAAGTCTACGAAATTTTCGGTTGGATAACATTGAGATTTGGTCTGATTATCAGTTGCTATTGATGCAACAATGGATCCTTTTAATTGGCCACGATATTGGTCCTATCTTGACAAGATTCACTTTTTCTTCGAGAATTCTGTAAAGTATCTTTTTAAACTTTCATCAACAAAAAAAATTCGATCGCAAGGGACATTGCTAAAAATGCTACAAGCATGTGATACACATGTACATGGGCGGACCCAAAATGAAGATTATGGGGTCCTTTGACCCCCATTAATTTTTTTTTTTTTTTATATAATGTAACTTTATTAATTTTAATTCAATTTATTATAACGAACCCATAAAAAATAGTTTCTTTAGTTTAAAACCTATAAATCATTTTTTTCATTTTTTTTTTCAATATTTTGTTGGTCTATTTGAACAAATCCTATTTTGTATGTTTTTAGTTAAAATAAAAAGAAAATAAAATCTAATGTTTTTCTTATTTCTTTTTCCAACAAAACAGCAACTCTAACTTATTAACTTGAAACATGAGTCTATTTGACAAAAAAAATTCATATTTATATTAAAAGAAATTTTTTTTTTTAATTATGTTTCGACCTCGGTAAGAAAAAAATTTTTGAGTCCATCACAGCACATGTAGATATAAAACCCTCTTTTGCTTAGATTGTAGAGACGAAATTTGAGCAGCCTAAAGACAATACATAAAAGCAATGACTATGGAGCTTTTGTGAATATTTCTTGATTTGAATTTTTATGTTTTTGTCAATTTTTATAAAACGTTTTGAAGGATTGAAGCGTGTATACAAATAGATAATGCATGCATATGATTGCAATCTCGAATCATGGGCTTATGAAGACTGATTTGGTTGTGTAGTTAAGAGTCAACAGGCGACAATTAAACAGAATAGTACTACTGGCCCGATGCGCATCGGCCCATTAAGGCCCATATTAAAGAGCGAAAACCCTAAACGAGAAAAAACATATGCTCATAACGCCTCCTTGCACCTCTTTACTCGCTCTCGCTCTCATCTCTCTCTGTAGGTTAGTTTCCGTATTGATCGTTTCTTCGTTGTTTCATCGATTCAATTTCCATGTTCGATGTTTGATTTGTGCTCGTTTTGATTAGTTTTAGCAATTTTGTTCCGTTTTGATATTTAGATGACCAAGTCTTGTTGTTGGTCTATGTTAATATCGCTTGATTTACTTTTACTCTGTTCTTCTAGATTGTTTGATATACTATAGTTCTGGATTTTGATTTGTTCCGATTTGTGAATAGGCGAAAATTTTTGTTTCTTTCATCGTTTCAGGGATATAAAAAACAAATGTCGACAGTGGGAGAGCTTGCCTGCAGCTACGCTGTTATGATCCTCGAGGACGAGGGCATTGCTATCACGGTATATATATTTCACTCCACTTTTGCTTGTCTCTCACATCTTTTATAAATCATGGGTCTTTTGCTAGTTAGTTAGCTCTTCATTGGTCTCGTTGGATCGGTGATGAAGCATATAAGGATTAGGCTGGTGACATTTTGAGGTGTAAATGTTTTAGGATTGATTGGTGGACTTTGCAGTCAATAATGGAGCCAAGTGTTTTTGTTTCTCTCTATCTATATCTGTCTGAAAAGATATAAAAATCATTTTTGAGGTTTAGGCTTATGTGTTAAGATCTTTTCTTGTGTTTTTTTATATCCTTGAATTTCTTGTGTTGATAGGCCGACAAAATCGCCACTTTGGTCAAGTCTGCTGGTGTCAATGTTGAGTCATACTGGCCAATGTTATTCGCCAAGATGGCTGAGAAACGTAATGTCACTGATCTCATCATGAACGTCGGTGCTGGTGGTGGAGGCAGTGCACCCGTTGCAGCTGCTGCTCCTGCTGCTGGCGGTGCTGCTGCAGCTGCTGCTCCTGCTGCTCAGGAGAAGAAGAAGGTAACAAGCTATAATATCTTTTTGCTCAACAAAGCATGTTCTGGTTATTTATCTATCTCATTTTGGTAAATTTATTGTTGTAGGAGGAACCAGCAGAAGAGAGTGATGAAGATTTGGGTTTCGGCTTGTTCGATTAAAACCGCATTTTACTTGTTTTTCTTCTTCGTAGTTGGTTTTATCGATTCTTTTTCGTATCGAGCTATTACTAGTTTGGTCTCGCTAAAGAACTATTAGTTGTTTTTTGAACCATATGTTGTATGACTCAAGGTTCCGAGCAAACTAAGCTGCTCAGGCTTTTGTTATAGAACTTTTTATCTTTCTTCTTTGAATCCATTCGAGATATTAGTCTAAGACTAATAAACGTCAAACCATAAAATAAAATATTTACACGAGATTTTTTTTTAATAAGAGAAATAAAAACATAAAACAAACAACATTAACCCAACATTAAAACATAAACGAAAGCCCATAACGAGCCCAAATGGAAAGGAAGGAGGGGAAGTCGCCAATACGATGCACACGCGGCAGCTAGAAACAAAAGTCGAGACACGTGTGACTGAGGGGGAGCGGTTGATCGCCGGCATCGTTCTCTAATGTCGCAGAGCTCCAAAACAGTAGGCTGGAAAGTCGTCGTCGATTGTAAACCACAACGCTTAATCTCAGAACTCCAGATTCTTCATCCTCCAAATAAAATATCTTTGTCAGGCTTTACAATTACAATATTATTAGCTATTGTTAGGTCCGGCCCATTACTTTTGCTATCGTAGCTGTTAGGGCTGGGCGTTTGGGTCAAATTGAGTTTTCGGTACCAAGCTCATAAATATCATTCGGATCGGATTTTACCTTTTAGATTTGGTTCTTTCTGTTTCAGTTCAGATTTGAAGCTATCCGGGAAAAAACATCCAAAAGTATTCTAAAATATTTGAATTATCCGAAAACCCGATAAAAAACAATCCAAATTATCCAAAATATTTGAAAGTATTTGAATTACTCGAAAAACCAGATAAAAACATGTCCAAACACCCTGCAAAATCTCAAAAGTATATGAGTTACACTTAAAAGTATAAAAATTACTCGAAGCTTCGGATTTTTTGGGTTTCAATACAGGGTTCGGTTCGGATCGGATATTACCCGATATCCGAAATACCTAACTCTTAGACCCATTCAGATATTTCTCTAAACCGGATTCGGGTTTGACATATGTTTTCTGGTTGAATTCGGGTTCGATTTTTTTGCCTAGTCCTAGTAACCGTGAAAAACCGTCACGTGCGGAGAAGGTGAGTGGTTTATACCCGCTCTGTTTGGCTAGACGTGTGGGTTGAGGAACATTTTGTTGTTGATTCTTACCTATTTGCGTTTGTTTTCTTTTTTTCGGCAGTTGTACATATGTATGTCTATTGTCATAAAT
The DNA here is from genome assembly GCA_900406565.1 of Turritis glabra. Lineage (NCBI taxonomy): Eukaryota > Viridiplantae > Streptophyta > Magnoliopsida > Brassicales > Brassicaceae > Turritis > Turritis glabra. The sequence goes on from OVBN01000231.1 coordinate 3,950,061, forward strand.
TATAAATAATAAAAATGAAATAAAGATATATGGGCTAATAATTAATAGAATATGAAAAATAGAGAAATATGAAAACCAACAAATAAAGTTTGGAATGAGAAAAATATTATTCTACTAGATAGTAATCCGTGCTGTTCAATGAGGAAAAATATTTATTTTATAATTCTTTACTAGTTTATATAATCATAGATTAATATTAGTATGTTTTACTTTCGTCTTTCTCCCTCTGTGTGTATATCAAAATTTCGAATTTGCATTGAGATGCACATAGTTAGTAGTATAATTGTGTCGTGCACTGTTCGAACCTAAATGATGAAGAATGCAAAAATTAAAAAATATTTTCATCTGTACATTGGAAAAAAATCCCTAAGACATACGTTGGATGCAAAAAAATAAAAAAATATAAATTAAATAGACCACTTTTTTTATCACGCAATTCCAGTGTTTCACTTTCACAATTTGTGTTCTTCGGCGGATCAAAATCTTATTATATAAATTTGGTTTCAAAATTACTCATTAACATTATCGCGACACGTATAAAGTCTATTGATCAAATGTTAACACGTGTCAAAAATTTTTTTAACTTTTTTTCTTTAACAAGGTAGGAAAACTAATTTTTTTTAAAAACATATTTACATATAATTTACATGTTTATATCTAAAAAAATTTAACTTTTCTTTTCTTAAACCGAAAAAGGAAAACTAACAAAAACAAATATATATTTTCATATGCTAATTTTACGTGGGTTGTCAAATAAATTTGAGAAATACCTTAGAATAACACTAAAACAAATTTTATAGACAATTATAGTACACACTCCACAAATTTCTAAAAATAGCACTAAAATAATTTAAAATTTTCGGTTTGAGTTTAGTATTTTGGGTTTAGGGTTTAAGATTTATTTTTCAGGCGATTTTGACATTTTTTAAACCGCCCCCAAAATTAAGAATATGTTTTGTATTAAATTTATGCTATTTTTGAAACTTTGAAGATGATGTACTAAATTTGAAAATAAAACTTATTTTTATGCTATTTGTGAGAATTGCCTATTAAATTTTGATATGTATAAAATACAAAAATTCTTTAGTATGGATATTAATCAATAAACAATGAATAATGAAGTTCAAAATAAAAATATAAGTTATTTAACATTAATTTAATTGGATAAAGAAAAATTTATCGTTGTAATATAGTATTTTTTATTCATAAGTAAGAATCCCAAAAACTTGAAAAATAATTAGCTTATAAGAATAAATTTTTGAATATTTAATGAGAATATTAGTATAGTTTTACGTACATATGTTTAACTTTATAGATTTGAATGCATGTATAAGTGAAAAACACAAAAGCAAACTTAAAAAAAAATATCTTATAGGAATGTTAGTATAATTTTATTTTATAAATTTTAATTTATTTAAAATTAAATTGACATGATGTAAAATTATAACTTATGAGATTATGACATATAGAAAAATAATTTTTAGGAAAATGTTGGAATTCCAAAAACATTTGTGGATTTTGTTTTTTTATTAGTTATGTTTTGTTAAATTTTTAACTAACTAACTAAGATATATATGATATAATGCACATAATATTTATGACATATATTTTTTTAACTCTTATTCTTTAAGAATAAGTGCGTAAAATTAAAATTCGGTTTTATTATGAAATAAACAGTCAAATTGTATTGCAAAATTGAATGTGTAAGGTTGAAATTCAGTTTAAATTAAAAATTACCAGATTTTGATATGTATCATTTTTCATATAGTATAAATTTTAACCAATATACAATGAATGTTGAAGTTCAAAATAACAATATAAGTTATTTAATATTAATTTAATTAGATAAAATTTTAATTAACGTTGTAATGTAGTGTCTTTTGTTCGTAAATAAAAACATACAAAATTTGAAAAATGGTAATGGGTTTATGGGAATGAATTTTTTATTACTTAATAAATATTAGTATATTTTTATTAAAGATTAATTTTATAAATTTTAACATATGCAGTATTTTTCATGCATACATGAAAACATAAAAAAATAGAGAAAAAATACTGAGTTTATAAGAATGAATCTTCGATCATTTTATGAAAATATTTATATATCTTTATTTATATTTTTTTTAATAAATTTTAACTCATTTAAAATTAGTTTGACAAAAAGTAAAATTACTACTTATGAGATTACGACATATAGAAAATATATTTTTAAAAATGTTGGTTTCCAATTTTTTTTTTATGATTTTTCACTTTTTGTGCTATTTATGTTGTGTCAAATTTTAATTATTTTAATTTAACTAAGATGTAGAACTGATATGATGCGTATTTTGTATTTGATATTATTTTTTATTTTTTTTCTCTAATAAATTAAGATGAAGTGTCTAAAAATTAAAATATGGTTTATTATGATGGTATATAACTATATATTGTTTGATTGTATTAAAATATAAAATATGTGGGATTCAATTTCGGTTATAAAAAACTTACATAATTTTTTTTTTTAAATGTATAAATTATAACTTAAATTTCAAATATTAAAATTTTAAATCGATTAAGTTCAATTACTGGGCTGAAAATTTTCACGAAGACCAAGGAATTTTGATAAATACTAGAGGCCCAATATATCTGAAATTGTCTAGAAGATCTTTAAATGGGCCTAATGAAGAGTTGATTTAGCCCTAATGCTTTGATACAAGCTTTATAAACGCAGCGCCTCCCATCTCCGTATCAAAACCCTAGCGATCGAGCCGCGTTGCGAAAGCATTTCAGTCCTAGTCTTAGTCTTAAGGTACTCGATGATTCTCCATTTCTTTCTATCGCATAAGAAGATATTTTGGTATATTGCCCCATTCATTTTCAGTGTTCTTCTAGATTGTTTGATATACTATAGTTCTGGATTTTGATTTGTGAATAGGCGAAATTTTTTGTTTTTTTCATCGTTTCAGGGATATAAAAAACAAATGTCGACAGTGGGAGAGCTTGCCTGCAGCTACGCTGTTATGATCCTCGAGGACGAGGGCATTGCTATCACGGTATATATATTTCACTCCACTTTTGCTTGTCTCTCACATCGTTTATAAATCATGGGTCTTTTGCTAGTTAGTTAGCTCTTCATTGGTCTCGTTGGATCGGTGATGAAGCATATAAGGATTAGGCTGGTGACATTTTGAGGTGTAAATGTTTTAGGATTGATTGGTGGACTTTGCAGTCAATAATGGAGCCAAGTGTTTTTGTTTCTCTCTATCTATATCTGTCTGAAAAGATATAAAAATCATTTTTGAGGTTTAGGCTTATGTGTTAAGATCTTTTCTTGTGTTTTTTTATATCCTTGAATTTCTTGTGTTGATAGGCCGACAAAATCGCCACTTTGGTCAAGTCTGCTGGTGTCAATGTTGAGTCATACTGGCCAATGTTATTCGCCAAGATGGCTGAGAAACGTAATGTCACTGATCTCATCATGAACGTCGGTGCTGGTGGTGGAGGCAGTGCACCCGTTGCAGCTGCTGCTCCTGCTGCTGGCGGTGCTGCTGCAGCTGCTGCTCCTGCTGCTCAGGAGAAGAAGAAGGTAACAAGCTATAATATCTTTTTGCTCAACAAAGCATGTTCTGGTTATTTATCTATCTCATTTTGGTAAATTTATTGTTGTAGGAGGAACCAGCAGAAGAGAGTGATGAAGATTTGGGTTTCGGCTTGTTCGATTAAAACCGCATTTTACTTGTTTTTCTTCTTCGTAGTTGGTTTTATCGATTCTTTTTCGTATCGAGCTATTACTAGTTTGGTCTCGCTAAAGAACTATTAGTTGTTTTTTGAACCATATGTTGTATGACTCAAGGTTCCGAGCAAACCCATTGGCTGTTTATTTTTTCTTTGAATCCATTCGAGATATAGGTGACTAATAAACGTCAATCCATAAGATAAAATAATCCCTATAGAGTTACACGAGCATAGTTGTAGACAAAATCACCATGTCGTGCTTCACAAAATTACAATATTATCAGCTATCGTTGAGCCCGCCCAATTACCTTTGTTAACCGTGAAGAATTGTCTTGTGCGGAGGTGAGTGGTTTAAATCCGCTCCGTTCGGCTAGGCATGTGTGTTGAGGAACATTTTGTAGTTTAAATCCGCTCCGTTTGGCTAGGCGTGTGGGTTGATGAACATCTTGTTGTTTATTCTTAGTTCTTACCCATCTATTGTCATAAAGTTCTAAATGATGAAAATGAAATAAAGATATATGGGATAATAATTAATAGAATACGAGAGTTAGAGAACTATGAAAACCGACAAATAAAGTTAAGAATTAGAGAAATATTATTCCATTCATCTTTTACAATTTATTAGTACGATACAAATGTGTTTCTTTCTTATAAAGTCGCAAGATTCAGTAGTTGCATCTATAATTCTACCCAAAAACGAAAGACTTTCATGTTTTGAAAACGTTATTCCTACAAGAGATAAGCTAAAAGAAAGAGTTTACAAGAAATGGCAAAGTAATTAAGTTCATAAGAGAATAGTACTTTGGGTTAAGGAATGTAAGTTGTAAATATTACAGAGAAAACATAAAACAACCCTACAAATAAACACACACAGGCTACAATACATGACCACATAAGCTTCTGGAGGAGCTTCTTCTGCCTATCATTCATTCCATCATGGTGGTTAGAACAAGTATGTATCACTAACCCTACAAATCCCACATTTTTACCACATATACACCACAGCGATCCAGAGACCACCAATACTTGAGGACAAACACCGCAATTTCTTTGCGAGAATTTCTTCTACATTATGGCATATGACACACCTACATTGCTTTCCTCGAGCTTGACTTACCCACTTTACTTTTCCACGCTCCCTGCACACGCATCCAAAAGTTAAGACACATCAGAACTCTCTACTCATCTTTTTGTCTATGCTGATTGTAATATTTAAGAGAAAGGTAGGTAGATACAAGAGTCTCATTGTCAGAAGTCTCAGCATCCTGAGCATTGTCTTCAGCTTCTGTCTCCATTTCATTGTTTTCTTGTTTCCCTTCAGTATCTGAGTTGTCTTGTTCAGCTTCTTTCCCCTCAGCGTCCCCACTCGACTCTGTTTTTGCCTCCTGTAAATCTTCTTCCTTGTTTACAACTTCCTCATCATCCTCGCCTTCTTTCGGCGACTTTCCTTCAGACTCTGATATCTCTTCACCAGCCTCCCCACTATATTCTGTCACTGCTTCGGCTGATTTCATTTTTTTTCCATTTCTTTTTTCAGAAACTTCACCTACTGAATCATTTCAAAACAGAATAACTCAGAAACAAAAAATAATATTGCATTGTGTAGTAAGATTAACACCGTTGCTGTATGTATATTTGCATTAAAGTACATAAGTTGAAAGGATTTAGAAACAGTGAGGAATGCTAACAAAACAATCGATTCCAATGGAGCTTACTCGGCGTGGCAGAAGATCGTTTTTTCTTGTTTCTGCTCACTAGTTTTTCATGTTCAAAAGAGAGACTTCTTGGTGTGCCTTCTGGGTGTGTATGTTTCAGGTTTTTCTTTGGGGTTCTTTTCCCTTTTGGCCTAGAAGAGACAGCAGTCCGGGGGAAACAAAAGGTTTAACACAAATGCAGAAGATACGCAAAAAAAGAAACGAAAAGCAAAAGAACTCTATTTGGATTTCTAGATTTCTAGTGACAGATTTTGCTTACGTAGTAGTAATTGGGTCTTCATCCCTCTGTAGGCCATCCGAATTCTTAGGCTTACTCTCAGAAGATCTAAAAGAAACAAAACAATGGAACAATCGAATAAGATTGCTGTGACATATAAGACTAAAGACGAATATGAGGCCAACTAGACTACAGAAAGATGCATTATCTGCAGTTGCAGAGAGTAAGTATTACCTTTTCTTATTAGAACTTCCCTTTGATGTTCTAGACTTCTGCAGTAGGTACAAATACTGTAAGCAAATTTATTAAGCTAAAAGGAACAAACTCGACAGATGACTAGAAATAGTGAAGAAAGATTGACAACAGAACCAAAAAACCAGAAAATCTCAGAACCTTTGAGGGCTTTCCACCGGTGTCTATGAGCTCCCACCGTTCTTTATCTAGGTTAAGTACTTCAACATCTCCGTCCTCGTAAAGTATCTGCGATATCATATGGATAAAGTTAGAGTACAGAGTAGGCTGGGCCAACTACCCAAGAATAGGACAAAGAAGAAGCAAAGTGCAGAAAGCTTACCACATGTCTCTGTTTGGTGGAATCATAAGATTTCACTGTCCCTTCATAAAACCTATTTATTTCACCAAGATGCAACTTCTGGTGAGATAAATGTAGAAAACGATACCACACTTTGTTGGAAATGAATGATTGCATCAGATGAATTCAATGTAACAAAATGCAACTAAGAATGGGAACAAAACGAATTAACTCCTTCACAGTGTAGATTTGCATGAATGTCAGAATAATAAAACTCGAATAAAGACAACGAGATCACTTTTGCACTGTCAATCCAATTAAAGTCGCTAAAAAATACTTACCGTTTATCCATAGGCCACCAAACTTCTATTCTGCAACCGATCAGTTCATCATTTACCAATTTATTTTCGTTTGTAGAGCACTGGACAAGAAAATATTTGTTATCACAATGTTCAATTACCCCAAAAGTGACAGTGATAAACATCAATGGAAGGTAAAGCTCCGCACCTTAGCCAGTCCTGACATGTTTTTTCTTTTTCGCTTCTTCATTGATCCAGAGGCAGACTTTAATTTGCTATCACCACTTTCTGCTGACCTACTCTGCTTCCGTTTGAGTGGAAAAAATTGCATATTGATTGAATATCAATAAATTGAACTAGAGTGAAATAAAACCAAGGGTAAGATGCTATTGATGATTTTTACCCTCTCACTGTAGTTGCCACCTTCGCTTTGATTTTCCAGATCAGTGAGAGCCCAATCAGATTCTGTAATCTTTAATTTTGATGATAAGCTTTTCTTTCTCTTTCGGGGAGGGATGCTTTCTAATCTTTTCTCTTGGTCTGAATTTTCATCGTGCGAGTCCGAAGAGACATTTTTGTCTATGTCTCTCTCTTGATGCAACTCTTCTTCAGAAGCTTTCGGTGGAACTTTAGGACCACTATTTGAGAACTTGTAAGGACTATGGCCAGAAGATGATCTACGGCGCTTAGGGACTGAAACTACTGATGTTGCATCACCAGCATTCCTTTTGTTACCCTTCTGATCTCTTTGACATATGTCTGCTCTCTCACCAGGGGTATGTTTGTGTCCATTACTGGATTCGAATTTATCCAGCATTCGCAAGTGATCTAGATTTATCTCCCTCACCATCTTCAAAACATCGACATCATTTTTACCATTCTCATCTTCAGCTGGTACAGATTTATTCTTTTTGCCCTTTCTAGTCTTGGTTCCCTGAGCTCTCAAACGCTCTACAATTTTACCCAGAGGAATTTCATTTCCATCACTTTCCCCATCAATCATAACCTCATTTTCTGAAGTTTGGGGTATCACCTGAAAGGGAAAATATGGATAAATACAGAAATCACTAGGTACTGCAACTCAGATTTTCAAGTTGAATAACATACAGATGCATCAGCATGACTCTCCAACTTGAGAGCCCTGAAGTGTGCCAGGACAGTCTCATCAGCTAGCCACAATTTCTCCTCACCTACCTGTCATGGGTTAGAAAACACAAACCAGGACAATATATGAGGTCAAACACAGCAAATCTATAAGCAAATACGACAGACAGCTCAGATTGCCAAAGATTACTTGAAGCAAACTCATCATGAAAATTTGAACCCACAACCATGAAAAATTTGTGGGTTCTTCTTACCTGAGACTTGTCACCTTCCACTTTTTCAGAAGGTTTGTAAAGCGTCAGAGGCAGCGATACAGGTGTGATTGCCCCTTGTAGATCAGGCTCTTTCTGGGTTAAGTGATTGATTATTGACAGCCCAAGCTCACAGATCGCATGTGAGTTCTGTTAATATAAGTTATGAGATGTCAGCTCCAAGGCACCACGACAGTGGGAAGTAGTGCGATTCATTATACCGGCATGCTTAGAATCATTATCAAAAGTAGTCCTGACATGGCTGCTGTAAAATAGAACAAGCTCAAGAAAGTCTTTTACCAACCTTTGACTTTGTTGCATCAGTGACATCTTCCGACTGTTTTATACTATGGAAGATAAAAATAATGGTGGGAACGCACTCCTGTTCCTTGTCAATATCTTCAGCCTTCCCGTCTTCCTCTTTATGGAGCAACATAGAAATGATAAAGTATAATTGGCTGAAATAAACAATCAGAAATAGTAAGCATAAAATATCAATAAAAAAAACAAATAACTGAAATCACTAATTTCACAGTTACAGAAAGAGAAAAGTGGTGGCACATAGAGGTAAACCGGAAAACAAATTACCGATATATCATTTCATATTCCTTCACGTCTTTGCATTTCTCAACGTCAGGACAAGAATGATGCGCAAGTGCGTGAACCAGATAAGGAAGGATATGATGAGGGTAGAGAGTAACTGAATTTGCATCAGTCTGAGCAGAAATTTTCCGCACTTTTGTTTGATAAGAATGCTGTATGATATCAGCTAGGTTGTGTTTCTCCTGTATGCCAATCCAGACGCATAGTTTATAGCCAGATTGTCAACATTCTCAACTCAGAACATCATATATGTGTTTTCAAGTGAAGGGCGATGACATACCTCCTCTGATTCGAGAACATTTGATCCAGTGATATCAAATAGAAATGAACAGGCATACTTTGTCTCCAAAACACGATCCTTTACATACTGGTGAACTTTCCCGAGGAATATTTTCTTAGCTGTAGGAAATGGTATCTACAGGAGAGGTTAAGAAAAAATGTTAAAAGTTAAAATATAACCCAGATCAGATGAAGGATTGAATGGGAGGTGTGAATGGAAAACAAAATTGACGGAAGGTACCTCAGGGGTTTTTAAAGTTAAATGGAAGATCTCAATAGGTATCTTATCGTCCCAATGTCTAGAAAGGCGGAGGACTGCCTTTGCAGCAGCAAGTCTCAAATGGGCCTTGTCAACAGAACTGTGGACAGGTTGAGCATGAGTGCCATCAAATTTTACAATAAAATGACTTCTTAGCATATTTAACACATTTACCAACCTTGATTCTAGATCTTCAGATACTTCCCCAAAGGAAAGAATGTTTTTTAGTAATCCAAGAAGATCATCAACACCCGCACGAAGATGAGCATCCTTAAAAGGCAAGTAGCTCTTAACCAACGTCTTGATCCCATATATCTATCACCAAAAAAAGAGTTTTAAACTAACTGGACAAGAGAGAAATTACTTGATCACATTAACAAAGGTCAGACAAACATTGGCAACTATAAGTGAAGTCAGTTATAAGAAACTTTTCGTCAGGTACCAACCTTCAGTTGACAAATTTCACTTTTGTCATCCCATGATAATTTTTTGTCATCTACAGTTTCCTGCAAAGAGGTTTAAGCGTCTTCCAATAAAAAATGAAAAGAAATCTGGGAAACCAGCGAAAGACAGTGAGGTTTTGCAGAAAACAAAACATTAGAAATACATACACTTTTGAGATTGAGGATTTTGCTTCTAATAAACTCAACTACTTCGCTTTCTCTAGTCTCATAGACTGGCATCGCAATCTGCGCTATGCATCCAAGACACTGAAGAACAGCTGGCTGATGTCTCTTGTCATCCAGCATGTCCACGAGTCTCTACAAATCAAGTATAAAACCAGATTTTCCACAAGTTAATTATCAACTACAGATAGTGATACTTTAAAGCAAAATATCCATGAGAAAACAGAACTGTCACCTTGTATAGAACAGAGAGCGACTTCAGCCCATCATCCTTTGTTATTGATGCTAGTGCGTGCACAGCATACTTAGCCTGCTTGCGGTTTCCTTCTACACAAATCCTCTCCAGTAAAAGGTCCACAGAACTTTAATAGGACAATAGGAGAAACAATATAAATCAGATATAGGCAAATAGTGAAAGAAGTGAGCTCAAGCTTGATGAAAAAGATGAATATATATATATATATATAGAGACGGAATTGAGACTTTACCTTGCTAAAACAATGAGATTCTCCCGAATAGTACCACCTGCTTTTGCCAGAATTTTTAGAGTACCCTCCTTTATCATTTCATCATCATCTTTAAGGAAACTTATCAGTTCTTCTTCAGCTCCATCAAACAATGATGGACAGAAACATGCCAGGAGCTAAAAAAATCAATGCACAAGCATCAATCCGGTGGAGTTTGTAATAAGTAAAAGAAAGATGTTCATGAGCATGGGATATAATCGGCTATAATAAATGCCAAACAAATTTATTGACAGAAAGTTAGTGAATCTTAAATGATGTGTCAGATAAGTTTTTACCCCTAAGAAGTCCATGCAAGGTTGGATCCCCAATATATTTTTAGAAGACTTTCTAGCAGACACTTCCGCTAATATCTCTTTCACATATTCCTTGCTGAATAGCAGATAAGAACACTTTATGGAGAGAGTGCTGAGAAATTCATAGAGAGAATGCTTCTCAGAGAGTATTTTAAGCATATCATCCTGCACACAAATTAAAAACACAAACCAGTTATAAGGTTGTCGAAAGTAAATCTAAATGTAAATACAAACTTCTTGTTATTCTCACCCGAATCCTGGACGCTTGCATTATGCTAGTGTTGGGATCAAGCAGATTGGTCAAAATCTTCCAGATATTAGCATCTTTCAGTTGATCAAGAATCAAAAAGTTTTGCTCAGTCTTTGGGGGGTCGGAAAATGCACGTGACATAACTCTGAATCCAAATAGGATCTTTTTCTGCATCTCAGGAGCATCAGCATTCTGCATTCAGACAGAACATAAGGTTCTAGATGGTGAAACTGAAAAGGGAAAAATTCAAACCAAATATTTATAAACGGAAAACTCTTCAACTAAGTTTTGTCGAACCTGTTGCGTCTGCTTGATTGACAAATATCTTTGCATTTCTTGTTGTACCCTAAAGGTCAAGAAATTTATCCAAGATCAATCTTCAATATCGAAAAAATGGACAGCATGATAACGATCATTCAAAATAATTCAAGTGCAATAAAAAAAAGTCATCAAATACACCTTTGTCTTTGCTCCAGTATTTTCTCAAAAGCTTTGGTCTCCACTTTGTCAAACCCGGAAAAGATTTGTATCCAATGCTTAACTTTATCTCTTACAGAGAAATCACTAGGAAACAGTGAACTGCATAGAATATATTCAATTGTATCTGATCTGCAACACATATAAAATATTTAGAACATCTTTCCCGAAGGTAATGATCATATTCAACTAGAATTAAGTAAACCACAAAAATATATAAGAAAAGGAGCCAAGGTTCAAAAAAAAATGTTTTAGATAAATGTCCTACCTGAAATCTTTGTCATAAAGACATCTCAAGATTTTTCCAGGAATCCAATCAAAATCGCCAGTGCCTACCTTCCCTTCAGCACACCGTAAGCAATATACCCGGAACAACTCAGTCAACCTTTCCATTGTGTATGTTTTTACGAGTATCTGATTTAGAAAAAGAACTATGAGTTCAAATGTCTTCAAATTAGCATACAACTATCTGAGACAACCAGACTGAATGCATAAAACGTACAGCTTTGTCTCGAAGCCGTTCAGCAACTAACTTCATAGTGTCAACTGAAATCGACGTCAATGCACTCACAGCCACATCACAAATAACAGCAACAACTTGTTTGCGGATATTCTCATCATAATCCAAGAGCCGGTCACAGAGAGCAGCTACATAAGTATTAAAACTATAAGAATAGTCAATTCTAATGTATACTAATCACATGATAATGAAAGACTTACATATAATTTGAGAAGCCTCAGCTCTCAAAGGATCCGAGAGCAAACAGTTCTTAATATGGTCAAGGATGGCCATCCGAACTTCAACTACCCTATCGGTCAGCCTTTTCAGAAACTCCGAAAAAATTGAACCGAACTCTTCGGAGATGACACGTCCAGGCAAGGAAAACAACTCTCCAACCAATCCAACCACTTTCAAACGAGTTTCCAGTTTATCAGCCTGTATATGTTAATAGTATGCATTACATATTATTCAATACCAATCTACTTGAAAAGATGAGCTCATACCACATGAAAAGTATTGAAACAACAAATGGATAAAAGTGACTATTCAAACAAAATACATAATAATAAAAGTACTGTGCATGGTTCAAGAGTCATGATGACATTTGAATTGCATAATAGTGGCAAAAGACCAAAATAAAATATATTATACCAAAAGCTCTCCAGTGAGATATGGTGCAACTCCGGATAGGGCCTGCGGAGCACAGCGGTACAAATCATATATAACCTCATGGTAGTCAATTTGACTGCTGGAAAATCGGCTATCTCCAGACATTGAAGAGATAAGGAACTGCTTTATGTCAGATTCAACTTTGGGCGCACACTGCTCTATGACTTTCATAGCAAGTCTTCTTGCAGCATCTTTAACGTCCTGCCATCATAAATGCAGGAAATATGAGCTGTCTGCTATTCCATAAAACAATGAATCCTAAATTAGAATAAAATCAGTGGCCAGAGCCAGCAACGTCAGAATGCTCACACTTCTATTCCGGCCCAATTTAGAGAGTAAAATTAGTAAAAGATGCTCCTGCACATCTTCACTTTCTTCTAAAAGAACAATCATTATATTTTGCATTGATAAGAAAACAATCTCTGGATGGTCATCTCTGCACATACAGAAATAAAACAATCTTTCAGTATGAAGCCCAAAAGAAAAGAAAAAATCACAGAAACCATTTGTTTTGTATTACTAGCCAAGGACACCAACCGAAAGCACAACTAAAAATATGACAATTTAAAGGTGTTTTGTAGGAGGAAAAAGTAGACTTGATGTAAATCAGCAGAACTTTTAAAAAAAATCTAGGTTGAAAGTGAAACCCACCTAGCAACATCAAGAAATGTAGTAAACACTTCTTTCACCAGATCATCACATTCAAGATCCAACATCACTACACATGACCTGTACTTTGCAACCGTTTCTAAAATGACAACCCTCCTTCCAAATGATGGACCACTGACATCATTCAACCCAGAAAAAGCGCTCACAATCAGTTGAAAAATATCCTGAAACAAGATAAGAAACAGAAGAAATCAATAATGGACATGTATGTGATCACGGTGCCAGAGGAAATTCAGGACAAACAACCTTCATAATATTATCACTGTAAGGCGCTTCAGGTGCTGTAATACGAGTTATCTCAGAAACGCAGCTTGCAACTAGAAGCTTGACATCCTTGTCTTGATGATTGAGAATTTCAGGTTTAATAACAGCATCAAGAAAAGGCTGAATGGACTTAAGCACTGCAGGTGGTGGAGACTGTTCCAACTCAGAAAGACAAACAGCAGCTTCCTGCAATGTAGCAACACACAGGTTTAACGAGACCAGGAGTTTTTTAGATTAAGGCTCAAACGAGCGCTACCAATTAGTCATAGTATTGTACGGAAAAGTGTTTAAGGGGAGAGATATCTTACTAAAGTAACCCAACCAAGTCACCCCAATGAGACTAATCAAAAGCAAATCACATTTCCACAAAGGTGGTTGATAAAGAAACATCTTAGTCAATGTAGAAGGCTATCACAGTTATAAGTAGAGACTGGAAACTGGGGTAACTATTGCATCTGTCAAATTGCTGGTGAAGAAAGCGCAGCATGTCAAGACTTCAAGGAAACCAGGGATAGAAAAATACCTAGCCCAACCCTAAAAACTCAGACATTCTAGCAGCAGCCATCATACAAAAGGAAAAGTCTCAAATATAAACACTGAATTCATTCTCCTAGGAACAAATGAAAACCTAATAGATGGAAAGCCGAACAATTCAGAACCGAGACTAGTCTAAGTAGCTACATATCTTGCAATAAGAATGGAACAAAACCCAGTTTTTATGCATGACCTAATTTCGCAAAAACAATCCAGATGAAGGCAAAAGATGGTACAAACTAACCCTAACGCAACTCCAAAGAAGAAAACACAAGCTCAATTAATGAACATGGAAGAGGATCTACAAAGCTGAAAACTATATTCGTTTCCAATTTGGCAGAATTTTAAACAGGGAACAAAGATGGAAAAATTCCCTCCAAACGAAAAAATCGAAACTTGGACAAATTGTAGAAGAAACAAGGAGAGGTAGAGATGTGGAATCACCTTTAAGAGTTTGAGCAATGAATCTTTGGAAGCAGGAGGTAGGTCAAGCTTCGATCCGAACTCTTTCAACTGTTCCTCAGGCTTCAGAGCCATGGCGAGTGAAACGCAGAAGAACTCTTTAAACCGACGCTGTTCTCGTCTCTTAGAGACGAGCCACAATAAACGAAGAAGGAAAAAAGGGTTTTTTTTTTTTGTTGTTTGTGAATTTGATGTTCAGAGTCACTCTACGGAAGAAGAAAGCCACATCCGATCTGAGCTCTCTCTCTCTCTCTCTCTCTCTCTCTAAACAACCAAGAGCCCCGATCTTGCTGACTTACGGCTTTGTGTCTCTCATCGCTTCCTCATTTTCACTTATTTTATATTTATGGTCCCTCACTTTCTCTTCTATTTACCCTTTTCCCCAAGCCCATCATCGTTAACAGGCCCATTTTAGTGTGGACTTTCTAGAACGACGACGTCGTGTCGTTTTGAGTGACGCATACTGTTTCACTTTCTTTTGACCCTTTGCTTTTTTTTTTTTTTGGCTCCCTTGCTTTCTCGCGGCAATGGCGGCGGCGACGGGAAATGACGACAACGGCTTCGATAACCAGCTTAAACCAGAATCTGAACCGGCTTCGGTTAACCTTTCGCCTCCTCTGTCTAAGAATGCTCAGAAGAAGCAGCTGAAGCAGCAAAGATACGAAGCGAAGAAAGCTGAGAAGAAGGCACAGGAGAAGGAGCAGAAGAAGAAAGAAGCAGAGAGAAAGCATAAGGAATGGGAGGAAACCCTAGCTAACGCGACGGAGGAAGAGAGGCTGAAGCTGATTGAATCGAGGAAGAGTCTGCGGAAGGAGAGAATGGAGAAGAGATCGGAGGAGAAAGAGAAGAAGATGGAGCGGCTTAATCGAGCCAAAGAAATAGGTCAAAAGATCGTCGTAGATGTTGATTTTGCGCATCTCATGTCTGAGTCTGAGATCTCTAGCCTTGTTCAGCAGATTATGTATTGCTATGCGGTGAATGGGAGAAGCACTTCACCTTGTCATCTATGGCTTACAGGAGTCCAAGGGAAGATGAGTACTGAGCTTGATAAGCTTCCAGGTTTTGAGAAATGGTTCATTGAGAAGGAAAGTAAGTGTTACATTGATGCCATGGCTGATCAGAAAGATAATTTGGTCTACCTTACGGCTGATTCTGAAACTGTTTTGGATGATCTTGACCCCAAGCATATCTACATTATTGGTGGCTTAGTCGATAGAAACCGATTCAAAGGGATCACCATGACCAAGGCACAAGATCAAGGCATTAAAACAGCTAAGCTTCCCATTGGAGAGTATATGAAAATGTCAAGTTCTCAGGTAACTTCCATACAGAACTAAATTGCTTAACTTCAATTGTCTCATTGGGCACATAAAACAAGTTCTCTCTTTTCAACACATTGAGTTCCAATGCAACGTTTACTGCTTTCTTGCCCGTACTTTCTTAAGCAAGATCACATTAATGTGAGATTTGGTTTTTATTGATTTAGGTTCTCACTGTGAACCAAGTTCTGGAGATACTCGTCAAGTATCTGGAGACCAAGGACTGGAAAACATCCTTCTTCACTGTGATTCCTCAGAGGAAAAGAACCGGACTTGATCCTGTTGATTGTTCGAAATTGGAACCTCTTTCTGAAGAGCATCAGGAGGAAGAGGCTGATGCGGACGAGAGTGCAGACAAACATGATCGTCTGGAGAGAAAAAAGGTATGCGTTGAAGTTCCTCTGGAAAGTAGTAGCTAGATGAATGAAGATTATGCATATGAGAGTTGCTTCTATATCCGTTAAACACTGAATTCTGTAGCTGAGAATTGGAATCTGGATTGTTTAGTTCCTTTATATGTCGAGTCAAGACGCATTACCAATTTCACCGTCAATTCATATATTAAAGATCACATGCATGCGGTTGGGAAACCTAATGCTTTATTGACACACTTGACCACAAGACAGACCTGATGAAAAACATGATGTTCTTTCAACTAGATGACAAACAAAGAAAAAGCATAATCTTTTTCGCTTAAACTTGAATTCATAAGCTACAGCTTGCGCCTACTAACAGTTATGACTCTCGCTCTGTCAGCTGTCTATGTTATTAGCCATTGTTCTCAGTACTTATGTTGTTGAGTCGGAAATAGTTCAACCCTGGCGCCACTTGCTGCTGAAGATGAACCACCCATCTTAGAATTAGGTTCGTTACCACTGAAAACAAACCCGTTCTGATGACGATAATGGTACTGTGCCATGTGAATCCCTGGCACAGGCCCGTAGGCTCCATACTCGGTCATGGTCCCATTAGGCCTCTTGACCACCAAGCCGTTGTTCATACTAACGGATCCAGCACCGCAGCTAACCCCTCTTTCACCCTCCAACTCTCTGTAGCGGTGGAGATACAATGTGAGGGGTTCGATGTAGTCATCAAAACCGAGCTTGCTCATCGCCCACAAGACGTCCTCAGCAGTGATGGTCTTGCGCTGTTCCCGCTGGCACCGCTCATTAGCCTCCCCTGTTATGAAGCTGATGTACTCCGAGACACACTCTTGGATCGTCTCTTTGGAGTCGTCTGAGATCTTGGCGTGAGCAGGTAAGATCCTCCGCATGATCCGTATCACGTTGGCAATAGGCATGAACCTGTCTTGCTCCCTCACCGTGCACTCCTCTTCACCACCATTACTGGTTTTGTTAGGCTGGTTGAATTCTGGGGGACGCATACTGCCCTCTGCCATCAAAAAATTCGCTGGTAATCCCAACAAAAATAAGAAAAATGGGAGTTTTAGTGCATAATCGTTTTGTTAATTGTTTTCATTGCTAAAAGTTTGAGCTTCTATGACGTCTGCATGCGCCGTTAGCACACTGGTTTATGAGATTGACCAGCTATTTCATTCACTGTGGGAATGAAAATATTACAGACATGACAATGGAGGGATTGCAGAAAACATCAAAGAATGGTTTCGCATGCAACTGAATGAAGAAGCCTGTAAAAGAGGGATATGTAGAATGGCACTACCTGGTGCTGCAGGAGTGGTGTTGTTGACGGATAGCTTGCGGTAGCCATGGAAGCCTCCACGTTCCATATCTTTGTTCAAAAATTCACGACTTGGTGTTTGTGAATATATATAAATATATAAATAATAATCAATGCCCGGAATTATGAAAGCATTTGAAGGAAAGAAGGGAGTGAGAAAGAGCTTGGAATAAAGCTATAGTTTGGCAAGTGTCAGCATATGTAATTTCAGACCTCACAAGTTCCACAACGTGGCAGCCATAGTCGATGTGACCGAGGATCCTTCTCGTCTCCCTTAGCCGTTACAAATCCCAATCACCAACGTATTTGTCTTTTATTCGAACCTTCTAAACTCCCAACACCATACAAATACAGAGTCGTACGTAGAGTTAAAAATTAAAACTACACCAAAATTAAAATTAAACTCTGAAAGATCATCTACAAGTTTCCGTTTTGCGTACCAAAAACCTAATTTAAAATCCTTCACTCGAACCCTCCTCATTCTTCCCTCTCTCCCGAGGAGTTGGTCTTGTACAAATTTCCAAGTTTCTGAAAGTATGAGCGAGTCTTGCTGTGCTCAGGCTGTTTCCTCCCACCTTCCGTCACTCTCCTGTAGTACTTGTTCATGTTCTCCCACTTCTCCTTACACTTTTTAGCAGATCTTTCGTACCCTCTTTCCTTCATTCTTGCTGATATCTCATCCCATATCGCACCCTTGTTGATCCCCGTCTTGTCTTCCATATCGCTTCTTGTACTTATCAATGCCTGCACTTCCTCTTGCGGCCACCTTCTGCCGCTGCTGCTGCCGCTTGAATACCTAAACTTTATCTCTCTTTGTGTCCGAACGGATTCACATTTCTCGTCTTCACATTGTTCGGGAAGAATCTGCTGGAGTGGCTGCGGGAATTCAGAGGGTTTAGGGATCTCGATCTCGTCACCAATAACACTTTTGATGAAAGAGATGAGAGACAAGCTGCGTGCCATCTCTTGCTTCCGTGCCTCTTCATTCTGTTTCATCCTCTCAATTTCCTGTTGCCTCCAAGCTTCCTCACGGCGTATTCTCTCGCCTTCCATCTTCTCCATCACCTTAATCAACTGGTTATGCATCTTCTCCTGCCGCTTCATCATACTCCCCACCAACTTCTCCAAGAAATGCTCCAGCTTTACCCTTGTTTTCCGCTTTCTTTTACCAGTGACGGTCTTGCGAACGTCTGGGGAAGAGTCACTATCGCTATCAACAGAGGAGCTGCAAAATAAATAAAAATGTTCAAATCACGTGTGCATCAATTGGCAACTCTAATAATGAAAACTCAAAGCTTCCAACACGATTTCAATATCTAGTAGCTAATAATCCTAAAGTTCCCCAGAATATATAGACAAACACTGCTTAGAAATGGTATAAACAACACTCAGAATCAAATAAACCAACACTGTAAAAGGTTGCAATGACGCCACATCAATCTGATGGCTATCTGCAAATGGTCAATGAAGCATCAGTTAACGCCAAATCTAGATTCAAACGATACCGCAAGCTGAAGTATGTAGAGCAACCTCAAGAGGAAGAGAATGCTGGTGTATAGGTCTACAAAACAAGCTTCTAATAAACGTGAAAAATTTAGACCCTTAATAATACAAAAGTAACAACTTTTCACAGTAACAGATCCAAACTTGAACAAAAAGCTCACATTTTTAAAAAATATAATTAGTGGTGATTTACCTGAGAGAGAGACCATCCCAAGAGACGCGATTTCGAGCTTGAAACTCCATTTGAAGAGGAAGAGGATCATCATCCTTTGAGAACCCACGAGTCAATTGACCGCTTTGCTCAACGTCAGCAATCTTCGATCCCAAAGGGGCTTCGAAGCAGCCAAACCCCATCTCCGGCAACCTATCTAGGGTTCCGGCGAGAATATCAAGAGGATGTCGATCCTCCGAAGAGGAAGGAGGCTTAACGCCACACCTGATAGGTTTCAGTTTCTGAGGAGGCGAAGCCAAGTCTGCGAGCGTAGCCAAAGCGTCGTCGTTTCCGTGACGGCTACCGTACATCCACCCGCAACCACCATCTGAGCCATCGAATGTGTCAACATCTTCGCCGAAGTCGTCGCCGACTCGTTTCCGACAGTCGCCGGCGAGAAGTTCCATTTCGGAAAGGTAAAAAAAAATGGGCGGCGTGAAAGAAGAGACTGACTGGGGCAAAGTAAAAGCAGTTCAAAGGGGTAAAAATCTGTATATTTACGGTTCTGCCCTCAAACGAGCAACATAACCTCCATTTTATCCTCAGCCGTTTTCTTACCCGTTATACAACCCGACCCGAATATGTTCTAAATATGTTCTGTAATTTGTATCTACACTAGTTTCGTGTAAAGGCTAAAAACACTTTAGGCCTGTGTGGCTCAGCGAAAGCCACGGAGGTACCGACATATTTTCTTCCCTAAAAATTAACAAAAATAAATAAATAAAAAACCTGGAAATAATGAAACGTTATATATAAATCCATTTCGTTGACAAAAAAAAAAAAATCCATGTCAAAGTTGAGAATCTGAGAAAAATTGAGAAGAACATCATTGGTAACCCATTTCTCAGTCAAGCGTGTCATACAAACAATCCAGTCACTATTCCGCGTACCATTAACTTTTGGCCTCTTATTATTCTTAAACAGAAATTTCCATGTCCTTTGTTTGAAGATATACATATTTGACAAATTTTTAGTATAAAAATAGATTTCAGGTAGAAAGTTGCTTCCTTTTTTTATTATTATTTCATTCATTTAGTGATTAAATAACTTTCAGATTGTTTTCCATTTCTTTTCTGTTATTTAGATTTGAGAAAGTAAAAAAAGGCAAACCTTTTGTGTAATTTGAGTTTTAAAGTTGTGTGTGTTTTCTTCTGTAATTATAATGAGTTGCCGTGTGGCGAAAAGCTATGGCTTTATCAAATTGTTGTGTAATAATAATGGGGGTCGTCTTCGTTTTCCCCAATTTCTGCGTTTTCCGGCTGATGGGTTCTCTGCGTTTCACAGTTGCTCCACCACGAGGAACAGATCCATGTCTGCTTCTTCCTCCACAGACCCCATGTCCCGTGAGGAGGCAAACGCCGTTACACTTCTGCCATCTGTTGAAGACAAGTACGGTGGCGTGATGACCGAGATGTCTCATCCCATGGATCCATCTGTCTTCTCGACACTTCTCCGAGCTTCTCTCTCTAACTGGACTCTTCAGGTTCTCTCTCTGTTCCTTCTTAGCTTTTTTCTTCTTGTTAGATTGATCTGATTGGATAGCATCAAAATGACAAAAAAAATTAATCCGAGTTCAGATATTCAATTCCTATAGATAGATAGAAGTCATGCTTGCGAGTAAGGAACCCGAGATTGATACAATATGTTACATAGAAGAATCATTCAAAAAGTTGGGGTGCTCTTGACAAATTATTGTATTCTAATGCGGGCCAGAGACTCTGTGTTACTGTGCTGCAAAGAAATTGTATTCTCTTTTCCCGGAAAAATAATGGAGAAAGTGAATTCAACTTTTCCACTACACTTATCCATTGCTCGATAGGTCGGATAGGCGGTGAATAGGACTATGAACCGATCTAATGTGTATGTTTTTGTGTTCGCAGGGCAAGAAAGGAGTGTGGATCAAATTGCCAAAGCAGCTTATTGGTCTTGCTGATACTGCTGTTAAGGTGTGTGTTACCTGATACTAATCCTGCAACCAGATTTCTTCAAAACCTTTTGTGTTTATTATTTGGAGATTCTTCATATCATAAACTGGTTGTGTATTTTGTGTAGGAGGGATTCTGGTTTCATCACGCGGAGAAAGACTACTTGATGCTTGTGTATTGGATTCCCAAAGAAGATCATACGCTTCCTGCCAATGCATCTCACCGTGTTGGCATAGGTGCCTTTGTCATTAACAACAACAAAGAGGTGTGATGAGATGAGGTTTTCAGTTTTTCTTTTTGGAACAACTCCAAGAATATATCACATCTCTGTTTCTGTATTTGAATCCAAAGGTCCTGGTGGTTCAAGAGAAGACGGGAAGATTTCAAGGCCAAGGTATCTGGAAGTTCCCCACCGGAGTAGTGAATGAGGTGCTGCTTCTTATTAAAACTCATTACATGGTTTAGGTTCAGCTCTCTGATGCGCCTTTTTGGTTTGTGTTGACTCAGGGTGAAAACATCCATGACGGCTCAGTAAGAGAGGTGAAAGAAGAGACCGGAGTAAGCCTTCTTCATGCATCAACTTTTCACCGTCTGTCATTACAGTTTACATGAGACCAAGAGCTAATCCCACTCTTCTTTGGATCGTATGTTTTCAGGTGGATGCAGAATTCGTCCAAATACTGGCGTTCAGGTTGCAACTCCAACTCCAACCGCATCATCTGCTATATTGCAACATAACTGATTCTTATCTGTTTAAAATTCTGGCAGACAGACACACAAAGCTTTCTTTGAAAAGTCAGATTTGTTCTTTGTGTGCATGTTAAAGCCCCTTTCTTTAGAGATCAATGCACAGGAGTCAGAGATTGAGGCAGCTCAGGTAACATTTTTTCCTCCCTCACTTCGATGACTCTCCAGTCTCATCCACCAAAACACTCACAAACCTCTTCTCTTTCTGAAAACGGGAACTTGGTGCAGTGGATGCCTTGGGAGGAATACATAAAGCAACCATTTGTACAGAATCATGAGCTATTGAGGTACATGACAGACATTTGCTCTGCTAAAACCAACGGAGCCTACGAAGGCTTCACTCCTATCTGCGTCTCTGCACCTGATCAGCAAGGCAACTTGTACTACAACAACCGCGACTTACATTCGCGCCATTGACTTTATTTCTCAACAAACAGAGCAGTCCTCACAGATTCTAACGAAGCTGGTTTATTTGCTGCCTCTCTATGTAAGCATTTTGACACTTGAATCTATTTAGCTCTCACCAAAACATCAAACCATCCCAAATGAAAACATTTGCATTCAATGCGATCCAAATCCAACACAATGGCTTTAGTTACATACAAGATTCAATGAAGCAGATTCGTTACTGAATCCTATTGTTCAACAAACACACTTGATCCTCTTTACACAGCCGCAAAATCTAAACCCTTAATGCACATCTGATTTTACATCACCAACACCAATGTTCGTTCTATCACATGATACCTTATATATCGATATTACGAAACTTTTATGGGTCGTAAAAATAGGCATGTGTATACATGTATTTATGTATCTATATACAGAGAGATATCCACTTCACCAATCTCTTAAGTCCTTGTCCTACCGGAGGCAGCTCCACCTCCACCGTTGCTACCGCCGCCTGTGGCCCCATACATATGGTTCTGCTGGTGGAGAAACTGATGATGTTGGTGATACTGCATCCCACCACCACCGTAGAACCCACCGGCATCGCCGACGGCATCTCTCTGATGCTCTCCTGCCTCACCACCAGTCTGTGGCCTCCCGAGTCCAGTCCTCTCCCCTTCGATCTCCCTGAACCTCTGCAAGTAAACTTTCAGCGGCTCAACATAATCCTCAAACCCTAGAGTGGTCATAGCCCAGAGCAAATCGTCGCCGTTGATCGTCTTCCTCTTCTCCTTCTGACACTTATCCGAGGCTTCTCCGGTGACGAAGCTGATGAACTCGGAGACACACTCCTGCATCGTCTCTTTGGCATCTTTGGAGATCTTGGCGTTAGCGGGCAAGGCCTTCTTCATGATCCGGCTCACGTTAGCGATCGGCAAGAACCTGTCTTGCTCTCTGGGAGACAACGAGGACTGTCCGTTCTGGTTGTTCCCGTTTTGCCCTCCACCGGAATCTCTGTCGGAATCCCCCATTCTGAAAATTACAAGATATTCAAAAAAAGATTGAAACTTTACTCTTTTTTCAAATCATCATTGATTCAAAATCGAATTCAACTGGTGGGTTGACTGAGTGGGAAGACTGAAGCGAGAAATTTAGGGTTTTAGAAAGAGTAAAAAGCGGGTGCGAATTGAAAGTGTCGGCTGAGATTGTACACAGTGGTGAAGGAGTCGCCGGAGTTTATATAAAGCTAAGGATGCAAGACTTCTGTTCACGTGACACGTGAGCTCATATGAACCGTCCATTTACTGATAAGATTCTGACAACTGGATACGTGCTCGACCGTCGGATTGGAATGATCTTGTTTGAGAGATAACAGCCCTTTAAGACTCTGCCACGTGTTGTGGACCGTTAGTGGACCCGCCCACCTTTTCTCTGAAGCCGACGCGCAGAGGAGGAGCGTGGTCAACACACTACAGAAACAAAGAGAGCGCGTGGAAAACACGGAGCGGAGATGAAGGCGTTAAGGGAGACAGAGGGTAACTGCCACTCAACGACCCATCGGTCAATTTTTCACTTTTTTTTTTTTTTTTGTGTGTGTTTTAAGAGCAGGGAATTGGGTTGGATCATGAGGGTGTGGCCTGTGGTGGGGTTTATTGCCATCAAACTGCATCGACCAATCAGATCAGACAGCTGTTGGTAAAAAAAAAAAAACAAGGGTCCAGTTTTGTCCACTTTTGACGGTCTCGATCTTCCCCGATGGGCCCAACCAATGTCGCTTTACCAAGCGTGTGATTAGTTAACCATAATCAGCAGCTTCCAGCTGTATTAAGCTTCTTAATGACATAACTAATGGTTGTCCACCTGGAATCCTAATGGGCCGTAAATATTAATCAGTTATCAAACTGAATGGCCCATTAAAGGTGATGGACCTGTTGTCAATGTCTAAGGCCTCTTTTATAGCCCACACTCTTTTCAATGTAATGAGGAATTGAGAAAGTGTGGTTTGGTCAACACAAGTGCTGACTGCTGACTGCTGACTGCTGACTGCTGACTCCATCTACTATAGATGTGACGCCACGTGGAGACGAGTAAACCCACGAAAGCGAACCTGTGTTGTGTTTTGTTCAAACCTGAAAAATGTGGGTGAGAGAGTATAGTTGGGGGTAGGCTTGATTCTTTTGGTTCCTGCATGACTACTCCAATTGAATTGTGGCTTAGACAAATTAAATAAAGAAAAGGAGAAACGTCACATTACATACAAACGTTGCACCAAATTTAATAAATACTTATACGAGTGAAAGAGTAGGCGAACCACTCAGTAATTGCTTCCAAGTGCCGTCTCTCTTTCTCTCTCCCGGTTCATTGATTCATTTGGAAGATTCAGCTCCTAAATTGACCATATCATTTAAAAGTCAGCCATGGATTAGTTTTTTTAATGTATATATAGAAAAGAGAGAATTAAAAAGCAAGAGGGTTATATGGTATAAAGAGAAGCTGCCGTACAGAGCTGTGTGACCTGAAGCCACGCAAAGGGTCTCTTCCTCTTCTTTAGCTTCTTGTATATAAACTCATTCATGCTATTCCCATTTCTTAAACAAAAAAAGCATACATATTCATATTGAGACAAGGGCAAAAAAAACCTTGTTTTTAAAAATGGGAAGCTTCTTCATCCTCCGTTGCTTCTTCGTAATCTTCTTCTTCTTGTTCAACGGAGCATTTGGGAATATATGGACCAGAACAGAGATGGTGGAGATGGCTGGTTATGGTGAACAGAAACTCTCCTCTGTGATCATCATCGGATCTCTTCTTTGCGACACTTCACGTCCTCACCTTCACTCCATTGCTATTCCAGGTTTTTATTTCTCTACCTATTCTTCATGCTTTTGTTGTGTTTCTTCCGAGTACTTACATGATCCTCACAGGTGCCACTGTTGCCATCAAGTGCCAGACTGGATCCAAAAGGAGGTCCAAATGGATTAAGGCTGTTACTGATGAATTGGGAGAGTTTGAAATCGATCTTCCCTCCCAACTCCACGCGATTCCAGATTTGGAAAACACATGTTTCATCAAGCCAGTACATGTGCCTAAGCCCTATAGATGCTACCACACTTCTACCAATATACACCGACGTGTCAAACTTGTTTCCTCTACCAATGGCTTCCGTGTTTACACCTCAGGGAAGATCAGGTTACAGGGCTACAGTTCAAGATCATAGCAGGCTCTTGGTGTCAACATTTCAACAAAAGATTTGAACATAAACAGCAGATTCTTCAAGTTCCATCATGTGAAAAGCATTTGTTTGTTTAGCTGGCGCTTCACTCACAGAACCGAGTTGAGTCTCTCTACATTGTTTTTCATGTTCCCACGGTGTAAGAACATACGCTGTTTGTGTCATGTGTATAAAGACTCTCATGTTTTTGATACAAAAGTAGTGTGATCACATTGATTAGAATGCATATCAGCTGAAATGTTTAGCAGCACTAACCCAAATAAAATTTTCTGAAGCAAAGACACAAAAGCATGTCTCTAAAATTGCATTAACTAAACACTGAAGACAAGACTGAAAGGCAGAGATAACTCAGGATTCAGACGCTTTGGGGTGAGTTTCAGAGAGTATGTATGTAGCAACATCACCACAACAAGTAAGCTTATCTGCTTTTTCTTCAGGGATCTCAATCGAGAACTCTTCTTCAATAGCCATAACTAGTTCCACCTTGTCTAAGCTGTCCAGCGACAAATCCTTCTGGAAATCAGCCCTTTCAGTAACCTGCAAGTAACTAAGCCGTGTTACAAAACACCCTTTTCACTGAAAACACTATACACAAAGAAAAAGCAGCAGTTTTATAACCTTAGAGGAGTTAGTTTTGTCGTATTTCTTCACCAGTTCAATAACCCTACTCAAGATTTGATCTTGGCCTACATCTGCAGCTGCTGCTGATGTGAAATTCATTTTACCAATACTCTTGAAAACATTCTCGTTCTCAAGTGGTGAAATGGGTCTGACAGTGACTCTCAGTCTCAAGTGTTGCAGGATTGAGCTCCTTATGCAATGCATCTGAAACAAACATGAAGAAATCACAATTCAAGTGGACGAATTTCCAATCAAATTTCAGCCTTTTAACCAAAAAAAGGAAAAAAAAAAACCAAATTCAAGCTTAATGTTTCAAGCTTTACTCATCGTTCTAGGAACAACACTACTGAAGGAATCAAATTCAAGCTTATAAAAACCGAGACTTGATAGACCGAATTTCAAATTTTAAATAGAAACCACACAGATCGAGAGCTCTTGAAGCCCATACCTGCGACTATGGGATATGCGAGTGAGGATTTTTAGGTCTATTTCCTCTGAAGCGGGAGAAAGATAGAGAGAGCACAGAGCAGAGTACAGAGAGAACAGCTACTGGGCCAAAAATATTATTGGGCCTTTTTATATGGATCGATAGGCCTTTTTGGGATTGATTTTTTATTAATGCGGCTTTTCGTCTTCTTTTCAATCATCAGATTGAAGGCCCAACAAAGTTTATGGCTTTTTTTTTTTCAGTTCTCCTGCTCGTTTCTAATTATGGCCATGTGATTGCTCTTATTATTATAAACCTATGTTTCCCGATTTAGTAAGGATGCTTAATCTTGGATTCTTGCAACATGAGTTATTAATAGAACAAACTTTAATACAAGAGATAGTTGGTAAATAGGCTTACATATAAGCCTATATTACTATTATGGTTAGTGGACGATATTCAATTCTATCTCCATGTGTCTAACGTTTGATGTCACGCTTTTAATGATTTAATAGACCTTGTATATGAATACATAGTAGGTGATCCGAATTATTTAACTCCGGATTAATGTTGCAACTAAAAATTAAGTGGTATATAGACCAATATAATTTATATAAAAAGCGGCGATATGTTATAGAATAAGATACTGATTAATGTGATGCAAAAAACCATATATATTGTCAACGGCATATATTTGACTTGTAAAATTTAAATACCAACAAGAATTATATCTTTTATATGTAATTTAGTAATTCGTATTAATGTTGTTACTAATCGGATTCAAAACAGAGATAAGATAAGATGATGGGTTTTTTTTCTTCCCAAAAGTGAAATAAGCAAATAAATAATTGGACGGCAAATAAGTGAATAATTTAATGAAGAAAAAGTAAGCGTATGAATGAAGAAAGTTGGTAATAATTTTTGGATGCACAAGCACAAGTAATGCCTTGTGTACTTGGAACATCTTCCACTTGGTGATTGAATTATTTAATATTCAATTGATAACACAATTAATAAGTTTATTTGAAAGCAAACGAACGGACATAAAAATTGTGGGATGGCAAATCTTTATCGTCATCAACCATTCCCCCATGTTCCTGCCCACTTTGATTCCACAAAAGCTTTTAATAAGAGTTTCATTTTTAAGTAAAGCTCAAATAGTAAGTATTTGCAAAACAAATGATTGTCACTTAAATCACATGTTGGCATCGTTAACAATTAGCTGATGTGTGAAAATAAAAAGTAAAATAGTGGATGGATTAATCTACAAGTAGGAAGAAATCAGGATTAATTTAAACCATGTTTTATTAATGATAGATTTTTAACTTATGGGTAAAAAAAGAAGGTGCACTGCACGCATTGGTACCAAAGCGTCAGTTATTAATAAAAACAAAATTTACTACTTATTACAGAGAAAGAAATGACGAAAATACCCTCGTCTCTTAGAAGGGAAGAGAAGAGAGAGGATAGCCAAACATTCCATATAAAAAAACAAAAACGTAAGAAAAAGCTTTCTCTCTTGTTTTTTTTTGTCTTCCCATTTTGCTCAAATTTGATTGTGCTGCTGCAGAGCATTGCATTGCTTGCTTCCATCCATTTTTTTTTATTTTGCTCTCAAAAAAAAATTCCTAAAAAAAAAAAAGACTAAATTTTGGACGATAATCAGAAAAGAGAGAGGAGGGCCTCTCGCCCTCTTGTTAAAAACCTTGCCTTGTCCAAATCTCAAGATTTCTCAATCTCAGTTTTTTTTCCCTCTTTCTCCGTTTCTTTATTTTCGGTATTACATAGATTCTCTCTCTCTCTCTCTCTCTGTCTTCTTCTGGGTTTTTGATTCCTTCATTCAAGCTTACACTTTTTGATCATTTGGGGGTTTTTGTTTTGCAGGAATCCAGGATCGTGGGTCGATCGGTTTTTACATAATCCGATCACGACCCATCTGCTCTTTTTCATCCTATTTGCTTCCCTTTAAGGTTTTTGTTTTCAGATTCATTCCACTCTTCTTCTCACTTAGATCGATGTATTTGTGTATATATATATAGAGTAGGAATCGGGAACAAAACAAAACCCTTTTTTTTTTTTTGTGTGTGTCTTTTCGCAGAGATGGAAATGGAATCATGTAAGCTCTTCATCGGTGGGATATCTTGGGAAACCAGCGAAGATCGTCTCCGTGAGTATTTTCAGAGTTTTGGTGACGTTTTAGAGGCTGTCATAATGAAGGATCGAGCCACTGGTCGTGCTCGTGGCTTTGGTTTCATTGTCTTTGCTGACCCTAATGTTGCTGAGAGAGTGGTTTTGCTTAAACATATTATTGATGGTAAAATTGTAAGTTTCCTCTAAACCAAACAACACTACATACATTGCTTCCAATTTCAATCTTGCTGATTACTTGCTTCATTTAGAGGTTGCTGCCTCACAAAGCAAAGCTATTCTCTTTTTTTATTCATTCCTGTTTTAGTTAGTAGACTCTTTAGTTTACAGTCAGCGTAAGCAATCACCAAAAAGCAAAAGAGAAAGAGCTTTGCCTCTCTGATAAATGCAGATCATTTCACGCACACGAATCAAAGAAATGTAAAACTTGGATTGTTTCATGGTGCTTAGTCTTACTTGACTGCTCTCCCTGATTTGCCATATTCTCATGTTCAAGAGGCGGGTGAAGAAAGTGGTTCACAATGAATAACAAACTGCTTTCTTTGAGTTGTGTGGTGTGTTGATTGTCTCCATGATCACAGGTTGAGGCTAAGAAGGCAGTTCCAAGAGATGATCACGCAGTAATGAACAAAAGTAACAGCAGCCTTCAGGGATCACCCGGCCCATCAAACATCAAGAAGATCTTTGTGGGGGGTTTGGCATCCTCGGTGACAGAGGCTGAGTTCAAAAAGTATTTTGCTCAGTTTGGGATGATCACTGATGTTGTGGTGATGTATGACCACAGAACCCAGCGGCCTAGAGGCTTTGGGTTCATCTCGTATGACTCTGAGGAAGCTGTCGACAAAGTGTTGCAGAAGACATTCCATGAACTCAATGGTAAGATGGTGGAGGTCAAACTGGCTGTTCCTAAGGAAATGGCTCTCAACACAATGCGGAACCAAATGAATGTAAATAGCTTTGGCAGTAGTAGAATCAGTTCGTTACTGAATGAGTACACACAGGGATTCAGCCCGAGTCCAATCTCCGGTTATGGAGTAAAACCTGAAGTTAGGTACAGTCCAGCAGTAGGTAATAGGGGCGGATTCTCACCGTTTGGACATGGATATGGAATCGAGCTGAATTTTGAGCCAAACCAGACTCAGAACTATGGATCTGGTTCCAGTGGAGGCTTTGGTCGACCCTTTAGCCCTGGATATGCTGCGAGTCTCAACAGGTACGGTAGCCAGATGGAGTCGGGAGGAGCTAGTGTCGGGAATGGTTCTGTGCTAAATGCAGCAACTAAGAACCGTTTATGGGGAAATGGGGGTCTAGGTTACATGTCAAACTCTCCGATATCAAGAAGCAGCTTTAATGGAAACTCTGGAATGTCTTCACTAGGCAGCATCGGAGACAACTGGGGAACAGCTGCACGAGCACGTAGTAGCTACCACGGTGAGAGAGGAGGCGTAGGATTAGAAGCAATGAGAGGAGTTCATGTTGGTGGTTACAGCAGCAGCTCAAGCAGCTTGGAGGCAGACTCTCTGTACAGCGACTCAATGTGGCTTTCGCTGCCTGCAAAGGCAGAGGAAGGATTGGGAATGGGAGCATTGGACTTCATGTCTAGAGGACCAGCTGGATACATCAACAGGCAACCAAACGGAGGTATGAATAGTGAACGCCTTATTTGATCTGAGAATTTGAACATTTGTAGAAAATCTGATGAATGGTGTTGTTGCAGGAATTGCAGCTTAGAGAAGTGAGAAATCCATACCATGGAGATCATGATTGCAGAAAGAGTTTTTAGAAGAGGAAAAAAGTTGAAAAAAAAAAATTATTGGTTCCAAAAAGCTTAAAGCTTTTCTTTACTTTTTACTATTTTGATTGTTGTGTTATAGCTTTCTTTTCACCCTTTTTTCTAATTTTGGGGTTTTGTTTCTTTTTTTTTATCTTTAAAGGAAAGATGTAAACTTGAGTGATATAAAAGGACAAAGAAACAATGAAGTGTATTTTGTTCTTGTCTTTCTCCCTTTGATCTAAATCCATATATTGACAAGATTCAAACATGAAAACGAATTTAAAAAAGAGCAATTTGCCTAGAATGTAGGCAACGTAGTGTGAGGCCGACGTGTGGCAAACATGTGGATGATGATAAGCCACAGGACAAAGAAAGCAATCCATCAATCCATCACAATAATATCAATTTATGTGAAGTGGACCAAAAGAGAGAGAAGCGAGAGTTACAGTCCTCAATATAGAGACGAAACATCCTAATCCCCCTCAAACTCTCTCTCTCTCTCTCTCTCTCTCTCTCTCTCTCTCTCTCTCACAGCTTCAAGACTTCACTGGAATCGCCACCATTGTCCCTACACGCCTCCTCTATAAGACGAGGCTCTCTCAAAGCACAGCAAACCAATAAAGATGCGTTTGCTAGTAGAAGAAGTAGCTTCACCATTGTCCTCTGCAACTCCAACATGTAACTCCCATAGTTGCAGATGGAAGCCTTACTCCAACTCTTCTGACTTCACAGCCAATGCATCAGTCCTCCTCATCCTTCTCTTCTCTGCTCTCATCTGTGCTCTCTCTCTCTACGCTGCAATCCGTTGCTTTCTCCGGCCAACCCTCGAGAGTAACGACGACCACAAGCCTGACCCTGAGGCAGCTGCTTCATCCGCTGCACCAACTCCTACGCTTGTCTACACCTCCGACCTTGAACTCGCAGGGGCAGAAGCAGAGTGTGCAATTTGCTTGTCGGAATTCGAACAAGGAGAGAGCATCCAAGTGCTGGAGAAATGTCAACATGGTTTCCATGTCAAGTGTATCCAAAAATGGCTCTCGACCCGCTCCTCCTGTCCCACTTGCCGAACTTCTATCTTCTCACAACACTCTGAAACTACTTCAAGCCACATCAATGCTTAGAGCTTTTTTTCCATCTTGTCTTTCCAAAGTTTAGAGTTGTATCATGTTTTGCTTGAGATTACCTGTTTCTTGTTCTGTAATATTAGGTAACACAGACCAACCAAAGTATTACTTACTAGCGCACTTGTACCAATCTAATTCTACATCGCCACGCAATGAAAACGAGATTAATAGAAAAGCATTGTACTAGAAAGTTTCTGGACCAGAGGCTTTTAATCAGATGAATCAGTTGTTTTCAGTAAGAATCTAGAAAAAAAAAAAAATCAGAGCAACTTAATAACAAATTGTGTATATAGAGAGAACGGAAGGAGGAAATAAAATGATGTAACCAACTTCCTTAATTTCACCAAATCAAAGAAGTTTCGAATTTTAGCAAAGGCTCAACACTCATTGGGCCGATGAATGGGCCTGATGATAGGTCACTCCAGGCCTTTTTCCAAACCTATAGTGATCCCTCGGATACAAATAGCAAGTAGAGTAGAGACTCTCTCTCTCTCTCATCACACAACTTCAATTCCAAAAGAGAAAAACAAAGAAAACAGAGAGAAAATGAGTCGGAAAATGGAGTTTACCGCAGGCAGCTCTAGCGACAGTAGCTTTCCGACACCATGTAAAGTTTTCATCTTTCGCTGTACATTTGTTATAAAAATCGAATCTTTTGGACAAATCTCTCTTCCTATTACGTTAAATCACGTAATAACTACTAATTTGTGTTGGCATATATGTATGTATGTAGTGAGGAGCCCGTTTCAGAAAAGTGGGAGTCAGGCGGTGTACGAGGTGACGGAGACGAAGAAAGCTTGCGTGATGAGAGTCGACATGCCTGGGTGTCCCGAGTCGGACCTCACCTACTGGGTCGACGCCAACAACGTCCACTTCTTCGCTGACGAACCAGCCATGCCCGAGTACGAAAACACCGGGCGCAAATACGGAGGATCGATGGTGTTCAACCCAGAGACTTACGCAGTGAAGAAAGCTAAGGTGAAGCTTATCAATGGTGTGCTCTGGATCACCGTCCCTAAGATCCCAGGCAAAAACGCCTCCATTGATGTCATTGAGAGGATCATCCGCTATCCGATTTAACAACACCTTGGTTTGTGTCGTTTCTCGTAATGGTTTGTGTCTAGGGTTTAGCTAGCATACTCTATCTATGACTTTGATGCAGCTGCTTTAATTATCTTTTATCTTTTATGGTTTAAGACTTTAATTAAGTACGCTAGCTCTTGCAGCTTCTATATGCATCTCAATAATGAAAAAGTTGTCAGCTTTCTTTGTTTGGTTTAATCTTACATTAATTTAGCTAATCGATCAGACTATAGATCTTTGCCATGATCAAACTGGATAAGTACATAACCTTGAGAAATATTAATGGAAGCGCTAGATATATGTTGTTAGGTTTTTTTCAACAAAGGAACAAATTGAGTTGAAAAAACTGGATAAACACTAATTAATTAAACAACGGTTGAAAACTTAGATCTTTGATGAAAAAAAAGATTGACAGCTCGTTCACCCTTGAAGGTCACTGACGTCAGCGTCTTCTTCAATCAGTGTAAAAAAAATTTGAAAATGGAGAGAGTGGTACAGTTTTACTTTTGCAGTATTTTTTGTCGTGTGTATGTATAAACGAAATGAGGAAAAGCATGGGACAGCTCATAGAATCGGTGACGTCAGCTTCTTCTCTACCGTAAAAAAATTCAAAAGAGGTAGCAAGTTTTTTTTTTATCACCGAGAGATATAGTTAGTGTGGTTAAAAAAACTTAAAAGATGAGGAGAGTGACGTAGGCAAGACCAGTCAAACTTCGCTACTGAAGGCGAAAAAAAGCGAGCTGGAGCGTGCCACGTCACAGACTGTTGCTATGGCTCGTCTCGTCGTACCTCACCATGGTGCTTCGTCTATATATTTATCAACAGCAAAATAAATAAAAAACGCCAGCCCTTGTTTACGCAACGTAGAACTATAGAAAAGGGAGAGAAAGACAAAAAAAAAATACAGAAAAGGAAAGAAGAGAGATGGGTGAGACAAAGGTAGAATGCATGGACCTGTCAAGAATTCCTAAAGTTCGAGGTATCTCTTTCTTCACTTAATTATCTCTCTCTCTCTCTCTCTCTCTCTCTCTCTCTCTCTCTCTCTCTCTCTCTCTCTCTTTGTTTTCCTTTTCACGAGCTATTAGATTTCCCAAGAACACTCGCAAAAAATGTGGTTCTTCTAGAAAGTTGTCTCCTTTTTTTCCGGTGAAGTGATAACATGGACTTGATACAAAGATTTACTTTTTTTTGTGTGCGTGGAAAGCAAGTTCTTTTTCATGAAAAATGAAGCTGATCAATTTAGTTCGTTACTGATTTTTGATAAGTATCCTTCTCTGTATATATACATCATTTTGCCATGAAAAGTAAGGTCTTTTTCGTTTCATGAAAATGAAGCAGATCGAGTTAGTTCCTTCTTTGATAAGTGTCTTCCTTTGTTCTCTGTATACTTTCTTCATGAAGTTTTGACGTTTTCCATTTTCTCAATCTTTTTGTACTGATCACAGAGGGATTCTACGCAACGAACAATCAGTTCCAGAAAGCGGGTCCAAAGGGTTTCGTTCAAGTGAAGTTTCTGGAGAACGACAACCTCTATGTGCGTGTCGACTTGCCCGGTGTTCCAGACGACGCCGTTCGCCTCAGAGTTGACGCCGTTAGACAAAAGGTTGTGTTTTTCTCCGGCGAAACTGTCAACGACAAGGAAGGCGAGCGTGAGTACTTTGGAACCGCCGGTCTTGGCTGTGACTGCTGCGAGATCACAGGCGTGGATTCCAAAATGAAAGATGGAGTTTTAAGGATGATTCTCTCAAAGGTTAAGGTGAACAAGGATCAACAGAACAACAAGTGCACTCACACTGTGCCTCTTTTCACAGGTTCGATCCCATTCCTCTAGCAAAGTCACCCTCTTTGCTGCATCAATATACTCTATTTTTGTTGGACAACGCGACAGGTCAATCCGGAATACGTTTGGAGGATCATCCGTATGTGGTGAAAGGTCGCAAGGGAGCATTATTTGGGGTTCCAATTGTGGGAGGAGGGCTTTACTTTGCAGTGGACTTGCCAGGTATTTGTTCGGATGATATAAAAGTGTTTGCTAATGAAAATCAAATCAGATTCAAAGGTGAGATCAAGAACGTGTATGAGCACGATGAGAGTGGTCGAACATACCTCGGAAGCATCAAAAGTCCTTCCTGTGCTCTACCCTTAGTTTCGAGCCACACCCTCGCTTGGGATGCAAAATTTGGTGTTCTCAGGATTGTTGTTATGCCTCCTGGCAACACCAACAACAACAACGCGTAAGGAAGCCCTATTAAATAATCGATCTCTCTCCCTCTCTTCTACGCTACTATATTTTTTCCATTTTGGGACTTTTGCGTTTGCTATGGAATCAAGTGATTCATGTCATTTGTTTTTTCACAATCTGAACCTTTTTCCCCCTAAGATGAATTTAGAAAAAACAAATTGGATCCATCGAATAACCTGATCGGTGATGATTGCTCAAAACCCCTAAAGCTGATATTGAAAATTGTTTTATTCCATGGAATGTCGATTGTTTATAGATCCTCGGACATTTCATTTGTCACTCAACAGTGCCTAATCCTCAATTGAATCGAAATAGTCATAAAAGGAGTGTGGTGATTTCCTCCTACTCAAAATTTATCAGACAAGTCAAAAGTTTCTATTTTTCCGGTCTTCAAAGTGAGGTAAACAAAACCAAATCGTTTGTCGCAGGACATCTGTTCATCTATCATTAACATCTGCACCAAAACTCTCCCAAAAAACTATTTCTCAAAATCAATTTTAGGAGTCATGTGGAACAAAACTAACTGGGCCGATTCTTAGGCCCATAATAGGTGGTCACTCCAAGTCCAAGCCTTTTCCAAAATGGAAAACTCCACGAAAGCAGGCAGCTCCAGCGGAAACACCCCTCCCCATAAGTGTTTTCCGGTTGATCTGCGATTCTACAGTGTTTAATTGAAATGGTCATAGAAGAGTGTGGTAGAATGTTGGAATTTTGTGCTCAAAATTGGTCTGAGAAGTCAAAGGTTGCTGCTTTTCCGGTCTCCAGAATGATGTCAACAAGATCACTCCTTTGTCTCCCTTTCCATGGAGTCAACTAGAAGAGCTTTTCGATCCAATCACCATCTCAGCCTAGAAATCATCTAATGGGTATCCTCGGCTGCGACGCCCATGGCGATTTGAACGACGCTGAGTTCAGCAAACCCTTACCTTCGATTGGTATATACGTTGCTGTAGCTTCACTCATCTGTGGACTTGCCATGGCCGCTGATCTTATTCACGGCTTCCGACACCGCAAATTCTGGTTTCCCTGTAAGTTCTTCTCTCTCAACGCCACTTCTCTGACTTTCATCGCTGTCGGAATCAAACTCTCTGTGGATCTCAATACTTCGATGCCAAGTCGTCAGGATCAGTTAGCTAAACTTAGCAGCGCCGTCTTTGTCTGTACGGTGATGGGAAATTCGATGCCTTCTCTGGGTATAATGGACAACAACGATCTCCTCATGAATCTTATGGCTTTAGGGATTCTTGTAATCACCGATGTTGTCAATATCTGTATCCAGTTGGGTACTGGTGCGATATATGTTTTCTCTGAAGAACACTTTCTGGTCGTTCTTCTCATGCTTCTCATGCTTATGATTTTGTGTTTCTCGGCCACCACAGTCCCCACCTCGAAAAGAATCTTGGAGGCTAAGTACAAGAAGAGGTACGACGTTGCGATGAAGTGTCCTTTAGCTACAGAGAGAACAGTAGCTAAGAAAATTCAGCAAGATTTGTCAAAGTTCTGGATGATGGCTCATACAAGTAGCCCTCAATTTGTAATGGCTCGTTCGGTCACGTGTACTGCTTCTGGCTTTTTCTGTCTCTTGAGTGCCATTACGCTTGGTGAAGCCATGGTTAGGAGTTACTTTTTAAGACCAAGGTCACTTGGGTTCTGCCATGGAGATTCTGATTACAAATGGTCAACCTCTCTTGTTCTTGTTTGTCAGACTACTGCAGTAGCTATAGGGACTGTTGCTCCTGCAATCAGATGGTTCACGGCTGTGAACTTCAGGTGTCCAATTAGAGGAAAGAAGTATTATAGAGATGAGTTTAGAGTAGAGAGTTACTGGACACATTGGTTCTCCGAGAAGAAGCAACGTCCCTTAAGCCTTTGGATCCTCAAAGATCGCAGCTGCAGGAAGATTGCGCATGATGCAAAACGCTGGATATTGGATGTATGTATTGTGATACAATATGTGATTGTGTTTGCTAGCAAAATTATCCGTTACATCTCCATCTACTGTGTGAGTAGAATCTTGATCTGCTGTTATTTCGCCTTAAGGACCAGTAGTACTATCGCACACGGTGAGTCAGAATCGTCCGGTTCAAATCCAACCTCGAGACAGGATCTTGCGAGTTTTGTGCTGCATCTTGAAGGAGAGGAAGAGCTGGTGGATGTGATGGTGCGGAGCAACCGGGAGGCCACAAATCATTGGATAGAGAATGGCAGAAAGAAACAACCAGTGAATCTGATAGAGCTTTTGGAAGCAACAACACCCATTTCAAAAGGATTTGAAGGGATTGCAGAGTTTGACAGCAACAAAGTGGCTTCTCTTGCTCATGGAGAGCCACCCAATTGTTGGGCTCTCCCTCTGGTAACACTCACAAGCATCGCTGTTGCTCTTCCCGACGTCAAGCCCTCCTCCCTCAAGAAGCTACTCAATGCTGTCAACGAGGCACTGGACTATGTCAACAAGTTTGAATGCGTCCTGGATACCGGAGGAGAGTCGGCTAACCTCAGGAAAGCTGCTGAGGTAGTTTGGCTAGGAGTTGATCTCTATCACAAGTGGTTTGATGTGGATCTTCGGAAACTGTCCAAGCAACAAAGAACTCCAGAAGAAACTCTTAGGGAGCTGGTGGAAATCGCAAAGAAAGAGTTTTCGGAGTCATGGCAGATGAACCTGATGGTGTGCATGAAGCATAAGCCCTCACATTGGCCCATCAAGACACTAGCGGCAAACTCCATGTACCGAATATGTGAAACCATACTGCTCAATTACGAAAGAAGAGACTACGAAACAGGGGAAGCTCTGTTAAGAAAGCTGGAAACCACAATCTCGGACATAGTTTCAGGTTGCTTTTGCAACGTAGCGCAAGTGATATCCGTCAAGTGTTTGGTGACGGCTGTGGAAGTGAGGGAAGAATCGGTGAGAGGAGCGGCTCTGCATCTGGGAAGAACAGAGAAGATTCTAGAGATTTTAGAGAGAAGATGCTTACCAGAACTGAGATGTGATAAGATGAAGAACATCGATGAATGGAGAGCAATCTACAAAATAAACAACTCTTCAGAGTGTAATAATAACAACACAGTTAATCCCAACTCAGACGAACTACGTCTCACTGTTGAATAATTATAGATATGATGGTTAAAGTTTATAGCTTAATTGTCCCTTACTGTATGTATTCATCACATGAAATTTTTGTATAATACAGAGTAGTACTAAGGATCTGAAGGCGATAGTATACTATAACAGACTTTGATTTCAGAGTGGAAAGAATGAATACTCTTTTAAGTTTTGTTGGTTTTAAAATTTCGTAAAAAATGAAAATTACTGTATTGACCTCTTTTAAAACGACGCTGTTTAAGGGATCGTTTCAGTACTGCCTGCGTCTTTCTTCTCTATCTCTAAACGATTTGGTTTTGGATCCCCAGAGAGAGAGAGAGAGAAGAAGAAACCTGAAAATGGCTGGAAGATTGAGCGGTGTTGCCTCACGAATCATGGGTGGAAACGGCGTCGTTGCCCGATCCGTCGGCTCTTCACTCCGTCAACGCGCCGGAATGGGTCTCCCCGTCGGCAAACACATCGTCCCCGATAAGCCGGTGAGTCCAATCTCTGTTAATTTCTTCTTCGTAGATTCTCTCAAATTCTTCTTTCGATTTTGAAACACACTATTGATTTTCCCTTATTGTGCGGCTCAGCTTTCGGTTAACGACGAGCTGATGTGGGACAACGGGACTGCGTTTCCAGAACCTTGCATAGATCGGATTGCTGATACCGTCGGAAAGGTTTGGTTACGATTCCTATAATTTCTGATGTTTTTTAGGCGTAAATTGATTGATCTTTTTGGATGATTTTTTGAGCAGTATGAAGCATTGGCATGGTTGAGTGGTGGTCTAGGGTTCTTTGCGACTCTTGGTCTGCTCGCTGTTTTGAACGACAAAGCTTCAAAAGTTCCATTTGTAAGTCAACATCTTCTCTAAATTGAAACCCACTGTATTGTCCTGTGTGTGATTCACATTGTCATGATTTTGCTACATAATTTTATTTATCCCTGTGAAGCTATTATGTTGTTCTACTCTTGAATCTGGAACATATACTTGGCATCGTCTTATTTTACAGAAACGGTTTTTTTTTCTTCTGGAATCTTCAGATACTTATCAACGGAATGTGGAAAGATAGCTTAAAATCAACAACATAATAATTCTCACATAACAGAATGTGGTCAATCCTCTTTCTTCATTTGCTGGATGTCACAATATTTAGCTTTCCGCTTTTGCGTTTTGCCTGTTTATGAACATAAACAATTCTTGCTGTTTGCTTTTGAATCTGGCTAAAGTACTGGAATAGATGGATCTTTTATCCACATTGTTTACATCATGCTCTTTTAATTGATTGATCCCGTCCATACTAGTTAGGAACACTTGGAAGAAACACCTACTATGTTCTTGGGAACTCTGTTATCTCTATGCTCATATGAGAGTAAGAAAAACATGAAGGCTCTTAGAGGTGTATCAGCAGCTAAAATCTATGAGTTAGTTCTCTTAGTGGCCAGTGGCCAAGCCTCATAGACGTCGTATCAAAGGCTATCCTAATGATGAGTCTCGTTTTGAAGGTTTTCGAGTTATAGTAGTTGAACAGCACACTGGGGCTAAGAAGTTTGTCTGTCTTCTTGTCTATACATGAGTTGAATTGCTGCTCTTCTTTTACCCTAGAAGTTAGTTCTCTTAGTGTCCACATGCCAAGAATTCTAGACTTTGTATCAAAGGCCACACTATGATCAGTCTTGTTTTGAAGGACTTGAGTTATAAAAGTTGAATAACACTCCAGATCTAAGTAGTTGCTCTATGTCTTCTTGTTTACATATGAGATGAATTGCTGCTCTCTTTTACTTTAAAAGTTTTTCAGTGGCATCTCATCTATCTGCTTCTGTGTCATTTTCTTGTTATTGTGGAACTTGTTTTTTTCCAGTTCATGATCATCTCTTACTGTGTTGTTGCAGACACCGAGAGTGTATCCGTATGACAACCTGAGAGTTGAGCTTGGAGGAGAGCCATAGAGACCACCCATCAAGTGATCTGCTCATCAAAACCTCAAGCGTGTTTTCTTCACTGCTTTGTTCTTCAAAATGTTTGTTGTTTCCTGCTTAGAACTTGAAGACAAAAGAATAAAGAGACCTTGTTTTTATTATATGCGTTGTCTCTGTAATTAACAGTGACCAATGAGACATTCATAAGAGAAGACTTCTGGTTCAGCAAATCTTGAACTGTGTTTTGTAATCTTTAGAAATAAATCTTCCCGCAATTGACAGTTAAGAGCCATGTGTCGAACTAAGTTCTGGCCTCGTACGTCTCCAAACAAAGGCTACAGAAAAAGGATAGAAATGCAATTTAGCCATGTGGCATGTGAGTGGGACATTGAGAGAAACTACAACTTGTACGTCTTTATTTTGTATTTGCCAAAATTAAATTTGAAACTTTGGTTTTCACCATTACGTATTCGGTATTCCTTTTCCTATTTGTGTTTAATGTCATATCTTATACGCATTTATATATGCCTCTCTTCGTTTTCTCTGATGATTATCATATCAAAATTCATCACGACAAGTAGGTTAGGAAAGAAATTT
Organism: Turritis glabra; assembly: GCA_900406565.1. Lineage (NCBI taxonomy): Eukaryota > Viridiplantae > Streptophyta > Magnoliopsida > Brassicales > Brassicaceae > Turritis > Turritis glabra. Next base: position 3,990,351 of record OVBN01000231.1, read on the forward strand.
GTATTAATATATACGAACAAATACCTTACGGGTAAAAATTCATTTGTTGAAAGATTGGTGTGGCGGCCTTAAAACATTTTTATACTAAGAAAAGAAGACTTTAAAAAACTAACTAGGTAAGAAAATTATTATGAATTTTTCATACGTTTGAAAATTATAAAGTTTTTGTGTTTGGATTTATCATACAAAATTTATAATTTTGTAAATTTGGATTGTTGACAAATTAACAATATTGTTTCATTTTATGTTTAATTAGTAGAAGATTATTTATAATATTTGTTTTGTAAGAAAATTTAATGGATTTTATTTATAATATTTATTTTGTAGGAAAATTTAATTTTATGAAACTATTTTTGTAGTTTAATTGCATTAAATTCTGGTGTATATATTAAAAACTTTGTTCATATTTAATGGTAGGATTGAATATTTGAATTTTTGAAGTAATTATTTTTGGTAAGTTTAGGATTCTTATCTGTTTAGCCATTAGTATTAGAATAATCAAAATATGTATTATTAAAAAATAAGAGTGTTTAGTAAAATTAAATAAGTAAAAAATAAAAAAGTTTGAAAATAATTGTGAATTTGATACATAAATATAGATTCCGTTTTAGTATATAGAAGATTAAAACCTGATTGATTTGAAATTTGACTAGTGTGGGATGATGAGTTGGATTTGACTTGTATACGTCTAATGTAGACTTGCGACAAGGGGTAAGTTTGGAGACCACATAGACTCCACCTCAGCTGATTAAAACTAGTTGATAATCATATAATCTACGGACTAAAACTTTTGAAATGGTGGAATAAAGACAGCCAATCACATGAGTCATGAGATATGTTCTTTCAATCTTTCAATCTTTCAATCTTTCAAATATGAAAATATTCCATTTGAGTAAATTGATTCATGATCAAATCATCAATGTAATCTGCCAACGTGTCATCCCTACTGGCTCTTCTTCAACCTGATTGTTTGGACCCCTTCAAAACAAGATTATTATTGGTACCACACTTCTCTCTTTCTCTCTCATTATGTTGTATCTTATTTTCAATTATATTTAAGGGAATAGTTCTTAATCCCTCTTCCTTTTTGTTGGCAAACCGGATATAGCAAAACTCATCGTACGTATATAAATACATGCATGTGTGTGTTGCGCGCTCATCGTTCGACCAAGTGCTAAAGCCTAAAATGCATATATATATCTCTTAGAGAGATTTAATAGACCAAAAAAAAAAGACAAATAAAAAGATTGGCCACCCTTCAAATACATGTTCGATTCTTGAACATTTCTTCATAGTTTTGTATATATATGATTATTACAATAATACTGTTATTATTAGTATTGAAGAAAAAGGACAAAAAAGAGGAAGGTATGAACGAGGGAAGTTGGGCTCTGGAGGGGTACCAAAGGCTGCATATATAACGTGTCTCACTCCCTCTCTTTGCTGTTGCCAAATGCCAACTGTTTGGCTTTCAATTCTTTCGCTTTTCTCCTCATTCATTTCTATCTATTTCAACATTTTGATAGCCTCTTAATTCTTAACCATAAAAGACATTTATGTAGCATACTAATAATAATATTAATGGTTCACATCTATAAATATAAGGGATGTAGCTATTAATAGTATACCTTTTTTCAAGTTTTGAAAATGTTAATCTGTTATTTTTTATGATTCAAAATTTCACTGTTTTACGATTTTGAAAATAATTCCATTACAGTTATGTCAAAAATATAATCACAAAACATTATTAATTTACCGGAACTAGCGGTATAATGTCTTTATGATTATTTTATATAAACTTATTCGCTAAAAATTATTATTCAAATAATTTAGTTATTCTATTAGCCTACTATTCATATAACATATTGATCAAAGCTATAGATTTATAGATTGTGGATGAACCGAAACTAATGAATGTTGAATACTCAATGGAGAAGCTACAATCAAGTTTATCTATAGCTCTTGAAATTACATATATTTAATGATTAATCCCCTATAGTTAGCACTTAGTTTATACGACAATAGTTAATTAGCAAATAGATTGTTATGATTACTTGTCATCTTAATCTCTAGTGTCCTTAAGGGTCATCAGATTCGAGTCTAGACAAATTATAAGCCATCACAGCTTTGCCACTTGTAATTTCCCAAGACCCCATCAATTTCATGGGTCAATTATATATTAAAATATTAAATTAAATAAATAAAACAATATCTTCCCTAGATAAACTGAAAAGTCATCAATCATATTCACTATAGAATGACCTTTCTTTTATGTTTACCCATTATCCAATAATACGATTTTGTCTTCCAAGAAAATACATTAGTCTTGTCTCTTAAGCTAATCTGACCCCATATATTGTCAATAAAATTGTGAACCAGCAGCAAATATTTGTGATTCACGTTGGATAACATTTTAGTTGAAAGAAAATACAATTAAAAAAAAAAAAAAAGGTCATTAATCAAACAAAAAACATTTTACAGGAAAAAAAAAACAATTCTACTAAATGAGTATATGGAACGCCTTTACATACTAAACATGTGTCACTCACGCTCGTAAACCGAATATTTTGTCATATGACCACACAAATTAATTCTATACACATTTCGTTTTTTTCTTTTTTGCCAAACATATTATGATAAGAAAATAAATAAATAGATTTATAAAAAAGGCTCCTCTCCTTTCATTGTTGTTACATTTCTCTATTTCTTTTTGTTGTCCTTCCATTAAAAACGGAATAAACAGAATGAACGGTGGTGATGTCACCGTCGCCGGATCCGACGATCTGAAATCTCCGCTCTTACCGGTTGTCCAAAATGACGAATCATTCGAACGGCAAACGGTGGGACAACAACTCCGGACAATATTCACGCCTAAAAACTGTTACATCGCTCTTGGTCCTCTTCTTTGCGCCGTCGTTTGTCTATGCGTACGCCTCGGCGGAGATGACACGACGACGGCGAGGAACATGCTCGGCGTTCTTGCTTGGATGTTCGCGTGGTGGTTGACGGAGGCCGTTCCGATGCCTATCACCTCCATGACGCCGCTCTTCCTCTTCCCTCTCTTTGGGATCTCGGCGGCGGATGACGTGGCGAATTCTTACATGGATGACGTCATCTCCCTTGTTCTCGGCAGCTTCATCCTTGCTCTCGCCGTCGAACACTACAACATCCATCGCCGACTCGCCCTTAACGTTAGTCTTTTTCTTATCTCTTTATTATCTTCTTCCTCTTCTTTTTCCACATATTTACTTATTCAATAATTTGAGTATATAGTAACTATGATTAATATTGTTAGTTAATGGTAGTTTCACCTTCTTGTGTTAGAAAAATAACGAGTTTCTTTATACTTCTATTTGCATTTTTTGATGTGGTCTTAATTGGTGATGACACATGCATGTAGGGACTAATTAATTCTAGGAAATATTGAAGTAATAATAAGATGATTTGTGTGGGTACACGGGTGAACTTATTACAACTATGATCGTTAACTAGGTGGAGTGCTTCAATTGAATCCCCACTTATAAAATTATACATTTTATAATAACATAACAATAGTTAGTGGTTCACGCATATACGTGGGGATGCCAGATTATGTTTTTCCCTCCGCCACACATTTATTTTGTTTTAATTCTTCACACATTTTTTCAATCAATTGTATCTACATAACTTTTGTTGTTCCAGAAAGTTCAAATTCTGATTATTTGATCATATAAAGTTAAGTTATTAACAATTTAACATACAAAAAGTCCTCTATTCAATATTGAAAAAGAAAAAATCCTTTTATCTATGCTATTGCTTTATTTTATTTATATACTTTGTATGATAGATGAAGAGTATTTAATGGGCTATGGCCCTTAAGCCAATCCATTGTACCATTTATAAGACAACCAAAAACATAGATGAGACACGTAAACACTCTATTTCCAGGACTAATCAAAAAGCAATGAGTATGATTTAATTTGTGCGGGCTCCAATCATATTAGCTCACAAGTGACAACTATAATCATTATTTATTTGTTATCATATACTCATTAACAGTATGAGATAATTAAGTGGAGCTCACCACGTATCTAATCATGATAAGTTAATAACATAACAATATGAATAATCTAATTCTTGAAGATAACGTTGGTGTTCTGCGTGGAGCCGCTAAACGCGCCGCTGCTTCTGCTTGGCATCTGCGCCACAACGGCTTTCGTAAGCATGTGGATGCACAACGTAGCGGCTGCAGTCATGATGATGCCAGTTGCTACGGGGATACTTCAGAGACTGCCCTCTTCATCATCGTCGTCGGAAGTGGTGCATCCGGCGGTGGGGAAGTTTTGCAGGGCGGTGGTGCTCGGTGTGATATACTCGGCGGCAGTAGGTGGAATGAGCACACTCACTGGAACAGGAGTGAATCTGATACTGGTGGGAATGTGGAAAAGCTATTTCCCGGAGGCTGATCCCATCAGTTTCAGCCAATGGTTCTTCTTTGGCTTCCCATTGGCTTTGTGCATATTCGTGGTGCTTTGGGTTATTCTATGTGTACTGTATTGTCCTAAAGGAGCTGGACAAGCTCTCTCTCCTTATCTCCATAAATCTCACCTCAGGAGAGAACTTGAGTTGTTAGGACCAATGAATTTCGCTGAGAAGATGGTTTTAGCAGTGTTTAGTGGGTTGGTTGTGTTGTGGATGACAAGAAACATAACTGACGACATCCCTGGCTGGGGTCGGATCTTCGATGGCCGGGCCGGGGATGGAACGGTGAGTGTCATGATGGCGACATTGCTCTTTATAATCCCAAGCAAGATTAAAAAAGGAGAGAAGCTAATGGATTGGACCAAATGCAAGAAACTTCCATGGAACATTGTGTTGTTATTGGGAGCTGGATTCGCTATAGCCGATGGAGTACGCACAAGTGGCTTAGCTGAAGTCTTATCAAAAGGGCTAGTCTTTCTGGAAACAGCTCCTTATTGGGCCATAGCTCCAACCGTTTGTCTCATCGCTGCTACCATCACAGAGTTCACCTCAAACAACGCAACCACTACATTGTTGGTTCCGTTACTGATCGAGATCGCAAAGACCATGGGAATCCACCCTCTGCTTTTGATGGTCCCAGGAGCCATCGGGGCTCAGTTCGCTTTCTTGCTCCCCACGGGAACACCTTCTAACGTCGTTGGGTTCACGACAGGGCATATCGAGATTAAAGACATGATCAAGACAGGCTTGCCTCTCAAGATCGCTGGAACCATCTTTCTCTCCATCTTGATGCCCACTCTTGGTTTATACCTAATCTTACTCAAAACATTCTTCTTTATAATTCATTTACAATCAAGTTTGCTAACATATATTATTACATGACGGCAGGGGCTTACGTTTTTGCATCAAAGGGAGGAGTTTAGTTCTACGAGCGAAGCACAAGACCATGGGCACTATTGATTCATTGTATACTAAAGTTTATTACCCTAATATATTATATATGTAGATATATGGTCAATGGATGATGCATGGAATGGGAAATTTAGATGTGGTCAAAATTCACAAATCGGCCCATTTTTGTTACCCGACCGATTGTAGTTTCCGGTACGATTGCTTTCTTTTGTGCTTCCAACGTATCGGTAAGTTTGGTATTTTTTTTTTAATTTTTTTTGTATGTGTGTGTATATAATAAAAAGGGCTGATTAGTAAATAGAAAAAAAAATTGTGTATTCTTCCTAAGACTACTAGTGGCAATCCAGCAGTCCTACTTGTCCACACCATACCATGTCATTGTCCAGCGTGTCTTCTTCTGTTTTCGGGTTTCGACAAACACAAAAAGCAAAGAAAAAAAAAACGTGAATGCATGGTTTATATCAATTTTATCATTATAACGTGTTGCTCTTATTATTGTTTTTGTCCTTTACACTTATTTATCTTCTTTATTTGTCCTTCGCTATATAGTTGTCTATTAAAAAATATGCTAATAATGTTAGAAAACTAGAATTAATAGTCAAATCCTTTTGTGTATTTATATATTCGTAGGTAGAAGTTGGCCAGTGCAAAATACATAAATGAAATCCAACCTCAGAGGATAGACCTCAATTAATTTGTCTATATTAGGCTGAAATTCCTAAAACGGATATATACTTTTACTCTTTACCTATAATACATTTTTGATTTTTTTTTTCAAGAAATTTATGAGTTTTAACTATTTAACAAAAATAAATAAAAATAATTTGAATACAAAGCAAAAAAGTACCATAAATGTTAATTAAATAGTTTGCTTAACTTATAAATAACATTATAGATAAATAATCTGCTAGAAAATCTAGAATTCCGGGACACGTCGTGCCACGTGGCGGACCTCTAGAAAATTATTATAAACGTATCCTCCCATTATTAGTTTTCATGAAACAACGGTTACAAAGCAGGATGAATACTATCAAGGCCATCTTCCTTCCTCTCCTCTCTCTTGTCGTCCTCCTCCTCCCTATCTACGCCTCTGCGGCGGCGCGTGCTGGTGGTTGGAGTCCCATCAGCAACGTAACGGACCCTCACGTCGTAGAGATCGGCGAATTCGCGGTCTCCGAGTACGACAAACAGAGCAAGTCGGGACTCAAGTTCGAGACGGTTGTTCGCGGCGAGACTCAGGTCGTCGCTGGTACGAATTACCGGCTTACAGTGGCGGCTAATGACGGAGGAGCGAGCAAGAACTACGAGGCGATGGTTTGGGAAAAACTGTGGTTGAAATTCAGGAATCTCACTTCCTTCAAGCCCGCCAATGGTCGTCGCTTCCTCTAAGTTTTTACTATGTAACCCGTTCTTTAAAAAGAATTTGCAGAAAGAAAAAAAAAGTTGAAATAAACGAAGGCAATTAAAAACGGATTTTTATTTTAAATAACTGTAGTTATAACTATTACTGGACCCATCGCTCCGGTGTGATGAGCAGTTACTATCGATTCATAGCTTTCGATTTGTATGGTATTTCGGACGAATCATTATTTGGGATCCGGGTATTTTAGGCCTTCGAAGAAAAGATTATTTGGTACAAGAAAAGAAGCAACGAAACGATATGCTCTGGAAAAAACGTCTATGGAAACCACCATGGACAAAGAGGTAATTCAATGATGAAGATGTCTTGACATAAGTAATTATCTATGGATGAACAAGGTAAATTTGATTTCCATATCACGGAGGAGACAAGTTTCAGAATCAAGTCTAACAACATTCGATTTCAGTTTATTAATCAAGGTTATGCCAAGTGCATTGTGGAGTTTAATCGGGAAGATGATGGCCATTTACAAGTGTATAAGAGGGAGACTTAACATATGATGTTATATGTTAGCCCGTAAGATTATATGATTGGAAAGCGGGGTCACTTCCATTGAAATTATGTTCAATTTCTTTTATATGCAATAATAGTAGTATTTGATTTTATGATATCATATATTAATTTGCCGTTATAAAAGAAAAACGAAGGCAACTAATTAATGTCCTATTTTCTGAAATATCTTGGTTTCGAAATTTCATGTTGAGACAAGAATGAAGAAATGATTATAACTGAACAAGTTTTGACATATCCGCTGATTACGCCGTATAATCTGCCATAGGAGATTATGGGTCAGTCACGAGACAGTTGAGAGATGTATCACACACTAATAAATAATGAAATAAATTAAATTAGTCAATTACAAAGGAGACAAGAGGGAACATGTGAGGGGAAGATAGTGAAGGTGTAAAGTGAACATATCATTTGTCTTTGGCCCATCCATAGCTCATGTACATGTGACATTTGTTTATCCAACCACCCTTCTTCACATTTTTCATTATCATCATTTTTATCAACTAACGAAAAAGAAGAAGAAGAAGATCTTCTATGATGTAATGTATAGTGTCTGAATTACAAAAAAATACTTACTTGATTTGTAACTAACGGATTCAATTGGTGACGCAAAACAACAATAAATTTTAATGAAAAGAAAGTACGGTAAACGATATCATAAAATAAAATAAAAAATAACAGTAAAAATAAGAAAGAAAGAAAACTAAGAAAATCGTATTTGAAAACCGCTAATTTTACCGTCTTGGAATTAATAATTATTAAAACGGTTAAACAAATGGTACATGTTACCGATCAATACCCAAAGATTGGATTCTCCAGAGAGACCACTTTGAAGAACAATTGATTTAGCTATACTAAAATAAATATAATAAAAATGAAGACCCCTCAAAAACAAAATATAAATTAGTTTTAAAATCCGAGGGAAGCAAGAGAGAGAGATAGGAGAAAATAGCTCTCTTTCTCTCTCTCTATTTCCTGCGCTAAAAATGGTGAAAGGCGAGGAGATATAGGGGAGAGATTCCACATCCAATAGACACAACAACAACAAAAAGCTTCAGTTTTTTGGGAATAGTTTTTGCCTTTTTGTTGTTCGAATTTGATAGGGGAAGAAGAAGGAAAGGTGTAAGGATAGGGTCGTGCGTGTCAACGAGAGGTGCTGGACGTGAAGCCTCCGCATCTGCGAGGAGGCTTCCGTCGCAGCACCACCTCAGCGGTAGCCTTAGCTCTTCTGTCTACGGCGGAGAACCGTCTGATCAGTCCGATATCGGCGGTGCTAAGATGAAAGGGCTTTTCAAGTCTAAGCCACGCACTCCGGCTGACCTTGTTCGACAAACGCGCGATCTCCTTCTCTACGCCCATCGATCTAACTCTTTGCCTGACCTCAGAGAATCCAAACGCGAAGAAAAGGTTTCATTTTTTTATATTCTTCAACCCTTAAAAAAAGATGATTCTTTACAATGTTGATTTGGCTTTTTTTTTTGGGTTTCATTACAATCTATACATAGCATTTGTGCTCCAATTGATCGAATCATATGGAATTGAATTATTCTCTGTTTTTTTTTTTGGTGTCTTCTTCATTACAATAATGTCGTTGCTCTCTCTCTATAGCGTTTGTGCTCCAATTATGACCATGAATTCTTCTTTTGTAAGAGGTTGATAAATGGTTGCAGATGGCGGAATTAAGCCGGAATATCCGTGACATGAAGTCGATTCTCTATGGAAACAGCGAAGCCGAGCCTGTAGCTGAAGCTTGTGCACAATTGACTCAAGAATTCTTTAGAGAGGATACTCTACGCCTCTTGATTACTTGTCTCCCTAAACTCAACTTGGAGGTACCATTTCCAAATTTCCCTAATTGGAAGGCAGCATTTTTTTTTGATGAATTCCATGATTGAATTGCTAAACAATATGTCTACAGGCCAGGAAAGATGCTACGCAAGTTGTTGCAAATCTACAGAGGCAACAGGTCAATTCACGGTTGATTGCATCTGATTATCTAGAAGCCAACATCGATCTCATGGACCTTCTGATTGAAGGGTGAGTGTTACTGTCTATTAATGGTCAAAACATATCATTTTGAAGTAATTAGTTGGTAGTTTGCCAAATTAAGAGATTCCTCATTTTATCATTTTTTATAGCTTTCCATGTTTCGTGTCAGCTTCGAGAACACAGACATGGCTTTACACTATGGTGCTATGTTTAGGGAGTGCATCCGCCATCAGATTGTTGCCAAGTGAGCACATCATTTCATTTTCTTCAGTTTACAACCTGTGAAGTATATTATTGGTTCAGAGAATAACGACAATTCCTTTACTAACATAATTTCCTCGGATTCAGATATGTTTTGGAGTCTGACCATGTGAAGAAGTTCTTCGATTACATACAGCTTCCTAATTTCGACATTGCTGCCGATGCTGCTGCGACTTTTAAGGTTCCAAAACCCTGCAACAAACTTGCATTTTTGCTTGCATCTTTTCTAGTCTAGAACTACCAAGACGCTATTATAACTCCCAAGTCTCCAACACTGTAATTTGTTTTGACAGGAACTGCTGACAAGGCATAAGTCTACTGTTGCCGAGTTTCTCACCAAGAATGAAGACTGGGTAAGTTTTTTTTTTTTAATTAAAATTACGTACGGATTCATAGATTTATGGTAGAAGGCAGAACATTATGATTTATGCTCTGAAGGTCCTGCGTTAGACTAGTATAATCTCAAACTTTTTGGTTTGCAGTTTTTCGCAGACTACAACTCAAAGCTTCTCGAATCAAGTAATTATATAACCCGACGGCAAGCTATTAAGGTAGAGTAACTTATACGAGAGTCTAAACCATGAAAACGGTAGCAATGGCTGATCAATCTGATGTGCTGTATTGTGTAAACGTAAAACAGTTGTTGGGTGATATATTACTGGATCGATCAAATTCAGCTGTGATGACGAAATATGTGAGCTCAAGGGAAAACTTGAGGATTCTCATGAATCTTCTGAGAGTATGATGCTTTACCCTCCTTAATTTTTTTTGTGCTTGATCATAATATAGTTTGGGAAATAAAAACAATCGCTTTGGATTACAGGAGTCAAGCAAGAGTATCCAAATAGAAGCATTCCATGTCTTCAAGGTATAGTTTATCTACCTTAAATAAATGGAACATAATGATGATTGTCGCTTGTCAGTCCAACGTGATTGTACTGAGATTATCGTCGCTGTTGTACAGCTTTTTGCAGCGAACCAAAACAAGCCTGCAGATATAGTCAACATTCTGGTGGCAAACAGAAGCAAGCTTCTGAGACTGTTAGCTGATCTGAAACCAGACAAAGGTATGAAAGTCTTTGTAAGTGACATGCATTCCTCCGATCCTTCTCCTCCTTAACAATGCTTTGTTTTGTTCATTATGTTGGCAGAGGATGAGAGGTTTGAAGCAGACAAAAGTCAGGTTTTGAGAGAAATCGCAGCCCTTGAGCCGCGAGATCTTGCTTGAATCAACCAACGCAAATCATCATTCCTTCCCTTTAAAACCACTCGAAAAGACATTTTTGAAGCATGTTGTTGTTTTTGTTTATTAGGTAACCAATCTCTTTCTCACTTTCTCACACACAAACACACACACACGATAATTATTCGATTATGTATTCACGTGTACACTCCCTCACTGTTGAATAAAAGGCTATGTCACACTCGGATGAGTTCACATGTACACATCATGAATGTTGTAAAAGAGCACAACTGTCAAGGTTTCAAGGGCCGTTCAACTTCAACTACTATTAAACATCAAATGTATTAACTTAATCTAGCAATATATGTAGAAACCCAAAAGCAAACCAAAATCAACCAGACCAAATAAACCAGAAAATTTTACTCTCTAATCTTTTACACAAAAGCTACGCGTATAGAGACCGACCATCGTTGCCTACTCGCTGATCCATTTTGGCAGATTCCTCTGCTTTACCTCTCTTTATGACTACATACCAAGTAAACGCTTCGAGCAAGGCCGCGACAATACCCAGTATTATGATTATAGCTGTGTAAGCGTTTCTCCACTGCTTCTCAGGGCTCAAGATGTCTAGTCCTTTGAAAATGTTCACCACCGCCAGGATGATCACGGAGTAGCCTATGGTGTGGTGATAGATGTTCCAGTAGACTCTGTACTTGTGCTCAGGTTTGGGTCTCAGAAACATAGCAAACACCTAACGTGTGACAGAAGCAATTGAGTTATGCATCATTTTTCTATGAGAAATAAAAAAATCACTCTACTCTTAATTAAAACCTACCTGAATTGTTGCTAGGCAGAAGAGAGCGATCCCTACAGCACGGTGAGTGGTAAACTGAATCCCGGCTGATTCACTGCCCAGTTTGAGACCCGTGGCCCAACCGGCAACACCAATGATGTAAGCAGAAGACTGGCAGACAACATGAAGGTAGAACCAAGCAGGGTCTGCTGATTTGGAGACTTTCAAGTAGCGAGCAATGATTGCCCCTATTGGCATCATTATTCCCCAGCTCACTCCGTTCAATATGCCATGTATCTGCAATCATATTAGAGATCAACCTAAAATTTTAAACACGAAAGGAAAAAAAACTTCTTTTGATGAAAACATGAAAAATGAAATCATCGACTCACGTTGCGTTTGCGTAGCTTGGAATCTCCTCCTCCTCCGGTGGAGGTGGATCCAGATGCACCGGATACAAGATTCATAGTAGAAACAGAGCGAACATTGTTGCCAGAAGTTGGATGAGGCAGAGGATTGTTCCCTGAAAGAGACCCATCTTGCCACACGGTATTAATGATTCCACCATTTGCAAGTGGAAGATTCAGAGTTGCGAAGATGACCATCTCGTTGTTTTGGTAAGTGGCAGACAACTCAGAGACGTTGAAACTCAGCTCAGCTTCTTGGAGACTCGTTTGGTAGCTCCTGATGGGTGACGTATAAGCCCTAACGGTGCCGTCTGATTGTGGATAAGCCACAATGGCTTGAGCTCCGACCATGCCAGTGGATGTGGGATTCACGGCCCATGCTACCCATTTCCCGGAGGTGAGCTTTGTGTGGCGATAAGCGATTTGGAGATTGCCAGAAGAAGAATCATAAGTGTAATGGAGGAAGGAATCAAGAACAGAGAGGTCGTTGCAAGACTTAAAGAGACGGTTGCTGGAGAATTTGTAGTTGGAACATGTCTGAGCCAAGGTTGATTCAATGATGATGAAGATGAAAACAGAGAGACAAAGGAGAAGATATGAGGATTTAGCCATGAAAAAACAGTATCTCAGAGTTCAGATTGGAGGAAGAAGAATGAGATCTTTAAGTATGAAAGGGAAGAGAGAAGAATGAGAGAGTAAGTATGAATAGAAAGTGGGACAAGTAGGGTTAGGTTTGTTAGTTAATCTGTCTTAATAAAGAATCTCTAATATTATCTTCATCACACTTGTCCTTTTTTCATAGTTTAATATTATATATTCCTCTGCTTTTCTTGTTCATCTATCAATTGCAATGTTTACCTTAGAGTAACCAATAGAAACATTATAAATGAAGCGTTCATTATTTTCCCTAAAAGGTTTGACGTGTAACGTATTTCTTTTCTTCCTTAAAGAGTCTTTAACCCTCTTAAGCAAACAACCAAGAAATAATAGAATGTGGAAGTAAATAAACAAATGGTTAAAAATTATTCATATGAATGAGTCATCTTCAAGTTCAAAAACCAGTTCACGTCTGTCTGACCACCTTTATTATGAACTCATTTCTCGTGTGTTTTTTTTTTGACAATTCTTTGTCATGGATTTATTCAAAACATTTCTCTTTTAGTTAGACTACAAACTACATTTGGGATGATAAATAATTATGGAGCACACTAAAATATATTTCATAGGTTTAGTGATGTAATCTAAGTATTTTTTTTTTTAATTGACGAAGTAGACTAGCTAGGGAGGTAATGGTTTTCGCGTAATAAAGAGAAACACACATATCCAACTACTAAAGTTGTGCTGTGTATGTACCCTCAAAATTTTTTTAGGCCTACGAACTATAAAAAGTCCAAAATTTTAAAATAAATAACGTGGTTTTTCGAATTTGATATCTTAACATTTATAACTAAACACACTATCAACCGAACTGAAAAACATTTTATGGAAATTGAGGGCCGGAAATTTACTTATATCTTACGAGGCCACAAGCACATGCTTTGCTTGCTTGGTCTCAACGCCGGCTCTACATGTACCCTAATTTAAATTAGAGCGGTCAAAGCGGGTTGGCCGTCCCATTAGACCTGTCCTGCGATGGATCGGCGTGTTCGACCCACGTGTAACATATATGAAACCCAAATCCATCCCGCAAATATATGCAGATTTGTGGGTTGACCCTTGGATTTAGTTTAAATAATCTCAAATAATTTAATTTTAAATATATTATTAAAATTAAAAATATAATAACTTTTAAGAGAAATTAATCTTATATCATTACTTTTATAAATATTCTAATTTCATTTATTAAAAGTTTTTTAAATTACCACATGTTTAATAAATTATACTTGATTAACTATGTAAAAACATTTATTTATAAATATAAATTATATTTTATCAATAAATAATAATCCGTGGACTGACCCGACAACCTGTAGGCAAAAATCTATTAAACCCATAATCCACCGCGAATCAATCTATGAGACTCGTTTATTTGCGGGTTTAACATATTTAACCCATACACATCCTATAATAGAATGAGTTGAGTTTGATCGGCGGATTTTGGCCCATTTATCAGCTCTAATATAAATTTAAACATCTGTTTTATAATTCAAACATCAACCACCTTATGAGTTTGGACCGGCGCGGACCAGACAAAAGAACCGAGTTTGTGAGAGATCCAAGGGAAGTGGTTGGGTTAGCTGTTTAGGGTTAGGTTTCTAAACATGGGTCGTGACCAAAATTTCAACTGCTAACCACGTGGATGTGTAATAATGCTCTTCTCTCGGTCAACGCTCCAATTACTTACCTGCCACATGTGCCCCCCACTAGATTCTTTAGTTGTAGCTGGGCTCAATTTGAATTAGACTATTATATGGGCTTACGTGTGGATTGTCAAAATAAACCCAAAAATAGATATCATATCATTATATAAAGCTTCCTTTCAGAATGAATGTATCAAGTTTTCGATAAAATTTCAATACGTTTATTTTCTTTTTCTTAATAAAATAGGAAAACTAATTAAAAAATATATTTATATATGATAATTTATATATTAATATTTTAAAAATTAACTTTTATTTTTCTTAACCAAAAACAAAATTAACAAAATATAAAATTTTTTTACTGTATCTATTTTTAAAAATCCCCTCTTCACCTGTCCATTTTTTAAAATATCTCATTTTATGTGCAAAATAACTTAAGTTATCCCGTAAAGACGTCTATATATCAAAATTAAAATTTTTTGATTTTGATAGGATTCAAATTTTTCCGTCAAAATTGCGGGATCACGTTTTTCCGCTAAAATTTCGGAAACACAATTCCCACAAAAATTACAAAATCACATATTTACGCAAAAACAGTAGGATCACATTGTTTTGCCAAAATTGCGGAATCGAATTTTACCGCCAAAATTCTGGAATCAAAATTTTCCGCCAAAATTTTAGAAACGCGATTCCCGCCAAAATTACAAAATCACGTTTTCGCGCCAAAATAGCAGATTCACGTTTTTCTGCCAAAATAAAATTTTATAAAACAACTTATAAAAATTTATAAAACCATTTTTGAATTTATAAAACCTTTTAAAAAAACTTTATAAAACCTTATAAAACAACTTATGAAACCTTTAAAAACCTTATAAAACAACTTATAAAACATCTTATAAAATCTTATAAAAACCTTATAAAACAATTGCATAATCAAATTTTTCCGTCAAAATTTTGAGAATTTAGGTGGGAAAATGATGAAATCAATTTTTTTGCCGGGAAAATTTATATTTAAATTTTATGTGTGTTATTAGTCAATTAGATTTTGACATTTATCAAAAAAATAACAAATTCATTTAATATGGATATTAACCAACAAACAATGAACGTTGAAGTTCAAAATAACAACATAAGTTATTTAACACTAGTTTAATTGGATAAAAATTATATTTATTGTTGTAGTATAGTGTTTTTATTCGTAAAGTGAAAACACAAAATTTTAAAAAAGGTAATGAGTTTATAAGAATGAACGTTTGAATACATGTTGAAAATATTAGTATAGTTTTACTTATGTTTTATTTTATAAATTTCAACGCATGTAGTCATAAGCGAAAACACCAAAAACTTGAAAAAATGAATTTATAGGAATGAGTTTTCTATTACTTGATGAGAATGTTAGTATATTTTTATTTATATTTTATTTTATTAATTTTAACTCATTTAAAATTAGGTTGACATGAGATAAAATTATTAATTCTGAAAAAAGAGTGTTGGTTTTCTATTTTTTTTTTGTAGATTTTTTATTTTTTTACTAATTATGTTTTGTAATTTTTAAGTTATTTTTAATATGAACTAAGATATATATTTGATATAAAATTTTAATCTCTTTATCCTTTAATATGTAGTGCGTAGAATTAAAATCGTATGATAAAATAGATAGTTAAATTGTATTACATAATATAATGTGTAAGATTGAAATTCGGTTTAAAACAAAAACTACCAGAATAAATATAAAAAATGTGTGAGTTACTATTTAGAATTCAAAATATCAATAATAATAACTTACATTTTTTACACCTGCGTATTTACGCGGACCTTATCTAGTTTAGATATAATATGTATCTTATCGATGAATGATCTTTTTTATTAATTATAAAAAGATCACTAGTTTCCTAAAACGCAATTCAAGGGAGTTATTGGTTAGCTGATTTACAAAAATAAAAAATGACAAATGATACCAAATGACCTTATAAAGATGGTAAAAAAAAGTAGGGCCTATGATAAAATAGGGTAAGGGGGTCCATAAGGGCCCAAGATGTTTTGTTATTCTGAGCCCATTATTACCAATCCGAACCGAAATGGAAAATTTCCGGTCTCTTTCTCTCTCTCTCTCTCTCTGCCAGAGTTACTGCGTGTCTTTGATTTCCCAGAAGAAGCGTTGAATCCTTTCGTTTTCCGATTCCATTTTGGGGGTCTTTCTCTTTGGATCCATTTCGTCATTTACCCAATTTCTTAAATCGTGTTGCTTGAACAAGGTAATTTTGTTTTCCTTGGCAATTCTCTCATTTTCCGGAGAAAAAAAGGAAGGTTTTTCCCCTTATGATTATCATCTCTGTAAATGTGAGGTTTTTGTTCAATTATGTCAAATGGGTCTTCCTAATTAGTGATCATCAACGTTTTTAATGTGTTCTTTGTGTGTGTGTGATCTTACATTTGACGGGTAACGTAATGTGATCTCTCATGTAACTTGTGGATTTCTGTTTTACTTGGTTTCTATTACAACGCTCTGTTTCCTTTAGAGATATCTCACAATCCCTCTTTGACTCTCCTCTAGCGAAATGGGTTCTTACTTGCGTTTAGTTTCTTAGGTGAAATTTCGATTTTTTTGTTGTTGTTGTTGTTGTTGTGTGGATTGGTGTTTATGATGCTCTCTGTTACAGATGTCTCATCATCTTTTTAGAAAAATCTGTGTGGCCTACCTTCATTTTCTAATTTCGTATTCACGCAGATATTATGTATACCTGCAGCAATCATTAACGCAATTCATCTTTAATGTGAGCCTTAAGGACAAGACTGAGAATTTCTATCAGTGTTTAGTTTGCACTTTGTGTTATGAGTAGTGTTTTGGTTGAATTGGGCCCGCGCTTGTCTTTTCTGTCTGAATTCTGTTTTTCCTTATGATAGAGATAATATTTCTCTGCTTTCCTATTGGAGGCTTTCATGCTTTGTGAATAGTTAGTATCTACCGACTTTAACTTAGATTCTCAGGGTGAGCTCACAACTAAAGTTGCCTTTACTTGTTGTATATAGGCAGGCGTACACACCCAAGTGAGCTTGTATGACAAGTTTCTGTAGGTGGTGGTAAAGGGTCAGATCCAGCTTTCAGAAGAGGTAACTTGTATTGCTGCCTTACTTTAGATCCAGTATGCGTTTATATGCTGAATCCTTTGCTTGTGATATATTCTCTTAGGGTGGTTGAGAGCTGAAAAGTTTTGAAATTAGTCAACTTTGTTTCATAGAACCTTCTAGGAAGCTACCTCAAGTAGACAGGTGATCTTAAAGATTCTCTTGTCTCTCCTATTCTCTTAGATCTCAATCTTTCCTGATTTCAAAGTTTCCTTTGCTAACTCTACTTATTCTTGTCTTCCTTCTTCCTCACTAAGGCATTTTGTTTTGTTCTTAGCTTTGTAGACAGTCTACAAGCCAGTTGTAAAGATATGCTTCTGTAGAAAGGGTAATCTCTAGCATAAAAAGGAGATGGCTTTCTACTCTGAGGACGACAAGAGCGAAGACTACCTCTTTAAGATTGTTCTAATCGGTGATTCTGCAGTTGGGAAATCAAATTTGCTTGCCAGATTTGCGAGGGATGAGTTCTATCCCAATTCAAAGTCGACGATTGGAGTGGAGTTTCAGACGCAGAAGATGGATATTAACGGAAAGGAGATCAAAGCACAGATATGGGACACAGCAGGTCAAGAACGTTTCAGAGCAGTCACTTCTGCGTATTACCGAGGCGCAGTTGGAGCTCTTCTGGTTTACGACATCAGCAGACGGCAGACTTTCCACAGCATTGGTAGATGGCTCAACGAGCTACACAGTAAGAAACCACACAAAAAAAAAAAACTCTTTTATTTCTTTCTTATCTTCTGCTAAATAATCTTCCATTGCAAATGGCAGCACACTCTGATATGAACGTTGTGACGATCCTGGTGGGCAACAAGTCGGATCTGAAGGACTTGAGAGAAGTGTCAACAGCGGAAGGGAAGGCATTGGCTGAAGCACAAGGTCTTTTCTTCATGGAGACATCGGCTTTGGATTCATCAAACGTGGCAGCTGCATTTGAGACGGTTGTGAAAGAGATATACAACATACTGAGCAGGAAAGTGATGAGCTCACAGGAGCTAAACAAGCAAGATCCTGCTTCACTCAGCAATGGCAAGAAAGTTGTGATTCCATCAGAGGCGCAGGGCGAGTCCAAGAAAGGTGGATGTTGTTCATCTTGATAGAAACTGCAATTGTAGAGAGCTTAAAAAGGAAGATTATTTATCGTCTGTTTGATTGTTTATTATGTCCACGCTGCCATGAATGTTGAAATTTGAAACGGGCTGTGTTGTGGTGTGGAAGTGTTTTAGGTGTAGCAATCTGTAAATTTTCCATTGCAGAAGCTTATTGAAATTCACACTACTCTCTAATCTCTATAAAGTTTGCAACCTTTTTTGTTGTTCAACTTGACGAATGCTCATGATGATGAATGATGATGATGATGGTTAGTCTTCTGTTATTGTCACTAGTTATACATTACTGCAAAATCTTGATACATAGATCTTGTAACTAGAAAGGATTTAATCCCCTATTAAATAAAATACTAGTACTAATAAGTAATGAATATTGTTATTCCAAAGAAGCATCTGTCATCGGGAAGAGGATCAAATCGAGCTGTGGAATTAGATTAATAAAACAGAGAGAAATAAATGTGAGCAAATGAAGTTGAAGTGCAGAGATCACACGTGCAGTGCAGTTGTTTGTGGAAGGAAATTAGAGGCATGTGTGACAGATTGGCTCCACACATGATTGCATTTATCGCCGTAGTACGGATTCCACACACTATCATCATCATCATCATCATTTCAGCTCATTAAACCGGACATTTTCTTAACCGGTTTGCATTTGGCTATAAGTTGTATCGGTTTTGATTCGGTTCCATGGCTTCAATGATCTCAGCGAGTCCGTTGAAGACCTGATATAGGAGAAAGACCATTGACTCTTAAGCATATACAAGTAAAACTATAACTGAAAGCTCAAATGCTGTGTAGCCATTTAGCTTCTATTGTCTCTCTTTACCTTTTTGGTCTCATTGAGTGATGCCTCCAACATTTCAATTCTCTGCGGGAACCAACCCACACAGATCAGACAAAAGATTCTTAGATTCATGAAATCAAATAATTATTCTTCTGAAATGTGTATATCAATACGCGCGGTTTCACCTTCTGGGAATCCTTAACAGCAGTTTTCAGGGCAGTATACTTGTCCAATGTAATCATGATCTTGCCTGAATTTTCCTTCATTCCATGTATATCTCAATTAGCTTCAATATTAAATTCAAGAATTCGATTTTCATTACATAATCCTTTTGTACCTTTTGATTGGCTGGAGCATTTTCTGAGACTTTATCCATAGTTTGCTTCTCTGAATCAGCATCTCCGATTGTGGAAGTATCCTATAAATATCAAAGACGTAATCCAATTTTAATGGAAAGGTGTACTTGATTTGTTTTTGATGGGAGTTAAATGATTTTGGCATAAACCTGGATCTTTTCCTTGATGTTTGGATCATTCCAAGGTCCTTCATCGCTGAAAAGACAGCCTCCACGATCTGAACAAGTGCAATATCCTCCAAGAAATGTTGGCAAGTTACTGTTTTATGACATCAAACACAAACAATGCTGAGATTCCTCGTATACGAAACAAAACTTTCCACTGAATTTAGTAGAGAAACAAATCAGGAAAGGTTTAGACCTTGGATCTATTGCTTCAAGTAGCTCTCCAAGGTAGTTGGGTCCTAGCACCTTGAACAAACATAATTCTGGTAAAGAACTTGTGACTAAAACAAAGAACAAGCATCAAGTGGCATATTCTTACCTGAACTTTGGCCAATGTCCGAGCATCAAGAAATGTCTTGAGTGCAAGCCACAACATCCGGAATCCAGAACTAGCATTGACAACGAAAAGGCGGTGCAAAGTCTAGAGCCAAACCAATTAGATTTACAAGCATTGTTGATGAAGCTGGTAATGAATCCGAAAAATCCACCTACCTCAGGGTAGTAGTTGCTGTCTATCTTCTGAATTTCCATGAAGAGTGATCTCGCAGGTTTTGAGAAGTTTGACATTCCCTTTTTTTTAAGAACAATGGATTAGCCACAAACAATAAAACAATTCTCATATACGAGAAAGTCGTACCAAAAGGTGGGAAATGTCTTTATCGACCGCTTACCACACCAGAGACATCCAAAATGGTTGTGGTAGACGAAACACGCTTCTCTGAAGCAATCGAACAAGCCGGATATCTCAAGGTCAGCGTTTTCTCTTGTTCTTTAATATGATACTTAACAAATCTCTCAACTGTGGTTGCTTTAAGAAACGCGTTAAGGTCAACCATCCCGAGTCTCTCAATGTATACGGGCCTACCACTTTTGTCTACCTTATGAAACCCATGAGGGTAATGTTTCTTCACTTCAACGTATTCCTCAAACTTAAACTTCTGTCAGACATTTCGTCGAACACGTCGTGAGCAAGCTGATCTATATAGTTAACGAAAAATAAACCCAAAACTGCTCCCATTTAGTTTTTGTACCTTAGAGATCAAATCCACTTTAGAATCCACTCGCCACTTCACATAATTGAGAAACGCATCTTTGGATTTCTCCAGATCAAAATCCCTCATTCTTAGAAACCTGATTTGATATCAAAATGAAACAATCTGAGAAGAAAACGAAACCAGGAATTTTGGGTTTATAGGATGAATTTGAAATTTACCTGAGAAGTGTATTATGATCTCCATGCTTTGCAGGTAAGTGACCATGGAGGAGAAGCAAGTTACGAAACGCTTCAACCATATCTTCGTTATTTGGTCTGTGTTCATCTTCTTTGTTCAAGGAATCAGATTGCGTAGAGTCTTCAGTACCATCAGAGATGTGTATATCTCTGTAACCCATCTCTGTTTCTCGCATCATCTGCAACGATCCGATCATGGGCTCTGTTTCCAGAATTCAAAACTTCTAAAGAAGGAGAATTTGTGAAATAGATGCATTCATTGAAGTACTGATGATGAAGAAAGGAAAAGTAAAAGAGAGAATCGAATTTGGAATAATTGTTTTCTCTCCGCGCGGGAAAAGTTAAGGAGAGAGAGAAGAATAACGGTCTTTTTCTGTTTTTTTTTTTTTTTTTTTTTTTGTTGTTGTTGTTTTACGGCGTCGTTTCTGGTTTGTTTTGAAACTAGGAAGGCCCACTTACAGTTTTTCTAATATGATAAAATTGGGCCTACTATAACTAACTTTATGATGATTGTTGAGCTGAGCATCTCTGAATTACACAGGTTATACATTCTCTAAAATCATTTTTTTCAATGGACAAGAAAATTTATTAAAAAAAATTTCAACTATACATTTATATAAAACAAATTTTTTTTTTATACATTTATACATCTTATTTATGTACGTCAATTATATTTGTGTAGTAAAAAACAAATCATTTTTCTACCAAAAAAAAAACACATAGGACAATAGGAGTAAATAATATGAAAATAAGCTTGGGTCCCATAACTCCATGAGCCACTATGAAAGATTCCGAGCACTTCCTTTCAACACTCAAGGGAAGTTTTGTCAGTAAATGACATGTATAAAGGATATCCAATTTTTTTGTTTTTTTTTTGTTATTGTTAAAACGGTGTCATATGTTCTAGATAGTTCTAGAACTTGCATAGAGAGTATGGAAGAATATATATGTATTATGATAATTTTCTATGTTGATAGAATTGTTTTGGAGTCCAAACTTAGGGTTTTCTGTGTTATATATATATATATATATATATATATTGTTATGATTATTCAATAGAAAAACAAAAACATTTTCTTAAACTCTTTCTAAACTTACATGATATCAAAATTATTTAAAATTTTTTAATCGTTAAATATGAGTGAGATAACTGAATCAGGGAAAAGTGTAAAAACAGAGGTATCAAATTCTGACGAGTTGGTGATGGTTTCACTGTATTAACTTCACCCGTCAGAGAATCCATGATCGATGATGTCGCCAGTGATCGTGATAGGTGAAAACTATGGCGAGTGGTCAACAGAGTTGGAGAATGCCCTTCGAGCAAAGCGCAAGTCCGGTTTCATCAATAGAATAATTGTTCGGCCTACAGATCCAAAAGAAATAAAGGCGTGGAACACAGTGAATTCTATGATTATGGGGTGGATTGGGGCTTCAATTGCTCCTAATATCCAATCAACCGTGACGTTCACGAGTGATGCACACAAGTTATGGAGTGACTTGTTGCAAAGGTTTTCAACTGGTAACACGGTGCGTGTGCACAACAACGGTCCAAGCTTGATTTTTGTCGACAAAACAGAATGAGTGTGATGGATTATTACGGCAAGTTGTCGTCTAGGTGGGAAGAGCTGCTGAATTACAAACCCCCTTTCTAAGTCTACGTGTGTGTGGAGAGCAACGTTTCTCAAAGACTATGAAGAGGAACGCACCCATCAGTTTCTTATGGGATTAGATGAAGCAAGTTTCGGCAACATGATCACTAATATCATTGGAATGGAACCACTTCTAGATATTAACAACATGTATCAAAGAGTGGTGAGAGAGGAGAGACGATTGAATTCTTTTCGTGGTGAGCAGAAACAAGATGTGTTAGGATTCTCGGCGAAAATAGAGCAATAAACCGATGAGTCTTCTGGTTCAATTATGGTTGTGGCTCGTTCTCGTGATAGATCTGTGGTGTGTCATCATTGCTGACGAATCAGCCATGAAAAGAGATATTGCTGGTAAATCATTGGTTTTCTGATTGGTGGAATGAGAAGGAGCAGGGAGGACGCGAAGCTGGTGGTGGAAGAGGCAGATGATCGTACCAAAATTCTAGTGGAAGAGGAAGAAGACAATTTTGTTCCATTGTTGCTCAAGTAGAATCACAACCAGTTTCATATTCGAAATTTATAGCTGAGTGATGTGCCACTTTGGGAAAGCTTGTTGAGTAGCAAAATACAACACCAATTCCTAAAAGGTTTAACAGTAAGGAACAAACTGGTGAGGTTATTCTTGACACCGGTGCATCTCATCATATGACTGGGGACGTTCGTATACTTTCAAAGCTACGAGATATTGTATCTCGTTTCATAAATTTTGCTAATGGAAGTCAAGTTCTTGCAACACAGTGTGGTTGCTTGATTTTGTCAAATCATATTACACTAGAAAACGTGTTGTTTGTGCAAAATCATAACTGCACACTCTTGTCTGTTGCCAATTTATTAAAACAAACTGGTTGTTTTGCTATATTTACTGATACGTTATGTGTTTTGCAGGACTATTTTATGAGGATCCTGATTAGAATCAGTGAAGAGTGGGATGGTGTGTATCTATATCGGGATGTTGGAATTGCGAGAGAAAACAAAAGCAAGGCTTCAGAAGATCAGTTTTTGTGGCATCGTCGGTTAGGAAATCCCTCATTAAGTGTTTTGAGTTTTTTGCCTTTTATTTCCAGTGTTAAAAGTGTTTCCGATAAGTTTGGAGGTTGTGACATTTGTTTCATGTCTAAGCAAACACGTGAAGTTTTTAATGATAGTTTTAATAAAGCATCTGATTGTTTTGTTTTAATATATTGTGACTTATGGAGACCATATCATGTACCTTCATCGTGTGGAGGTGTTTATTTCTTAACAATCGTGGATGAGTATTCACTAGATGTATGGATATACCTATTATTCGAGAAAAGCGAGGTTAAGATGGTGTTGCCGAATTTTATTTCTATGGTTGCTCGACAGTTTGGAAAATTAGTAAAGACAATTAGAAGTGATAAGATCCACGATTGTTAAGAAATTCCTATTGTCAAGAATGTCCAGTGAACAAGGAATCCGTCAAACTTCGTGTGTAGGAACACTGTAGCAAAACGGGAGAGTAGAACGTAAACATAGACATATAGTAAATGTCTCTAGATCTCTACTTTTTCAAGCTAATCTTCTAATCAAGTTTTGGGGCGAGAGTGTGCTTACGGCTGCTCATGTGATAAATAGAACACCATTAAGTGTTTTACATGGTAAAACTCCCTACGAGATGCTCTATGGGACACTGCCTAAGTTTGATACTATAAAGACATTTGGTTGTTTGTGTTTTGCGCATAAGGCTTCTCAGGATAAAGATAAGTTTGGTATAAGAAGCCGGAGATGTGTTTTTGTGAGAAATTCCTATGGTCAGAAAGGATGGAGATTGTATGATATGGAGAAGAATATTTTTTTTGTTGAGAGATGTGATTTTTGATGAAGCAAAATTCTCATATCAGTTGCGTGGACATGATGAAATAGTCGCGTGTGATTTTTTATTGCCAAAATGACGACGATTTAGTTATGGCTCCAACATAAGCTGAAATAAAGCTTGTTGAAACATAGCATCAACAAGCTGAAATCGGACATGTTAAACGAATAAATTGAAATCGAGCATGTTGTGTCTTCACCTATGCTTAAGCATTCTAATTCAATAGTTGAAGAGACAAAAAAATAATCTTCCGATTGAAGAAGAAACAATTTATATTGTGGTGTTCCAATCAACGAAACAGAAGTCCCTGTTGTGGTTGTTCCAGTTGTTGAAACAGAGGCTCCAGCGGATAAACAACCTCTTGGTAATGGACATCGTGGAAAATTTCCTTCAGTAAGACTCGGTGGATATGTGACCTGCAATTCTCGATGTCGTCCTGATACACAACACCTCTCTCCTTCTCTTCTTGATGTGACATCAGTGGCTTCTCCTACAGTCCAAGGTAAAACACCATATCTCATTGAATATTATGTGTCTGACGAAATATTTTTGGAAATACATCAAATTTTTTTGCAACAGTAACTGCTGGTGTGGAGCCTCAACATTACAATAAGGCCGTAAAATGATGTGAGGTAGAGAAAAGCGATGGGGCATGAGGTTAATGCTCTTGAAGAAAATAAAACATGTGATTTAATGGATTTACCTCTAGGGAAGAAAGCAATTGGATGTAAGTGGGTATACAAAATAAAATATAATCCTGATGGAACGATAAAGATACAAAGCTCGGCTAGTGGTGTTTGGTAGTCATCAGGTAGAGGTGGAGGATTTTGAAGAGACATTTGCTCCCGTCACCTAACTTACAATGGTACAGGATCTATCGGGTGATTCCACAACGAAAGATTGGGAAGTGCATCAAATGGACGTCCACAATGCCTTTTTCATGGTGATTTAGAAGAAAAAGTTTACATGAAGTTACCTCCGGGATTCAAGTGTTCTGATCCAACAAATGTTTGCAAACTGAAGAAGTCTCTTTATGGTTTAAAACAAGCCCAAGGTGTTAGTTCGCAAAACTCACAAATGCTTTGGTAAGTATGAGTTTGTTCAGTCGTATACAGACTACTCTCTATTTACGTTTCTCAAAGGAGGAGTGGAGTTGCGAGTGTTAATTTTCGTAGACGATTTGTTCATTAGTTGTAATGATTTGAAAGTTTTCGAGAGATTCAAGAGTTATTTGAGTACGTGTTTTCATATGAAGGATCTAGGTAAAGTCAAGTATTTTCTTGGAATAGAAGTGGCTCGAGCATCTACAGGAATATTTCTGTCACAACGCAAATATGCACTTGATATCGTAGCTGAAACCGGGATGCTTGGAGGAAAGCCGGTTAATACACCCATTGAGTTAAATCATAAGCTCTTGTCAAACGATGGTCCAAAATGATCTCGTGCGGTATAGAAGGTTGGTTGGGCGTCTTGTTTATTTGACCATAACAAGACCAAACATGTGCTACGCAGTGACCGTTCTTTCGCAAGTGATGCATGATCAAAGAGAAGTTCATTAGGATGCAGCAATACGAGTAGTGCGTTATATTAAAGGATGTTCAGGTCAAGAAATTTTCTTAAAATTAGACAACAATCTTCGCATACAAGCGTTTTGTGATTCTGATTGGGCATCATGCCCTCGTATAAGACAGTCTTTATATGCATATGTGGTACAATTGGGAGGGTCTCCTATCTCATGGAAGACTAAGCAGTTAGACACAATTTCTCATAGCAGATGCTGAGTATCGTGCAATGGCGGCAGCATTACGCGAACTCAAATGGATGAAGGAGTGCTCGCGGATCTTGGCGTGGTACACAAAGATCCAATGGAGATGTTTTGTGATCGGCGATATATATTGCATCAAATCCAGTCTTTCATGAGAAGACGAAGCATATTTAATCATATTGTCATAGCATAAGAGATGTAGTTCGAGACAAGCTTATAGCTACAAGACACATTCGTACAACCGAGCAGTTAGCAGATGTTTTAACTAAGACATTGGAGCGTTCAAGATTCAACTATTTGTTATCCAAGTTGTGCATGTGTTATTTATACGCTCCAACTTGAGGGGGAGTGTTAAGACGGTGTCGTATGTTCTTGATGGTTCTAGAATTTGTGTAGAGAACATGGAAGAATATATATATATATATATTAGAATAATTTCCATATATCAGATAGAATTGTTTTGGAGTCCAACTTTAGAGTTTTCGGTGTTGTGTGTATATATATATATATTGTTGTGATTATTCGATAGAAGAACAAAAACTTTTCCCTAAACTCTTTCTAAACTTACAGTTATAATTGTAATTTGTTTAGTTTTTTCTGGATTAGTAATTTTTATGTTTACCCATTCCAAAAGCACTGTTTGGATATTTGTTATATGATGGTTGATAATATATTACGTAAAAATAACACTATAAAAAATAGTGATAAGATTCATGTAAATATTCATTTAAGAACTTTATTTCCTAATCTGTAAATTCAGTAATTGTGATTTGGTTTGCTCTAAATGAATATTAGGTTTTGTTTAGCATTTGATGAGGTTGTAAATTTTACGGTTATCAACAACGGGATCGGATATCAAAGGAGTCCATGGTCCTCTTCGGATTTAACAAAAAAGGTTTGGAACAATCTCCAACGTTCAAAAAATATATATAGGTTGATAGGTTGTGGATTGATGAATGATAATGATGAGTGCTACTTTTCAAAGGATGTGGACCCAAAGGAGGTTCACGTGACGCTTAATAAGCAGTAGTGTGTCCGCACTATCATAAATTCACGTCCAACTCTATTATTTTCTCACCCATTCTCTTCTTTCCCTCTTTATCCCATTTTGCTTTCTCGTTTCAATTTCGTTTTTCTCCTCAACACGACCGTTTTATTGTCCATATTCCCATTTTACATCCAAATTATATAAGATTATATATAAGATTGAGTGCATGTGTAATGTGTATATGTAAAATACGAACGAGAGAGATAGAGAGAGAGTGGGCTCCTCATGCTACATTGTGGTTAATTGAGCATGCTTCCAATAATCTTATCATGATTATGGGCATTCCAATATACAATATATTATAGCTGTAGGCTATGAAAAAAATAAAATTAATCACAGTAAAATAATAAATCATGGGCACCTATTTATAATTAACAATAAAGCTATACTATTGGTCGAATCTGAAATAAAGACAAACCCTAAATTCAAAAACCTGAAATAATTAGCCAAACACATCATTCCAAACAGAAGAAATTACAACGCCCTAACACGATAATAGGCAGGCTACTTTTAAAAAACAAAAATAAATAAATAAGGACCCAATTTCTTGGTTTAAACAGTAAAAGCTAATACATATGAAGACAAAAACATATGGATTGTTGTGTGTCTTCTTTGCCTTTGTTGCCTTCACTTCACCACAAAAATATGACCGTTGCGACTGAAACGTACAAGGACCACCTCATAACAAGTACATACATATATAAAACCATCGATCCTCCATCGTAATTTACTTGCTCCGACCGTCTCCTTTCTCACATTCCAATGGCGCAACTTACTAATTCCCTTACTTATCTTTTTTCTATTTCGCTCTTATTGTTCCACTGCTTATGTTTTCGTTTTTCTTTGGTTGCAGCTTGTTCAAACTCCACCGACGATCAACAGATTCTACACCATCACCACCGGAAATGGGTGGGTCCCTCAGGTCACAAAGTCATCACCGTCTCACTTAACGGCCACGCTCAGTTTCGCTCCGTCCAAGACGCTGTGGATTCCATACCAAAGAACAATAACATGAGTATCGTTATCAAGATTGCTCCCGGATTGTACCGGTATATATATAACCCCTAATTAATTAATTCTCCTTTTTTTCTTTCTCGTTTCATGCACACATGCAAACTTAATACATTTTTCATGTGTGCAGAGAGAAAGTGGTGGTTCCAGCTACAAAACCGTACATAACGTTCAAAGGAGCGGGTCGGGATGTGACGGCTATAGAGTGGCACGACCGTGCTTCCGACCGTGGCCCTGACGGTCAACAGTTACGTACTTATCAAACTGCTTCCGTCACCGTCTACGCTAATTATTTCTCCGCTAGAAACATTAGCTTCACGGTACTCAATTTCTAACGCAATAAATGGAATACTTTAATAAAAATGTGTCTTTATTATTTATTGTTATTTTTTTTGAAACGCGAAGAATACTGCGCCGGCTCCATTGCCGGGGATGCAAGGGTGGCAAGCGGTGGCGTTTAGGATCTCCGGTGACAAAGCTTTCTTTTCCGGCTGCGGATTTTATGGTGCACAAGACACTTTATGCGACGATGCTGGTCGTCATTACTTCAAGGAGTGTTATATAGAAGGCTCTATCGACTTTATTTTCGGTAACGGCCGCTCCATGTATAAAGTAAGGACTCCTAAATAATACTATTGCATTAATTATTAATATGTTACTTTTTTAACCGGAATATCCAAGACCGAAACAGACTAATTTTGGAGACTTGTAATATAAATGCATGAATGAGTATGTTTGTTATGTCTTATACAGAAAATGATTTAACTAATTAATGTGTTGCTTGTTGGTGAAGGATTGTGAGTTGCATTCGATAGCGTCGAGATTCGGGTCGATAGCAGCGCACGGGAGGACATGCCCGGAGGAGAAAACGGGTTTTGCGTTTGTGGGTTGTCGGGTAACGGGTACGGGTCCGTTGTACGTGGGCCGTGCTATGGGACAATACTCACGTATTGTCTACGCCTACACCTATTTCGATGCTCTCGTCGCTCATGGTGGCTGGGACGATTGGGACCACAAATCCAACAAAAGCAAGTACGTACTTTATACAACGTACTTTTTACACTTAATGTATGATTTGAGTTAATCCGAAGAAATAAATTACTGAAAAATGTTAGAAAATTAGGACGGCGTTTTTCGGAGTGTACAAATGTATGATTTGAGTTAATCCGAAGAAATAAATTACTGAAAAATGTTAGAAAATTAGGACGGCGTTTTTCGGAGTGTACAATTGCTATGGGCCAGGAGCAGCAGCGACGAGAGGCGTGTCATGGGCCAGAGCGTTGGACTATGACTCGGCCCATCCGTTTATAGCTAAGAGCTTCGTGAATGGGAGACATTGGATCGCTCCTCGAGATGCTTAACCAACTTCAAACTTGGATTTCCTTCTTCTCCTAGCTTAGTTATCTATCATTCGTTTATTTATTTTATTCTTTTGTTATTTTCCCCCGATTTATTTATACCTTGTGATACAAAGTAGAATTGCATCCATTTCATTTGTGTCCATTTCATTTTCATTTCATTTGTGCTGCCAAAAAAAAATAAAGTTAGTATAGTAGCCATTTGTTGTCAACAACATTGTGTCCCGGTGGAAGTGGAACAAGAACAAATGTGCCATTGCGGACCAAGGCATTAACACTCTTGGGACATAGCATTGCGCCTGTTCAGGTCTCTTAAGACTTGTTTAAAAAGAGGTTGGGTTTGGTTTAATGGCTGTGGAGTTTGTGAGGAGGAGGGAATATTTGGTTACTAGTTTGGTGATTTGGTTTTTAGCTCGTGTTTGCTTTGTATGAGTGTTTTGTGGTAGATTTGGTGGAGGTATAGAATCTTAAAAGACGACAAAAGCAATGCAGTAGGCAAAACCTCGGGACTTGATGTTCTTTCGACATCCTCGGCACCAACAATTACATTATTCACTCTATCAAATCCCAAATATCTATATCGGGGTTGAAGAAAAGATCAAATAAACGATTTTGCTACCTTTGGGATTCCATCCTCCTCTCCTAACCACGTTGAGGGAAACCCCGAAATAATAAGCATCATCTGCATATCGCCTACCACGTCTTTGTTTTGAAATCCCGAAAGAACGTTTAATTAGCTTTTTATTCGTATACGCACGCTTAATTACTTCATCCAATGGAGTATCTTCATTGCAAACCAGATTACTGTAGCTAGCTTCTATAAACAAACGCAAAACACAGCAAATTAATATATATATATATATATATATATTTTAAAGCAAATTAATAATTTTGAAACAGAACACTAAAAAACGATTTAAAAAGAAAAAGACCACAAACAAACCATAGTCCATAGACTTATCTCCGTCTTATTCTATAGGATTATCTCTTAATATCCTCATCGTCTTCTTTGCCCTTCAACTAATGTCAAGACATGGAGAAGATCTTTAAACACGAAGAAGAGGACGTTAGGGATAGTGCCTACTGGTGTATATGTTTTGCGAGATTAATAATCCATTTGGGGTTTATATCTATCAAAAGCTAGAGTTTCTTTTTATTTGTTGTGGCCGACGTTTGTAAAGATAGACGAAAAACCTGCGACCATTTTAAGAAAAAGTACAATTGGATAAACCTTTCTAAATTTTTGGTTTTGATCTATATACTTATTTTTAATGTTAATAAACATGCGGCCGACTTTAAAGATATACCCTTCATAATTTCTACGGTTAATCCGAGTTACATATTGTAACTTTCAAACCAATGGCAAAGAGTGAATTTCATTAAGTGTAATTTAGACTTTTTAAGTTTGAGGACGAATGTGGGAGTTCCGTTCACACAATCACTATCCTAATATTATGTAAGATGTAAAACAAAAAAAGTCCTAATTTTCAATTTTTATTTTGTTTAACTAAAATAGAAAATGAATAGAAAAGAGGCAAACGAAAGGAAGGAGGAGCTCAGTTGAGGAGACAGCAAGAAATCAAAGCCGATAGTGCGAGAAGGAACGAGGAGAAAGCCAAGAAGACATCTAAAAACAAGGCCGTCAGAGAAACAAAAAGGATCGCCACAGAAAAGAACCAGATGAATCGGGTTGGCGCAAGTCCTTGGGACTGTGACTTCCTCCACATATTTGTCATGAAAATTATAATGAATATATGTTTAGATGTTGTATATAACTGTTTTACTCTAAACAAAAGTCTTAGTTCACAAGCTAGATCATGACTTATTAGAGCTCATTTATATAACTCGCAAACTCAATTAACATATAACTCATATATTAAACGAACCTAAGACCATAAATCGAACTCATGAAAAGTCTGAGTTGAACTGAGTTACTCATGAGCTAATAACTCCTTTTGACATCCCTCGGTCAAATATAGAAATCATATAAAAATTGAATACTATTCCGTTCAGATTTGATTTAAAGGTCATATTGTACAAAACTACTGTTAAATGATTTTTTTTTTACAACACGTCTAGATGATTTTATGTATATAAATATCTATATTTCTCTAATCTCTAAAACAATTACTTTTAAAAAAACTATGGACAAACAAAAATGATATTGTTTTAGGGGTGTGAGGCCCTTACCAATGACATTTTATTTTAATATGTTTATATTATGTTTTGATTCGGCTAAGGTAGGTTTGTTTGGATATAAACAAAATTTGTTGTTTTGTTTATTTTCTCTTCATTTCTATTGCATTATCGGACTTTTTTGGTGCAGTACTTTTGGTTAAATAAACTGATTAGTGTGTGGTTGGTGTTCGTCGAGAACTTCGACATTGATTCTAAAGATTATTGAGTTTTTGGTCTTGTCTAAAAAAATATTCTTACATTACAGCTTATAAGACAAACTTTAATTGTAAGCACATGGCAAACAAAAAGGGGAGATATTGATGACACAAGTAATATGATTTTTGAAAGGAAGATCCTTATAATGCACCTCTTGGATCCATGCCTTCATATGTTTGGAAAAGTATCTTTGTAGCCTAGAGCCTCAGCAAACAAGGAGCCAGAGCAGTGATAGAGAGTGGTGACCATACTGAGTATGACAAGATCCTTGGATTGACAGGAAACCAGCCAGAATTCTTATACGAAATATACATGTACCCACTCATCTTACCCTCTTACTTTCTCCATTGGTGACTGTGGTTGAGTTAATTTATGCGGGTGGACATTGGAACAGAGAGTCCCTCAATGAGCTAATTTCCTGAAGATGAGAGGATTGCTTTTGAGATTTCACAAGAACAAGGCTATATTCAGTGAAGTCAGAATATTGGGTTTATACTCATATTCTGCAGAATGATTTAGCCATTCAGGAATTGTTGCATGCAAATCCAGACATTACTTTAAAGTTCAACTAATTTCATATAAAAAAAATTGGTTTAACATAGACTAATACAAGATGTGTAACATTGTGCAACTCCAGAATTCAGTTGACTTAGAAAAAAGTGAATGAATAAGAAAAAGCAATACATGAAAAATTGGTCAGTTTTGACCTTATTATATATTGAGCATAAGGTACAGTTTTGCAACTCTCCCGAACACAACTTTTGGTTCCATTCTCAAAACCCAAATGAAGCAAAGAATCATCTATACAAACTGCCATTATATATTGCCTGTCCCTATCACTGAAGAAGAAGACGAAGGAGGCGTAAATCCATGCTCCATGTTTCCCTCATGGATTGGTTTCTGTGTCGACAACTTTCCTACCTGTGACAATGACCAAAAACTTTGTGAAATTTTCAGTTCCCGGTGACTTAGAGTTCCACTTCCTGAAGCTCCTCTCCTAAGCTGCTGCTGCTACTGTTGAGTAGGATTGGTTTGAAGGTTGATGGACTAGTCGGAGGGGTAAACGAGGTGTTGAAGTTTCCACTCCATGAGGCTGTTCTTCTTGAAGCAGGAGGCGGATGATCCCCGTTGACACTTATTCCCAATCCATTTCTTTTGATGTTATCCATACTTGGATATCTCTGCATCATCGTTGGTGGTGGAGCCCCTGAAGAGGCTACTACTTCATCTGCCGAGTTCTCCTCCTGTCTGGTTTCAGCAGCAGCCGAGTCCATCACCTTGTCGTTTGAAAACGATGCAGGTGCTGCTGGAACAAAGAATTTTGCTTTTGCGGGGATTGGTGGTTTTGCAGTTTGTACGGAAGGTGACTGAAACATGTTCTGAGAGTTTCCACGGCCTTGATTAAAGGTGTCAACGTATCTGCACAAAAAGAGATTAAAGTGATTAGCTCTAAGCATGCATATCATCTTCAATAAAACACTAACAAGACTGCAAACAATTACACTTGAAAATTACAACTCACAGCTGGGAAACGGCAACTAAAATCAAGAAAATTATGCTTATTTTGTACTGAATGTTTCAACTTTTATACCTTACCTAGTAGTAAACCAAGTGTGGCTTATATTCCCTCCTTAATGCAATTCTAATGTGACGGTACAATTGCGCTCATGATTTAGAATCCAGGATAGTCTCCACAGATTATAATTCTAAATTGCCTCAAGCTATTTGTTTACCTTGCTCGCACACC
The DNA here is from genome assembly GCA_900406565.1 of Turritis glabra. Classification (NCBI taxonomy): domain Eukaryota; kingdom Viridiplantae; phylum Streptophyta; class Magnoliopsida; order Brassicales; family Brassicaceae; genus Turritis; species Turritis glabra. The sequence continues at coordinate 4,024,160 of OVBN01000231.1, forward strand.
CGTACGCCCACGAGCTGAGAATTGATTCGAACCGTGCGAGATTGGTGGGATTCCTGAAGAATTCTCTGACGGAATTGGGCCGCCAGAACTCCAGTTCCCATTAGATGGATTCATGTCAGACTTGTTTTCATAACCCAATGAGTTGTTTTGGAATGCGCCTATTGTTGGAGGAGGAGGCAGTGCAGCTTCCTCAGCTGGGGGTTCCACACCTCTTTCCACCCATCTCTTTAGTTTATCGTCATAGTAGAATTGATTTTCTGCGCCCAATTTTGCCTTAACGCAAAGCATGAACCAAAACAATTAGAATAAGTTCAAGAGATATCATCACGACCAAAGCATTTAGCAGTGTACCTCTTTGGATGACCGAGCTTGTAAAACCCTCCCTACAGTGTCCTTCAGCATGCCAAAACCAAAGCGACTAAACCGAGAACCTGCCACAGTCCCAGCTGATTTCAACTTTGTCACCCCATCAACTGCCTTTTCTTTCGAGGAGTCAGCCATATCCTAGAAAAAGGGAAATCTTTTATAAATTCCATATTTTAAAATATTCTTAGCGGTGATAATAGTTTTCTGGTACAGACCTGTATTGGCGTCCTACCAAAATCTGGCTCTGATACACTTCTAGTATGTACTGCCATTCTCCTCCCATTCCCACCCGACTCATGTATGGGTTCCATTGAAGCAGGTGGCATCAATGATGACATTGTATTAACCGATTGACTATATGGTAACTTAGTGGCTTCCTGCTGTTGATGTTGATACTCATTTCCCTGTAGGTTTCCTTTGGTTGAATGTGGTGCAGGTGGTGGCATGCCCCCAACAACACGATGTGCCGTACTATCAAAAAAGTTCAGCAGTTTTCCAACAAGTTTTGCCGGGGCCAAATTCACTGTATACCCGCCCTGAAATAAGGGGTGTATGGTTTTGCATCATTAAAGAAAAGAACAAGCTTTAGACTGTTCCAAGTTTTATGGATGTTCATACGGCTGAGTTTCTTTCTTTCACATTTTAAATCAATGGAAAGGAAAACTCACAGATGTAATTCTTATCTTACATTTCCATTTACAGAAATGGACAGCTAACAGATGTAAACCAACCAGAAAAATCAACAGTTCTATGAAATTCTATCGGAACCAGAAGTTGAGTAGGTTGTACCTGTTGGTGGATACGTATTCTCTCTTCAAGAGATGAAACAAACTGTTTCCACATGTCCACTTCAGGTGATCGGCCAGTCTTGAGGCATTTTATTACTGCTTGACAGTACCTGATTCAGCCACAGCACAAAGGACATCAGAAAGCCTTTATACAGTCTAACAAAGGAGTAGATGATGGAAATTGAATCTCCTTACTTCAGTGCAGTCGAGAGTTTACCAACTTCAGCCAGCATATGGGCATATATGACTTTATATGGTTGAAATGGTAACAGGGTATACTGAGAGTTTCCCAGTGTCTTAGAGTATTCATATAACTCTGTTCTCTGCCCATGCAAAGATCAATCGACAAATCAAGAAATTATCAAACAATTAACAAAAAGAATGGTGTCCTCCATGAATTTCATTGGAGTATCTATGCAACACATTTGAGGAACATGGACGGTAATATGCTATACTCAAAATAGAATCGTCCGGCTAGTATGATGATAACTAAAAACCACAATGATAAAACAATCACCTGTATAGCCTCTGGACTTGCATATGTTCGAGGATATTTCCAGTGATCCGCTCCAACAAGGCAGAGTCTGGCGCTTTCTGAGTATGGATCAAAGTTCTTATCCGCAATTAAATAGCAAATATGCGCCGCAATTATCTGATTCATAACAGTAGTTCAAATGTCATGATAAAGTTTCCATGACGTAAAACAACACAACAAGGCAAAGAACCACCTCGCCCCTTTCTTTCCACATGCAATCTCCAAGATGAGTAATCACAAGCTCATCATCTGTGGTTCTGTTAGCAGTTATTATACCCAAGTTCTCTTCCCAATTGTCAAGCATGCTACTACTTCCAAACTGCAATTCAAGGAAACAAAGAGACATTACTAACAAGCTCCTCGTGGCAGAGCTTCATAAGAAAATATGTCGTTTGAAATGGAAGAGTGACCTAGTTCCCTATGGTAGAGAAATATTTCTTGTCTTGCAGCGTCTTCTCACTGTCTATACAGTTCCCGACTTTAATCATAGTAATTAATATTTAGCAATGATTTGGTGGAGATTGATTGATTAGCATCTTAATCATGAGATGATTGTGTTTTTCTTATTTTGGATTTTGGGGTTTACCTATTTACTAATTAATAAGCTCTTAAAGAGCAGTAGGGGGTATGTTTTTATCGGATCCATCGAAGGAACAAGAGATTTTACCTATTAGTATTTAATACTTTGTACTCCTCAGTACGAGTTTTCATTGTAATCTTTACATCTTTTGTCAACACGTTTCTAATTTTTTTTTACTCTTTAATCTACCACATTATCTTACTGATACGAAATAGATGATTTATGCATTACCTGAGGTTGCTGTGGAGGCACATTTATGGAACCAGGAAAAGAGAGATCGCTTTTACTTCCAGTGGAGAAAACTTCAGCTGGTTGCCCTGCAACCAGCAGGCACAATGTCCGTAAAGGTGACCCAGGAACCAGCTGGCGAAGGGCCATTTGTTTCACAGTGTCAACATAGAACTGCATTAATTAAGATATCGACCAAGTCAGTCAACCAAGCACTACAGTGGAATGTTTAGTTCTATAGCAATCAAGGGGAAGAAACCTGTTGCCCAAGTTGTGCCGCGATAACAAGCGCTGGTCCCCATAAGTGACCTTCTTGTGCACATTGGAGAGCCTCCATCTTCCTGCCAGAAGCCAGAAGATTCTGCACCTCTGAAGCAGTTACCTGGGGAATTCTTCCAAATGAGTTAATATGCAAAACCCAAACCATGTTAAACTTTTAGAACCATTTTCCTCAAAAGATAAAATACCAGATATGATAACCAATACTCACTTGCATTTGTGATTCAGGTGGTAAATGCTGTAAGCATTGGCTAATAGGAGCATAACCATTTTGTACACCATCTTTCTTGGCAAATGCAAAAAGTTTAGCGACTGCTGCTTCAGCAGAGTCCGTTTCCTGTTTGCAGTGTATGTACAAGGATGAGAAAATTGTAATATATATCAAATGTTTCCTTAAGACAAGAACTGACAAGACATCTCATGAATTGCTCACCTTTTGCGATGCATCAGTACCAAAAGGAGACCGGAGTTTCCCATAATACTGACAAGATATTCTGAGCAAAGAAAGAAGCATCTTTAAAAGTTTCCCTCTTGAAAAGTCCATATAGGAAGATTCACAATTCAGAATTCTCTCATCAAGCCACTTATGTAAGTCTTTACTTCCAACATTTCCTCCAACCAAGGGACCTGGAAGAGATTGTTGATCCAGACAACTGAAATAACTCAAAGAGTTTTCCCCGAGACTTGAATAAGAGGCACTCCCAGAAATAATTTCTGCCAAGTTTAAGACAGAGATATAGCTTCCTCCAGTTCCCTTCTGAGTTGGATAGAAAAAGGTCAGCAGTGAAAACATGTTCACAATTCATGTTATGAGGTCAATTGGAGAATATCTTTCATACATGTTCTATGGTAAGAATATTATAAGAAAAAATAAGTGAGTTTCCATAAACTTCCCAGAGTGTAAAATAACCTAATGAAAAATACCACTTCGGTTCTAACCTGACTTCCAAATGATGAATTCTGGAGAGAACCATTATCATCCTTCATAACAATGAGCTTTCCGCCAAACCCAAAATTGACAAGTGCATGTGGTGGACGCCCATCAGATGATCTTCCTGCACTCGGGGAGAAACGCTGATTGTTCTGAAATGACTGTGGAGCATCATCTACAGATTTCTGTCTACTATAGAAATCATTCGAGAAACTCATTGGTCCAATCTGCGTGACACTAGCCACATTCATATGCTGAGGGATGAAGCTCTGAACGCCAATCTCATTTGGCTTAAACTGTTCAGCCACAGGTCCTGTACTGTACAAATTATTTACTTGCTGGTTCCCTCCGAAGTTTGATAATGAGGCAGAAGTTACAGCCGCCTCAGCATTACCTGCATTTTCTGATTGCCAGGTGTTTGTAGCCTGCTGATTGTTGGTATAGTACGATTGATCCCAACTTCCATGTTGTTTCTGGATATCAAATTCTTGTGTTCTGAGTGTCTGATTTTTATCGTAAACATCATGTACGTTACTCTCTCTACTATGGTACATAGCTGTAAGAGAATTGCCATTCTGAACTTGCTGATCATTAGCTTGACCAGTTGATTGAAAAGTCTGGTTGTAGCTGTCCAGAGAGCGCCATTCTTGAGCAATTGTGTCATAGTACCATCCCGGATACTGGGAGTCAAAGACCATGTGTTCTGGATACCCATTGTTCAGTTGTGAAACCTGGTTCCAAGTAGACACATTCTCAACTGTGCCAGCCACTGCAGATGTTGTACTCTGTCTCTGATAAGCAACATCCAAGTTATTAGCAGCAACGTTTTCCCAGTTACTCGTTGAATTTTCATAGCCCTCCTGTGAATTCATGCTTGCATCATGACCATCAACTTGATACCATTGGCCAGTACTTGCATCATATTTCCATCCAGGATAGAGATTTTCCCAAGATTGACTATTATCCACGTACTGCCCACTTGCAGAATCGTGATGCACTTGCCCCTGATGTTGCTCAGAACCTGGTGAACTATCTAAACTATCTCTTATGTTCTTTGCATCATTGGATACTAAGTTTCCCCCAGTGGCCACAGCTATTTCTGCCTTTCCCTGTAAATTTCCTGCAGTTCCATCCAACTCAGTGAAGAAATCAGAGTACGAACCCAAACCACGACCGTCATTTACAGATAAATCCGCATCAAAGGAACCCCAATCAAGCTCCTTAACCCCAGGAATCCCGGGCTCATTAACTACCTTGCTTTCTTTAGCTGTTTCAGATAGTGGCATATCAGCCACCTCCGATCTCAGTTCATCATCTCGTAATTCTTTTGCATCACTATGGACAAATTGGACAGCCTCCAGAGAAATGGATGAAGGGTCGTCTTTTCCCAGCGAACTACTTGCACCCTCATTTGCAACATTGCTTCCCGGGTCTGCTTCATCCAATGTGCCATCTCCATCACCCACAGGATCTTTAGCAATGGAGAGATTCGAAAAAGCAGCTATGGTGTCATCGGAGTCACTTCCGTCATCGAATTTCAGCTCCGTGGCAGAGGATGAAGCCTGGGCTTCGCTGGGAGAATAGGCATCATCAACGAGCTTGTCGAAGAAATCCTCATCCGTTTGATCCTCCAGCAGGAATTGAGAAGCCGAAGCCATCATCCAAAAAGAGATCAAAATCGGAAAAAAACAAAAAAAACAACCCTAACCTTAACCCCAACAAAATCACCGAGAGAGGATCAAATGCCAAAGGAAGTAGTTCTATAGAAGGCAGCGATCAAGTGAAGCATGATGCCATAGACTCCGATCGACCCAAATTTGCTACTTTCCAATAACTGTTACGTCTATTTTAAGCCATTTATTTCATCTCAACCTTGCAACATCATTCTCACCGAATTATATGTCTTCCTAATAACATTTCTATATGCATCGAGCATGGTGGGCCGATCTGTTCGAACGGATCATCAAAATCAAAATGCAAAGATCTGTGGCGTCGTCTCAGAAACTTACAGATTTTCCAATATCTCGTATCTACTCAACGACGGGGACAACCCAGGTGCGTATCCAATGGCTACGTTTCTTCGTGACGACAGCTTCATGGCTCCGTCATAAACACACCGGCTTCTTTCAGAAACGCTTTACTTTAATTCCAGTTTCCTTGTTTAGATTCCACGAAAGAATCGACTCGCTGGAAGATGCTCACAACGTGTTTGACGAAATTCCTGATCCAGATGTGATATCTCGGAAGGAAGAAGACATGTTGAATTCTGGCTTTTTTTTTTTTTACGTTGGAGGAGGAAGAAGAAGACTGTTTAAAGCTCCACATAGATCTCTGATGAATCCAACGGTAGGCATTCGATCGCTCCACAAGAGCTTGCTTAACCAACCGGTTCTTCATCCGTTAAATTTTAATTATAGCTTAGATCGGACAATTATTTATAATATTCATTTTAAAAAAAAAACACGAATTATCGGCCCAATTATTATTTAATGGCCAGCCCATATAAAACAAAAACCAAATGAATAAGGCACGTGCGTGGCGGAGACTTCTGCATATGCGCGTGTCGATACCACCGGCTTTTTAAAACTAAAGTCCACCGCGTTTCCGGTCCAAAGCGCGCGTTGAACCAGTATTTCGGACACTAAATGTTTTTTTTTTATTGGGATGGAAATGAAAATCGAAATCTAATTGAACCAAACTTGAATTTTATTTAAAACCGAATGGTAACAAAAGAAATTATGCAGAAGTCAAATTTGGTTCAGCCGTATCAATTACTATAAGCCAAAATTCTTCTTCTTTTTCTTTTTTTCTCTCTCTCTCTCTCGTAAGCCAAAATTCATTAAACTTTATGTTATTTTACATTTAAAGTAAATTATTATTATTTTTATATCTTAATCGAAACAGAGTTAAATCCTAAACAAAAATAAAATTCTGTTCTGGTTCCCCAACCTCTTCTTTCCAAATTGTATAAATCCAAATAAACTCTGAATCCGGAAAACCGTAATCAAAGGGATCCAAAAAGAGACGACACATGGTGAACGAAGCATATTTGATTATTACACCCTGACTCGTGAACGAAATATTAATGTGTATTATTGTGCAACTCCTCAACAAAATAAAAATTAATGAATTTCTATTTAGGAAAAAAAAAAAAAAAAACAATACAAACTGCATAATACATATTGTTGCCCATATATGTTTGACAGAAGCAGAGAAAGTGTTTCATGTATTTTGGGTAACTCATGGATTAACATTTGGTTGATTGATCGATCTACCTGTGACAGTGAGCAAAACTTTTTTTGAAATTACAGATTTTTAACTTACAGTTCCACTTCCTGTAGCTCCTCTCCTAAGCTGCTACTGCTACTGTTGAGTGGGCTTGGTTTGAATGTTGATGCACCCGTTGGAGACATAAACGAGCTATTGACGCTCCCGCTCCATGACGCTGTTCTTCTTGATCCTGAAGGAGGAAGATCACCACCATTAAGGCTTATTCCTGATCCACTTCTTTTGATGTTGTCTAGACTTGGAAATCTCTGCATTGTCATTGGTGATGGTGTCGGGGACTGGAATGAAGACTGGCTTGGTGGTGTAGAGCCTACTACTGCTTCATCTCCTGAATTCTCCTGTCTGGTTTCAGCACTAACCGATTCCATTACCTGGTCGTTTGCAAACGATGCAGGTGCTGCCGGGACGAAGAATTTTGCTTTTGCAGGAATCGGTGGTTTAGCAGATTGTACGGAAGGTGACTGAAACATGCTCGAGGAGTTTCCACGGCCTTGATTAAAGGTGTCAACGTATCTGCTCCCCCCCCCCCACCCAACAAAAAAAAAGAGTAAAATGATCAGTTCTAAGCATTCAAATTTTGATAATCTATCAGAGCAATCATAACTAATAGCTGCACAACTGGTAACTACAATCAAGAAAAATATGCCCATCTCACACGCAAAGCTCTTTTATACCTCCTGTACAAATAAATCTATGGTGGTTTATATATATATATATATATATATATTCTGGCAACTTGCACATTCCATTACATCTGTTAGCTGCCTTTTCCTTTAAATGGAATGTGCAAGTTGCCAGATTTTCCTTTAAATGGAATGTGCAAGTTGCTATTCTAATGTGACACTACATTTACGCTCATGATTTAGGGATTAGGATCCAGGATAGTCTTCACAGATGAATACTCTAAAGTATCTCAAGCGGTCTGCTTACCTTGCACGCACACCCATACGCCCACGAGCTGAGAATTGGTTCGAGCCCTGTGAGACTGGTGGGATTCCAGAAGAATTATCTGACGGAGTTGGGCTGCCACTACTCCAGCTCCCACTAGACGGAGACATCTCGTTTTTCACGTCAGATTTGTTTTCATAACCCAATGAGTTACTTTGGAATGCGCCTAACGTTGGAGGAGGAGGTAGTGCAGCTTCCTCAGCTGGGGGTTCCACACCTCTTTCCACCCATCTCTTAAGTTTATCGTCATAGTAGAATTGATTCTCCTCACCCAGTTTTGCCTTCACCCAAAGCATGACTCAAAACAATTAGAATAAGTTCAAGAAGACTCATCACGACCTTAAGATTTAGCAAGGTGCACCTCTTTAGATGACCGAGATTGTAAGACCCTCCCTACAGTGTTCTTAAGTATGCCAATACCAAAGCGGCTAAACCGAGAACTTGGCACACTACGAGTTGATTTCATCTGTGTCACCCCATCAGCAGCTTTGTCTTTTGCGGAGTCAGCCTGATCCTATCAGAAAAAGGCAAATATTTAAGCAATAAGCAATGGTTTTCTAAACCCGTATTGGTTGGTGTAGTTTGAAAGCCTCCTTAGGACTACTCGATCCAGAGAATTATCCGAGGGTGGGGCGGCGAGATAGTGGGAAACTGCATGATGAGGACATCTGTTGCTAATAAAAACAAGAAGAAAAAGAAATGGTTTTCTAGTGATATAGACCTGTATTGGCGTCCTACCGAAATCTGGCTCTGATACACTTCTAGAATGTGCTGCCATTGTCCTCCCGTTCCCACCCCACTCATGTATGGGTTCAATTGAAGCAGGTGGCATCAATGATGACATTGTATTAGCCGATTGACTATATGGTAACTTAGCCGCTTCCTGCTGTTGATGTTGATACTCATTTACCTGTAGTTTTCCAGTTGTTGAATGTGGTGCAGGTGGTGGCATGCCCCCAACAACACGTTGTGCCCTACTATCAAAAAAGTTCAGCAGTGCTCCAACAATTTTTGCTGGGGCCAAATTCGTAGTATACCCGCCCTGAAATAGAAATGTCCGATTAGGTTGAATGATTAGTAAAAACGAAGCTTTACATTGTTTCCAGTTTTATGGATGTCCATAAGGCTTGAGTTTCTTTTTTCACATCTTTGATCAAAGTACAACTCACAGATGGAAATCTTTTTCACAGTTGCATTTTTTTTTTCTGGCAACTTGCACATTCCATTTAAAGGAAAAGGCAGCTAACAGATGTAAAACCCACCGGAAAAATCAACTGTTCCATGTAATTCTATTGGAACCAGAAGTTGTGTAAGTTGTACCTGTTGATGGATACGGATTCTCTCTTCAAGAGATAAAACAAACTGTTTCCACATTTCTACTTCAGATGATCGGCCAGTTTTGAGGCATTTTAATACTGCTTGACAGTACCTAATTCAGCCACAGTAGAACGACATCAAGAAGCCATATACAGCCTAGCCAAGGAGTAGATGATGGAAAGTGAATCTTCTTACTTTTGTGCAGCCGAAAGTTTACCAACTTCAGCCAGCATATGGGCATATATAATTTTATATGGTTGAAACGGTAACAGGATATACTGAGAGTTTCCCAGCGTCTTAGAGTATTCATATAACTCTGTTCTCTGCCCAAGCAAAGATCAACCGACAAATTAAGAGAATATCAAACAAGTAAGAAAAAGAATAGTGTCCTACATGAATTTTGTCAGAGCTTCTATACAACATATTTGAGGAACATGGAGGGTATTCATGGTATGCTCAAAATAGAATCTTCCGTCTAGTATAATGATAACTAAAACCAGTGATAAAATTCACCTGTATAGCCTCTGGACTTGCGTATGTTCGAGGACATTTCCAATGGTCCGCTCCAACAAGACAGAGTCTGGCGCTTTCTGAGTATGGATCAAAGTTCATATCCGCGATTAAATAGCAAATATGCGCCGCAATTATCTGATTCATAACAGTAGTTCAAATGTCATGAAAAGTCTTCCATGAAGTAAAACAATACAACAAGGGAGAGAACCACCTCGCCCCTTTCTTTCCACATTAAATCTCCAAGATTAGTAATCACAAGCTCATCATCTGTGGTTCTGTTAGCAGTTATTATACCCAAATTCTCTTCCCAATTGTCAAGCATGCTACTACTTCCAAACTGTAATTCAAGGAAACAACGAGTCATTATTAACAAGCTCCCCGTGGCAGAGCTGCAGAAGGACATATGTCCTTTGAATCGAAGAGTGAACTAGTTCCCTTTGATAGAGAATAGTCTCTACATTTTCTGTCAATGCATTTCGAGTTTTTTTTTTCTCTCTCTTTAATTTACCACATTGTCTGACAGAGGAGAAATAGATGGTTATATTACCTGGGGTTGTTGTTGAGGCACATTTACAGAACCCGGAAAATGGATATCGCTTGTAAACACTTCAGCTGGTTGTCCTGCAACCAGCAGGCACAATGTTCGTAAAGGTGACCCTGGTATCAGCTGGCGAAGGGCCATTTGTTTCACAGTGTCTACATAGAACTGCAATTTAAGACATCAACCATATCAGTCAAACAACCCCAAGAGTGGAATGTCTAGATCTATAGCAATCAAGGAGAGGAACCTGATCCCCAAGTTGTGCCGCGATAACAAGTGCTGGTCCCCATAAATGGCCTTCTTGTGCACATTGTAGAGACTCCATTTTTCTACCAGATGCCAGAAGATTCTGAACCTCTGAAGCAGTTACCTGGCAAATTCTCCCACATGAGTTAATCAGGAAAAACAAAACTTCCTCGAAAGAGTATATGGGATTTGATATCTAATACTCACTTGCATTTGTGATTCAGGTGGTAAATGCTGCAAGCATTGGCTGAAAGGAGCATAACCACCATTTTGGATGCCATCTTTCTTGGCAAATGCAAAAAGTTTAGCGACTGCTGCTTCTGCAGTATCCGTTTCCTGTTTGCAGTGTAAATACCAAGATGAGGAAATTGCAACCTATACAAATGTTTCCTTAAGAAACTGACAAGACAGCTCATGAATTGCTCACCTTTTGTGATGCATCAGTGCCAAAAGGAGATCGGAGTTTCCCATAATACTGACAAGATATTCTGAGCAAAGAAAGAAGCATCTTTAAGAGTTTCCCTCTTGAAAAATCCATGTTGGAAGATTCACAATTCAAAAGTCTCTCATCAATCCACTTATGCAACTCTTTACTTCCAACATTTCCTCCTACCAAAGGACCTGGAAGAGATTGTTGATGCAGACAACGGAAGTAGCTCAAAGAGTCTTCCCCGGGACTTGAATAAGAGGCACTCCCAGAAATAACTTCTGCCAAGTTTAAGACAGAGATGGAGCTTCCCCCAGTTCCCTTTGAATCAGATAGACAAAGATCAGTAATTTAAACCGGAATTAAATTGCACAGTATTGAGGTTATAATTGGAGGATGTATTTCATACATGTTCAATGATAAGCATACAAACTTAGTGATAGCTCTACAGTTGTTTGCATGAACTCCCCAGGGTGTAAAATAAACTAATGAAAATTCACTCTTAAGGACTAACCTGACTCCCAAATGATGAATTCTGCAGAGAACCATTATTATCATTCATAACAATGAGCTTCCCACCAAATCCAAAACTGACAAGTGCATGTGGTGGACGCCCATCAGCTGATCTTCCTGCACTTGGGGAGAAAAGCTGATTGTTCTGAAAAGACTGTTGAGCATCATCTACAGATTGCTGTCTATTATAGAAATCGTTTGAGCTACTCAATGGTCCATTCTGCGTGACACTAGCCACATTCATATGCTGAGGGATGAAGCTCTGAGCTCCAATCGCATTTGGCTTAAACTGTTCAGCCACAGGTACTGTACTGTACAAATTATTTACTTGCTGGTATCCTCCGAAGCTTGATAATGAATCAGAAGTTACAGCAGGCTCAGTCTTACCTGCATTTACTGATTGCCAAGTGTTTGTAGCCTGCTGATTGTTGGCATAGTAAGATTGGTCCCAACTTCCGTGTTGGCTCTGAATAGCAAATTCTTGCGCTTTGAATGTCTGGTTATTATCATTAACATCATACATACTACTCTCACTATTACTGTGATACATAGCTGTAAGAGCATGACCATTCTGAACTTGCTGATCATAAGCTTGATCAGTTACAGATGTTTGAGAAGCCTGGTTGTAGCTGTCCATAGAGCGCCATTCTTGAGCAATTGTGTCGTAGTACCAGCCAGGATACTGCGCGTCAAAGACCATGTGTTCTGGATATCCATTGCCCACTTGTGAAACCTGGTTCCCAGTAGACACACTCTCAGCCACTGCAGATGTTGCACTCTGTTTCAGATAAGAAACATCCGAGTAATCAGCAGCAACGTTTTCCCAGTTACTTGTTGAGTTTACATAGCTCTCCTGTGAATTCGCGCTTGCATCATGACCATCAACTTGATACCATTGGCCAGTACTTACATCATATTTCCATCCAGGATAGAGATCTTCCCAAGATTGACTGTTATCTACATACTGCCCGCTTGCAGAATCGTGGTGCACTTGACCCTGTTGTTGCTCAAACCCTACCGAATTATCTAAACCAACACTTGTGTTCTTTGAATCATTGTCTACTAAGTTTCCTCCAGTGGCCACAGCTACCTCGGCCTTTCCCTGTAAATTTCCTGCAGTTCCATCCAACTCAGTGAAGAAATCAGAGTATGAACCAAACCCACGACCGTCATTTACAGATGAATCCGCATAAAAGGAGCCCCAATCAACCTCCTTAACCCCAGGACTCCCAGATCCATCGACTAAATTACTTTCTTTTGCTGTTTCAGATAGTGGCATATCATCCACCTCCGATCTCACCAGATCATCATCCCTTAACTTATTTGCATGACTGTTGACAGATTGAACAGCTTCCGGAGCAACAGATGAAGGCTCCTCTTTTCCCACCGAACCACTTGTACCCTCGTCAGCAACATCGTTCCCTAAGCCTGCTTCATTCAATGCGACATCGCCATCACCCACAAAATCGTCAACGACGGAGAGATTCGCAAAAGCTTTGGCATCATCGGAATCACTACCGTCTTCGAATTTCAGCTCCTTAGCAGAGGATGAAGCGTGAGCTCCGGTGGGAGTATAGGAATCATCAACAAGTTTATCGAAGAAATCCTCATCCGTTTGATCCTCCAAGAAGAAATCAGCAGTCGAAGCCATCAATTGACAACCGAAATCGAAATTAAAACCCTAACCCTAAACCCCACAAAATCACAGTAAGAGATCGATGGATCTGCAAGCTTCTCGCGAGAGGATCAATTGCAAAACGAAGTTGAATTTATAGAAGATCAAGATCAAATAGAGTATATTGGCATAGACCGATCCAAAATCCAGAAAGGATTCGTCGGTGATTTCCCGGATCTAATCTCCGATCGAAACTCCGATTAGTCGGTGAAATCTTCGAGATCGAATGAGAGAGAGACTCTTTGATTTTTTGTTTTTTTTTTTGTAATCTCTTTTCCGAATTTACCCTTATATGTATTGTTGTATCAGTATCCACAAGATTAAATATGTCACAGGAACGATTATGAGCCCATAATGAATCCATTTACTTATTCTTTATTATTTTTTGGTAATGTAACGAATATTGACCTCATCACTTAATTAAAAATATTTTTATGGAAATTTTTTTTATTTTTTATAACGTTATACCAAAAACATTCGAAAGAACAAGAAAATCAATATAATGTTATGTTGTCCAATATAAAAAACAATAAACAACGCCAAAAAAATTCAAAATTAATTTCTACATCACCATTGTAATAAATAGATCAGACAAAACGATAGATTTTGTTCCATAAATGATGATATATCTAAATCTAATTGGTAACTCTAATACTAGTGTAGCATGTTGAAAATACTCACAAAAATAGCATCTAAGAAAATTTTGTAATCAAGTATTTTCATGTTAATTTTTAGAGATTTTGAAATTATTTATTTATTATCTTTTGTAAAAATGAAAATTCACTAACTTCTTTACAAAAAAACAAATATATATATATATATATATATATATCTGACATTCAAGAAAATAACTTCAAGTCAAATAATTTATATAAATTCGATTTAGTATAATTTTAATCAACTATAATAGTATATATGAAAATAACTTTGATGTAATAATCAGTCTAAAAGATTACAGCTTCATGTATTCTAGGTTGGATATATTAACATGATACATGTTACCTAACTTGAAATCTTTGGTAGACTTATAAAATGGTTGCTCTAGCTCATTAAGAAAACATATTATGAAACAAACTTGTAATTGTTATTCGATAGTATGATTTGTGACTTCATCCATCATCTTCTATCATTGCTCTGCGAAAAAACAATATAAACACGGAACATATATAGATTTCTATTTTCTCCGCTTTAAATGTTGACTAGAATTAAAGACTAAAACTCGATATTCAATTTTTGACCAATTTTCTCTTTCATAAATTGATAGAAGAAGATGAACAAAAAAAAAACAATCAAGACAAAAGAGGCTTCTTAGAGTCGAACTCACTCTCAAAACTCTCAATTTCTGAGTACCCTTCTTTGCCTTTAGCCCATAACACAAGGTATAGCCCTACGAACATCAACACCATCCCTCCCATACTGCAAATATTTGTTAATCATTCATTAAAAGAAAGAAAACCAAATATACTATTTGGAACGATAATATATCTGAGTAAATATTAGTTATGACGGTTTGGATTTGATTCCGGTAAAAATGAGCATATGTTTAGATGGTAATTTAAACGCGTATGGGTAATTTTACTATTGTATTGTTTCCTACTAATTTGATGGTTTTGTTATTTATTCATTTCCATATGTTGATGACCAATTTGTAATGTTACCGATCCGAACTTAAAATTGTTAAAGAGTTGTTTGTGTTAATGTTCACCTTCCAAGGCTAACGGACTCTCCTAATGTCAAAACGGAGAAAGCAACCGAAATAACGGTAGCGAAAGGACTAAACATTGAAACGAAAACCGGTCCACGTTTCTTCATGGCCCATCCGTTAAAGCTAACACATGCTCCACTCACTGTCCCTCCCTGACCATTTCCAAAAACATAATAAAACTATATATTATTGTAACCATAAACCAATTAATTATGTTATGTATACGAATGGTTTATTTGAACCTACCAGGACAGAATAACCAACGAGGTTACGGAAACTAACAAATGAAGTGGCAAGTACTTTTGCCTTTCGATTTTGTAATAGTAGTACCACCGTTGTTATCAACACTCCTAGTAATGCCGTTATTGCACTCAACGATATCGGTGCCGGAAACTCTGCCAATGTCGACGCCTGCAATAACCGATTTTTAGAAACCGACCCAAACTGGTTATGACGAACCGGGTTACTTACCTGAAGAACGACGTTGGTGGATAAAACAAAGACGGCTCCAAGAAGGTAGATACATCCGACCACCCTGTCTCGATCAAACACGAATATTGGAGCATCATCATCTTCTTTGTGTGTGATCGAAGTGCTGTGCATTATGCTCATAGTTAAAGCGCCGAATACGCACAACAATGTCCCTAAGATCTTCAATTTGCTGTACAAACATTTCAGATTCATCTTCTCTAACCTATCCATAAAAGAAGACAATTTAATGTTTTTAATTTTTTTGACACATTTAATGTTGGAACACGTAAAATCGCTTGTTAAAAAACAAGGATTTAGTGATTCACCTAACGATCCAAGCGATGAAGAAAATGAGACCAGGAGCGAGATTAGGCATAGCTGTTGCCATTGCTGGTGATGTCAACCTGATTCCTTCTAGAAACAGAGACTGGAACAGAGTAACCCTGTTTTTTATTTTCATATTCAGAACAAAGAAATTGTGCCAATATTAAACCAAGTTTCATACTTTATAAACACAACAAAAGAGAGTAAATGGAGGATAATACTTACCCTGCAAAGGAGATCAAAACTAGCTTACCAATCAGCCTCAAACTAAGCTCATGTGGCCATTGCTTCCTTTAGAACAACAGAACCAAAACAAAACATTTACTATGTGAAAAGAATAAGGACAAGTTAGGTTTTTAGGGTAAGTGAAAAAATTAATCATCAGACAGACAGACCTTTCGAAGAGAATGGCGAAAGGCGAGAGGATTATGAAAGTGGCAAAGGTAGAGAAGATGACAATGGTGAAAGGGCCAAGACCGAGTGACATCAAATAACTCATGAGCAAAGAATTGCCCGCGTATACGAATTGAACCATTACTAAACCTCCTACTATCACCATCTCTTCTATCATCTCCTTCTTCATCCTCTCCTCTAGGAGATTGAGCACCGATCGATACAAATCTACACAAAAAAACTGCATCGCAAAAAATACATTATAAGCATAATTAATGAGTTTGGATAAGATTGCAATACATAAGATTAGAACAAATGAATTACTCTCTCTCTCTCTCTCTCCCCTTCACCTTCATGCAGAAAATACCTCTGGAATAACCATTTTGTTCCTTTCTCTCTCATTCCTTTACTCTCTCATTATATTCCTCAAGTTTTGCTTCTGTAAGAAAACAAACCCTCCATTGTAAATTCCCACCTATATTTGTTACTTTCCAAATAGCTTTTATGTCTATTTTAAGCCAAATTTTTATCCCAACCTTCAATCTGCTCTGCAATCTTCCCCAAAATAAAGATTCATTTTTTTGGAAAAAAAATTTACCAAATTTTTGGAATTTTGATTATATATGATGATGATGATGCATCATGGACCAATCTGTTTAAAAGGGTAAATATCAAATGCTAAGATCTGTGTCAAATGCTTTTCCCACAAGAAGGAGTCATGTTGGGTCCACTGCCTCTTCGAACTCATGGACCACCATCGTTCCTGCTCTGGCTCGGTTTGGTTCCATCGGCGTATTACGCGCTGCCGTTGAATTGATCAATGACGGCGAAAAGCCAGATGCTTCTCCACTTGTTCACTTGCTCCGCGTCTCCGGCAACCATGGTTACATCTCTTTGTGCCAGCAGCTTCATGGTTACGTCATAAAACATGGGCTTGTCTCAGATACGCGGGTTTCCAATTCGTTGATGAGGTTTTACAAGACAAGCGACTCGCTGGAAGATGCTCACAAACTGTTTGATGAAATGCCTGACCCAGATGTCATTTCTTGGAACTCATTGGTTTCTGGTTACGTTCAATCGGGAAGATTCCAGCAAGGACTCTGTTTGTTTCTCGACCTCCACAGATCTGATGTCTTCCCTAATGAATTCTCTTTTACAGCCGCTTTAGCTGCTTGTGCACGCCTGCATCTTTCACGGCTCGGAACCTGCATCCACTCAAAGATTGTGAAACTTGGTATAGAGACAGGCAATGTCGTAGTTGGTAATTGTCTAATTGATATGTACGGGAAATGTGGTTCCATGGATGATGCAGTTTTGGTATTCCAACACATGGAAGAAAAGGACACAGTTTCTTGGAATGCCATTGTTGTTTCCTGCACAAGGAACGGTAAGCTCGAGCTGGGACTTTGCTTTTTCCACCAAATGCCAAATCCAGACACTGTAACATACAACGAGCTCATTGATGCTTTCGTCAAGTCCGGGGATTTCAATAATGCCTTTCGGGTTCTATCAGATATGCCAAACCCTAATTCATCTTCATGGAACACAATATTGACCGGCTATGTCAACGGTGATCAATCAGGAGAAGCTACTGAATTTTTCACAAAAATGCATTCGTCGGGAGTCAGATTGGACGAGTACAGCTTGTCAATAGTTCTAGCTGCCATTGCTACTCTCGCTGTGGTTCCATGGGGAAGTCTTATCCATTCTTGTGCTCTCAAGCTTGGCCTAGATTCTCGAGTTGTTGTCGCGAGTGCTCTTATAGACATGTATTCCAAATGCGGAATGTTGAAGCAAGCTGAGCTGATGTTTTGGACGATGCCTAGAAAGAATCTAATTGCATGGAACGCAATGATCTCTGGATATGCTCGTAATGGTGATTCAACCGAGGCTATCAAGCTTTTTAACCAATTGAAACAAGAAAGATTCATGAAACCTGATCAGTTCACATTCTTGAATCTCTTAGCGGTTTGTTCTCATTGTGAAGTTCCAATTGAAGTCACGCTTGGCTACTTTGAGATGATGGTCAACGAGTATGGGATCAAACCAAGCGTAGAGCACTGCTGTTCTCTAATCAGAGCTATGGGGCAGACAGGAGAGATTTGGCAGGCAAAAAAGGTAATTCAAGAATTCGGTTTTGGGTACGATGGTGTGGCTTGGAGAGCTTTGCTTGGTGCTTGTGGTGCTCGAAAGGATCTGAAAGCTGCGAAAACCGTTGCGGCAAAGATGATTGAGTTAGGGGACGCTGATGAAGATGAGTATGTATACATAGTGATGTCGAATCTCTATGCTTACCATGAGAGATGGAGAGAAGTTAGTCAAATTAGGAAGATAATGAGAGAAAAGGGGGTAAAGAAAGAAGTCGGATATAGCTGGATTCAAGAGTAAGATGTAGCAATACAGCTGTAGTATAGTTTAAGTTTTGAGCTTTTGGTTATTTAAACATAATGTCAAAGTAGCTTTGGAATCAAACATGAGAACAGAATCTGGGAGATGAATCGTGTAAACAGGTGAAATTCTATTACATTTTTTTCTTCATGAATCAAAGAACATGAGTTTGGAGTCCCAAACAAAGAACTTGTCTCTAAGTTTAAGGGAAGAACTTTCCTCAATCAATAATAATACTCTTCATGAATGTATCAGGTCACCTTGGGACTGAAAGGCCCATCTCTACAACAGTAAACAGAAAGAGAAATAAAGATTAGGACAGAAACAGAAACTGATATTAACAAATTAGAAAGAAAGAAGGATGCTTTGGGCTTATTGATTTCAAGTTAAGAATCTTTAGACAACGTTATGTGAATCAGATGAACAGTAAACTAGTCAAGCTATCTCATCTAAAACAGCTTCCTAAAATCTAAGTTATCACCAAAGCATCGTTGACAGAGCCCACCTTTAAAAACAACTGCAAATACGTCTCACGTGCCATCGATTCCATCTGGGACAAAGAGCAGTTTTACAAATTACTAAAGTATTGTTGCCACTCTTATACACAGATCATGAACTAATTTCCCTAGGCTGGTATCCATAGAAGAAAAAAGCAAGAAACACAATGACAATCTGACGCGGTTTAACATTTGAATTCCACGTTTCCCAGGGTTTATCCTACAGCTTATATTCCAATATTTCATTTGGATTACTAGAACTCAAAAAAGGTTCGTACTTGATAAAGATGCAAGGATCCCACATGGTAACGGTGAAATTATGTGCCTGCATGAACCAAGTACTCATAATTAGACAGACACAATGGCACTAAAGCTCAAAACTCTTTCACAACTCTAGAAACTGATTCACTCAATCAATATTAGTTTTACTAGGGTCAATCCTGCTACATGTTATGAGTCAACCATTAAATTTGTCAACACTAAATAATAAAACAATTTCACCAAGCAAAAAAAGTCATAAAGCCGAGAATTAAGATAAACAAGGAAGAAGCATGCAACACATCATGTAAGCAATCAAACAATTCACCAGAGCTTCTATAAATATGATCCTTGGGACGGTTTAAGCTTTCTAAGTCTAGCTAAAAAAACCGACTGCAAAGACCAAGGCCCTGTAATAACCATGGATAATGTGCGATACCATAAAAGTATCAAACTTTAGTGTAAGGTCAGTCATATAATAGATGAATCAAGACTTGTGCAATTGTAAAGACACAAAGAAAGAAGGATCAAAGATAAGAGAAGAAAGCAAAAAAAGCTACTCACAAGAAAGAAAGCAGAAAAGAGAATTAGAGGTCGGGAGAGGTGCAGCAGAGAGTACCCTGAGAGAGAGCTCGGCTGCTTCTGGAAGTTGTGCTAAGGCAAGACGTCAACCGAGCAGCCGCCACTGTGCTGTGAAGCGGTAACAGCGACTGAACACAACCAAGCTCAGATGGACACCTACATGTAACCACACATTTCATCAAATGAAACCCTAAGGAACACGATAGAAATGACGAAAGGGAAGAATATACATGGAATTTGACACACAACATATGAAATTAGGCGATTGATGTATATGAGCAGACCTAGAGAAGGAGAATCGGGGAAGAGGAGAAGCAGCGGGTTTAGACGGGATACGAAATCCGGCGGATGAAGCAGCCGGTGAAGATCCAGTGCCAATGGGAGAATGACGAAGCGAAGATCTGATTGCGGATTTGAGAGACGATACAGAGGATTTGTTCATGAATCTAGAAGCCATTGTAAGAGATAGAGAAAGCGCGAAAATGTGAGATGATCGGTCGTCTTCTTCTTCTTCTTCTTCCACAGATGTTAGGGTTTTAGCACGCCGGACGGAAAATAAATATTGAATATCGCTGTTTTGGGTTTTGGGAGTCTTTAAAATGATTAATGGGCTTAGGCCCATTTACTTAAAAGGTACGTCTGCTGGATGATGACTCGGAATTAGCACTAGATGGTGAACATTACATTACTACGTGCCAGCCTAACTCCCTAAAAGAACAAGCGATCAAATAACTTATGTTATCCCTTCCTTAAACCTTTTCACTAAATAACTATTGATTAATCACCTTTAGATGACCAAACCAAAAAAATCACCTTTTAAATTCGTCTAAAATATAACGTTGGAATGGGACGGCTAAAAAAAACAAAAAAAATACAATTTGCCATCATGGTGGAGCTAGAGCACCTTTCAATATTCAGAATAATACACTTTTCGCCTCAAATAAATAATATTTATACTAAAATCATCACTAAGTTTGGATGAATTACTTTTTGCCATGCATAGTTTATTTTGGGCAAACCACATAATACCACGTATAAATTCGTTTAAGCAAATTAAACAACGTAAAATCCTAGTTTTATATTTTTTACCGAAAATAGTTCAGAATTGACTAACACATCTTGGATCGTTTTTCTCTACACTCGACGTAAACTTATTTTTTTATCTATTTTCCGATCAAGTCCCATAATTTTAAATACGGATTTGAATACAAGAGAATCGCCACAAAAAAAAAAAATATATATATATATATATATATACTATTATTAGTATTCAAAAGCTACCACATCATTATTTGTGACTTGTGAAAAAACTGAATTCTAGTAAATAGACTCACATACATTTTTTAAAGAAAAGCATTCCCATCGGTACATTTTTATTGGGTATCTAATGATTAAAAAGTAAAAAATAATGAAAAGCATAAGAGAGACTTAGATACAGGTTTTTGTTTGAGAACTTTTCAGAAACCGTTTCTACCATTTGTCACTATGTGACTGGTTAGTTTTTATTTATTATTATTAGTTAATATTTTTTAAATAATTGATTTGTAATAATATAATCAAATTAATATATTGAAAAGCCTCATACCATATCTAGACGCTGGAGATGCTCTAAACATTCCCTACTATTATATATTATATATTATGATATGTTTTTGTTGAAAATTATAGGGTATTACCATTATACTAATGAACAAAACTCGATTTCTTCTTAAGGTTATAACAATCATTTTGCGTTTCTGAATTCGGTAAAACGTGTGGGTCAATATGACCCGTTTAGTATTGTCGGATCTTACCTTTCACTCCTCGCCGTCGATTTCAATTCATCCCCATTGTTAAATTTATCTGCAGAATATTCATAATATCTTTAATAAATACATGATTTTTCAGAATGTATGCATCTACAATTATAGAAATTTGATCATAATTCTATAACAAACTTTATTATGATCAACAATACATTCCTTTTTTAGCCAAAAAAATAAATGATTTTATTACTGAACATAACGAAACTTTAAGGAATTTTGAATAATATACTATAACAATCATAAATTATTTGCTACATTAAATTTTGATTCCTAAAACAAATCTATAAGGCATTACAAGCATTGGTGGCATGGGTTCCTACCTGGATTTACCGAAGAGTTTAGGTGGATCAAAAACGAAAAAAATTTCTTTTGTAAGAAACAGGCTGTTAAGCAGGATCAATGGATGGTCGGCTAAACTTTTATCGGAAAGGCAGTAAAGAGGTGATGATTAAATTTGTGGCTACTGCTTTACCAACATATGTTATGTCATGCTTCAGGCTACCAAAAACAATCACTTCCAAACTTACGAGTGCTATAGCAAAATTTCGGTGGAGTTCGAATGGTCAAACAAAAGGAATGCATTGGTTAAAATGGGACAAGCTTTGTTGTAACAAAGCCGAAGGTGGCTTTAGGTTCTGAAGTGTTGATGACTTTAACACATCCTTACTCGCAAAACAGCTATGGCGGATGATATTGGTACCTATTTCGCTTTTAGCTAAGGTTTTTAAAGGGCGATATTTTCGAAATACTAATCCTCTGGATCCTATTAAATCAAATTCTGCATCCTATGGATGTAGGAGTATTGTCTCGGCTAGACCTCTGGTTATTAAAGGACTTATTAAAAGAGTTGTTTCAGGGGATTCCACCTTAGTTTGGAAAGATCAGTGGATTCCAACTCAATTCCCGAGGCCAGCAAAAATTAATGGTTCAATCATTGACTCATCACTCAAAGTTAAAGATCTTATTAATGGTAGGACAAATTCATGGAATTTGGATTTGCTACAGGCTATCCCTGACCCGAAAGACATCCTCCTAGTTATGTGCTCCCCTTAGGAACACCGTCAAAACCAGATACTATAGGATGACACTTCACAAAATCAGAGCAATATACAGTAAAATCAGGTTATCATCTGATATGGATACAAAATAAGGAGCTATGTCGGCCAAAAGTTATTGGACCAGATATCAGACCATTACATGTTTTTACTTTAAAAGTTCATTGCCCGCCTAAGTTAAGACATTTTCTGTGGCAAATTATTACCGGCTGTGTGTCGGTTTCAGAAACTTTACGGCACAGGGGTGTAAAATGCGACTTAGGCTACGATAGATGTGGGAGAGCTGCGGAAACAATTAATCACTCACTTTTTGAATGTCCACCAGCGCGACAGACATAGACATTATCTCAGATTCCAACGGCAATAGGGGTGTTCCCATCGGATTCATTATACGCAAATATGGATCATTTGTTCTGGAGAACACTGCTGGACGCCGATGTTTCTTTATATCCGTGGATAATCTGGTACATATGAAAGGCTAGAAACGCAAAAATTTATGAAAATATAGATAGAAATCCATTAGAGGTTTTGCGTCTGGTAGAGAATGAAAGACAATGTTGGCGACTGGCTCAAGTTGAGATTACTGAGAAAACACAAGGATTAGGGGACACGAATTTTCAAAATCGGATACAGTGTCAATTACAGGAGCCAAATTTCATAGGTTAGCATTGCTTTGTGGATGAGTCTTGGAAAAAGACAATAAATGTTCAGGGACAGGTTGGTATTGTTCGCTACCAAATGATGTCGAGTCAACCATGGGAGCTGCCAATCTTCGACGAAGTCTAACTCCTTTATACACAGAGGTAGAAGCACTGGTCTGGGCGATGAAGTGTATGATTGGAGCTGAAAAGCGAGAGGTAGCTTTCCTAACTGACTGCTCAGATTTGGTGAAGATGGTTTCTTCTCCTGCCGAGTGGTCTGCATTTACAACATATTTAGAGAAAATTCAGCTAGATAAGGAAGAATTTTCTTTCTTCTCACTATCTCTTGTTTCTCGAAACGCAAATGTAAAAGCGAATAATCTAGCACGAAGAACTCGTACTGAACCGCTATATATAACATATGTTAATAATGTTTCTCAAAGCTGATTCTGCTAAGTTAATCTATTAAAGTTGTTGGAAAAAAAAAAACAAACAAACAAATCTATAATATACTATAATAATTTAAATTTTTTTTTCTTATCTATAATATCGATTGAATCTATTGCTCATAATTCATGTTTTTATTATAGCTTATATCTAAAGAATAAGTATGTGTTTTTGACATTAATATAGGACGCTAGCCGCATTTCTTTTTACCGTCATCATTCAACTCAGGTGATAATTAGGTGTGCATAATTCATATTGTAGACATTAAACTATTTTGTTAACGTGGATTTATCCTTATATGATTAACTAAAGATCTAGTTTATATTATTTCATGTCCTATGTTACCATTTTATCAATCCATAGTGGTGGAAACTCTTTTTTAACACCGTCTTTTAAATGTCATCAAAGCAATTGTTGAGACTAAGAGGTAGCCAAGAAAGCTTCCACAAGCAAGAAACATTGCATTACCATCATCAAGAAAGAGGAGAATGTGAACTCATCTACGTCTACATTTGTGCTTTGTTTAAGGATTTTTTTTTTCCAGTTTTATTCTCATGTATTGGCTTTATATTTTGTGTTCTCTACATAAAATTTATAGTTTTTTTTTATTAATTTGGTGGTGTTCTCTATTTAACATTCTATGTATAGTTAATGAATAAAATATTTAGGATTTGGATGAGGTTTGGAAAGACTCGATTTTTTTTTTTTTTGGATAGACTCAAGTTCTATATCAATGTTTTTGGTGTCAAGACTATAACTACTTTTTCCATATTGTTTACTTTAAATTGTGTGAGCAGTTTGATAAATACCTATACTTAATAGATTACACACGAAATATAATAATTAATTTACGACTTAAGAAAATGACATCTAATCGCAATACACACAAAAGATATCATTGTTTATCAAACAAATTTAATTTTGATTCTATAAATATAAAAAATTATCGAAACTAATGATTATAACACTAATAATTTAGCTAAAGGGATAAACTATCTATATTTTAAAAATAAAATATTTTTATTGTTTTTTGGAAAACATTATTGGCATTAACTTTCATCTGTATCTAAAAAAACAAATATATTTTGTTGAATATACTCTGGCATGTTATATATAGCGGAACGGTTTATGATCGACATTAATATGAATTTAAAATATTATTAAAACTATAAAAAGCTAATATTATTATATATAAAAATAAAAATTTATTCTGCGGTGTAACGCATGTTAAAACCTAATTTACATCAATGACTAAATTTGTACCATTCAGATTACCAAATTTACAACTATGAATGTCTAAATATATAAAATAATTTTATGATACCTACTTCCAAATCTTCCAATTATTGATGATATACATATTTCAAATCATTTGAATATGACACAATCGTTTCGACCTTAACTTTACATTAAAAAAAAATATTCAGTTTGTGCTGTAGCATAGATTAGTACATATATATGTACGTAAATTTATATAAATTCCAAAAAAAACGAAGAAGATAACTTTGAACTGCACAACTCATGAGATATTCAGTCTAACGTTCAGTTTTCTGAATAAATATTCATGAACGCAGCTAGTTAAAACTTGACTTTCCTGTTTAATTATCTCAGTGAAAAATAGTAATCTAAATCTAACAACTCCTAAGAAACAAAAAAAAAAAAAACAAATTGGATTTAACATATAACCCTTACTAATATTTTAGCTCTTTCCGACTTATCTAATCCAATACGAAATTTTAAAATAACAAAGACTAGTAAACATAATACGACCATTTTCATTATTGGTGTGACACAACATTAATTTAAATGCGGAATATCAAAATGCCAACAGAAGATTCTTATCCTTATGTGTTTTTAAATCCCACGATAGTCACTAAACATCTTAAGTATTGCTAATCTTCGATTAATCAAATAAGAGGCGGTTTGGACGGCATCCAATAATGATCTGCCACGTAATATGGGCCCCATCGTTTTCATCCCCTCTTCGCTATATAAACAAGAGCCCACCCAAATAACAGAGAAAGAAGAAACAGCTAACAAAACCAAAACCAAAAGTTTTCAAAAAATGGTGAAGATTGATGTTGGAAGCGTGGGTGACTCATTCAGCGTAGCATCCCTCAAAGCTTACTTGTCTGAGTTTATCGCAACTCTTCTCTTCGTATTCGCTGGCGTTGGCTCTGCTATTGCGTTTGACAAACTAACCTCTGATGGAGCCTTAGACCCAGCTGGTCTTGTAGCGATTGCGATTGCTCACGCGTTTGCTCTGTTCGTCGGAGTTTCGATTGCGGCTAACATTTCCGGTGGTCACCTTAACCCAGCCGTGACTCTTGGCCTTGCCATCGGCGGAAACATTACACTCATCACAGGTTTCTTCTACTGGATAGCTCAGTGCCTTGGCTCTATCGTCGCTTGCCTTCTCCTCGTCTTCGTAACCAATGGCAAGGTACGTACTAGTAGCCTAAAAGTCGTTATTCTTGTTTTTCTGGTTTGCTTCAGTTTGGATCATAAATATCAGTGTTTTAGGTTTCAGGATTTAGTGTTCTAAAATACACCTTGTATATACGTTTGGAAGCCACACTATATTATAGTTATACAATGGTTCAATACGATGGAAGTTATACGATTCGTATATATGTGTTTATATGATGTATATACGGTAAATTCTGCATATACAAAAACAAATTTTAAAGGCTCAAACACAAAATCTATGTCATTTTGTTAATGTTTAAAAAAACATTATTTAAAACTATGAAATAACTTTATCATCATTTTTCTATTATTTTCATACTTATTAGTTATTTAAAACTTTAAAAATGTTTTGTAAAAGTGAAAATTTTAAATATGTTAGTATTCATGTATAGTATTCATATGACTATTATACTTATGTTTTATTGTTATTATAATTTTGTAATTCTATATGCATATCTTGACAAATTATATATATATATATATCCATCGTATAGTCTCTTATATGTTTATACGGTATACGGTGATCTGTCATATGTCTAACATATATTGTATTTTAGAACATTGCTTTTGGAGGTTATCTAGTAGAATTAATAGAACATTTTTTTCTCTTTGGTTTGACAACTTTTGGTTCGGTTTAACTAGGTAGAAAATAATTCGAAAGATGTATTGTTGTTTTCCGGTTCGTTATCTATGTTTAAATCTTGTGAATTTCTGTTTATCTAGCTAGTTAAAGTAGAAAAGTTCTACCAAAGTCGGTTTGGTTCATTTGCTTACCGTAGAATAGTATTTATATATGACAAAAAAAAATTATTATTAATGTATTACGTTGCAAAAACAAAACGTTTTAAGGGTATCAAATGATTTGTTTCTCGGTTTGCTGCAGAGCGTACCGACCCACGGAGTCGCAGCCGGTTTAGGAGCGGTCGAAGGTATCGTGATGGAGATCGTTGTGACCTTTGCTTTGGTCTACACTGTTTACGCCACAGCAGCTGATCCAAAGAAAGGATCGCTCGGAACCATCGCTCCGATCGCTATCGGTTTCATCGTTGGTGCCAACATCCTCGCTGCTGGCCCATTCAGTGGAGGCTCCATGAACCCAGCAAGGTCGTTCGGACCAGCTGTTGTCAGTGGTGACTTGTCACAGATCTGGATCTATTGGGTGGGACCACTTGTTGGTGGTGCACTCGCCGGACTCATCTACGGTGACGTTTTCATCGGTTCTTACGAAGCCGTAGAAACCCGTGAGATCCGAGTGTAATTATAAACGGGTTTGTGATTGTTTGATGTTTGCTTGTTGGTTGTTGGTTTGATGTTTTGTTTGGTTGTGTATGTTTGGTACGGTGTTCAGTTTCTTCCAAGATTGTATGTAGAGAAACAAAAAAAGTTATGTCTTATTAATAAGAAAATGTATATTCCACTCCACTTCATGAGTTTTTTTACAAACGTATATCATGGTTTTTTTTTATTCATATGGTTTTGTACTCTATCGTATTATTACTTTCATAAAGTTATCGATATATATAATTGAAATTTACCTAGCGAGAAATTGATAAACAAAGTATTACAAAATATCAACGGTAGGGACATGTCTAAAATAAACAAAGTATTACCTAACAAGATTTTTGTTGTTGTGAATGGTTAATGCCAAACTTACAAATGGATTCGATTTTCCAACCATTTTTATATCAAAGATGTGATGAATGTTGTAAAAGGTAAAACATGGCAAAATCACCTCTTCATGAATGTTGTAAAAGGTAAAAAATGGCAAATAGTCATAAAATATCAAATATATTTAAAGTTTGCATAGAAATTTGTAAAACATCTTATCTAATGAAACAAAATAAAAAATTTTAAAACATCTTATGTAATAAAACAGAGGAAATATTAAATAGCTAAAACACATTTTTAAAAACGTGAAAACATTAAAGCGTCGAGTAATATACCATTCATCTGTATTGTTTACAAACCCAAATTGCTTTTGTAGAACAATACAATGGACTGGTTGATTCTTTTGGTTACGTGATTATCCATGGATATGTAGAAAATAATGATAGCAATATACGGCTATTCGAACTGTCGGTGTGTAACACTACTGAACTCGTGGGAGTATCTTTATAGAAAAACCAAAAGTGTTATGGTTTTGTGTGATTACAATTATAACAGAAACTGGTCGGCAGAGTCACGAACTCTGTTAAAGTTGTTCAGAAAAATCTTCTCAAACTCAAAAAGACAAAGACAAAAGAACAGCTTATGGCTCTTAAACCAATGCAAATGTCCCCACAATATCCTACCCAGCTATCTTAATTATTCATTTTACAAGTTCTATGATTTCTCTAATCTAGATTTTGTGTCCATTTGATGAGACATTTCCTGAATATATGGACTCTGCTCGAAGCACATTTACATTGATTTGTGTTCCCTCTGTCTCTTCCAACCTTTTGCCTTACTTATATTAGAACGTGGAGACTTCATTAATTTACTTAGTATTTTCGATTGGATTTGAACAATTCCAAGTTATTAAAGAAAGAGGTAGTTTTTGCTTATTGGTGAGCTGCTTTGTTCGTCTTATTCTTCTCTTTCACAAACTTGATTCAACAACCTTCTTCATCTTGAAAAGTTCTTTCGTCATCTTGGGAATGGAAGGTGGGTTTTACTCAGATTGGAATGATAGTTCTTCGTCGTTATTCGGATCAGAGAATCTGGAGGAAGAGTTGGAGGAGGGAATTGTGAGAAGTGAAGAGATTTTCTCTCAGATTCCTCAGCCTCAGACACCAAGGGAGCCGATGAAGTTCCTGTCCAGATCGTGGAGTCTATCTGCTTCTGAAATCTCCAAAGCTTTAGCGCAGAAACAGAGACAACAGCGAGATCTGTTTTCTGTTTCCCAGAACATTCCTAGAGTCTTCTTCCAAGATGTTGCTGCAGATCCACTCATGGTATGATCCCTTACCTGATGATGCTTAATATTTTAGCTATTCTGACTATTACGGAGACTTTTTGAGGCAGATACCTTCACTTGTGTGGGACATTTTCATTAGTTATTGAATTCTGATTTTGATGATTCCTTGGCTTTTGCAGGCAGAGAAGATCATGAACTCAGCTGGGGCACGCAGATCAGGGAGATTATCAAAGTGGTTTCACCACAAACAACACACCAACCCAAGCAACATGAGGATTCAGAAGAAAAAAGATAAAGCGCGGGTAGAGAAAGCACGAATTCACTCAGCAGTGTCCATTGCAGCTCTGGCAGCTGGGTTAGCGTCTGTAACCTCTGAGGAAAGCTGCAACAAAGATTCAAGCTCCATGATGGCGCTGGCTCTAGCCTCAGCAACAGAGCTATTGGCTTCGTATTGCATTGAAATGGCTGAGCAAGCAGGTGCTGATTACAACTGTGTTGCTTCCACAGTTAGGTCTTCCGTTGATATCCACAGCCCTGGCGATCTCATGACTCTCACAGTCGCGGCTGCAACTGGTAAGGCTATTGTTTAAAAGTTGCTGTGAGGCTTTGGTTGGGTTAGTAAGATGGTATTTGATCTGAGTTTGTGGAAAAATGAATCAGCGTTGAGAGGAGAAGCAACTTTAAAGGTGAGGCAGCCGAAGGAAGCAAGGAAGAATGCAACTATCACACCTTGTGAGAGGAGCTTCTCAGACTCTCACTGGCCCACAAATTGTCAGTTTAGATTGGAGGAACCAAATCTTCCTTTAGAGGGCGAACTGGTGCAATGTGCACGAAATGGTAATCCTAGTCTTCTCAAACTCTGCCTAATTCAAGACTGGTTCCACTAGTTAAGATGCTTATAATACTGAAACTTTTATCAGCAGGAGTGCAGCGAATAAAGCGAGTTTGTGTCTGTATCAACAAGAAGTCTCAGGTACTTGAGCAGACTAGATTTAATCTGTAAGAGACACAAATTTTTAGCTTCTCTAAACTAGTAACTTAACCTCTATGAATTTCTCAGGTCATGATCAAACTCAAAAGCAAACACGTTGGAGGGGCATTCTCCAAGAAGATAAAATGTAAGCATTTTCTATTCTTTCAAGAGTTAGAGAAATTACTTGAAACACGGAAGTCTGTAGCTTCTTGTTGCTTTTGAAGGCGTTATTTATGGAGTCTGCGACGAGATATCTGCATGGCCTTACAGGAAAGAGAGGGAAAATTCCGAAGAAGTCTATTTTGGTCTGAAAACAGGACAGGGTCTTTTGGAGTTCAAGTGCAAGAGTAAGATTGAGAAGCAGAGATGGGTTGCTGGGATTCAGTCTAATCTTCGGAAAGTAACTTGCCTCGAGGCTGCCAAATGCTCTCTGGAATCTCTGAGTCTCAGTGATCGTATGCGATAGAGAATCCTGTAAATACTTACTATTCACAGTTTTTTCTGCTGCAAATGAATCATCAATCTTACAGAAAATTGGTATAATATTCTTTTGAGTTGTTCATAGAAAAAATCAGATAACAGAATCATAGTCATTGCTTTCGTAACTAGAATACAACGGTCTTGTTTGTGCCATAAGGTAATACCCGTAGTTCGCAGTATGATTTTATAGCTTTCGTGAGGCATTTTTTCTCTAGGTCCTCTGACTTCTGGACAAAGCTCCTTAGGTTGTCTCGGTGGGAAACACTCTCAACCTAAAAAAAGCCAAATTCAGACAGATCAATTGAGAAAGCTGCTGAAGAACACTGACAAACCCTCAGAAAATACAACCAATCAACTAGTTGGAAGATGAGTTACCATTTGTTCAATGATTGGCCCTGAATCAAGTTCCTCAGTAACAAAGTGACTCGTTGCTCCAATTAGTTTCACACCTGCATCAAATGCCTGCAAACAGAGTCTAGAATATAAGTGGCAAAAAAGACAACAATATAACCAACTCAGGGAAGGTAAAACCATGACAAAACTCAATGACCTGTTTCGCAGGATTTCCGCCTTTAAATGATGGCAAGAGACCATGGTGGATGTTGATTACATCCTTTCCATAACATTTCAAAAAGTTACCCGATAGAATCTGCCAAAAGGAAAATGTTATGAATTCAGTTTTTGTTAATGAATCTATTCTTGGTTAGAAATAGAAGAAGCAACTAAGCTGTACGCAGTAATATTCATCTGAAGGCTGAACATGACTGCTTGATAACATGATTGCTACTAAACATTTTATCAAAGAATGAAAAAAGGAGATTAGGCAAGGACCAAAAATCCGATGTACCTGCATGTATCTAGCGAGAATTAGGAAATCAGTATCTTTAACCAATTCCAAAATATCATCTTCTCTTTTATTCTCTTTTGTTGTCGATACATAATGATACGGGATGCCATGCCTCTCAAGAAACCGCATAACGTGAGTGTTTGAAGCTCTTTCATGATTGCTATTAACACAAAAGTATTTCAGTAGCATAAGCATCCGAGTCACTAGACATATATGCTTACATAGTATACGGATTCATTCTGATGAAAAGAGGAACAATTAGCTCACCTTATCACGCAGGTTATATCCACGGGTAGTTTCCCGTCCTGCCATCTATGCAACATTTCGACAAGACAATGATCCTGTATATATAGAATCACATACTTTTGAGTGAGAAATACAAAGAGTAATAAATGTAAAAGAGGAAGTTTCTAACATTTCAATACCTGTTTTGAGAGTAGAAGAGCTATCTTATACTTGGGATCTATAGAAGGCACACGCACAATCGAGTTCATGGCACCGTATGTTTGTGCAATAGTATGAAAATCTTCATCTACTTGGTTTCTCGGCCATTTAACCGGATCAAATATAAACTCGCTGTAAAGAAACCATCTTGTTTTCGATCACAACTAAACACCAAAACATAACCTTTCACTCGATTCATTATCAAAGCTTAGTAATTTAAGTCTACTGCTTGAGAGTAAATTTATACAATACCTCCGAGAGTAGAAGATGTTGTTGTTTTCAGGAACAAAAACATCGTAGCCAAGTATGTTTCCACCTTTTGCTGCAATACAATCCGATAGTTTTGCTACAATCCCAACAGCATCCTATCATTCACAAAAAATAAAATTAAAAAGTAATGGAATTGATTTTACGATTCTGGATCAATAGAACAAATTCACAAGGTTTTGAATTCAGTCTAGTACCTGACAATGGAAGACATGGACGCCGGGAATGAGAACAGGGGAGACGGAAGAATCGAAGGACTCGCCGTGAAATCGAGACGATCTGAGAATCGAATTCTTAGCGAAACCAGAAGCTCTCTCGGAGATTCGTCGTATCATGGTTGGTCCCTCTTAACTCTCTCTCAATCTCCGCCTGAGCCTCACGTCACCGCAACGAGAGAGAGAGAGAGACCAACCACGGTCCCGATTTCCCCAAAGGATCTCTCGCCCCACCCACCCATCCATATTTTTTTTTATTTTTCAGTAATTTTTGTTATTTTACTCTGGTGAGAATATCAAAATGGGCATTTAATAAACAAATCAAGGGCCCAATATGAGCTTCGCAAAATTGATACCATAAAATACCATATTTACATATTTTCACATAAACTGATTTTACTGTATAATTTGACCTTGTTAAAAACTATACTAAACAAATAATATATTATTAATATACAATAATGGAAATTAGGTAAATTAATGTTTTTTTTTTTTTGCGCACGAAAAAAGATAATTTAATGTTGTTGAAGAAAACAAAACCGTGGTTTTCTGTTCATAATCGCACTATAAATAACATAAATGGGCTCATAAGATAAGATTTACAGTAATTCATTATTTAAACGCAAATTCCCTGTGGGGATTACAAAAACAACACGACACGAGAGGAGAGAGAGAGAGCTGTGTGTCCTAAACCAAACCCTAGATTTCAAGATCGATCTCTCTGCTTTCTCGTGAAGACACCGCTCAGCTTAGCTCCTCGATTTCTATGGTTATCCTGTAGATCCTTTTCAATCTCACCCTAGATTCATCAAAAGGTCTCTCGATTTCGATCCTTCTCGGAGCTTGGAGATACGGGATCTTATGGACTGAAGCCACTCGTTCGATTCTTTGCGACGCTTTGTTGCTGTGAAGACCTTCGGAGAGGAGACTTAGAGTTATCATCTCAAGCGATCTGCTCGATTTGATTCAACCGGAACGTTCTCTCGTGCTTGAATCTATCTGCAGGAACTTGTCCTGGATTTTGTAGATTTGGATTGGTCTTGCTGTGCTGCACGCGTGGAGGTTTCTTCTGTGGAGTCGAATCAGCGAAGTAAAAAAATTGATTTTTTAGGTTTTTTTTTTGCGTTTGTATTTACTTTTATGTTTTGGAAATCAAATCTCTGGCCTCGATTTGTTTGTTTTTTTTTTCTAAAAAATCTGAAGGCCTTGATTAGGGTTTTCAAAATTTAGTAGCTTTGTGTTTGAGTTGGTGTCAATTCTTTCTATATGATCTTTATAAGATAAGTAATACATATATGTATTTTGCTTTATATCAGATAAAAAAATTTCTCAATGGCAATTTATTACAAGTTTAAGAGTGCAAGGGATTATGATACCATTGCCATGGATGGTCCTTTTATATCAGTCGGTATTCTCAAAGACAAAATTTTCGAAACTAAGCATTTGGGCACTGGTAAAGACCTTGATATTGTCGTCTCCAATGCCCAAACTAACGAAGGTTTGTATTCCTATGTCACTACGTGTATCTTGTATCTTCTTGATCATTATGTCAGATTCAGACATAGTTTTCCTACGACTTGTTTGCTGTCTGGTTCTTTCATGGGCTGTTACCAAATCATGTGTTTTGCTTTAGCTGTTTTGGTAGTAGTAAGTGAAGATATGCTTCCAGCTGTGACATTCTGTTTATCTCTGAATTCACTGTGTTAGTATTTACTATGTTAGATTTGACTTGATTGGTTACTTTTTGTGAACTTATTATAGGAAAGAGTTTGTTGGAATCTGATTTTTGAATTTCTCAGGAAGCTTTGATATACTGTGTGTCTCGCCAACATGTTTGCACTCTGTGGCCTTTATATGTTCTCTGTTTTGAATTTTCAGAGTATCTGGATGAAGCAATGTTAATCCCAAAGAATACATCTGTCCTTATTCGTCGAGTCCCTGGACGCCCTCGCATCACTGTTATTACTACACAAGAGTACTTTCTCTGATCTTTAGTTTCTATATTCTTGGTCTAATTATTTAGCTATTTTATCTTAACTCCACAAAGGATTAAAAAGCATTGCATTTTACTGCTCCATCTTTAGCTAAACATAACGTAATTGTCTGTCTATCGGATTTAAGAAACACTGGAATCCTAATGCGAAATGATGCATATATCTTAACTTTGCAGGCCTAGGATCGAGAATAAAGTAGAAAACGTTCAGGCTGAAACCACCAATATTCCTGTTGCCGATCCATCTGCTGCTAAATATGTAAGTTGATCATAGTGAACATTCTCGGCTTCTGCACCTAATTTTCTTCAGCTACAAAAGTACTAATAATTTTCATCCTTATTCACCTCTTAGCCTGAAGATGAATGGGACGAGTTTGGGACTGATTTATATTCCATTCCTGATGCCCAAGATGCCCAGCATATTAATCCAGGTCCTGATCTTGCACCAGCAGACGAGAAAGTAGATGAAGAAAGCAAAATTCAGGCGCTGATTGACACTCCAGCACTTGACTGGCAACGGTAAGTAATCTTCCAGAAATGGTGGAGGTGAAACTGAATCTGTAAGAAGGTTTAACATCCCTCTTATTTTAATTCAATGTAACAGACAAGGTCCAGATACTTTTGGGGCTGGGAGAGGTTACGGAAGGGGTATGACTGGAAGGATGAATGGACGTGGTTTTGGTAATTTATACTTGCTTTTATTCTTTGAAATTGGTTGAATTCTGGAATTTCTTCATTAACTTTTGTCAAAAAATGTTATATTTTTGTTTTTATTTGCATCAAGTTGTAATATACTTAGTTTGGTTTTGTTGGCTTGGATAGGAATGGAAAGGAAAACGCCACCTCCAGGATACGTCTGCCATCGTTGCAATATCCCTGGTATGTCAGCTTTGGAAATCTTTATTTTTCTCTCTCTATTGTATATGGATATATCGTAGATAATAAGTGTTAAGAGCATTTTGTTTACTATCTCAGGACATTTTATTCAGCATTGCCCCACAAATGGAGACCCTAACTATGATGTTAAGAGAGTTAAGCCACCTACTGGTATCCCCAAGTCCATGTTGATGGCGACCCCAGATGGTTCTTATTCCTTGCCAAGTGGCGCAGTTGCAGTTCTGAAACCAAATGAGTAAGTTGTGTTGAATGAGTATTGGAATGTTGCTATTTGGTATTTCTTCGCATATATTGAATTATAATTCTAATGCTTGTTGTGTCTTCAACAAATTCAGGGATGCTTTTGAGAAGGAAATGGAAGGATTGCCATCAACTACACGCTCTGTAGGAGAACTTCCGCCTGAGCTAAAATGCCCATTATGCAAAGAAGTAATGAGAGATGCTGCGCTTACAAGCAAATGTTGTTACCAGAGTTTCTGTGACAAGTGTAAGTTCTTTTAATGCATTCTGCTGTTCTACAAAAACATTTTGTTGACCGTTGCCAGTTCCAGTTCTACATTTGTATCCTTTTTCACTTCGGTTATATGCAATTCAGGTATCAGAGATCACATTATTTCAAAGTCAAGGTGTGTTTGTGGAGCAACTGATGTACTTGCTGACGATCTTCTACCAAACAAGACCCTCAGGGATACCATAAACCGTATATTGGAAGCTGGAAACGATAGCACTGAGAACGCCGGCAGCGTGGGCCATATCCCAGGTCTGTCATTATTTTAATTTCATGTGTTTTTAAACTTTGTTTGGTTAGTCCTCACCGGTGAATTATCATGGACAATATAGATTTGGAGTCTGCACGCTGTCCACCTCCCAAGGCTCTCTCTCCTACTACATCTGTTGCATCTAAAGGCGAGAAGAAACCAGTACTTAGTAACAATAATGATGCTTCAACCTTAAAGCCGCCAGTGGAAATTGCAGAGATCACAAGTGCCCCTCGGGCATCTGCAGAAGTTAATGTGGAAAAGCTAGTTGATGCATGTGAAAGCACTCAAGGGTCCGTGATTGTGAAAGAGGCAACAGTTTCAAAGTTGAATATGCAAGCCCCCAAGGAAGAAGTGCAGCAGCAGGTTGCTGCTGGAGAGCCAGGTAAAACAAAGATGTGCTAATATATGCTTCACTGGACATTTTGAATGATTTGTCACTGATAGTCCAGCTCAGATTTTCCCTAATCAAGCTGGACCTCACTTGACCTCCTTTTTTTTTTTGTTACCATTCATTATTGTAATACGTAGTTTTTGTCTCTATACAGGAAAAAAGAAGAAAAAGAAACCCAGAGTGCCTGGGAATGGTAAAAGCTTTCTTTGCTATGCTGAAAGCCATTCATTGTCATTTTCGTAAATCTTATGTGAATGAAATGGGAGGCCTAAAAGATGGTTTGTTTTTTGTGATTTGTTGCAGACATGCAATGGAATCCTGTGCCAGATCTAGCAGGCCCTGACTATATGATGCAAATGGGACCAGGCCCGCAGTACTTCAATGGCATGCAACCCGGCTTCAACGGTGTACAACCAGGCTTCAACGGTGTTCAACCTGGCTTCAATGGCTTTCACCCTGGCTTCAATGGATTTGGAGGCCCTTTTCCAGGCGCAATGCCTCCATTTATGGGTTACGGATTAAACCCAATGGACATGGGATTTGGTGGGGGTATGAATATGATGCATCCAGATCCATTCATTGCACAAGGATTTGGGTTCCCTAATATACCACCACCTCATAGGTAAAACTCTCACTTATTGATCTATCAAAGAAGAGCAATAAAGCTTTCTCAATAATCACATGATGGAACTTTTTGTGCATGCGCAGGGATCTAGCGGAAATGGGAAACCGCATGAATCTCCAACGTGCCATGATGGGCAGAGATGAAGCCGAAGCCCGAAAAGCTGAGATGTTAAGAAAACGTGAAAACGAGAGACGAACTGAAGGGTAAAAAACAGAACACTAACTCTATTTTACTCGACATTCAGACTAAGAAGAATATGCTAAAACGTAAACACTGGTTGTGTTTGGTTGAATATACAGTGGGAAGATGTTTAGGGATGGAGAGAATAGTAGAATGATGATGAACAATGGGACTTCAGCCTCTGCATCAGCCATCAACCCTAATAAATCTGTATGTCTCCTTTTGTTGTCTCATCTTCCTCTTTTCTTTTGCCTTTTATTTGTTTACCAGTGCTTCCCTCTCTCCATTTACTTTTGGTTTTATTTTATTTTTTCTGATCAGAAAATAACTTCTATTCCTCCTCTTTCATTTACTAATTTTACACCACAAAAATATTAAAAACCTAGGGAATTAATTTGCAGAATAATGGCTTTTATCGTGAAAAGCAGAAGACATACTGCTTTCAAACGTAATTTTCTGAATAATGAAACTTAGTTTTATCAGAAAGTTCTCTCAATTGGAACACAGTAGTAAAAAGAAAACAATTAGAATTTGTAGATGGCAAAAAAATATTAAAAGAACCCTTGGTTGGTAGTCTTACTAGGATCCAAAAGGTTATGTTGATAATTGGGCTGTAGAGCCCAATAATTTGTTATTTGTGGGCTGAATAGTCCAGTATCCCTCGGTCGAATTATTTTTAATTGGGCTAACAATTATTTTTACAGCGACAAGTACCTCCTCCTCCACCGATTCACGACTACGACCGCCGCAGACGACCGGAGAGATCATCTCCCGAGCATCCGCCACCGCGTAAAATCATCTCTCCGTCACGCGATTCCAAGAGAAAATCCGATCGTTATCCTGATGAAAGAGATCGACAACGCGACCGTGAAAGGTCTCGTCACCAAGACCTAGATCGTGAACACGACCGCACACGGGATCGTCGCGATGAAGAACGAAGCCGAGATCATCGCCACCACCGTGGTGATTCCGAACGCAGCCAACATCACCACCGCAAGAGATCGGAACCTCGTTCATCGGAGCCACCAGCCGCAACTAAAGCAGAGATCGATAATAGTCACAAGTCAAGCGTGTTCGCTCGTATAAGCTTTCCGGAGGAAGAAACATCGTCTGGTAAACGAAGAAAGGTGTCTTCGTCTTCTTCTACCTCTGTGACGGATCCGTCTGCCTCCGCCTCTGCCGCCGCCGCCGCCGCCGTGGGAACATCAGTTCACCGTCACAGTAGTCGGAAGGAAATAGAAGTAGCAGATTATGAATCGAGCGACGAAGAAGATAGGCATTTCAAGAGGAAGCCATCAAGGTACGAGCGATCTCCACCGGTGGTGGTTACTGATGTGAGTGAAGATAAACTCCGATTCTCCAAACGTGGCAAGGGAGAGAGATCTCGACCTTGATTTTATTTTATTTTCAAACATGTCTTTTTTTTTTTTTTCTTTTGTATAAATCGAAAAAAAATATTGAGAATCTTCTTATTTTGCATCAAATGAACAAAGCAGAGAGCTCTTTTGTCATCAAATGCTTTTTCTCTTTTTGTAGTGGAATTTGACTTTGCACTTGTTCTTCATTTATTGCTCATCAATAAGAAAATTATGTTTGGTTTTCACGATTATCTAACTTAGTCTTGTTCAGCTTGCTAATATTGTCCAATGAAATTTCACTGATTTGAGAAATTATGTTCGTAAGCATGTTTAAGAAATACTTTAATCGTTTTTTTTTAACATTAATCGTATGATCCATGAGTAGTTTATGATAACATCAGAAAAAGAATAAAAAACTTGTGTTTTGTTTTGAAATTCGTGTGCCAACACCTATGAAATTGTGCGTTAAACA
This sequence comes from Turritis glabra, assembly GCA_900406565.1. Classification (NCBI taxonomy): domain Eukaryota; kingdom Viridiplantae; phylum Streptophyta; class Magnoliopsida; order Brassicales; family Brassicaceae; genus Turritis; species Turritis glabra. The sequence goes on from OVBN01000231.1 coordinate 4,063,169, forward strand.
TGTTTGCTATTTTTTATTGACATTTCGATGTTTTTGGAAATCAGCCACTGTTTTAATCCATTTTCTTAGCTATCGATAAAAGTTCGTCAATAATATCATTGGACATTTTTAACAAGAAAGATAAACAATTATGTGCGACGTTAAGACGAAACAAAAATTTGTTCAACTCCTATTTCTTATTTACGTTTTCAGAGCAATATCAAAAGAACACATGTGTCTGACTGAACCCACTAGTAAACGAAAAGAAAATGGTTTGAGCTGTGTGTATCATTCCTTTTCCAAAGTCCAAACCCCGAGCTAATTTCACCAATTACAACGTTACTTTTTTGGTCGGATAAAATCACCTCAAATTCTTTCTATCTCTCTCTGCTTTCAAACTTCGGTTAAGATCAACGATGATAGAATCACAGCGTATGCAAGGAACGCAAATATCGCGACCTGTATCAACAATTTTGGATTTTCTCTCATGTTTGGCGACGTCACCGACCTGTCACAAAACCACACACTTGTAAAATCACATTGTTACACAAAAGGAGATTAGGATTGTTGGTTGCTTTACCTTGCGATACGCTGCGAGAGCCGATGAAACGGTAAGCTTTGTATGAAGACAATGCCTGGCCCCGTTAGAGTCGCCATTACTACGTTATCACCCTTTCGGATGTTGAAAGATTGCAACAGATTATGAACAAATCAGAAAACCTGAATATTCTTCACCTTTAAACAACATATATATGTGAGGGAGAGTGTCAATGTACCCCGAATACTGCTCGTCTCAAAGGAGCATTGTATTTGATTTGGACATCGATTGAGGGAGTGAGAGCAGCGATGCAGGACACGTCAATGGTGAGAACTTCTCCTACCTCCAGAACTTTTTGTACAACTAACATATTTGGGATGGTAACGTCAGTTTTTTGGAGAGGATGAAAGGCCTAAACGGAAACAGCATTTCATTGTGATAAAACCTCACCTGAGCCACCTGCGAGGATAAAAGCAAGACCTTGTCCAGATAGGCGTTGTCTCAGAAATCCCTGCAACAACAATTTGTGAGTAGAAGCCAGACAAGAATTATTGGGATTGGTAAGAATACTAATGTAGATACTGCATCAGAAACCAATGCAAAGTATTGTCCGTCTTACCTCTGCACCAGCGGCAACAACGTTTCTTGCCCTCTGGTCAACGGAGTTGACAACCTTCACATCATGGACGGAACAAAGGAATGCATCTGGCTACAGAAAGTAAGGACAAGGTCATGCAACTCTACAAGTGCTTGATCTAATGAAGAAGAAAGTGAGGAGTTAAGCGTCTACATATTGGAAGAAAGACTCTACCTGGCATAAGATCTCACCTCCAAACATTGCCAAATCGATCTATAGGGGAAACAAAGTAACCAAAGATCACAAAAACAATCAAGAATTAGCTCAGGCAGTACATAAAGGGTGATATGGAAGATGATTATGTCAAGTCGTCAACATGGAAAAGCTATAATCACTCACTAACCGGGAGAATCCTAGCCAAATAAGGTGCAGCAATACCGACAAATCCATCATTTTGCCCAGTATTCCGAAGAAGTATGCTGCTTACACTCTTGCCCAAAATCCACTGCAAAACTCCAACTTCTTGTTCAGGAGTGTATGTATTTTCCATCTCGATGGACCCAGACATGTAGCACATGGAAGCTACAGCACCATATCAAATACGTAACATAAAATTAAATGAAACCGGTCTTACAAAAATGAATAGAGGAAGTACCAGGCTTAGAAATGACTTTCTCCTCTGACTTTAACATAATCTGCCAACCGACAGACGAGCAATGGTTAGACAAGTTAAAAGGTACACAAAATGGGAAGATCACGCTATTATAAAAGCAAATCTACCTGAACAACTTGGGATTCACCACCCAAAATCTGGAAAGGTGTAATTGTATCTTGTTGACTCTGCATCACATTATCAATAATGAGACAACACAACCCACGTCACTGACACAATATCATAGTCACATAAAAGTGAGAAAACTACAGACATGGAAATCCAAAGACCCCAGATTGGCCGGATCATGCGTTCACGCCATCAAGCAAAACAAATCCAAGGAAATGACAACAAATCAACACGGAATTCTCAAACTCCCTACTTACAATGAACCTCAAATACTATCAAATTGCATATAAAAGAGACGACCCCAGCATTTCCCACGGTAATGTAATAGTCATATCATAGCGAGATGATTGAAGTAGCGAACCTGGTAGACATAAGGCTGAAATGGAGTTGAAAAAAACGGTGCGGCCATGATGGTGGTGAAGACCGCAGAAGATCTGGAACCAAAACCTCTGAGTCTGAGAGGAGCTTTAACAAATTTGCGACAGATCAAAGAAGACAGAAGAACTCTCCGGTCAATTCCGAACGTCCGCGTCAAAGAGTAGTGATCAGATCGCGAACGAAGCCGTAGAGATTCGAAATTTCAGAGTAGAGAGGTGTTCGGAAATTTAATCATATAGCGGCCGGCGACTCCACGACCAACGACCGATGATTTTTGCTGATGGGTGGATCTTATTAGCAGATGACACGTGGAGATTGATTACGTGGAGAATTCTCATTGGATGTAACAAGCAAAGACACGTCTCTCCGCGCAAATAGATTAATTGCTTTAATATGTAATTGGGACCTTACATGTGAAATTCCAAAAAACTTCGTCCCTGTTTCGTAAAAGAAAAACTTTGCAATTCCTATCAACCCTCTATCCGACTTAGAGGGTCTATTTCCTTATACTTAAGCTTCTGGACGAGAAGACACTACCAAATCATTCTAGTTACAATCCTTTTGAGTCCTAGAAATAAGATATAGAGGAATAAAAGCATCAGAAACTTTTTGGATGCCATGACCCGAAGGTTCACTCGAACCCCGAATCTTCTCATCAGCTGCAACACCATACCACATACCATCACCATCCCTCGCAACAACATCCTCGCAGCATCTCCAGCTCCGGTAATGTTTCTCACATCTTCCCCTGATACGTCCACGTATGACACCGACTCTGAATTCTCTTTCTTGTCTTTGTTGATCTCGGATTGGTTTAGCCCTAGACGATCATTGAGCCAGATAGAGATGTTGATTAGCAGCTTAGCCATCCATGCAACCTCATCTTCTGATATGGGACGGGTCATCCAGTCCCCTTTGTACTTCACACTGCCTGCTATTTTGTTCCCAGCACCACGTGGCTTGAAGAGCTCGTCACGGTTTTTCTGGGGATGGTCCGGTTCTAGGGAAAAAGCAATTGGTTTTATGATGTGCCCGCCAAAGAAGTTTGAAACCGCTGATTTCAGTGAATCGACACACTTAAGGGCCTCTGTGAGGTTTTTCTCCGATACAGTTTGCAGTTCGGCTTCTGCCCGCAGTATGAATAGCTGCAAATGCAAAGCACAAAAGCCTTCAGTAAAGTTAAACAGGTTTTAAGCTCCACTCGACCCTATGAGAGAAGGGATTCTAGAGTCGTATAAACTAAAGTAGAATATCGGAAACAAGAATGCATGCGTGCATATGTGTGCTCAGGGATTCTGATGGCTCATCGATACAACTAGGGTACTGAAAAACAAATGTAGGAGAACTAGTTCTGAAAGTATATCTACGTGAACAATTCCTCAAAAATAAATTCCCAATTTAATAGCTCACAACATCGCCAATGACTGCCAATTCATGTAATTGTCAAGCAACATATTCTCCTGTTAATTCAGATAGAAGGCTAAAAACAACAAAACAAGTAAATGGGAAGGTTATCCATAAATTTTTCGACTGGATCATTCCATAATAGAGCTATTTTAAGCACATTTCTAGATTCATCCTACAAAGATATCTATATTCTACTTTATAAAAGGATGACATTAACCTGAAGCAATTGTTGTCCGCCATCTTCACCATCACTAAAGAGTTTCAAGTCTTTGTTCCAGTTTTCATGCAAGAATGAACCATCAGCGTTGCTCTCACACAACCCATCTTCCCAATCCTGAAGTTCCAAAAGCAGTTAAACATGATCTTTCGGCATAGAGTTTTGTGTATCTATGTGAAAAAAGATTGATTTTACAGTGTTATGTTAAACCAAGGGTGTTATGATGAAATAAGCTAAGTTCCAATTTTTATGATGAGATCCAAGAGAACAGATAACAAATGGTGTTGAGGAAAAATATAGGCATACCTTCAACTGCTCACGGATAGATGGAGCAAATCTAGACAATTCGTTCACTTTTGAATTTCCTGGTCCAGTTTGTTTAGAGTGAATGGCTTTATCAATATTCTTCATCAGAACCAAAAGCTCTTTTGACGATATCAATGTACTCATCACCTATTTAGAGACACACAATAGAACCATTCAGTCACATTAAGATTTAAAAACAGAAGTCTTTCAATCCATTTTCTAACAGATAAGCCCATGAATTTGAGAAAAATAGCTTAAGCCAGGTATCAAACCTTTAGAACCATCTGAGTTATTGTTTCTGGATCTGTGTGAAGGAACTTGTGTGCAAAGCCAATAAAATGCATGACCAGAGAACTGTAGTAGAGATAATTGGATAACACATAGCTCTGCCACAAAGACGTGTATCCACAAACGCGTGATTCATAAGACTCTTCCTTTTTCACATCTTTTACAGATCCATTTAAAGCAGCTTCAAGATCTGAGAAATCATCCAAACTGATCATCCATGGTTCCAGGTACATAACCCAGATGGAGAACACCTGAGATGCATTCTTAATTGAGCTTCCTAAGGGACAGAACAAGAAACTCCTCAATATATAACGATAAAGCGGCCTCTGTAAATGGGTATTCCAGGAAGTGAGCGGCCTGACGCTCAAGTTCGCGACATGGAATGACGATCCTGAAGTCGGTGTCTTCCACTGTGGACTCTCGCCATACTCAACGTAGTTTTCAGTCCCTACACCACTTGTAACCCAGCTCAAATTCAGATACTTCACAAGCAACTTCACTACTTCTTCCAACCCACAAGTAGGTGGAATCTCTTCAACAGCAGAACGGAAAGGAGGAGCCACACCAAAAGATTTAGCCGTAACAACAGGAAACGGTGAGAAGTCATTCTCAACAAGCCAATAATGCACGAACACATTCACCAAGAACTCAGCTCGTGTCATTACAGACCCATCATACCCATTTCCGTAATGCAAAAGAGAGCTACGATAAGGCTGGTGTGCGTTTAAGTCGAAAACAGGAACAAATGCTTTCAGATAGGAGTAAAGAAGCCTTAAGTAGAGATTACACTCCAATTTCTGATCTGAATCACGCTTGTTACTCCCTGGAAAACCTTTGATATGTGTCCAATTCTGTAGCCTAAACATCTTTCTCTTTTGGATAGGAATCACAGATGAACTCTCATTGTTTCCTCTACAAACCGGATAATAAGAGAGCCAAAACATGTAATACTCGAAAACATTAAGCCTAACTTCATAAGATGAACCCCGAAGGGAATCCTCCTCAATTTTACCATTCAAAAAGGGACACAGATTCGATAACGCACTTCGATCCTTCTCGCTAGAGAGCATAAATCGAGCATACTCCGGTAAGCGTTCGGTTGGGAAAACGTACTTAACAAGAGATAATTTATCAACAGCAAAGATTGAGCTCATGAGGATTCCACTGGGGGATAAGAGATTAAATACTCTTTCCGCTAAATCCGAATCGTTCGCCGCCGAGATTACATCGACCCAACCGTTCGGCCGCAGCGACGAAGACTGTGCCGGTGATGCAGCGGTTGCGTCGCCGAAGCCGAAGATCTTACAGATTAAACTCGGAAAAGTAATAGAGAAGAAATGGCGACATTGATCAGGCGTATGTGAGTGAAGAAACGATTCCACGGAAGAGCAAGCAGCGGAGATATTCGACGGCGTGGAAGCTGCAAGTATAGCCGATGCTAGGTCTTGAGATTGCGAAAGCGAATCGACGGTGTACGAGTGTGGAAGCATCGCTAAATACGAAGCTGAAGACGAAACTAGGGTTTTTTAACGAGAGAGAGAGCAAAGGTTTACGCCGGAGAAGAAGGGTTTGAAATGCGAGGCGACTCAAATCGCGCCTTGTGAAGGGGAAACACCAAAAAGGGCCAAAAAAAATCAACACGAGGAAGAAAAAGAGAGCGTTACGCGCCACGTGGCATCTGCGTAAATCACCGCGGTGACTTTTCATTACTGTGGACTTTTATAAGAGTTCATCAGGTGAAAGCGGGAACACTCTCGAGTACTCATCGCCCTAAATTTAACGCTCCCGATTTTGACACGTCATTAAGTTCTTTAAGGCCCATTTAGACCAATTTAAGCCCCTTTCGCTTTTAACTTATGAAACGCTTGGGAACTTTTTGTTAATTCTCTCTACAACACTGATCTAAAGCATTGGGCTACTCAAAGCTGCGAGCAGAATCTGGAGTCCGGTTAAAACCGGTTCGACTTGATTTAGTTTCCGTTTTCAATCCGGTTAGTTTAGTCAGAGGATAAACAAACTGTCTTTTATTTATTCAATACTAATAAATTCTAGTTTTTAGTACACATTAAACGAAAATTAACGCATCCTACAGTCAAAATAAAAGCATACAAATAGCAAAAAATAATAATTTGTTTTTCTCCCTTTTCTTTTCTTTTTCTTTCTTTTTTTTTGCCCTAATGATCAAAGCTGAACTAAAAACATCCTACCAAGTTAAACAACCTAACAAAGCGAATCTTATTTAAGTTACTGTGACCAATAACTAACCTGTAAACCCCAAACCCGAGACAAGAGTCTGCCTTCACATTTCCTTTTTAGACACTCACTTCCTCAGATCTTTATAACGCGTGTATCACGCTTTTGATGTCCGAACTATCAGAGCTAGGGTTTGGGTGAAATGCTGATTGTCTTGACGCTGACCCGCCACCAAGCTTCAGCGAAAGAGACTGATCGGATTCTCCATTCTTGTTGGACTCTGCAAGGCTGAGCTTAGACATACCAAGAAGCTCGTCAACATTGATAGGAGCTTTCGAGTGCACGGCGGTTGGTCTGAGAATCTCATGGGTTTCCTCTTTCTTGGGTGGTTCAGGAACATAACCAGCAGGCCATATTGGGAATGGAAACGGGTAATACGGTGAGAAGTAGGTTGGATAGAGTATGGGGAATGAGCCAGGTAGTTGTGTTTGCGGTTGCAGTTGTGTGGTTTCTTCTAGTCTGGAAGAAGAAGAAGAAGCAGCAGCTGTTGCGGTTGGTTCCCCTGTGGTAGAGTTTGTGGAGTCCATGGATTCACATTCTTCAATTTCCAAGATCGATGGCGCTTGAAGGGAGCTAGGAGCAAGTGTCTGATGAACAGCGTCAGCAGCACTTTGCATTTCTGTTACCACAGGAATGTTCTCTGCTTCCGGTTCTTGCAAATCCATCGGAATATCTCCAACCTACAAGGACAAATTACAGCATAAGGAGAATAAAGAAAAAAGAATTGCCTTTCAAGATCAAATTCCCATGAGAAGACCAAAAGGGGTTTAAAGTTCCATGCTTTCAAGCTTATTGGACCAGCCCTATCTGTATTCAAATGCTTAACGAGGATTGGCTGCAAATTGGTAGCCTCAAGCATATCCATTAGAACTACAACAGAATCCAACTTTTCCTGTTATTCTCGCTTCATACCAAAAGGTAGAAGAAGGCAAATCAAGCCACCTAATTAGCTTCTGAATCAGAATCCCGACACATTTTCAACCATCTCTCTAAAATGAAAAAGCGTGTTTTGTATGATCAAATAGGTGTTTTGAATGAAGAAGAACAAACCTCATCAGGAACCATATCAAAGAGACTAGAACGTCTTTTGCGACGAGACACATTGGATTGTCTGATGAAATACTTCTGAGCATGGCTAGCAACTTGTGTTGGTGTCCTAGTGGTCACATAGTTTCTTGAGATACCTCGCCAATCACCTTTACCCAGCTTCTGTAAACCTAATAAGAACATCCTGTGTTCCTCCTCTGTCCATGGAGTTCCTAATCAAACAAGCAAATCAATAAGCAATCAGACAACTCCTCACCCGAATTGCAATATGTAGCCTCATATACTTGATTGGATGACAATTTTTTTCAATAAACACACATCAAAATCTTGTTACGTAATGCAATTAGCGACTTTGATGCAAAAATAAACTCATCTCCACGGATCGTACGGATGATTTGAATAGATTTTATTCTTTAAAAACGCACAAAAATTGGAATTTTATCCCAGAAAACAAAGGAGAAACCTTTCTTTCTCTCGCGGCTAGAGGAAGAGCCAGCAACGAAATCCTCGGAAGCATAACCATCACCAGCGACATGGTCAGGGACATCACCCGGAGAACCCGGAGTATTAGACCCGGTTCCACCATGCCCACCCGATCCAGAACCCGTGTAATGGCTAAGATTACCCATACTTGCACTTTTCCGGATCGAACCTTCGGTGAGCCTAACACCAAAGAGCTTCACCCCACGATTGGGACAAGTCCTAGAGTTGTGGCCATTGTGATTGCAGTGAGAGCATCGACGAGTCATACCCGACCCGATTTGCTTATCTAAATCGGATCTGATCGGAGTCTGAAACGGTCGCGGATCGGATCTTAGCTGATCGCAGAAGCACAGAATCTAATTTGAGAGAGAGAGATAGATAGAGAGACGAGGAGCGGAAGAAAGACAATAATATCGGTTTATCTGGTCGGATTTATTACATAAATTCGATTTTTATTTTATTTTGTTTTTCCTTTGCTCTTATGTTTTATTTATATATAAAAATCGGAAAATATTTGGAGTATCGTTGGTGGATTTTTTCCTTTTCCAAATTTCACATTGACTTAATAGTCAATGCAACGTGTCCACATTAGTAGATTTATTTTTGGGAAAAATTATTGAATTACTTGAACTAAGAAGTCAAATTAGCTATAACTATTAATTGTTAATGGCTATTTTTGTATAAAAAATTGGAATGTATGTATTACAGGCTGCTATCTAAATTTTCAAAAGTTTAATTTACTATATGAAAAAAACAGCTTTATCTGACTTTTTTTTTTTTTAACATCATGACATATATCTTATATAAATTATATATTAATGACACAACAAATATAATAGCTGTAACTAATACTCTTTCTATATATAGACCAGTTTGTAGGTTTCATGCATTTGTGATTATCCAATTGTCTTATGCTAAATAATTACAATTTCCTTATATTTTTCTATATATGTATAAAGCATGGATATGTATACAAAAACTGCAAAAGGTTTAAGTATTTATGTACAAGTGCTAACCCTCCACCAGAAAATTAACAATTGGCTGAATATTATTAGCCACAAGATCAGTTACACTATTCAACATTTTAAGATATTTAATAGCCCTTCACGCATTCCGTACATAACCTTGACTAGTTTTTTTAGAAGTTACAAACAAAAAATAAATAAAATATGACATCTGTTTAACAAGATATGAGATATCATAAGAAGAAAAAAAGTAATTCAAATGCCAACATCCCACACAAAGAAAAATTAGATTTTGGTTTTTTATAGATAGGGGCCACAAAACTATTGGTTATTTATCAAATAATAATCTAAAACTAAAAACAAAATATTTTAGTAAAATAGACCCATGAGTAAGTAAAATATGTTATCTTAAGAAAGAAAAACATGATTGTGCTTTCATTTCTTGCTGAGATTACAAATGTTGCAAATAGTATTTGTATCATACACCAGCCAAACTCCAAACGTCATATCTTATACTAAGCTTCTTTTTTTGATTTGGTTAAAAACAAAATCTTCACGCTAATCTCTAAGAACATTACTATGTAAAAAAGTAATCAGCATAGTACCATAATCACTATAAGAGCAAAATTTAAAACTAAAGGCATCACAATTTTTGTTATGAGAAGAAAAAGAAAAAAATTTAAAGGACGAGCGTAATAGATGATCACGATATAGGAGAGAGATAAATGAGTGGATGGGTTTAGTCATTTAGATTAGTAGGTCCCACGTACTCAAATGCCACGTGGACACGAGGAGAACGGCTTATCCAGAAAGGAAAAACAATAAAATATTCATTTCATATATTTGCTGCTCTCAGATCTTTTTTAGGATTCCTTTACAAAGCTTTCTCAGCCGTCCACGTGTCTTTCTCCGTCGGTGGTGGCATATTCGCATATTATTATTATTTATTCATTTAATTATATATAACAACGTTACTCTAAAATCTTCACCTAAGAATAGTAGTCTCTAGCTATTTTTATCCACATACTGTCTTTTGCTTTCTCCAACTTTTTGTACCAATTTAATCTGCATTTCGTGGATGCGAGATCTCACAACTATAAATTTAGATTTTTAGAGAACAGAGAATTTTAAGAGTAGATTCTCTGAATGGATCAAACATTAACGAACTGGATTTATATTAACGGATAATAAGAATATAGATGATCTCGATGAAATGTTCTTAAAGCTCGATGAGCGAGTGTAATTAGGATTTTCAGTGTGTCCCAAATCCTTGTTCTCGCTGTCAACATCAATATTTATACCAACATATCTCAACTCATCATCCGGTTTGCTCGGCTCGTGCCGCACTTAACACCGGCGATCTCGCCCAAATATCGTCAATCTTCTTGTTCTTATGACTCACACGCCTCCCGGATTAATTAGCTCGATCTTCAAAAGTCCCGTCTTGATGGACCTTTTATTTTTAACTCGCGACCCAAATTCCGACATGTGTTATGAGCTTTCTACAGGCGAAATCCAGCCCCAACAATTATTACATCTTTTTGCATGCCGTGGAGCCAGTGATTACTTATTTTTCTTTTATATGTTGAGATTGTATAAATTTGTAATAAAATTTCACTGAGTTTGTTGAACAAAAAAAACTTGGATCTTGGGCCAACCCAAATCTCAAGGCCCAAATGATTCTGCTTCGAAGAAATTATTGAACATGAAACGATAAATTATTTTCGGTGGAAATTGAATTCCAAAAATAAAGTGTCACGTTGCATATGAATTCATCTAACGGACTTTTCAAATTAGGAAAAATACAAGAAAATTTTATATCGGAACATTAAATTCTAAATGTATTCGTACAGACACGACAACATTAACTACTGTACTCTCCTTTAAAATGTGGTGGGTTCTAATCAGTAATATTAATATTATTATTTTGACCAGAGAAAGTAATAGTATAAACTATTTATGCCAAATTTTCCAACCAAGTGTAGTTGTAGTAATTTCTCGAAAAAAGGAGGGAAATGGATTTAGGAATTTCAAAATGTGACAGAAACAAAAAATCGAATTAAATGCAATACAACAACCATAAAGTGAATGTAATTTAATTTTTGCAGGCACCAATATCTGATCAAACCTGGTCCCCTTTCTTATGGGCTAAGCTACAATTTCAGTTCTCGTCTCTGCATTTACTTGTTCATTCTTTCTTCTCCTCTGCTGCTATTTGAATTCTCTCCTTCTTTTATCATAATTCTTCATACCCCATTTCACTTATACTTTCTTGGAGTCTGACGTTCATTTGAGGGTTTTCATCATCTTTTGACTGAGATGGGTGGTTTTGATTTGAATAAAGACGATAACAAGCAGAGAAGAAACAGAGATTCTTGGCATTGTTCCGATTCTCATAAACATGGACGGTCTAAAAGGTACTCTCGCTTCTGTAGTTTAAGCTTAATCTTTGACCTATATTAAATCTATATGTTTCTTGAACGTCTCTATGATGAAATCGACATACAGAGCTTTATGTTTCTTCCTAAAGCTTTAATTAATTCTGGTTTATGATCTTTCCCAGTGCATCGTCAGAGCGAGATCTCCACGCTTCTAGTAATGGAGCTTCACAATCTGCTAACAACTTCACTAGAATGCAAGTAAGACTGAGAAATTGCATATCATAAGACAATATTTTTGTCTTGAAGTTGATTTGTATTTTTTTTTTTCTGGTCCATAGACAAAATCCTCTGTTCAAACAAGGGCAAACAAGAAACCAAAACCTCTGCATAATCGTCAGATATTTATTAAAAACAATGCGTCTTCTAACGATAGAGCATCCTTGGAACGCGATGTAAGCACCAGCAGTATCTTTAACATGCATCATTACTGTATGTCCCATAAGTGAACTATTTCATGTCAATGGTCTTTGTGGTTTGGCTAAACAGGTTGAGCAGCTTCACCTTCGTCTGCAACAAGAGAAATCTATGAGAATGGTGTTAGAGAGAGCAATGGGCCGTGCTTCTAGCAGTTTATCTCCAGGGCACCGACATTTTGCTGGTCAGGTAACACTTCAGTGTTTATGTAAATCCAGCCTGCTCTTTTCAGATAGAAATTTGTGAGACTTTGTGTTTATATGTGATTTGGATGATTCAGGCAAAGGAACTTATCACGGAGATTGAATTGCTGGAAGCAGAGGTCGCGAATCGCGAGCATCATGTGCTTTCTCTGTACCGGAGTATCTTTGAACAAACAAACAGCAGAGCATCTTCAGAGCAAAGCTCAAGCATTTCTTCTCCAGCTCATCATATACAGCAGCCACCAAGAAAACGCCCAAGTGTTATTTCAAATGCATTTTGTTCCTCCAAGAATTTGCCTCCAAAGCCTTGGCATGGTCTGGTTACTTTTAAAGATTTGAGTCAAAAACCCTCAAAAAAGGACCAGTCTTCTCAGTTCCAGAACAAAGACTATATTCCTTCAACAACAAGTTGCTCAAGTCAAGCAAAAGTAAATGGAAAAAGCTAATTCCCCCTAAATTCATCACTGTTGATACTTCTTCTAACTTTTATATGTTCTGTTGTTTTTCTTTTCTTTCAGGCTCATTCAAAGGATTCAGTAACAGAGAAATCTCCATCGCAGAGAACTCTAAAGGATCATTTGCACCAATGCCCAAACAAGTTGTCTGAAGATATGGTCAAATGTATGGCTTCAGTGTACTTCTGGCTCTGCAGCAGTGCCATGTCAGAAGATCCTGAAAGGAAGAGAAGATCACCAACCCTATCAAGATCAGCAACTAGCAATGTGATCATCCCCAAGAACATTTTGAACGAAGACCGAGCTTGGTCCTGTAGATCCATGGTGGAAGTATCTTGGATCTCATCAGACAAGAGAAGATTTTCTCAAGCATCATATGCTATTAACAACTATAGGTTAGTCCAACAATAGCAGTATTTTTTTTTTTTGAAAAACAACATCTGAATTGACTTCGATTACAAGAACGCATGATTTCACTTGCAGGCTCCTTGTTGAGCAATTGGAGAGAGTTACTATAAATCAATTGGAAGGCAATGCAAAGTTGGCATTTTGGATCAACGTATACAATGCTCTCCTCATGCATGTACGAACATATTGATCTGTTACAAAATCTTACCTTTGCTTATTCATAATTCTATGAGGCTAAATATCTTCTATATATCTTCTCTAGGCATACTTGGCATATGGTGTACCTGCTAATTCCCTCAGAAGGTTATCTTTGTTTCACAAGGTATTCTACTTTGATCTCAACGCTTGACATGAGAAAAGATTCATATAGGAGCAGAGACTAATGCGTTTCATTGTTTAGTGCAGTCTGCGTATAATATCGGTGGGCACATTATAAATGCAAACACGATTGAATACTCTATCTTTTGCCTCCAGACTCCACGAAATGGACGTGTAAGATTCTTTATTCCTTCAATCTTTTTGCAAACAAAAAGAGAGAAAACCATTGAACTCAACCTATATTACAGTGGCTTGAGACCATTATTTCCACCGCCTTGAGGAAGAAACCAGCCGAAGATAAAGTAAGCTCAATGTTCAGCCTTCACAAACCAGAGCCACTTGTCTGTTTTGCTCTTTGCACTGGTGCTCTCTCCGATCCAGTGGTAACTTCTTAGCTCTTTATTACTAACCTTATTCACATATATATTCTAAAGTTTGTCGTTTCTCATGCATAAATTTTGGGTTTACTTGTGCAAATGAATGGCTTTTAATGGGCACTCACATGATTGCAGCTAAAAGCCTACACTGCATCAAACGTTAAAGAGGAATTAGAAGCTTCTAAAAGAGAGTTTCTTGGAGCAAACGTGATTGTAAAGATGCAGAAGAAAGTGTTGCTACCTAAGATTATAGAGAGGTTTACAAAGGAAGCTTCTCTGAGCTCTGATGATTTGATGAGATGGCTAATCGATAGCGCAGACGAAAAGCTTGGGGAATCGATGCAAAAATGCGTACAAGGTAAACCAAACAACAAGAAAACGTCTCAGGTCGTTGAATGGTTGCCATACAGTTCAAGGTTCCGTTATGTTTTCTCAAAGGACTTGATGGCGCAAAAGCCTTGGTGGGTTTAGAAGGATTTTGCTTGTGTTACTCGATGCCCTAATTTCTCGCCCTTGTATGTTTAATTATAATGACTAATGAGACGGTAAAAAAGGCTTTCCTTGTGTACAAGAGAAACTGTCACTTCCCAGACTCCCTGGTTTGATTTTTCAAAAATATCAAAAGAAACTAATCTAACTGCTAATTGTGAAATCATCGTGTAGCCTGATCAAGACAGTCGAACTTTGTTGATACAACGATACTAATTTGGACTTTTGGTTGATGGAATAGTTATAGAACACAAGGGTGAGATTATGGTTTATATTTATAGAGGTGACTTTTTTTGGACGACCCTAAAACAACTACGTTTTGTCAAATGTAAGTTATTCAAAAATATGCATCATAGCCAAGAAGAAGATAATCTGATTTTATTTGTTTTCCAAGGTTATATTTTTCTTCTGGGATCATCAGAATAAGGAACTTAGCTAAGTAATTAATTTTTGTTTTACATAGGTAATTACTTTTCGTAGTCGTGTTTTTTGCTTGAAACTTTCAATCGATTAAAAAAAGTTCTATGTAAAATAACCTGTATTACGTTTGGTAAACAAAAAATTCGTTGATTCTTGAGTAGAAAAAAAGAGACGGATGTTTGACCGTTGACTGGACATATATAAGTGGGGAATGCACGTGTGGGTGTCACACACACGTGTGCTTAGCTGTAATGGGTGGTTTTGGCTCGCATAGGAATATGTGCGCCACGTCAACTCCACATGGGTACGCACCACCCAACTTTCCCATTTTTTCTATTCCAATTTCGAAGCTCTCTCTGAAGATTCTCCAAATCCATTTTCATTTTTTTTTTCTTTATAATCATTGATGAAATAATGACTTTTAAAACAAAATCATTGAAGAAATTATAACCCCTATCTTTATTTTTGGCATGGGAATCTCAATTATCATATTACCATTAGTAATAATAATATGCCTCAATTTAACGTCAGAAATTATCAAAACTGTCACATTCGCATTTTTCGTTATATTTATTTTTAAAATACTACAACAATCCAACAATCATGTGATGCAAACCTCAAATTCCGAGCCTTTTTTTTAGAATAAGGATAAGTTGCTTTGTGGGTTAATCATAATCATGCCTGTTTGTTTCCTATATCAAATCAAATGTTCCGGTTAACAGATCGAGTACATGTGAGAGGACAATTAGACAAATATATTTGTTTAGGATATAATTGGTTAGTTAGGTTAAGGAAAAAAAGAGTATTAAATATCACCAATTATGACCTCGTTCTACAGCCAATGCTGTAAAGAACAATCAAAGCTGATATACACATGCATGAAACATATGATTAAGCAAAACCATAATTATTAGTCTTACGCAATTTCGAAACATATATAATGATTACAACATATATGTACTTTGTTAGGATTTTTTTTTCACAAACGTTGATTTTCCATACATTTTTAAACTAACTAAAATTAATAATTCGTAAACTTTAAAAAATAATTATTAAAAATATTTAAATTTATAAATTGTTATTGGTTCATAATTAAATAATTATTTTTTGATGAGAGAAAATAGAGTATTTATAATTACTAATCATTGTTTCTTAAATTGTATAAAAACTCCTAAACATCAATAACATTTTTTGGCCCCTTTCCAACCCAAAATTCTATTGAAAGCATGCCAAGTAAGAGAAAGTTGACGATCTGTTTAGCATTCCTCATAATAACTTCCTTCTCTTCTCTATCATCTTTCATAACTTTTTCACACTCTTTTCCACTTCTAAGTATTATGTAAAAGGTTCCCTTGAGTTTGCTTCCGGTTTACCGGGTAGTGTTTCCATAGATGTTTTTGATGCAGAGGCGGTTTAAGCAATTTGGTTGTCAAGAGATTTGACATAAGAGGCCAAAGAGAAAAAGAGGGAGTATAATGTTATAAAAAATATTCTTTGCCTATGATTTTGTTTTTGTTTTGTGACTCAACTTTGGATTTGGATCTGTGATGTAGGCCTGCAGCTTTATTTGAAATAGTAAAATTTGTCTTCCGATTATAATTAATTAAATGAATTGTGTATTCAATTCAATTATCCACCTATCATGTAAATTGAGAAACTAAGGTAAGAGTATCCTTCTCGAATGCACAAAAGGATGCTCATATCCTTCTCCACTACCTTCACTGCGAGGAGGCCCCACGGAGAAAATGTGAAATGCCGAGTTGATGGTTTTAGGGGCGTTATACCCCTATTTGATATCTACAATTTATCGATATTCGATACCAAACTGGCAGTAGGGGCTAAATGGCAAAGAAGAGTCATTCATCTTTACATACATAACATAAAATTCTCATTAGGCAATGTTGAATATGTTCTCGTTAAGAATTGTTTGGCTGGACTTCGAGACAAATTGTTCTGAGTTGATCAAGATGGTGTATGCATGACCCTATTGAATGACATGTATTCTTTAATCTTTTGGACAAGTTCATCCTATTGAGAGGTATATTTAGTAGTTTTTCACGTCATTTTAATTTTAAAATAGATTATTAGTCATTTTTGTTCGTTTTACATTTGTTGATGTATATTTTGTGATTTGTGTTTCTCCTAACTGAACCACCATCGTTTTAATAATTTAATATAATAGTGTGGGTGATAAAAAAATATGCATTGAAGTATTGTACGCAATAGGTTTTTTGTCTAAAAGTTTCTGAATGTCCTCTGTAAGTTCGATGCTCCTCTATAGCATGTGTCAATCTTAATGAATTTGCTAAAGTTCTGTCTTATCTCTCGTGACACATTAGTCAGTTGATTCAAAGGGTTGAAATCGTGATCCCAATTAGGATGGTTTCCACTTAAAACAAAGAACATCATACTTAAATGCTAAAAGTTAGACTTAGTAGACCGAGTTTGAATCCGATGTCACTCAAATATACCTTGGTTAGGCCGAACTCAAACTCAAACATAAACATGCTCGAACCTCAACACCAAGAAGTCAAGAACATTCAATTTTATTGTTAAAACTTCATAAAAATTACATAAACATCACTGGTAATTATTGCTCATAATGCTTTGCGGACTCCTTTTTCACCGAGAGGAAATGATTAAAAGAAAACATGCGCGAGTGGAAGTAACGCACTTAGTTAGTGCGTCTGGCTCAAGTGAGAGTGAACACGTGGGACAGCAGATCACACTGAAACACAACTCCGACATCTTGTCGGATCTTATGTAAAGCATTGGGTCCCACTCTCATAATATCTCTCACCACGAAACCATCTTTTGCTCTCAATAATTGTCGCCCATTGCCGTATCTCTTCACTCTCTATGCCAGCGCTTGAGATACACGTGTTTCACTTTGTCATATGGGAGCGTCTACAAAAACGACTTTTATCGGATGTTGTTAATTAACCATTTTTTGTCAAAGAAGGATTGTTGTTAATTAACACAAAATCTATCTTTATTCGTTCTCTATTTTGTTGTTTTGATATATTGCTTAAGTACAATTAAAAGCGAGATAAATATTGTATTTGTTCTTCTAACAATAAAATGATTTGATTGACGTTTGAAATAGTATTGTCACTGTTTTAATATTAAAAAAAACAGATCATTTCTCTGTCTACATCTTACACACATACTCTACAGCATTTTAATTCGGATTATGATTATGCGATGACACTAATAGTCTAATACAACCATTGAATTACATGCTTCAATCATTGTAATACAACATTTCATAAAATACAAGTTAGCCTAAACAATATATTTTAAAAAATAAAGTTGAAAAGAAAGGAATATTAGATGATAAAAGGAGGCAGTTAAAGGCTTAAAGCCATCAAATTATTAAACAAGTTTGCATTGATTGAGGCGGATGGTTACACATGATAAGGAGCAGGCGAGTGAGGAAACAACACAACACGCACGGTCACGCGGGATGACCCACATGCTCCAATCTCCATGCCCCCCATGTTACTGTACGCAAAGTGGTTGGTTATATACACTCTTGATCAATATTGCTCAAACTTAAATGCGAATTTTTAATTTTTAAAGGCAAAAGCACAAACATTTAAAGGTTTTACTGACGGAAGAAAAATAAAAGTAATAGCTTTAAAATGTCATTGTTGATGAAAGTAGAAACCATGATGATGGTATTATATATGCAAATATTCATCTCACACGTATATCATTGGTTCATAACCGTTGGTTGGTCCACAACTTTGAAGAAGTTCAGATTCTTTTGGATTGTGTTTTGTACCAACCACTCGAATTAGTCAATATTCCACTATATCCAACCTCAAATACTACTTTCCTTTTCTTTGAACTATTTATTTAAAAATATGGACAAATAATTGGCTACACTATTGGAGATTTGACTCAGCTCGGTATGCCGTAACTAATCAAGATACTATTTTCTATACTTTTTTCTTGACATCTACATATATAATACATGAAGTTTGATTATTATGACGTATTTGATTAAGACAAAACGAAGTACGAGATTTAATATTTATCAACTTTGAAATACTAGATATAAATCATGAACAAAAAAACAAGGTGCAAATTGCGTTATCCATATACAAAACATTGCACGATGATTCACTTAATTGTAAGGTTACTTTCTCAGAGTCAGCGGACATTTGTATTGGTTTTAATGACCTTGGCTTTAAATCTTCAGCACAAACACATATACATGTGAACACTTGAAAACAAATTGCCCATCTTATTATACATGGGTTCTTGTAAGAAATAAACTAAAATGTGCCCCCTTTTTTTTGTAATAAAAAGACATAAATTTTGATTCCATTTATTATTGAGAAAGTACAAAAAGAAAGACATGGCAAAGGCCAAAGGGGACACAAGTTGGAGATAAAGTAAGAGAAGGCCAAACAAAAGAATAGAAACAATAATGATGGATTGTAATGAGCCACCTGACAAAATCTCATCATTCAAAGTACTATATTAATCCCCTTCTCTTGTTCAATACCACCTCACTTCTCTCCCTCTCTCTCTCTATTTCTCCTCCCACAAGAGTCCTAAAGATCATTACTTCAAAGTTGAAAACAGACCCCTTCTGTATCATTTTCTGGCTTATTTCTTTCTCTACTCAAAAAGATCAAAGATTTTTATGCTCGTTCTTTCTCGTGGGAGAAATCAAAAACATGATGATGGGAAAAGAAGATCTGGGTTTGAGCCTAAGCTTAGGGTTTTCACAAAATAACAATCCTCTTCAGCTGAATCTGAATCCTAACTCTTCATTATCAAACAATCTCCAGAGATTTCCACGGAACCGAACATTCGATCCTACATCAGGTATACACTTACGAAAATCTCAGATCTTCTCTGTTTTTTCTTTTTTTCTTTTTGTCAAATAAACAGAACAGATCTCAAAGCTGAAAGATGAGGCTTTTCTTCGTCTCCAGTTGAAACCAAACCTAAAATTTGATTACCCTTTGCAGATCTTCGCAAAATAGACGTGAATAGTTTTCCATCGACGGCGAATTGCGAGGAAGAAACAGGAGTTTCGTCTCCAAACAGTACGATCTCGAGCACCATAAGCGGGAAGAGGAGTGAGAGAGAAGGAATCTCCGGCACCGGCGGCGACGATCACGATGAGATCACTCCGGATCGTGGTTATTCACGTGGAACCTCCGACGAAGATGAAGACGGCGGCGAAACGTCGAGGAAGAAGCTCAGGTTATCCAAAGATCAGTCTGCTTTTCTCGAAGAGACTTTCAAAGAACACAACACTCTCAATCCCGTAAGTAAAAAAAAAATTGAAGTCATGGAGAAACCAATGGCATAATCGTAATTACTCTGAAATAACCAAGGTTGTTATTGTATTTTTGCAGAAACAGAAGCTAGCTTTGGCTAAGAAGCTGAACTTGACGGCAAGACAAGTGGAAGTGTGGTTCCAGAACAGAAGAGCAAGGTGAGATTTTCTTGTCTTAAACCTTAATTGTAAATTACATTTATACCCCTGAGTAGAAGTTTCATTTACAAAGTCCGATTTTTGTTTTACAGAACCAAGTTAAAGCAAACGGAGGTAGATTGCGAGTACTTGAAACGGTGCGTAGAGAAGCTAACGGAAGAGAATCGGAGACTTCAGAAAGAGGCTATGGAGCTTCGAACTCTCAAGCTGTCTCCACAGTTCTACGGCCAGATGACTCCACCCACTACACTCATCATGTGTCCTTCGTGCGAGCGTGTGGCTGGCCCATCATCATCGAACCACCACCACAATCACAGGCCTGTTTCGATCAACCCCTGGGTTGCTTGTGCTGGTCAGGTGGCTCATGGGCTGAATTTTGAAGCCTTGCGTCCACGATCGTGAATTTAATTTTGTGGGGGAAAAGGTGGTTTTGGTAATTTTCGTTATTGTTATGGTCTACCTGTGTGGGGTCATTGTAATTTTGGATGATTGGCCTTCTCATGAAACTAGTCTTATGTACTATGATGCAACCTTTAAAATATTTAAATTAGCAAAAGTTAGTTACTTACTTGCAAATATTAACCAAATTATGAAACTATATTTTTGATATCTTACACGAGTTCTAATTTAAACCGCAAAATCACAAACGTTTTCGAGATAAATCTACCGTTTCTGTTTCTGAGCCTGGTATACGTGTAGCTTAATTGCATTTTTTAACGAAATGATGAAATCTTGTGACCTAATCTGTGACATGTATGGCTGAGTATGAGATGACTATAATTGCTTTCTTGATAGACTGTTTAGATATGATAAAAATAACGTCAGATTTGCCGATTTTCTCATACATTTGTACAAGTTCTTAAAGATTAAAAGATCGTTTTTGTGTTACTTTGGCCTTTTGTTCCACGGCAATTAAACTTTTAAACCAATTTGTTGGCTCTTATTGTTTGAATGCGTATTAAAACTCCGGTTTGAATTTTCGTGCACTTGTTTAAAATTAGGAAATATGTTGACGAAAAAACAACAATTGTATGAGGAACTCTTATTGGGTCTTAATTGGCTGTTAATGGGCTGCACTATTAAGCCGGCCCATAGTTTTAGTCTTCGTCGTCGTTTCCCTTTTTCACTCACTCAAGTCTACACACCTCCTTTTACGATTTTCTCAACGAAAGCTTTCACCAATCGCTACACCTATAGAGACCCAGATGCTAAATCACTTGATTTCTCGTCTAGTTTCTCCCTCTTTACGATCTCAACCCTCAAAAATCTCAGCTTTACGGTTTTCCACAACTGTCTCAGCTGCCGAGAGATTATACGACCAGCTTCAGGGATGCACAACCAATCTCGAGAAGGAACTAGCCTCAGGTAAGGTGAAATTGGAGTCTTCTTGTATCAACGATGTGATAAGAAGATGCCATCCAAATCAATTTCAGTTGGGTCTTAGATTTTTCATATGGGCAGGAACTCAATCCAGCCATAGACACAGTCCTTATATGTATAGCAAAGCTTGCGACTTTCTTAAGATTAGAGCAAACCCAGGTTTGATCAAGGACGTTTTTGAAGTTTATCGGAAAGAGGAATGCTTTGTTAGTGTTAAGACGATGAGGATTGTTCTAACTCTGTGTAATCAAGCGAGACTTGCCGATGAGGCATTGTGGGTATTAAGGAAATTTCCTGAATTTGATTTATGTGCAGACACTGTTGCGTATAATTTGGTGATTAGGTTGTTTGCTGATAAGGGAGATTTGAGTATGGCTGATATGTTGATGAAAGAGATGGATTGTGTTGATCTTTATCCAGATGTGATCACTTATACATCGATGATCAATGGCTATTGCAATGCTGGTAAGATCGATGAAGCTTGGAAGTTGGCTAAGGAGATGAGTAAGCACGATTGCGTGCTTAACACCGTGACGTATTCGAGGATTCTAGAAGGAGTTTGTAAGTCTGGCTCTATGGAGGCAGCGTTAGAGTTGTTGGCTGAAATGGAGAAAGAAGATGGTTGTGGATCTATTAGTCCGAATGCGGTTACTTATACTTTGGTAATTCAAGCGTTTTGTGAGAAGAAGCGGATTAGAGAGGCCTTGTTGGTATTGGATAGAATGGGAGATCGAGGATGCACGCCGAATCGTGTTACTGCTAGTGTTTTGATTCAGGGGGTTTTGGAGAACGATGAGGAAGTTAAGGATCTTTCTAAGTTGATTGATAAATTGGTGAAACTCGGTGGTGTTTCTCTTTGTGAATGTTTTAGTTCGGCTACTGTGTCGCTAATCCGTATGAAAAGATGGGAAGAGGCGAAAAAGATTTTCCGTCTGATGTTGGTCCGCGGGATTAGACCTGATGGTCTTGCGTGCAGCCTTGTTCTCAGGGAATTATGTTTATCGGAAAGGTATCTCGATTGTTTCCTTCTGTATCAAGAAATCGAGAAGGCGGATGTGAAATCAACAATAGACTCGGATATACACGCGATTCTTTTGCTCGGTCTCTGCCAACATGGGAGTTCTTGGGAAGCTGCTAAGCTTGCGAAATCTATGCTCGATAAGAAAATGAGATTGAAAGTTTCTCATGTTGAGAAAATCATTGAAGCGTTGAAGAAAACTGGTGATGAAGATCTCATGCGTCGTTTCTCTACTGATTAATTCGATTATTCAGATAGGTATGTATGTATTCATATAAGAATAAGGATTCTTGTTCTACACAATCATCACTAAGCTTTTTCGATATTGCATAAATTAGTATAGCAATTGAGGTATTTGCTTTTTTTAAGGATGCAAGGGCTCCTTGGTCTTGCGGTTGAATCTTTATGCGGGAGACGGTTGGTTCTGGAGATAAGGTACGACGGATGTGACGACATCTTGATCCGCCATTTTGAGGTGTTCACCGGGTACACTCACAAACTTCACTTTTCCAGCAGCATCCAATGTTTTCAGACCGATCCAGTCCTCTGTATATAGCTTTGTCTGTTGAGCAGGGAGAACATGTTCGAAGTCACCATCCGGATAAAACCCGAACCAAGTTGAATCATTTGGAACAATAACCTTATCGTCCTGAAACTGTAAAACAAAACAGAATCATCAAGAGAGGAATCAAACGATAGTTGAAAAGTAGAATGGTTTTGAAGAGACCAAACCTTGACAAGAACCAGGTTGTGTAAACTGGTGAAACGGTCTTTGTAAGTTGAGTTTCTTTGGTCTGGTATCTCATTGTTAAGCTTAGGGAGATACTTAGAGCTTTCCAGGTACTTTGCCACATTCTGAGAAACAGAAAAAACAAGAATTTTGTCGAATCTCGTTTTAAAACTTAATGTTGTTGTTTTGATTATTAATTACTAATTTGTTGATTTTGCAAGTTTGTTAAACTATGGTGAATAGAGACATACAGCAGGGTTTTTGAAATAACCACTAGGGGCAAGATGGTCCTGCAAAATCATTAAAGATTTTACTTAATTTCTAATTGAGGATTTAATCACATGATATATATTAGAGAAAAAGAGAGAAATACTTGAGCGATGTCGCTATAGACACCTCCCTTGATTAGCCCATTTACTATCTCACATAATAAACCAGACTTGAACAAGGAAAAACCAAAAACAACAAAATAATACAATGTTGTTACTGTGATTGATTGATTAAAAATCAAATCAAAGAAGAAAATTATTAGATATTTAGAGGAAAAAAAAAAAGCTTACACGACACAGAGGAAGAGAGGAAATGCCAGCATGAGGACCAGCCAAGGATATATAGTTGTAAACCGGAGGCCCACCGTCGCAGAACTCGATCAAGCCTCGAGCCACTAGGTTCCCCTGTTCCATCATTCATCAACATCCATGTAAATAATGATCAAAAACCTATCTTTGGGTTTACAAGAAACTATCAAGAACCTGAGATCTTCCAACAATGTTGTATCCTTGACTCAACTCTTTCATTTGCTTCACCTTCTCACACGCTATTTCTGCTTGTAGTGTAAGTGGCATTAACCATGAATCGCCTATTCCATCGCCAATTTCTCTGGATTCCGTACCAAAAAAAGAAAACAAGAATTAGATAAAACCAAATACATCATCATAAATAGTCACTTTGCACGTCTTGAATAGCAAGCAAGTATACACAACTCTTCTACACGTCCCGATCTTTGGATTATCAAAAAGAAGAAAGTGTTGTGGATTTTATACATGCAAAAGCCAGGAGAGCCAGAGAGGTTAGTAAGAAGCTGTGTGAAGTTAGCATTTATATCATCAGAACATTGAGCTGTAATTCCATGAAGCATTATGAACGGAACTGAAACAGAAACATGAACCATGGCTAAGAATGCAGCCACCACCGCAACACAAGACCGCTTCAAACCTTTCTCCATTGAAAAACGCCAAAAATACGAAAGCTGCGATTGGCGTTTATGTTTTTGTGTCTCCAAGAACTTTTGAGATGGGAATATATAAGGGAATACAAAGAGCGTCATGTGGTTGGTAGTTGCGGCCAAGTAAGAATTAAGAAAGAATTAGATGAAAAAATGGACGGTTTTGATTGGTTTTTATATTTTCAGTATGAAATGGACGGTGCTGATTAGTTGATATATTCCTGCATTTGCATTTGCATTGGCATTAACTTTTTTTTGTTGCATTTTCATTAACATTTTTTGTTGCATTTTCATTAACTTCTTTTGTTGCATTTGCATTAACTCTCTGCTTCCTAGTTCTTTCCTCCTCTAATGATATCATCTCCTTGCCTCCTTTAGTACGTGTATATGTATTTTTAACATATTTACTACGGATATTTCATATTACATATTTGCAATATCTTATAGATCCAATCATATTGTACTCGAATATGTTTCACAACAAATTTCTTGTGATTAACCACTAATGATAATAGAAATAGGATGGAGTGAAGAATACTTCATATGCCTTAAAGAGTGAATTTCAAGCTCTCATCATGGCAATGCAGAACTGTTGGAGTCATAAATTACACAAGAGTCATTTTTGAAGGAGACAACAAAGGAGTTGTGGACTTGGTAAATGGTGAAAATATAAATTTTGGAGCCTACAATTGGATCAGAGAAGTACAAGTTTGGAAGAGAAGATTTCAAGAGATCAAGTTTGAATGGGTGAAAAGAGATTACAATAAACCAGCTTATATTGTTGCCAAAGATCGAATCCCAATATTGTACTATTATCATACTTTTGTACCTTATGTGATAGATCAAGTCCTTCATTTTGACTATTGTAATTCACGTTTATATTAACAAATATCAGATGTTATAAAAAACATATTTAGAATTTGTTTGTATGTATAAATAAATGTAATTAAAAACTTGAAGGATACAGTGGCAGACCTAGAATTTTTTTTTATCGGGGTAAAAAAAAAAAAAAAAAAAAAATATATATATATATATATATATATATATAACAGAAGATAATATTATAAATATAAATTTGTGAGAGAATTTGAAGATTCAAACACAAATTTTAAGTGGTGGCAAAAGGTAAATTTTGCCAATTATTCTCTTAAAACCAATAAAATATACACTTAAAATTTAATTTAACAATTTTATGGGGGTCAAATGACACCCTTAAGCTCTTTTTGGGTCCGCTATTGCTGGTGAAAAACAAGATATCACCTGAGTATAAAGCCTAAGCGAGGGAAGCATTGAGAAACCAAAAACACCAGTTACAAACATGGCCAAACACTCTACCCGAAGCCATTGCTAGAGAATTCAAGCAATTGATATTCCAAGTTCTTAATGAAAATTCTAGAGGACAAAAAAATAAAAATAAAATAAATGTAACTATCAATTCTATAACATTTGAAAACTATTTGTGCTGTGATTTAATAATACATATAAATAATTTAAAATAGAAAACTAATAAAATAAAGTAAAGATATATGTGAATGTGTAGGGATATATAAATGTCACTGTCAGTTATTACTTATTGACTTATTGTGCTTCTTTTGTTAGCCAATCACATTTCGAGATCTTAATTTGTTTCCATCTCTCTCAGATAAAATATCTCAAAACTATTTCCAATAAAATATATATTTGGGAGTAAATGCTTTGACGTTCCATGTCGAATTATATTTGTTATTCATTGTTTGTCCCATTTTTGGAATGAAAAATCAAATAAGGAAACATGGAAGTATAAGCTTCCCATTGCATTACTTGGTACCACTTGCCATTGACACAGAGTTATTGTATAGTCAATAGTGTTTTTAATTGTCTTCTTATAACAGGTAAATAAATTGTTAAGAATTAAATATTATCTGAAATGCAGAATAACCTATCATATATAATTTTTTAAAAAAGAGAGAGAGAATGCAGAAAAATATATATATATATATATATATTTCAACTTTTATATTTAATTCCTAAATCCACAAAAAATAATAAATTTAACTTGCACCTTGTATAAAGTATAATCTAAATTTTATTTTAACAACTAAATCTACAAAAAAATGTAAATAAATTTGCTCCTTCTGTAAAGAACAAAATCTGTAAATTAAATTTTAACTTGTTAGCTCCTAAGTCTACAGATTCTTTAAATAATATTCATAACTTATGTAGATTATTAGATCTAAATTAACTTTTTAACCCCCAAGTCTTCTTATGAATACAATTTTTGTTTGATAGCAATTTATGAATACAATTCATACCTTACGTAAATTAAAAAATATTTGAACCAAAATTTTAATTTTCTAACTTCTAAATCTAAATCTACAAATAGAACTCGTCGATTAAAATTAAGGTACAGGTTTGTGAGGGCTCCATGAAAGTAATAGCATCAAAATGTGAACTGAATAACAAAATACCTTCAAGTATAGACGACAGCTTCTGAGTTCTGAGTAAACTTGAATAACAAACATCAAATCCATAACTAGTAATAACTGTGAAAATTTGATTATAAGTTTCAGCGCTAAATTAATTTATTAGTCTCGCAAATCTTATGAATTATGATACTGAAATGTGAACTCAAAGAGAGACGAAGACACAATTTTGTCAACAAGTTCACATCATTTGTCTCTAATTTTACACTACCATGCATCCAACATCTTAGATTGGAATCTTTTTTACATTTCTAGATAGAAAGAATGCTTAAAATGGACCCATTGACTCACTTCTGTTTGCAGACAATACAAGTTATTGATGACACTGATCAAGACGGCTAAACAAGCACCGAGGAGATGCATTGGTTGGTTCTTGAAGCTGTGATCTTACAAACCACATGACTTTTGCCATTGTAGAGTCTCACCGAGGAATCAACATACTCGGGCAGAATTGTTGATTTCCTTGACTATATTTTCTTGTTCATCAGGAACGCATTAGAGAATGGATCTTTCCATACAGAGTGGTTCACCATCTTATTGCCTTTCTTCTCATCTTGTACTATACTCTCATCCAAAGACAATGGTAAACTTGGCCAATCTTTTGCAACGTTCATGTATATATTGAAGAGGTTGCAAAAGATTGGCCAACGCTCATGTATAAATAGGCTTTCTTGGGAAGCTGCTAAGCTTGCGAAATCGATGCTTGATAAGAAAATAAGATTGAAAGTTTCTCATGATGAGAAAATCATTGAAGTGTTTGAAGAAAAGTGGTGATGAAGATCTCATTCGTAGTTTCTCTACGGATTAATCTGATAGTTCAGATAGGTATGTATGTATTTATATAAGTATAAGGATTCTTGTTCTACACAATCATCACTAAGCTTTTCAGATATTGCATAAATAACAATAACAATTGAGGTATTTGCTCTTTTTAAGGATGCAAGGGCTCCTTGGTCTTGCGGTTGAGTCTTTGTATGGGAGACGGTTGGTTCTGGAGATACGGTACAACGTACTTGACGACATCTTCATCCGCCATTCTGATGTGTTCACCGGCTACACTCACAAACTTCACTTTTCCAGCAGTATCCAATGTTTTCAGACCGATCCAGTCCTCTGTATAGAGCTTTGTCTGTCGAGCAGAGAGAAGAGGTTCGAATTCACCGTCCGGATAAAACCCGAACCAAGATGAATCTTTTGGAACAATAACCTTATCATCCTGGAACTGTAAAAGAAAACAGAATCATCAAGAGAGGAATCAAAAGATAGTTGAAAAGTAGAATGGTTTTGAAGAGACCAAACCTTGACAAGAACCAGGTTATGTAAACTGGTGAAACGGTCTTTGTAAGTTGAGTTTCTTTGGTTTGGTATCTCATTGTTAAGCTTAGGTAGATACTTAGAGCTTTCCAGGTACTTTGTCATATCCTGATAAATCAAAAAACAAAGATTTTGTGATATCTCTGTTAAAATTTAAAGTAGTTGTTTTCATCATTAATATATGTATATAATTGGTGATTTTGCAAGTTTTCTTATGGTGTGAGTGAGTAGACATACAGTAGGGATTTTGAGATAACCACTAGGAGCAAGATGATCCTGCAGAGTTATTAGAGATGTTAATTAATTTGTAACTGAGGATTTAATCCTAATAATAAAGAGAGAGAAAGAGATGTATTACTTGAATGAAGTCGCTATAGATATCTCCCTTGATTAGGTCATCTGCTAACTTACAGAATAAACCAGACTTTAACAAGAAAAAGACAATGTTGTTACTGTGATTGATTGATTAAAATCAAATCATAGAAAAATATTAGATATTTAGAGGAAATAAAAAATCTTACACCACACATAGGAACAGAGGAGATCCCAGCATGAGGGCCAGCTAAGGATATATAGTTGTAAACCGGAGGCCCACCGTCACAGAACTCAATTAAGCCTCGAGCCACTAGGTTCCCCTGTTCCATCATTCATCAACATCCATGAAACTGAAACAAGTAAATAATGATCAAAAACCGATTTTAGAGTTTTCAAGAAAGTATCAAGAACCTGAGATCTTCCAACAATGTTGTATCCTTGACTCAACTCTTTCATTTGCTTCACTTTCTCACACGCTATTTCCGCTTGCCGTGTAAGTGGCATCAACCATGAATCGCCTACTCCATTTCCAATTTCTCTGGATTCCATACCAAAAAAGAAGAGTTAGATCAAACCAAATACATCGTCATAGTTACGCCACTTTGGACGTTTTAGATAGCAAGAATACACAACTCTTCTCTTCTACAAGTCCCGATCTTTCCGTTATCAAAACAACGAATAAACTATTTTGTGGATTGACTTACAAGCAAAAGCCAGGAGAGCCAGAGAGGTTAGTGAGAAGCTGTGTGAAGTTAGCATCTCTAGCATTAGAACATTGAGCTGAGATTCCATGAAGCATTATGAACGGAACTGAAACAGAGACATGAACCATGGCTAATAATGCAACCGCCACCGCAACACAAGACCGCTTCAAACCTTTCTTTTCCATTGAAAAACGCGAAAGTTGCGATTGGAGTTTATGTTTATATGTTTTTTGTTTTTGTATTAATGTTTATGAGTCTCCAAGAACTTTTGAGATGGGAATTTATATATATATAAGGGAATAGAAAGAGTGTGATGTGGTTGGTAGTTGCGGCCAAGAAAGAAAGAATTAGATGAAAAATGGACGGTGCTGATTAGTTAATATCTTCCTGCAGTTGCATTAACTCTCGTCTTCTTCCTCCTCCGATGCTATCTTCTCGCTGCCTCTTTTAATAGGGCACGTATATATGTGTCTATGTATTTATAACATAGCGTACACTAAGGGGATTTCATATTTTGATCTTTACAAAAGCTTATAAATCCAATCATATTTACTATTGTATTTTTCTGAATTAACTCTTTTATAAAAAGATAAAATATTTGTAATCCACTCTGGTAAGGATGTAATAAATATTTGAATATTTGTCAAATTATTTTTAAAAACAGTTGTAATTACCATTTATCAATGAGAATTGCATTTAATTGATTTTCAACTTCTAAATCCAATCATATTTACTACTACTATATAAGAATTTGTTTTACAACATTTTTGTGTGAATCAACTCTTTTAAAAAATAATTATTTAATGATTCATTTTTCTATTTTTTAAAATTTGTAATTACCATTTATCAGTGAGAATTGAGAATGCATTTAATTGATTTTCAACTTCTAATTAAGATTTAGAAACTATTTGTGCCGTAGTTTAAACTTCAAAGTACATATATAACTAATTGAAAATAGAAAATTAATAAAATAAAAGTAAAGATATATGTGAATGTGTGTTGTTGATGGATAAAATGTCACTGTCAGTTGTTTACTTATTCTGCTTCTTTCGTTAGCCAATCAACTTTCTAGATCTTATTTTGGTTCCATTTCTCATAGGTAAAATATCTCCAAAACTATATTCCAATAACATATATTCTTTCCATTTCAAAATAAATGGCATTTTACCCTTTTTTTTTTATAAAATAAGTGTCACTTTAAAACTTCAATGCAACTTTATACATTGTATTCTTTTTTTAACCTCAACCAAAATTAACAAATGTTTACAGGAAAAAAAGAATGGAATTAAGTTAGGAGAATTTTAACTCTGTTTTTTAATTTGTGTGTAGAAGGCTAGAATACCATTTATTTTGAAATAGAGGGAGTATTTAGGAGTACATGTTTTGATGTTCGATGTCTTATACATAAAAACAATAATGATTTTTGAAAAGAAAATTTCATATCATGTTCGTTTGCCCGTCGCCAGCGATAGAAACTAGCGATAGCGATAAAAAATTATTCGTTTGTCTGTCGTTGGATCCAGCGACTAATCGCAACGACTGTCGCTAGCAACCAGCGATCGTAATTTTCAGTCGCTAAAATTTTTAGCGATCAGTCGCTGAATCCAACCACAGGCAAACGAACAACGTAGCGACCAAAAATATTTCAATTTTTTAAAAATTAAATTAAATTAAATTAAATTAAAAAAAAATAAATTAAATTAAATATAATCAAAACTAAATCTAATTAAACTTAATTAAAATAAAATATAATTAAATGAAGTTATACAAAATTAAATTAAATTAGATTCAAATAAATCAAATTAAATATAATCTAAATGACATTATATTAAGTATATTAAAATAAATTAAATATAATTAAAATAAGTTAAATATAATTAAATTAAATTAAATATAATTAAATTAAATTAAATCAAATTAAATTAAATTACATATAATTTATTTAAATTAAATCAAATTAAATTAAATCTAATTAAATGAAATTAAATCTAAAGAAATTAAATTAATTATAATAAATTAAATTTAATAAAATGAAAGTAAATAAATAAATATA
Source organism: Turritis glabra (assembly GCA_900406565.1). Taxonomy (NCBI): domain Eukaryota; kingdom Viridiplantae; phylum Streptophyta; class Magnoliopsida; order Brassicales; family Brassicaceae; genus Turritis; species Turritis glabra. Next base: position 4,094,575 of record OVBN01000231.1, read on the forward strand.
AATAAAACATTTTATTAATTATTTTTTAAAAATATATTTAATTTAGTTTTCATAATGATATATTGTATATGTAATTTATATTTTTATTAGAAAATATGAATGATCACAAAATAATATTTTCAAAATTTTTTAAAATATGGTGATTGGTCGTAGCGACAGTCAAACGGACAACACATCGACATGCAAACGAACAACATATGCTGTCGCTAATCACTGTCGCTGAATCCAGTGACAAAAAACGAACATGCCCTAAATCTCACACTTAAATATACTATGCTACCCTTAGTGAAAACTTTGATTATATTGTTATTATCAATTTATTTATTTTAATTATTTTGTAAAGATATTGTGGAAGATATCATATGAGATCGTAGTTGCGTCTATTTTAAATCATATTTCCTATTTTATATTTTCCATTTTAAGATTTATAAAATTTAAAATTTTTAAGTTTATATTAATAAATAATACAAAACAAAAAGTATAAAGATAAAAATAAATATATATGTTAAAAATTGATATTTATCCAATAAAGATGATAATTTAAATGTATTTCTCAGCAAATATGTCATTTCAATTTTTATTAAGGATTAAAAAGTATTTTCAGAGCAAAAAGATAGTTTTTAAAAACATTAAAACATATGGTATTTTTCAAATAAAACTAATTTAAATAGGTTATTTTACAAAAAATCTCAGAAAAATCCAAAAATATAAAATTTTAATAAGAATATGATTTTGTAACTTATATAAGCTTCAGGTGAAAAGACACTGCTTATATAATCTTTGAAGGCATTCCGTAACCATCTAATTACGTAACTCTGTAACTCATCTTTACCCTCTCTCTAGGTGAGAATTCGATAATTTATGTTTCATTAGAAAAAATAAAAATGTATAATTTTGTGAAGAAGCAACATGTTGATTAATGGATTTGCCTTTTAAAAGAAACTAACACTTTTTTATTTGTTTAAGGTATTGTGATATTATCATCTTTAAAAATCTTAAAAGCAGCATCAACCCGATCTCCAATCCACCGCCAAGTTATGACTGATGAATTAAACCTTGAATATTATATATGTAGGAAAAACACTATTCCATGCAAAAATGATGAATGAATTACATATACGAGTTGGGGTTGTAATGGCCTAATGAGTATAGCTTGGATATCCATGGGTGGCTCAACATTGTACGTTAAGACAACCTTTGTAGATGAAGGAGAAGGCAAAGGTGGTCTTCATATAACGGGTCAACTTGGGGATGTTATGAAAGAAAGCGCATAGATTATTTTAGTAAATGTGGATCTAACTCACACCTAAAAGCTAATTTCAGGGATGAGGATTGCCGATCACACTTATATAGTAGTCCACAAATCTCCAAAATCTCGATGTGAGACTCTAGTAGATTACTCACACAGTCGCCATAATGCTTGAGAAAGAACACGAGAACCCGTTTTTTGCAAACTCCAAGTTTCATTTACATGTTCTTGCAGAAACCACACTAAAAGACGGTCCAAGCGCAGGTTGTACCATGATAACTTACTTGCTATCACTTGCTTTGAGAAAGCCTGTAAACAAGTGTTGCAATGACCGGAGAAGTCTTCCTTGGCGGGGTAAGAAACAAACACCACAATTACTCTGTTTTAGCTTTTTAGTTACCTATTTATGTTAAGCTTAGCGTAATACACTAAATCTCTCCCTTTCTCAGGTGGAGGATTAGACTATAGCTGCATATTATTAAAATGTAATATATGCTCAAACATGGCTTAGCATGACTCTAACCAATCTCAAACATGGCTTAGCATGAGTTCGGTGTTACCACTAGGGGTGGACATTTGATTATTCAATTCGGTTCGGGTCATGTTATTCGAGTATCATATTTTTTTGGTAGAAATTAAGTTCAATACTAAATAATGTTTAATAATGATAATATTAAAAACAATTTTGTGCTTGCACGTACGTGCGGGTGAGTCACCTAGTAAATTGGTATATGATTTTAAAAACTAGAATAATGAAGTTAATTTCGTAATATATTTTAGACATTGTTTTAAGTAAAATATATTTAGTATTTGTATGCAGTTTTAATGGGCTGTATTCGATCATTTTGTCACAATCTTCAGTCGAGTAATTGCAATCGAAAAGAACAAGCATTGAGCGAATATAGAACATTTAACCACCCCTATAGCTATAGCATTTCCTCGTTCACCTAGAAAGTATGTGAGAAGACAGTGTTCCACGGGCACAATACCTTGATAAGCAAGAGTATACTATGTGTATTTTAAATCATCAAGGTCATCTTTCTTCATCTAAAAGTTCTTTAGGTGTCTTGTTGATGAGATCTTGAATGGATAAAGACTCATCCATCTCAATCTTTTTATCAATCTTCAACAGAGCTTCAAACTGTCGAACTAGTGCAACCACCCATCAATTCTTTAGTACAAGCTCCATGGATCAAGCACTCTAGGGTCATTATCCTCCAAAAATTTCTTCAAAATTAAATTAATTTTTTGTTTTGTATTGTTTATTAATGATAAACTAATTTTTTTTTTTAATTTTATAACCACTCTTCTGGTTGTTAAGGTTTAGTTTCGAGAAAACCTTAAACTCTATAGCAAAGATGCTGAAAGATTTGATGTTGCAGTCATCAATTTTTGTTCAGAGTGTGTTAGAATGGTTGTCATCATATCTGTCGATTGAAGAGGTGGTGGAATGCAACTGTAAAATTCTAAGGAATATGATAATTTTTGATGTCTGATTGATTTAAGGTTTACAAAATGCATTTCCTTGTTGACGTAAGAAATATGTGAGGGGGCAGTGTTCCACTAGCACAATATTAGAACAATACTTTGATCAGCAAGAGCTTATTGTGCATCTTCTAAATCATATTCTTCATGAATCTTGTTGATGAGATCTTGAATGGATAAAGACACATCCATCTCAATCTTGTCACTAGTTTCAAACTGTCGAACTAGTATAACCACCCAACATATAACAATTATTTGGTACAATCTGCATGTACCAAACACTCTGGGATCAACTTTCCTCAAAAAATTTCTTTAAATTTAATTTGGTTCTTTTTTGTATTATTTCTTAAAAGTTTTATATTTTATAGATTCGAAATAGAAAATTCAAAATAGAAAAATATAATTACGTTATAATTTTGAATAGGAAAATATGATTTAAAATAGACGCAAATACATCTTATGCGATATCTGCCACAATATCTTTAGAAAATTAATTAAAAATATATAAATTGATAATGACAATAAGAATGTAAATCAAAGTTTTCATGAAGGATAACATAATATTTTTAAATGTGAGATTAAATGTGAGACCTTTTTACAAAAATCACTATTGCTTTAATGTATAAGTTAACAATTAATTTATATGTGCTGAAAAGAAAATTTAAATTTATTTTGTAAAATTTGTTATGCTCCTGCGATGCACAGACGAGCCACCTAGTCGAATAATATTTGTTATAACTTTGTCCCATAGTGGGAAATCAAATAAGGAAACTTAGAAATATAAGCTAATCAAAGAAATTAATAAATCCAGACATCACTCTCCCATGTCACTACTTGGTACCTTCTTGCCATTGACAATGGTTTTTGCTTTCTCTATGATAAAAACAAAATTATGAGAGAGAATTAATACATAAAATCAATAAATTTAAAGTTGATTTCTAAATCCAAAATCTACTAAATTTATAAATATAATTGGTACCTTGTAAGCTTGTATAAAGTATAAAATAAGAAAGGTATTCAATCAAACATTTGGAATTATTTGTGTTGAAATGATAAATCATATGTTATTCAATCATGAATTTTTAAAATCATCCTCTATTTATTAAAAAAGAGTCATTATTGCTAATGTGCCAATACCATGTTTTCTCATTTATTAATTCTATTATACTCATTGCCAAACACATTTATTTCTAAATATTACTTATTACATAATTTAATTATTCTAATTTCAATTGCCAAGCACATTTTAATATTTTAAACTTTCAAAAAAACTAATTCAAAAATTCTAATATTGAATCTTACAATTAAATCTGAACAAAAAAAACTTCGATATATTAAATGAGAAACTTACGAATTTATTTATTTCGTGCATTAACACGGGTGATTTTCTAATTATTTATAAAATCCAGTGATTTTAACAAATACCTTAAAATCTACTCTTTTGGAAATATTTTAAAACTTAGATTTTGAATTACTTTAAGGTGATTTAGAGAATTTCTTTAGGTAATAATACAAAGATTTAAATACAATATTATGGTTTAAACAAATCATAATAATTTCTCTAATACTATTACTTTTTTTAGCTCAAAAGTCTTCAAATTATACCTTATGTAAATTATAATATCTTTAAACAAAAGTTTAATCGTTTAGCTCATGAATCTGCAAAATCTATGAATACAATTCATACTTTATGTAAATCATAAAATCTATAAACTAATTGAATTTTCTAGCTTATAAATCTGGAAAATATACAAATAGAACTCGTCGCTTACACTTACAGGTCTTGTGAGGGCTCCATTAAAGCAATAGCATCAAAATGTGAACTGAATGATATAATTACTTTCAAGTCTAGACGACAGTTTCTGAGAAAACATATCAAATCCATAACCAGTAACTGTGAAAATTTATTATATATTTTTGTGCTAATTATTAGTCTCGCAAATCTTACGAATTATGACACTGAAATGTGAACTCAAAGAGAGAAGAAGACGCACTTTTGTCAACAAGTTCACACCGTCTCTCTCTAATCTTACTACCATGCAACATCTTAGATTGGATTCTCATTTCAATTTCAATCTTTCTTACATGTTTGGATCGAAAGAATACTCAAAATGGACCCATATACAGACAATATTCTTGATCGAGACCGCTTCAACAAGCACTAGGAGATGCATCGTTTGGTTCTTGAAGCTCGATAATTGATATTGGTAAATCGAATTCCAAAATAACTTTGGCACTTTGTGGTCCACAAATACAGAGTCGACAACAAAACTGAAGACTTTTAAAGCTCAATATTTGTCTACATGACCATGTGAGCTAATGAGTTTTACCTGTTAAGAATTTATTGATTCGATTCATTTCTGGCTTTTCAACAAAATCCTTCTAAGAGTTGACCAATTCATTCCCAAAGACCCTACTTTGCTTTAGCATGCTTCTTCACTTTTCTTGTAAAAGCAAACTCTCCGAATTTATGCCCAACTTTCCCCTCGGTGATCTTACAACGCACATGACTTTTGCCGTTGTAGATTCTCACCGACGAATCAACATACTCTGGCAGAATCGTCGATCTTCTTGACCAAATTTTCCTGCTCAGTGCTGCATTTTTCTTCTTCATCAGGAATGCATCAACAAATGGATCTTTCCATACAGATCGGCTCACCATCTTATTGCCTTTCTTCTCAGCTTCTTCTTCTATACTCTCATCCAAAGACAATGGTAAACTTGGCCAATCTTTGGCAACGTTCACACGGATGTTAAACCCATTCAGCTCCTAATTAATCATCCCAAAACCACAAAAGGGGAAAGCTAATCATACAACACAACAATTAACATGATAAGGCAAATTGATAGATCCATGATTCTTTAGTTTTCTAACCTGTCCATCCATAGCTGAAATAGCAGATTTGGCAGAATCCTCACTCATGAAGTTAATAAATCCATAACCTCTAGACCTCCCGGTGACTTTGTTTGTCATGACTCTTGCTGCACAACCAAAGATACGACAAGATTCTAGTTAAATACAGAAGACTGAAATGATCAAATATATTAACCAAAGCAAGTTAAGTCCCGAGGCACACTAAAGCAAAACACAAATACCATATTGCAAATGTTCATCAACATCAATTATTCATGGTATGTATAATGATGACTAAGACGGCTTAAACCCAACCACACATCCTTGAATGGTTTAAGCATTAACTAGAAAGCAAAAACATATTCTATTGTAGAACAGTAAAAAAGAAAGATGTCAAGATCCAGGGCTTACCCTCTGTGACTCCATTGAAGCTAGAGAAAGCGTCCTTCAAGGACTGCTCGTCAGTTCCAGGTGATAGACCTGGGACCAAATTTAACAGTGACCAAAACATTAAAAATGCTATAGAAGAGAAAGCAAATATACAGTACCAATACATTCACAATCGCAAATAGTAAGAAAATGAAACAATCTGATAGGTACTTATACTTACCACCAATGTAAAGTTTTGTGGACATGTAGCGGAGAGAAGCGAGCAATGATGCCACAGGAACATTTCTGTTTTGAATTACTCCTTGTTTCAAGTGAACGCCGAGTTTAGTGCAGAAAGCCATACTAGATGCCTGCAAACGATAAACCCAGTACAATATATCAACGAAACCCTTTTAACCTTAGAAAATCAAAGCAGTTTCAAAATGTCTAGACTCCATATATCAACAAAGCCATGACAATATCAACTACATAGAAGAATAGTATCCCAACTTGTAAGTAAAAATGATCAAATTTTCCGAAATTAGGACATACATTAACTAAAAATGTACAAAAAAAATACTGATCAGTCGAATGTTCATGGCAAGCAGAAAATTTAAAGCTTCGTTGAACCAGAAATGCTTAGTTCCCTGATCTTAAAAAGCTATATTACGCATCAAATCCAAATTAGAGACATTGATAAGTAAAGATTAGATTCAGAATAACGTCGATTAGCCCATTTTGTGGATTTCTCAGAAATGATAGAACAGAGAAAGGAAGCCATTGAAGCGTACCAGTTAAGAACGCCGAAGAAGAACCCTAGAAGGCGAAACAAGTTTACAGCTTTCAGAGCATCGTGTTCGAGGAGACGACCAATTCTATTTGGACGGTCTGGATCTGATCATACCTGTTTATAACCAAACTGGGCCGTTACTAAAACTATTGGGCCCAATTTATATATTATTATTATTCCCCGGGTAGCCCAATAAGTTAAATAACTAGTCTTGTCAAATCACCACCATAACCACTACTAACTGTTGTAAATATATCAATACTAATTATTAGTCTCGCAAATCTTATAAATTATGACACTGACATGTGAACTCAGGGAGAGAAGAAGAAGGCACAATTTTGTCAACAAGTTCACACCATTTGTCTCTAATCTTACACTACAATCCAACATCTTGGATGGGTTCTCATTTAAATTTCAAATCCTTTTTTTACATTTCTAGATCCAAAGAAAGAATACTCAAAATAGACCCATTGCCTCCCTTCTGTTTACAGACAACACAAGTTCTTGATGATCATGATCAAGATCGCTTCAACAAGTACTGAGGAGATGCATCATCAGTTGGTTCTTGGAGGAGCTCACGGGCAAGTCGCACTGGTCTGTCTTGTAGATACGCAATGTCGCTGTTTGGTGCTGTTATGAGATGATGATCCGATCCTTCTCCATCTGTTTCGTATGACACAGAAGATGCAACTGACTCTTCTGATCCATCGTTATCATCTACAATGGAGATAAAACACAACTCGTTTCATCACAAATCCAATAAGCCTATTGCAGTTTCTTTTTTTGGTTAAGAAGAGAAAACACGGTGAACTTACCAGAGAACTCGAGGGCTTCGGGATGATTAACAGATGAGATCTGTATGCTTTCTGGAAGGATACAGTTACAGAAAGAACCTGGAGGAATTCAACCATGTAAAAACATTAAATTCAAGAACCAATTAAGAAATAATAAGCTGGAAGATATATATGAGAAAGTTATCTTACCCACTCGAGCCATCCGATTAATCCATCCGGGAATAGGCTTTCCTGTTACCTGCAAGCATACTTCTTCTGTGAAATGGTTACAGTTTTTGGCAATCAAATGGTATGTGTCTCCATGATACTTTCTCGAAAGCTTCTCCATGAAAGAGCGGAAATCTGTGCGAGACATGCTGGTGGTTCCCAACAAAACTGACCGCCTAAAGATGAAACCTGGACAGCTCCTAGGTTCAACCTCAAATACCCCACTGCTCGAATACTCATGAGCCCCATATCCATATTCGAAACCATGAGCTAGTAGTAGACATAGCAAAGTGAAAAAAACTCCACATTAGATAAACATTTAGCAACAATAACAGCTTTAGCAGAAGTATATTTATAACTCATCAGGCAAGTTCTAATTATTGAATGAGAATGTTTCAGACAATAAGGCAGGATTTGAAAAGCTTCCATTATAGATTCCTCAAAACTTGTTCCACTTTTTCATTCTTATTATGTATTCCGTAGCTAATAATAAACACCATTGTTTAAAGAACCATGCATTGTCACCTAATCAATAAATCACAACTTATCGAGAACAATTGAGAAGAATCATGGTTCCTATTCAAGAGTAGAGTACTTTGCTAACACGATTCATACGTTTTCCTTAAACCATATATGGATGAAAGCAAGTAGAAAGCGATGAACACACAGGATAAATAGGCTAAAATAAACAACAGTATAGAGAAGGGTTTGATTAGGTGAATCAAGTCATAGAAAAGAGGAGAGTTTACGGAGAAGAAGCTGCATTTACCCTCAATCCCAGAGTGAAATATGCCAAGCCCGAACCAATAAAGATAATTGTTGACAGGAGTTAGATCATAGACGTTGAGATACACAGGCGTGAGACCGCCTTCTCCAGTTGTCTCTTCTTCCTTCTCCTCACCTGAACATAAGCTTGAGCTCAAACCAAGCACCCGCATTTTACACGAACTGTCTCTCCCAATTCAATTAATCATGTTCCTCCTAAAATCTCTGCAAAACTAAACTGAACAGGAAAAGAAGCTAAAGTAAACAATATGTTCACATAATTGGACATTGGGGATCCGAAAGGGAGCTGCTTTGGTAGCTAGTAAGAACAGATCAACGAATCCGATTCAGAACAAAATCTTTCAAATGAATCTGGAAAACCCAGTAATCAAAAACCAGAATTTAGAGAAAATGAACTAAGGATAAACAAATCTGAAGCCCAATCATACAAGGATCGTTCCCCAAAAGAACCCTAACGCATACGAATCAAATCGAAATCGAGAGAGCTCTTAGTCTCAAACATTACACGGAAAACAAATCCTTGTAGAGAAGATGAAGAGAGAGCTTACATGAGAATCTGGGAATTGGGGAGAGAGAGAGATTGGAAAAAACCGTTCTTTTTTTTCCGGCTGCTACGAAAAGGGAATGAGAGATAACAAAAACTGGGGAAAAGCGTTATTTGATATGATCGACATTGCAAAGTGTAATAAGATTTAACTGAAAAGTTATTAACTTATTAATTAGTTTCTTAAATTACTTACTCAAGTCTTAGTGAAACTAATTTCCTTTCTTAACTACTTCCCATAACTCCATGGTTGACCACATAAATGGACCTTCGTAATCAAGATATTATATTTTTAGGGTTCAAAATGTTTTCCAACTTTCATTTTTAACCATTTACTATACCTTCGCGCTAATTTAAAATGCGTGCGAAATCAATATCCTATTTATTTACGATTTTACCGTTGTACTATATTCTTTTCTAAATAAATTTCGAGATGTCTATATCTTGCAAACTAATATTTTTCCTTTGTAAAGACTATTTCTATATTATATCTGTTTTATATAAAAGTTATCATCACACTTTTTCTTATTTTTATCGTAATTTAATAACGATTTAGCACCAACATCTTTTAGTTTTATATTATATATTGTATATATTTTAATAATTTGGATATCCAAAGGCAATCTTTCAATTAGTGGAGAGTGAACCTCAAGGTTAGACAATGGCTCAAGCGGAGGATACTAAAGATAATCATCCCCTATTCCATTATGTCTGGAAACGAGAAATTTCACAGGTTATCGTTGTTATATTGATGTTTTGTGTAAAGAAAATAAACTTTTTTCAAGTTTTTAGAATGATATTGTTCGAAAACCAATAATGAGGCACCACTTATGGGAGCCTGTAACCTCCGTTTCCATTTTATTATGAAGTGGAAGTATTAATGTGGGTGATGAGAAGCCTGATTGCAGAAAAGAAGTCTAATGTTACTTTCGTCATGGACTGTTCTGATCTAGTGAAGATGGTGTCTACACTGATAGAGTGGCCGGCTTTTGAGATATACTTGGACGAAATAGAGAAGAATAAGAAATTTTTCTCGTTTTTTGCTCTCTACCTAGTTTCTTGTAAGGAAAATGTTAAAACGGATTTGTTAGCATGGAGTGTTTGTGGCTTTCCGCATTATATTATGTATGTAAACAATGTTCCTCCGAATTGGTTTAACAACTTTCTAATTTCTATAACTTCATGGTTGACTACATATCTTTTGTTAATTTTAATGATTAGATAAATTTTGAAACTATATTATTCTCTGTAACTTTAATTTATGTTAGAGCAGTTGCAGATAGCAAAGATTGGAGAATCAAAATGACACTCAACACGGGTTTCCTTATTCCTCCTGTTATTTCACCAGCTGGTGGTGGTAATCAACATGGTGACATCCCAAGGCATCTCCAACCTCATCTGATTTGAAAAACATGATACGTCCTATAACTATGGGAATCGACTAGAATAAGAGATTAAGTTGGGATGCTTCGCCTTAGTCAGGTGGAGTCAGTTTCACCGGCTATCAATCTGAAGATCCGATGTATCAGTTGAATAACTCTGATGTGGTATGTGGTACAATCAAGATGAATGGAATTCGTACTCAAATTTTCTAATGATTCTTGACAAATTAATTGACAAAATAAGCAAGAGGGCATAATCAGATGGCAATCACAACAATAAAATATCTATGAACTTTTAAAGAAGAAAATGGACCAATCATAAAATATTTCAGTCAAACTCATATAAGTGGCAAAAGCATAAGTTATTTTTCCAAAACACATATTAAAAAGACAAAAGGAGGAACTTAGAATTGCATCAAATGATGTCTGCTTGTCGCAACAGGTCTTATGCAGGCTTGCATGTCTACTACACCTAAAGATAATAAGAACAAATATATGAAAACAAAGTGAAGAATGAAATACAAATTTAGAATAACAGAAATTCTATAATGGCACATGAGAGATATATATTACCGGATGAAGCTGTGCAGATTACAGGAAGAAATTGCTCCTTAGCAGCTCTACTCTCCCATTCAACTTCTTCTGGCCATGCTTCCTCCACTTCTATGCTAAGATCACCAATTCTTTCTGCACTTGTGGAATTTAATGGAAGCTTATGCAGATTTCGACAGTTTTTTATATCGAGTTTCTTCAGTTTTGGAAAAGAGAGTGGACTTCAATATATGCTCTGTGATATCACAATCTGTAATTTCAAGTTTAGAAAGTCCACCCAATGCGCCAAATTTCGCTGCAAATGATGCCCCTGATACTTTAAGTCCTTCCAGATATATATTCTGTGTACGCCATTTTAATTGCTTCCTAAGAAAACCTCCAAAACATCAACTTCTCTCACAGTAATGGTCAAAAGTTCCAAATCTTTTAAACTTTCCAAGTTCTTCAATAAGGAGAGATCTAATGCAGCACCAGAATTGTAAAATCTTAAAAGCTTCAACTTTCGTAACCCTGATACCAAACTGATACTTCCAAGGTTGGGTGTCGCCTCTAAATCTAAGTGAATCAGTTCATTTAAATTTCTTAAACCATGCGATAAATCCTTTATTGTTGTCCTTAATAAGTTGAGATACCGCAAAGCTACCAACATTGAAAGTTCTTCGGGCAACTCGGTGAGACCAGGGTTGCGAGATAGATCCAAAACCACCAGAGTCGACAGGACCTGAAAGAATCTACAAAACAATATCAACCAACTTGTTATTTTGAAGGAACAAGGTTACAAGACGATCCGGATTGGGCAATCGACGAAAGTCGGTTATGCTCTCAATCTCATTGTTTATCAACGACATCTTCGTCACGGTCCTCCAGTTCTTGACCTCTGGTAGTTTGTTTAAACTAGTATCTGTTTTCACAACAAATCTCTCTCTATCGCTAAATCTTTCTTTATCCTTAAATTCAGATACTATCCACAATGATATCTCCCTGATCACACCATGCATATAAACTTTCTGTTCAGACTCGCCATCCTTCAATAGCAAACTTGCCCCGACAAGAGTATCACTTATAACATCGCCTCGGTAATTTGCTAGCTTTCTTCCATGTTGTTCATCTATGATACCCTCACCTATCCAATACTTTGCTTGCTTTATTCCATGTTCTTCATCTATGAAACCCTCACCTTCCAATACTCTACCAGCTCATCTCGTGTGATAATATATGCCTTGGGAAATAAAGCACAATACTGAAAACACAACCTCGCATCATAACCTCTTAAATTATCATAGCTTAGCTTCAAAATTTGAAATATGCCCTTCTTTGTACCTTCCAACTCACTCGAAGTAGACTCCAATTCAGAGAGTCTTTCACCTAAGGTAGTTTTGAATGCCAGACTCTTTCCAATTACATCAAGGGCAAGGGGTAAGCCACAACATTTAGCCGCAATATTTTTTTGCAATATCATAAATTTCTTCATTTAAATTGTCGCATCTGGTCCTCTGCTCGAACAAATCATCTGCCAAACATTCAACTTCCACGACATCATCTACAAACATACGTCCACATATCCTCGCAAAACGAGTAGAAAACACGATTTTGTATTCTCTCCCGTCCAATGGGATTCCGATGTTTGTTAAATTCACTTCCTTCCACAAGTCATCTAATAACAGAACAAATCGAGATCTTATATATCCTAGAACTTCGTATATATCACTAGCTTTCTACCATCGTAAGTTTTTGCACCAATTGTCGTCATAGAGGCCTAATCTTTTCCCGATATCATCTTGAATCTTCCCGATATTTGCATCTTGGGACACTTCAACCTAAATGACAACATCAAATTCAACCTCAACTTCAACGAACTTATTATTAATTTGAGCGAGGAGTATGGTTTTTCCTACGCCTATCATACCGTAGATTCCCAACATTTCATAAGACTTTTCCAAATCTTTTCAAGCGTCGTATATGTGCATGTTGGATTCACACACTCAAGTATTAGAATTATTTGTGGGCTAAAACTCTCAAGGATAAAAGTACAAGACAAAATACGTATAAGAAAGCGTATAAAGTTGTAGAGAAAAAGTAGACAAAATTAGAGAGAAAGTTATATTGTATTGATATTCGTCAAGATTCGATCCCTCCTCTTGTTTAAGGGGCCTCATATTTATATACAATGATTACATTTAATGGCCTAATCAATGTATTAAATCTCCTTTAATATGTCCGTTTTGATTTGGCCATCAATGTTGTAACGTCTTGATTTGAATCTTGTTGGGCTTGTCTTAGGCTTTTTACGATCAGTTTGTCAATTAAGGTTCGAGATCTCATTTCTCTTCGTCAAGACTTTTACGAACTATTTGGTTCGTTCCACTGAGTGCGAAGACTTTGGTTCGGGATACTTGTTCACGGGCCCACCGTGTTGATCTGGAAGTGACGTGTATGTCTCCTTCTGGATCCCGAATTAAGAGTCCGAAATATTCCATGTGAGTATGGTCAATCCATATCATCAAGACGAGGAGGAAAAAAGTTGGAGAATATCCAACCGAGCACCACCCGTGGTGACCAAGTTATATAATATGGAGATCAAAGAGGTGCTCGCATCCAAGGAAGTGCGTAAATGCGTCATTCCTCGCCAAACTCATTTCCTCATCAAGTGAAGGGGCTAGCCGAGTCGAAAGCAACATAGAACCAGAAGGTGACTTGTGGTAGTTCCGAGACAAGCTCGCAATATACACGGCGACGAGGACGACACCGAATTAGGTGGGGGAGGATGTCACGGTCCAAATCCATCCAATGCTTTATGGGCCGAGTCCACGAGATTTACTCACCAACACTTAGAGAATTCCAAGCTTTCTTTGTTTGTACACTTTTCGGAATGTTCTAGAATCCTTGGAGAGGAAGTCTTCCGGAATGTTTTAGAAGCCTTGGAGAGAAAGTATAGAATCTTGTAGAAGAAGTAGAGGATCTAGAGAATTGATCTCCACCGTTAAATTGATTCAATCCTCAGCATCCATTATGGAAGTGAACTTGTATATAAAGAGGTAGAATCCCTCATTTGTAATCATCCAAGCATTTCTAAGCAATACAAGCAAATACTTCTCTAAGTTTCTCTCTCTAAATTTGTTTTCTCTCTCTAGATACCAAATGATTTTTCGGAGTTAGGCTGACATAACAACCGCGAGGGGCGGAAAGGTGCTAAGGCCGCACGTTATGAGTTTTGAAGAAATCAGTCCGGGACATAAATCTTGACATCTTTAACTTGGTTTAGTTACATTAATTAACTGCAACCGCGGTGTATGAATAACAATTTACAAAATGATCAATAATAGGTAATTATCCAAGAATTTAAATCATATATAAACTTTTCTTTACCCTACCTACAACTACAATTTCTTATACCCGTAGTTTGTAGCATGCAGCTCATTTGGCATTATTTTGCAACCTAACAACATAAATTGTCATTGTCATTGTTATTTTAATGTAATCTGCCGTTGAAATTTGCGGAGCAATATGAATCCGAAGAAGCTAGCTAGCTAACATCACATTGCCCTTTTTAGTTGCTGTTTTATTGAAAGCTTCAAAGCAAAACAAGAGATATTATGAATAGAAGAAGATACATTCAATTTCACTTTCAACATATATACATAATATGAAAATATTGAATGCTCTCCTTTCACTTGAAGAAGCTTGAGCTCACACTAAGCACCCACCATTTCACATTCAAAGCCAACCACAATGTTCCAATTTCAAAGCAAGAAAAGTGATCCAACCAATTCAGCCAATAAAACTATTTCAGAATCAATTTGAGCTAGCCTAGAGATATTAGTAAAGTGAAGAAGAAGATTCACCTGCTTGAGCTCAAACAAAACACGGTGTTTCAATTCCAAAGTCAAGATCATATTTTTTTCTTCCTAAACTTATGTATAACAAGAAGAAAAGAAGCACATTTTCCAGAGACTGGGACAAGTCATTGGAAATCAAGTATTCAAAATAGTCTTTTGAGCATCAAGTAAGTCCCCACAAACAAACAAACAAAACCATAACTTAGAGATACGGATAAGCGCCGATCTAGGCCATGTTCTTTTGTCTATCGTTGGCGACAGACACCAGCGACAGTAACCAAAAGTTGTTCGTTTGCATATCGCTGGATCCAGCGACCAATCGCAACGACCAGCGATCGTAATTTTCAATCGCTAAAATTTTTAGCGATCATCAGCGATCAGTCGCTGCAATTGGTCGTTGAATCCACCGATAGGCAAACGAACAACATAACGACCAAAAAATTAAATTTTTTTTAAAAAACAAATTAAATTAAATTAAATATAATCAAAACTAAATCTAATTAAACTTAATTAAATACAATATAATTAAATAAAGTTATACAAAATTAAATTAAATTAGATTCAAATAAATCAAATTAAATATAATCTAAATGAAATTATATTAACTATACTAAAATAAATTAAATTAATTAAATTAAATTAAATATAATTAAGTTAAATTAAATTAAATATAATTAAGTGAAACCTAATTAAATATTATTTATTTAAAATAATATAATTTATTTAAATTAAATCAAATTAAATAAAATATAATTAAATGTAATTAAATTGAATTAAATCTAAATAAATTAAATTAATTATAATAAATTAAAATTTAATAAAATTAAAGTAAATAAATAAATACATAAAGTATTTTATTAATTATTTTTAAAAAATATTTTTAATTTAGTTTTCGTAATGATATATTGTATATGTAATTTACATTTTTATTAGAACATATAAATGATCAAATTTAATATAATTCATTTAAATTAAATCAAATTAAATTAAATATAATTAAATGTAATTAAATTAAATATAATTAAATCTAAATAAATTAGATTAAATCTAAATAAATTAAATTAAATGTAATTAAATGATCCAAAATTTTTGGAAAAAAAATTAGAATATATAAATGATCACAAAATAATATTTTCAAAAATTTTAAAAATGTGGCGATTGGTCACAGCGACAGTCAAACGAACAACACAGCGATAGGCAAACGAACATATGCTGTTGTTGGTCACTGGTCGCTGTCGCTGAATTTAGCGACAGTCAAACGAACATGCCCTAGTCTCTAATCGAAAAAATGGGTGAGAAAACAAAGAATCAGCGAAAAATAGGTTGATTACGATGGCGATCTGTGTTAGGGTTTATTCAGACAATCGGTTTATTCAGACAATCGGTTTATTCAGAATGACGGTTCGGTTCGATTCTATGCAAATTATTTAGTCCGGTTTGGTTTAATCCGATTCTTATGATCGGTTAATTCTGAAATTTGCAATAAAATTAGAACGGAAACCTGGATTTTGGGAAGTTTACAGAGGATCTCTTCCTCCGAAGCCCTAACGTCGGCCATCAAAATTCGATCAGCATTAGGATATCTAACAAGCGAGCTTTCATCTCTTCAATGAAACGATGGTACGGTCTCTTAAACTGTGTAACTAACTATATATATAAGCTCCCAAACTCAAAACACAAACTCATCTTTTTGTTTTTGTTCAATTTCTGGTGTTCAAAGTAAGAGAAATCGAGCTGTTGTGAATGAAGAAGACAGACTCAGTCAACTTCCTGAAGCTTTGATTCTGCAAATATTGTCTCTTCTTCCAACAAAAGATGCCATAGCCACTACTGCTTTGTCTAAACAATGGCAGTCTCTTTGGAAGATGGTACCTATACTCATGTTTGATTCTTGTGATCACAAACGTAAACTCGGGACTTTTTCAAAGGATGTTTGCAAAACTCTGATTTCACATAAAGCTCCGATACTACAAAGTTTACATCTCGAAGTTGATTTAGATACATGTACTGCTATGGATATTGGGATATTGCTTGGAATCGCATTTGGACGCAATGTGCGTAAGCTGTTACTTGACGTTTACCCCAAGAATAAGAAGAGTAATAGGCCATTCAGTTTCCCTCCAACCTTGTTGTATACATGTGAAACACTAGAGACCTTGATACTTAGGTTTCATGCTCTTGTCGATGTCCCTTGTCAGATTTGTCTCAAGTCCCTAAAAACTCTGCATCTCGATTATATGTATTACAAAGACGACAAATCAATGCGTAACCTTTTATCTGGCTGCCCTTGTCTTGAAACTCTGGTCGTGAGACGAGCTGCTTGTGGTGATGGTATTAATACTTTCATTACTGAGGTGCCATCCTTGCAGAGTCTATCAATTCATGATGAAAATGACGGAGTAGACCATTAGAGATATGTGATTAATGCTCCTTCTTTGAAATACTTGCACATTGATATGGAGAAGGGTCCTGAAGTTTGTCTAAGTGAGAATTCTCTGGAGCTGGTAGAGGCGAAAATTTCATGTGAAACAATCAATGCGAAGCTTTTGGGATCTCTAACTTCAGTCAAAATGCTTTCTTTGCTCTTTTGGTCACCCTTGGAGGTAACTTTCTTTGCTTTGCTATTACAAATGTTTCTGTACTAACAATATTGCATCATTGCAATAGGTTAATTATCCCACTGGTAGTATCTTCTATCGGTTGGTATATTTGGAGATATATACAGGTAAACCGGCATGGTGGAATCTACTTATGTTCATGCTTGATACTTCGCCTAAATTACGAGTCCTCAAGCTCCTCATCGATGTACGCTGCAAGTTCATTTCTCTACAATTTTTTTGGTTTGATGATCTGATATATATAATGTTACATTGTGTTTCCCCCCTCAGAAATGGCATAAGATTGGAGATCATGTGGTCTGTGAGCAATGGGATCAACCAAAGACTGTTCCTGAATGTTTGTTGCTCCATCTCGAGACATTTGTGTGGGAAGGCTACAAGGGAAAACGCAAAGAAGAGAAAGAGGTAGCGAAATATATACTAAGGAACGCAAGTCGTTTGAAAAAGGTAACCTTCTCCAAAACAAATTGTAATTCAGAAGAGAGACTTGAGATGCTAGAAGAAGAGTTGGCAAGTGTAGTCAAGACTTCGAATTCATGTCAGTTTGATATTGAATGAAACTTATATATTTAATTTAGGAGATTCTTTGATTTAATGCATTCGTTTGGACCGGTTCGATGAGACATGGATTTTGCAGAGGAACTATTACTATTTACTATACTGAAGAGTGTATCAAATACCAACATACATTACATGGGAATAAGTATATACAGAACCGAACCACTTGATTTTGATTTGGTTACTTATAAAAAATCAGCAATACAATTGGAGTGTGAAGGATCATCATCGTCATCAACAACATTGTAATAGAGTGAAGAAGGTTTGCCATCAAAAGTAGAAACAAGTCGATGAGGAGAAAGACCGCAGTAACGATGTCTTAATCTCGCCTCACAGATTTCAATCACTCTCTTAAACATTTTGTCTTCTCTTATCATCGGTTGCTCCACAAATTCCACCAATGGCATCCACTGAAAACTCACAAAATAAATCTGTCATAATCATGATTTAATCATCTTTTAGCATGTACAACTGGAGCATTCCAACTGCAACCTCCAAAACAGTTTGAGACTCTTAACTGCAAAATTCTGATTACATTTACCTTTGCGGCTTTGATCTCAAGACCATCAATGATTATCTTATCAGAGAGTGGTCTCAACATACAGATGAAGAACAGATCAGATTTCTCAAACGCAACGTTGTGAGCATGTCTAAAAGCTATAACCTCTGAGAACTCTGTATCTACCTGAAGAACACAACACAAGGCCATACAGTACGTATATGGTTATGATCTTGGGAATTTTAAATCAAAATTAAGATTTATATCTTATACTAATGTTCTCGGATTTAATTACCCCAGTTTCCTCCTTGACTTCTCTTACAGCACCAGAGAAAATCTCTTCAGATTCATTAATAAATCCAGTTGGTAACTTCCATAGACCTGTAATCGATGGAGCACAATACTTTTCTTGTACCACAAGCACCTAATGAAAACAAATCAGACAACTCTTTAAAAACAAAACAAAAGGGGTGGTTGATCCATTTCACGGTTTGAATTCTGTTCAGTTTCAAACAATTTTTTCAATTAAACATTTCGATTTGGTTAGGTGCGACTTTTTTCTGTTATTGCTTTTTTTCACCACCCCTACTTGAAGTGTTGAGAGAATCATCGTTCATATATTCATACCTCTTTATGTTGATTTAATACAAAACCTCCAACGCCAACTTGATGTGAAGCATTTGCAGGAAGCATACTAGGTTCCTCCTCTGGTATCCAATATGTTAACATCACATATCCTTTCTCCGCATGATGATACTCAAAACCTTCCTGCAAAATCCACAAAGTATCATTAACTTACATAAACAAATCAACTCTGCTTTTATCAGACAAGATCAAGAACCATTTTCTTATTGTTTACCTTTACAGCAATTGGGACTAATTCTGATTGTTCCACAGGTAACTTTAACCAAACTCCTTTCTTTCCCTACAAGAATTTTCCCCCAAATTGACAGATTAATTGATAAAAAATGGAAAAGATAAAAGGGTTTAAGATTATTATAGGGTTTTAGTTTACCTTTCTTCTCCAATCGGTAAGAGAAGCTCGAAGCATAGAAGCGAAAGCGTAAGGGTTTGATGGTAATTTTCCATGATCAACTATTACTCCACCATACTCATCATCATAAGCATCAAGTAATAATCTTTCTTTAACAGAACTGATCAATGTTCTGTTTTTTAGGTTTGCTCCATTCATCTTATAACCTGAATCTGCAGTTGCAGCTATGCTTCCTCCATGGACAAATTGGCTCTTTGTGTTGCTTGACGATATTGCCTTTGGTCCATCAACTTCTCATCCAAATGCAAAGGATTTAAAAAAAATAAAAAACAATATTTTAAAAAGACAATGAAGAAGATTCTTGTTGTGAAGAGGAAGTGATTTTAAGGTGTTGTTATTACCTTTGGAGGAACAGAACTTTGGAGATATTGTGACACTAGAAAATGGCTGTCTGAAACTCTGCAAAAATCCCAAATGTGGTCTTCTAATAACAGTAACATCAGAAAGAGAAACAGAATCCATTATAGATCAAGCAAATTATGGAAATCGATTAAAGCACTTAGAATTTGTTTACAAGCAATTGAGCAGATTTAAATTAATCTTAAATAAGAATGAAATAGAAGAAGAAAATGAAGAAGAAAGAGAAATGTGTTTGAGGGAGTAATGTGAGAATTTTTTTGAGGCACACTTATAATGTGTGGTGTAAAGTGGATCGAGTGGTTTAAGTGAGAAATGAGAAAAGGAAAGCGAAACAGTTTTAATATCTTACATCAAAAGACAAAATACACGTGAATTTCTTTTTGAGCTACGATTTCAATTTTCAACCGACCAGATATTACAACCCTAATATATGTACATTTTTCTAATATTAAATTTAGCTACATGATTTTTTTTTTTTTTTTGGGATAAAGACATATAGCTACGTGTTGTGTCTATCTTTAACGATAAATAATGTCTGGGGGGGGGGGGGGGGGGGGGGGGGGGGTGTGTTTATACAATTGTTAATATAATATCTTATATAGAAAAAACATTACATAGAATGTAAGAAAACATCCTTTAATAACACAAAAAAATCATTTACAGTGAAACGGATGGAGAATTATTTTGAAACATTGAACTTCTTAATTAATAATACTTTCTTTGTAAATGAGTAATTTATTAGTCTTCCATTACATGTTTTAAACTAGTAATGTTTAGTAAATATCAGGTTACCTCTTTAACAAAAAAAAAAGAAGTAAATATCAATTACCTATCAGGTCAATAAAATATTCCAGAGCTTTTGGATAAACACCTACACAATAGTGGCATGAAAAAAGGAATCAAAAGTTTAGATCTCAGAGAATCTTTAACAATTTCAAGAGAGTTGTCTGTCTGTACGAAGGAATCTTCAGGAGTTCAAGGATATGGATAAACGGATACATCAAAAATGATATAATCCCTCTTCTTCAAGAAGAGGGTCTCTCTTCCTCACACTCCTTACGTTGTTTTTAAGAAGCGTGTATCTCACGCAATAATCGACGAGAGTGGCGGTAATAAAGCATCTCCGGTTGTTGCTGAAGCTACGTGGACATGGGCCTTGGTGGCTTCCTTGTCCTTTCTGTTTTATCAAAAATATTTTAATCCTTCGAATAGGATCATGTTGGAGGTAGAGCGTTCTAAAACTCGTTATCAAGTGTATACGTTTTTTTTTTTTACATTGGTTAACATTGCCGTCAATTATTTTGCTACATATGTAAAGATTTACTTATTCTATACAGTTTTTTTTTTACCACAAAAAATGTATGTATGTATGTATATTACGATGAGATAGTAGTATACTAGTAAAGCCCTTTTTCAAAAAGAAAAAAAAAAAGTAGCATACTAGTATTAGGTTTGCGTTAAAGAGGATATGATATTTCGTTATGGAAAATGATGACGTTTAGAAAAATGAAATGCAATAATTGAAAATTATGGAAGGATTAGGTATTGTCCACGTAGGATAATTAGGTAACCTGAAGTGCATAATGATCCACATTCGTGATAACATTGTGTCGTCCATTACAATTTAATAAAGTTAACAATTTTGAGTATGTTTGGATAATGATGTAATGCCAACCATGATTCGTGGTCGGGTTTTTCAAATAAAATATGTATGGATATCGAATAGTCGTAGGATATGACGAACGATTCTTACCTTATTGGTATCCTTACGAACATATATATAATATTCGCCTACTAAATTTTAACATGTAATTAATTTTGTGGTCGATGCAAAACCACATACTGACAAAACTTCGTAAGAAACTAATTATATACCTTTTTATTTGATTACGGTTCAGCTTTGAAAACGCTTTGTATAATCCAGTTTCATCAACGGATTGCGAATCAAACTAACAAATTTTAGGTAAAGACTATTTAATTAGTAGTTTCAATTATTTGATGTATTAGATAGGTTGGTTTAGAACTTACCCATCAGAACTTCTAGTTTTCTTTAGAGAAAGATATTAGATACTTCACATGACATATTCAAGGTTTAGAACACAAGGCCCATTAGTGTAATCAATGAGATAGTGCTGATGTATCACAAGACCCAACGAAAATCTTCGGTTCTAATGTCCTTCCAAATTAGATGTCAAATACTAAAATACGTAGAGATTAAGTCGTGCAAGAAATATTCTTCTGGATGCATGTTTGGCTTTCACATTCGTCATGTATGTATATTTTTACTAATTACGGAAAAGTCTACCCACGTGCGAAATCGTTTTGACCAAGTTTATCCATTATTTATCCTAAGAAAAAAACCGAATTGACTTGTTCAGACTTCAAACAGGATCACGGTTATATATTTATTGTATCTTCAACTTTACATACCGCCGGTCAATTTGACGAGTTTGAATAATTCTTTCTATATATACTAGGTTCTACTAAAAAAATTCAATGTCAGTTGCATTGAATTATACCATAATTTATAGGTTGAATTACTCCGATTTCTTCTACTACTCATATTTTGTGTAAGTTATAATACAAAATTCGTGAGAGATGTTTTATGTCACTTGTTTTATATATTTGTATAAGTTGTAATTGATGTAAATAAGTTTTACATCACTTATATAAATAATTTTGGAAGTGGTGATATAAATATTTTGCATTAGTTAAAATAATTATTTGCATCGATTATTGTAATCGATATTAATATGCATCATTTGCAAAAATTAATGTTAATTTTGTATTAGTTAATACAAATGATATTAGTATTTGCGTTAATTTATCAAAATAACGTTAATATTTGCAATGGTTATAATAAGCGACGTTAAGTGTTTATATTAGTTAGAAATAATTGATAATAAAATTAATTAAAATTTAAGAAACAAATATTATTTAATTTTGTTAATTAATATGAAAGCAAACTATTAAATTCTTTTATGATAATAGTTGCTTATTAAGTTTTACATTTTTTGACATCCTAATAAACACCAAGATTACTATATATTGGAAAATTTGAAGCATTTTTTTGGAGGAAGCGATGTGGAACATTAACAAATGGAATAAATAGTTACATCATTTTTTACAACCAATGCTTATTTTTTAATTAGTATCAGTTGTTATTGACCTAAATTTGATATCATTTTCTAAATGATGTGAATTCATATATTTGTATTAATATTGTGAAAGTGATACAAATGAATCTAGATTTATATTAATTTAATGAACTGATGTCACACAAATCAATAATAACATTGATTATTGCAACTAATGTTAAATTTTTGTATCGATTATAAATAAGAAATTTAAATTAGTATTATTTAGATTTTCGATGTAAATTAATTGATGAAACTGATCTCTTTTGTAGTGTGGATTCTCCGTAATTATTAACTGAACAAATGTATACTGAATTTTTAAAAAGAATGAACAAATAGAAATAAGCAAAAATATGAACAAAATATATATTTTTTAATCGCATGCACCTACGTGTACCGTAAGTTCACGTCAGCATACACACCGTCAACAACAACAACAACAAAAATTCAAACAACTGCCAATTGTGAATAACCAAACGATGGATGAGGAGATAACGGCGACAAAAGCGGAAAGTTAAGAAACCCCGTTAAGTCCCAGTCGCATAACGGAAACGTCTCTCCACCGTTAACGCTCTGTTCCGTCTTCAACAATTTGTCAACCATAGTCACTTTGTCATCGTCGCCGTCGTCTTCTCTCTTCCGTTTCTTCTGACCTGCGTCGGCGCGTGGTTTCCACTTCCCAACCTCGAGAGGGAAATTCAAAATCGCCTTCGAACCTCGAAGTCTAAACGCTGCTTCATCATAAGCTCTAGCCGCTTCAATTGCTGTATCAAACGTCCCGAGCCAAACGCGAGATCCGCGTTTATTCGGATCTCTAATCTCCGCCGCGAATTTTCCCCACGGTCTTTGTCTCACTCCTCTGTAATGCTTCTTCTCTTCTTCGGAAACCGGATTAGTAACCTCCGGTTTGGTATTCTCAGCCGCGAATTGAATCCACTCTGTTTTAGCTGGAAGCGAGATCTTCAATGGCGGTTTTCGAATTTGAGATTGAAGCTCCGGTTCAAAGTGGTTATGATTTTGATCTGACGGTTTGAAATCGAAATCAGAAACATAAACTTCAGAGTCGGATTCGAATGGGAAATCCATGAATCTGGGTGTGTCGAGATCGATGATTTCAGGTTTACATTCAGATTCAGAGAAGGAAGCGAAATTGGTTGCTGATGATCCGAAGATCATAGAAGAAGAATCGGAGCTAGATTCCGTGGCTGATGATTCGTGCTTCATCCATCGATCTGTAGCCACCGGAGAGATCTCGTCGAGTAGGTGTTTCTCGATGAACCAAAGTGCAGATACTTCGTTAGGAGTCGCCATTGATAGAGTTTAATATTTTCCAATCTCAGGTAAAACTTTCAAACAAAAAAAAACTTAAGAAGATGATTGACGATTTGGTTTGAGTAGAGAAGAGAGAGTGGAAAGATGTATATATACATTGTAAAAGAACCATCATTAGGGGACTTTGTCGTCAAGTGGACTTTTTCAAATGGGGGTTATGAGTTAAATTTCAATTTATTAAAGGAACATGAAGGAGCCAACGAACCATCCTCTTGTTTTTTTTAAACAATTTTATATTATGACCAGGTGTAAAAGAGAGCACCACTTGGCTGCGTGTTTCGTGGACTTGGAGCCGTTGGATCAAATGACGGACTCATTTAGTCGACATTGTGATCGTTCCGTTTTGCACTTGACTACAATGTTTTGGGATTTAACAAATGATTTAGATGGTAAGCAATATCGAGATCAAAATCTATCGCCATTATACTTAAAGAACACGCATATTTTTTTTTTTTGTTTATTCAATTACTATGGACGATCATATTTTTTACACATAAAGATGTCAATACTTTTAATAGTCTCCAATAGTTGAATAAGCCAAAATAAAATAAAATTATATATATAGTTGAATAAACCCGGTTTTTAAGTATTGTAAAGTTCGAATCTGCTGACTCCTGTATACTATCCATATAGTAAATAACAAAAAATGAGTTTTATCTTTCTTTCACAAATTTTATATGCTAATGTGAACACCAAAGTATCACTATTTCTATTTACGTTTATTTTTTGTAAACATACACGTACTTATCCTACCTTTCACATACTTATCCACAACAGTACAGTGTATAATTTACATGTTGTTTTCCATTTTTCCAACTTCATATTTCTCTTCATTTTATTAGGCTTCACCAAGTTAAAGTCTAAATTATTTTATAACCATAAAAGATGTATTACAATTGACTCAAATCATAATTTGGCGGTGCGTTGCAGAGGACAAACGGGTTAAGCAACCGTTTAGAACCACCAATTTATTTTATATTTTCGAAGACTACTAAATTATTTTTTTAGTGATAATAGATATATCTTAAGAGTCACACATTTTTTTTTACTTGTTGTTTAATAAAATATATAACATAATTTACATAATTTTTTTTTTTTACGGCAAAATAAGATCATCCATTCAAGCTAAAAACAGGTGGTTCTTTTCATGAGAGAATCAATCCGGAGTTGAAGAGCTTACATGGGAAAGAATATAACCACGTGATCGTGCCTTTTTTGCAAGACAGTCAGCACGGACATTGTTACAGCGTGGAATAAAAACAACTACTATCGTTTAGGATTTTGAATAATAGATAAAAAGATGATTACAAAAAAAAGTTTGATTCGCACAACTATTTTTATTAAACCGATTATATCTGACGCAGATTTTTCTATCGCATCCGCACATAGGTTTTCTTTGCATTGTGTGAATGTAATTTTTACTAATACCTAATCCGGTCTTCCACTTTCCGGAATTGGTCTTTATAGATAGGAAAAAAAAAGAAAACCAATGTTTTTATTGTTTATTGATTCTAAATGCTGCAAACAATTCCGTTCAAAGTTTCCTATAAAATGTTTTTAATAACCCACCATACATTTGTATTAAAATAATCATAGCATTAACTAAATTTTCGATGAAAGTTAATCTAACCTGATCCATCTTTGTCATTGCACTTCACTTGATCATTCTTCCGTACGTAGTTTTAAACTATCTATCCCCATCTTGCATATTTTTTGGGGGGATAAACACTAGCTAGATCTTACTACATTAATTTAGTTAATCTTGATATATGCTTCTAGTCACTTTGTATATATATAATTTGTTTCTAGTCACTTTGCGTTCATAGTTAATTTGGTTACGTAGTTTATAAAAAAATGAACGTTTTTAAATTCATATAAACAAATCCAGTGTCAACTGCCAATATTATAAGCAAATTTTAACTCAAATGCAAACAAAAATGTAACCGTAAAAAAAATCGATTTTCAAAAATAAAAAAAAAAACAAATTTTAACACAAACGCAAACAAAAACGTAACCGTAAAATCGGTTTAGTAAAAAAAACACAATCAACACCAATTTTCCAAAAAAAATAATTCGAAATAGTTAAAAGACAATATCAACCGGCAAATCCCGCATCGGAATATAAATGGTGTGTTGTAAGAAAATATACACATGATTAAAGCCAACATTAATATATAATCCTTCTAGAAGTTTTTTTGCGTGATAAACTCAAACGTAACTAAGTTGATAGTAAAGCATTAATGTCTAACTAAACACGACTCAGAAAGTTAGTTTGATGCATTATGGAGGGTTTAAGTAAGCAGAACAAGACATAAAGAGTCAAGTCAATGCATGCGGCCTTTTCTTGACAGATTAATACAAATTTTCAAAGATGATATTGAATTATGTTTGGTTTCGTATTTAATTTGCTCGATCTTCATGCACTGCACCACCTGCTCCAATTACTTTATAGAATCTTTTTTTTAGATTATATTTATATCTTAAGAATAGTATAAGTTATACGATTTGTATATATACATGATTCTGTATGTATATATATATATATATATATATATATATATATATGACCATGCAAGTGAATGAATTTACGCGGTGCATTAACTGGTTTGTAGAATGAATCAACGAGTCACTAGATTCTTGAAAGCCATGTCATATTACAAGAAAACAAAACAAAAATTATCACTTTTAATAAATGCTATAGCAAATCAGTGATTTGATAAAAAGATTCTGGAAATCCATGTTATTACAAGAAAACAAAATAAAAATTTTCACTTTTAATAAATGATACATATAGCAAATCAGTGATTTAGTAAAACGCTATTAGAAAGCCATGTTATTACAGTAGTCTTTTGTTGTTGTATTTGAGAAACACTAATACTCATTCCATTTTTTAATATTTGATGTTTAAGGTTTTTGCACACTTAAAAAACTATTTAATTTTTATTTATTGTTAAATTAAAATATTATTTATTATCTACTTAAACACAATTTAACCAATAATAAAACAATGAAATTTTTAAAAAATACCATTTTTTAGTAACCATTTTCAAAAATACTCATTTTCTGTCTATTTTCAATTTTATCATCTCTTAATTTTTAATGAATATCATATTCTTATTTGAGAAATACTTAGGTCAACAAAACCAAAAATTGAATTTTCATCACCGTAGTTTCATCTCTCATACCCTTTTATTTACGTCATCATTGCTATCTTGTGTAATTTTTCGCCAAAAACGTGATCTCATCATTTTCCTACCAAAAATTATTTTGGCGGAAAACGTGATCCCGTAATTTTTGGTGGAAAACGAGATCCCATAATTTTTGGCGAGATAACACGATTATACAATTTTGGCGGAAAAACGCGATCCCACAATTTTGGCGAAAAATTTTGATTCCGCGATTGTTTTATAAAGTTTTATAAAATATTTTATAAGGTTTTATAACTTATATAAAGTTTTATCAGTTGTTTTATAAAGTTTTATAAGGTTTTATAAAGTTTTTCTAAGGTTTTATAAAGTTTTATAAATTCAAAAAGGTTTTATCAGGTTTTATAAGTTGTTTTATAAAATTTGATTTTGGCGGAAAAATTTGATTCCGTAATTTTGGCGAGAAAATGTAATCTCGCTATTTTGGCGCGAAAACGTGATTTTGTAATTTTTGCGAAAATCGCGTTTCCAAAATTTTGGCGGGAAAATTTGATTCCGTAATTTTGATGGAAAATTGTGATCCCGCTATTTAAGCGCGAAAACGTAATTTTGTAATATTAGATCGAATCGCGTTCCTGAAATTTTGGAGGCAAAATTCGATTTCGCAATTTTGACGAAAAAACGTTATCTCGCTATTTTTGCGCGAAAACGTGATTTCGTAATTTTGGCAGTAATCGCGTTCCCAAAATTTTAGCGAGAAAACGTGATCCTGCAATTTTTGTGAGAAATTTTGATTTCCGTCGTCCAGACGCCCTTATTCCCTTTCTACATTTGTGATGTCACTTAATAAAAGAATGATAATTTAGTCATTTTGCACATAAAAATAAGTATTTTTAAAAATAAACAGGTGAAAATGTTATTTTTGAAAATAGGTACAGTAAAAAAACATTTTTGCAAATGTCCCTAAAACAATCTACATAATATAAATCGTAAAAACCTATGAAAAATTAATTAATTTTGCATTGAAAGTCGAAAGTATCATCTGATTGTTTTAA
Source organism: Turritis glabra (assembly GCA_900406565.1). NCBI lineage: Eukaryota > Viridiplantae > Streptophyta > Magnoliopsida > Brassicales > Brassicaceae > Turritis > Turritis glabra. Next base: position 4,123,182 of record OVBN01000231.1, read on the forward strand.
AAAAAATCTTCTAAAACATCAAATAAAAACAGAAGGAGTAATTTTAATTTTTGTGTTGCTATAATTGGATATTACTATTTCAATTATGGTTTAAAAAATCGATGTAGGCGACGACTAGGCATCCGTCTAGGCGCTCATGAGCTTTCAGGCATCCCGATTTTAGAAAAAATAGGTAATTCAAATCGGTTTACTGGTTTCAGCATTTCAAATCGATATTAATCGGTGAAATCAGTCAAATCGACCGATTTAGTACTTGATTTTTCTTTTGTTTTTTGAAACAAAATTGACATTATTTTGAATAAATAAAAAATAAATAAATATATATAGAAAGATGCTTAATTATTAAAATTATAAATTATGATTTAGTTATCTCTAAAATTTTATTTATTGAAACTAAACTAATTTATTTCTCATATAAAATAGATGTAAATATATATAACATGTTCAAAAAGTAACATTTTTAGCATTTTATATTTATAAATTATATTTTACTAAAAAATTATGAAAATATGAAAATAAGTAAATAGTTTGAATCTTCTTGTGTCTAGTCATTCATCTGTAACACAGCTGCTTCCTGTTACACGCACACATCTGCTTCATGTTATATATATTTTACTTTCATTTTCCCCTGCATCCTTGCATCACGTTCTCCCCCTGCTTGAGTGCACACTTAGGTAAAAACCTACATGATTCTTGCATCAACAACCATGGATATGTTTTTCTCATGGTTGGCACACTTCTGTTTTACCTCAATTTCTTCTGTCCTTGTGTTCAAGTTTTGATCCACCAGTTTTTGTCTTATCCCAACCAGACTGATGTCATCTAACAAATGACTCATGTGAGCTTGCAACTTACACATATATGCATCCACTTTAATCCCATGAGTATTCTCATTACTTTAAGATTCTGCATTCTTCTCTGGTTGAACAAAACTGTCTGGCACAACTTTATCTTGTGTCACCAAACAATGAACTGAACTTTCATTAGCTTTGAAACTTTTACCTTGAGTAAACCTCCCATACAAATCTTGTTTTGCTATCCATACTGCATTGTATCTTCTTGGTTCAATGAAACACTTGTTCAGCCGCCATGCTTGTTTGATACTTTCTTGCCTGCTGACACAACAAGCCATGAAGTGTCCATACCTTCCACAATGAAAACAACCATGTGATCGTTGAGTTCTGATGCTCTTCGCCTTATGAGAGTGATCATTTTTCTTCAAAACACCGTGTATTATGTTACTACTCATACTTACACCCATCTTCTTTTAAGCGTCATGAGCAGGTTCTTTTTGTTGTGTCGTACATAGAGATGTGTTACCAAGAACAAAGTTACTCAGTTTTTCTGTGTTTTCACTCACACGAGTTGATATTCCATGATATCCTACCCCATAATGATGTTTATCAGTTCTTTCCATGGCTAAAATTTGATCCAAATTCTCTGACCCGTTGTTTAGCATGCGAATCTTCTTATGATTCTTGTTCAGCTCATGCTCTAATGATTTGGTTTTCTCCTTCTCATATTGAACTTCCTCATGAAGCTTGTTTATCTTCTCAAACAGAAGCTGACTGTCTGACACTGAGAATTCACAAACAGTTTTTCTTTGATCTTCTTCTAACTCCAACATGTTCACTTTGGCTTCTAGCATCATATTTTCCTTGATCAACTGAATGTTATCATTGCTTATTTTAATCCAACTATCATAAAGACTTCTGAATTCAGCTTCGACATCAACATCTTGATCACTTTTTGAGTCACTGTTTGTTGCGACAGAAATCGTCTTTGTTACACAAGAACCAGCAGATTCATATTCTTCGTTTTCTTTCTCAGATTTCATACGTCAATGTAAAGCCACAAGATTAAGTATGTCTTCTTCTTCATCAGAATCTGTATCATTGCCACGTTGACCCCTCTTCATCTTTTTTTTCTTTGAGTGGATACATTCTCCTTTTGTGTGACCATAACAGTTGCACTTGTTACACTTGATTTTTTTTCCTCTTGAACGATGGACTGTCTGATTTGATATGTCCAATATCATGACATTTATAACACTCAACATAGTATCTTTTATGTCCTTCATTCTTTCCTTGCAATCTGACTGTGACAGTATTAAACAGAAGATCCATGTTCTCTTCAAATTTTCCTACCATCAAGTGCATAACTTCTTCAAATTTCAGAATTTTTTGCTTGTCTTTATCAACTGTAAACACATGATCCTTCACAGGTTTATGTGAATTAGACTCCATTTCTATTCTCAGCTTGTAGCATCCCTACTGCCTCATTAAACTTGAGTTCATCTATATTCATCGTCAATTTTATCACAGTTTTCAAAGACAAAAACTTAGCTGGTAAGCATCGCAAAAGTTTCTTCACCAATTTTTCATCTTTGTATTTCTTACCTAACACTTGTGCTTCATTCGCAATGGAACTGAGTCTGGTACTGAAATCTGTTATCTTCTCGTCATCATTCATCTGAATGATTTCAAATTGTGATGCTTGTAATTCCAACCTTGTCCTCTTAACGTTTTATGTACCTTCAAAGATATTTTGCAGTATATCTCACGCTTCTTTAGCTGATTCACACCCTTGTATTAGTTCGAATTCTTTTCGGTTTACCGATTTGAAATTTTATTCAATGCCTTTGAGTTAAACTTTGATAACTTTTTCTGTGTTGCAGTCCACCTTGTCCTTGGTTTGACTATTAATTATCCATCTTCAGATGTCACATACGATTTTTCCCAACCACACTCAACAACCGTCCAAGCGTCTTCATCGATATCACAAATATTGGCCTTTGTCCTCACTTTCCAATATCCATAATTCGCACCATCTAACAATAGAGGATTGTAAGCATCAAGTAGTTGTGAGTATCTCTCCATATTCTCTTCTCAGGATCTCACCTATGTTTGAAGAATAATTTCTTCAGCGAGATGTCCCGCTCTGATACCAATTGTTAATACAAGAATATGAGCACACAAGCAATTTCACGAGGTTGGCAACATGTCTAATCCTCAATAACTTTCAATATAAATTTTTTAGACAATCTTACACCAAGCTTTGCCTAAATGAAATTACTCGACACTAAGACACCCCTTAGTTCGACACCAACAAATTCCTAATGAACTTGAGACACTTAGATTGACACATAATCTATGAATCACTCTCTTTCTCTGAAGAGCATGAATTGCCCAACACCGTCTATGGTTTTTCTCTCTACCACGGCTAATCTCAAACCAAATGTGACGTTCCTCTATATATTTTCGAGAGATCACGTTAACACCCAAAATTAAATGTAAAATATCATTTTCCTAAACTAATGAATATTCCTTGTTTGATGATACTTCCAAATCTCTTTGCTTTGATTTGAAGCTATCTCTCCATGTATAAAAGGCAAACTTCACGTTCTAATAGAGTTGTGCTACGTTATCTTTGTTTCTTGCTTGAATCTTCTCGTGTCTAGTCATTCCTCTGTAACACAATTGCTTCCTATTACACGCACACATCTGTTTCATGTTATATATTTTATTTTCAAATCCGACTAGATGAAGAATTATTAATCAAAAATGAGCCAAGTTTGCATTAACTCACCATAGTTGCGGTTCTTCTTGAGAAGAATCACGTTCTATCGATCAATAGCTTTGAAGATTGTTTGCGGAGTGGAGAAAACATTGTTGTTTAATCTTTTGATTTGCTCGATCCATATTCTATAAATTGTTGCTTAGCTTGCTGAAATTTCCGTGGAGAAGTGTTGTCATTAGCAGTCCCTAGCAAAATGGAGAAAGTCGTCTATGTGTGGTAGGCGAATGGGCGATAGTCTAAGCGACGGATAGCAAAATCCCATATCAGCTCACTTACTTGGCACCGGTGAAAATTTGACTGTTGGCAAGATTTGACATTTGAAATAACAAAACTCTAATCTATCGTTTATTTCATGATGGTGTCTCTAACTTTTAGAGTTCTATCCTCCTAATCTCTACTAAAATAATAAAAATGATCCCCTAAGCAGGTAACAAAAAAGAAACACAATATGATAATTATTTTTTTTACTCTAAAATGAATGAATCCAGTGTTAATTAATAATCATGTAGTATTCCCTCTATTTCAATAGATATTTTGGCTAAAAACATAATTATTAAGAAGTTAACTAATTTTGTGTGTTTTTACATTAAAACATAACTTAATATCTATAAAAATTAATTTGACCAATGATATAATTTACTGCAGAATATAAATAATCACAAAATTGTTTAATTTAAATTTTTGTATAGAAACTTGAATTTTTTTTTCAAAACATTTTATATTATAAAACAAAACAAAATGTCCACAATATCATATTATATGAAGCAGAGGAAGTTATAAAAAATAGTGTCTTTTATTTTTTTAACAAGCTTCTAGCTAGCCTAGAAGTTCCGAAAGACGGAATCCGATCGAAAGACATAACAATCCTCATAACTAAGACTTCATCAACGAGATTTATAAGTAGTGTTTTTTTTTCCTATAAGTTTAGTTTTGATAGTTAAGGGTATACATAATTATGAGGTTACAGATCAATAAAATAACATTTTTTGACGTATAAATACAACTATTAAGGTGCAAAACCCAATCAACGATATAACAATCATGTGGTAACAAAGCTTTCTTAGCATCCTAGCTAATAATGACAACACGAATTACGTGTCGTTTCTTGAACCAGTCTGGTCTCTCCATTAATAGTTGTCGCTCTAAATCGAGTAATGCCAGACATTTTTGTTTTATCTTTTCTGTCGTTATGGAACAACATATTTAGCGTCACATAAATGACTTAACTACTTTTGTCCTCATAAGTCGAAATTTCCAAATTTAAAGGTTAAGAAAATATTATTTCAATGGAAAATAATAATCTTAGTTGATCAATGATACATAAAACAACTAATATCACCAACCAATCTTCTATGTGACAACTACTCAGCATTGTAAAATGGTATAACTGAAATTTATAAATGTGTCTTATAAGAAAAAGCTTATCACTCAATTGTAGAGAATCTTTGAATTCTAATGTTATGAAAAGAATAAAGAAAAAGATTTATCGTCTTCTGTTGAAGAAAACTCAAACATTGCGGTGGGAACGCACGTGCGGGGTTGTTTGCACGTATGGAATATCGAGTTTGCTACAATAGAAGAAAGGTTTGAAAAGTCAATAGTCAAAGTCAAACAAGACTAGATTTGGTCAACTTCAAACTTTTGAATTGCTGACGGGTCATAATGCCTCTCCCTTCCTGTGATCATTCCTCGCATTGTATCGTTTACCTTTTGCTTTTATCCTTTTTAATCATTTTTCTTTTCTCTCATTGGCTTTAAATTGTACTTTTATTGTATACTCATAAGTCAGTTAAATCCAAATGTTCCATTCTTATGAAATACCATCATTTTTTTACTTATTTATTCATATGTAAGTTAAGATAAATTAGAAATCGATTTGAGTTAACAAATACATTCAGCTGTAAACTAAAAATAATCGAAAATTCTATTTTAAAGATATATTAAAGAAGTAAAAAAAAAATTTATATGTCAACAGAAATTTATAAATTTAGTTAGTTTGTTGATCCAAACAGAGGAAAAGAGGAAATTTGATCTATGAAATGTAAGATTAATTTGATCACCAAATTTTAATTGAGAAGTATCTTGATTGTAGGGCTTTTGTGAGTAAATTCGAGATTCTAATCATATGACTGAGATATAGTCTAAATTTATTACAATGGTGATTACACTCGAAAAATTTATATCATCATTTATTTTTTTTGTATTGCCTAAAATATGTGATCGATTCTATCTTCTTCGTCCGTACTTCATACAATAAGTTTATTTTATATGATGACTCTTGTTTATCCATGAATTGTATTTTTGCTAAAATCGAGCTTTAATTTGATACTTTTATACGACATTTATTATGCTATAAATAAAATATTATAGTAGCTAAATAATTTTGAAAAGATGTGAACAACACATTGGTCAAAATCACACACAAGGTGGGATCCCATATTTTTAATGGTTGGAAGAAAGATTATTTAAGTTTCTTTATAAGAGGATTTAATTATGTTGTTACATAATATGAAAAGATTATTTACGTAATATATTATCACTGACTAAAGCATAATAAGATTATGAACAACAAAACTCAAGATTATTTAAGCAAAAACAAATTTATACATATCTTTCTCTATCTAATCAATCCAATTAAATATGATTAAATTTAGTATGTATTTTTAAATTATGTTACCAGTGTAATTGTTTTTTGAACATATGATTTCTCAAATAAAATATCGTCAAACCCTTTTGAAATAATATAAAAACAATATGGGGTTGCGGAGTGAAACGTGACATCCACTCTAAGGGCCTCCATAAATTTGGATATCTTTTAAGAATTCAACGACTTTGTGAAGGTTTAGCATGATCAATTGAAAAACTTATAAAAGGTTCTTACGTACTTATAGCTATTTTTTAATAATAGATTTAGAATTAAAAATTTTCATAAAAAACTTGAGATTTATGTGGCTCCAAAGGAGAACTCTTTAAAAAAATATATAAATTTTTTTTTTATTGTAAATAAATTTGATTGTTTAAAAATATTTGAAACATAGATTTTCAAATGTTATATGGCATAAAACATTTTAAACATAGATTTCTAAATCATAAATGGAAAGAAAATATCAGTTGTAATCTTGACTCGATCCAAATTTTTGCCATATATGCTCAACCAAATCATGTTTCAATTGTTGATGCATTTGTCTATCACGAAGTCTAGTTCGAACGCCCATCATATTGGCGATATTTGTTGGCATATCTGTAGCATACGTGAAATCCACATGTGAACTTCCGTTTCCATCATATTGGCGATATTTGTTGGCATATCTGTTGCATAGTAAGCTGCAATACGCTTCCAAAATGTTCCAGATTTTTGCTTATTACCAACAACCGCATCCTTGCTTGTGTTTAACCAGGAGCTGATGAGCACAATATCATCCGCGGGGGTCCATTGCCTTCTTTCTCTACGCTCAGTTGGTGTGTCTTGGGCTAAACTTGAATCTTCAGTACATTGAGTACTAAAGAGAGGGACATCGGATGATCCTAGAGGTATACTATGGGGAAAACTCTCATAGACATTGTCTGCTTGACTATTCAACAAGTCCATAAAGTTGGAGGATTGATTATATGGACCAACAGAATCCATAAGTTAAAGTTTATGATTGTAAAAGAAATGATTTATAAGGCCTGGTTGTCAAAGAAGAAAGAAAGAGAAGAATGACGATAAGCTTTAAGACACAGAAATGGTTTATAAGGACTGGTTGTCAAAGAAGAAAGAAAGAGAAGAATGACGATAACCTTTAAGAGACAGAAATGGTTTGCAGATTCTTGGTGTGTTTCGGTTTTAATATACAAGGGAGAGAAGAAAGAGACTTAACCATTAACTAACCACATAAGTTAATTCCTTACCTAATTACCTATCAACGATTCATGAATCATCCATTAATCAAACTCATAGTAAGTAACCATCACAATCACAATCAATAAGCATCACAATCGCAGTCAATCAACAATTTAAAGCTATAAAGCAATCAATTACCATGTTAAATCTTTACCTAACCTAAAACTAGCATCGAACCACCAACACCAAACAAACTAATAGAGACATTAATAATCTCAGCACATTAGCCAAAAATACAAGAACTTGCATTGTATACTAAACTAACAAAAGTCCAAGACTACATTAGTAGCTGTAAAATGCACATACCTCAAGCTGGATAAGCCAACTGTTAACATCTGATCCAAAACCACGATCTAGATGATAACCAGGTAGCGTCCCATCTAAGCACACTGCACCAAATATTTCGAATTCCAAATTCAAAAAAAGTCTAGCAACAGAACAAAATCAAACGCCACTAATTTCAAATTCCAGCCAAAATCGAGACCGAATTGTGGAAAACAAAGGTCAATGTGAAACATCTCCTCAAGCATATTCTCAAATCCTATAGAAAAACAACGAAAGAGGAGAGAGAGAGTGTATGTACCAGCTCCTTTGGAGTCAGCTCCCTGAATCAAGGTGAGAGGCACCATTGGAACGGAAGACGCCATTAATTTATTCTCCAGCAAAGATATCGCAGTCTCGGTATCTCTCGGTTTCCCAAATCCATCGCTAGATCCGCAGTTCCAAACCACCGCCGCGACTGAACATAGCAAGCACACGACCACCGCAATCCACAACAACAAGCTCCTCATCACCTCTGCCGGCGCAACAACCCAAGTCCCAGAGCTCCGGGAGATACAGTAAAGATGAATCGAGCGCGAAGATTTGGCTTAAGGATCAATTTCGTTAGTCTTTTCTCTATCGAGGACGATGAGAAGCTCCATCCAACCGCAGAGGTTCCAGAAACCGAACCCTGTTATAGCATCAGTGCCATTGAAGAAGAAAGAAAGAGAAGAAGAAAGAAAGAGATAGAAGATCGAAAAACAGATCCGTCTGGTGTGGGTTTTTTTTTTTTTTTTTTTTTTTTTATCTTTTTCACCCAAAAAACATAGAATAGACACGTGTAATATTAGAACCGGTTCTTTGATGCCTTAATTAAGATATGTTTCTCCGCTTTAAGAACCGAGAAAATTCTCGGTTGATCATGCTCTTAGTTAACTGCATTATAAGAATTTAATGCTAGCTTTGCATTATCGATATGTCCGCTACATAAGTTGGTATTACACACTTGGACTTTGAATTAGGTTTCATGGTTTTTTGTTTTTGTTTTCAATGTCCCTACAACCAAATAAACAACCAGTTGATGACTGATCTAACTTTCAACAATTTTTCGATGAGTTTTAAGTATCGTTCAACAAGATTTTTTTCCAGACGCTCACATAATTTATTTAACAAGGAGTTTAGTAAGACGTTCAGGCAGTCTTAGTCTTAGCAGCCAAGAACCCTGCTAACCAAACCATAAGGTATCACGTTCACCAATAACGTCTTGTATTTGAAAAAATATGATGATAAATCCAATCGTGATGATAATATATTCGATGAAATCAACGAGGATCAACTAGAGAAAACTTCGAATTCCTTACAACAACAACAAAAAACTAGGAAGACAGAGATTCACGGTGGGATTCTAAATTTAATGGTGAAATACATGAATTTTATGGAGTATCACAACCTGAAGATTTAATGGACTAAATGGTTGCAATTGATAATTTTTTAGAATCGAGTTGGCGAGACATAATCGGTTTTTATTTTATTTTGTCACATACTCGAAAATTTAACTTGTATGTCACTTAAGGAAGAATGGCCAATTTAACCGTCGACTTTTGATTTTGATACAATACAAAATCTGTATCCCAATTTTATGTTAATGTCTTTCTCTTTTTTAATGGTTTTGAATTTTACGTTAACTAATGTACAAACCGCATAGTATTAATGTTAAACAAAAATTACCTTGCATGCAAGTAAAACCAAAATTTAAAACTCGCTGTTTTATTTTTGTAAACTCTTTTGTCCTATATTGGTTGGCTACTTATGTAATTAACCAATTTTTATCATCAATAAAAAAAATTCATTTGTTGACATACATAACATCATATTCATACTCAGAATCAGCAAAATTAAAAGAGCCCATCAAACCATAGTAATGTGACTGAACCAAAACTACTCTTGGAATCGATTTAGATAATGAAAATAGTACAATATTTTTAGAGAGTTTGAGTGACTATTGACTAAACTATGCTTCCGTGAAAGATGTCCCTTTTGCAAGTGGACAGACGTGAGAGACCCACCATTAATTTGTCTTTGAGCCTTATTACTATTGACTTTTTTAGCCGATAGAAAGAAAAAGACGGAAATTCAATAATTATCCACAAAATTCCAAATCATTGGTACACAAAAATATCTAAGGCTGGTCTAAGAAATGTAAAGAAATATGAAAACTATGGTTTCTGAATTTGAGTTTTGCAAGAAAACTTTATCATTATGATTTTATTAGTGTATACTTTAGAAGAACTAGTGAATTTCTTAATTTTCTTTTAATTAGTAATCATGAGTTATATTATATCAAAAGTTTTACTTTGGAAATTAGGAAAACTCTAAATTAGAAATTAGTAAAAATGAAAGGTGAAAGGGGAAAAGTGAGATGATACTAATTGGTGTCCAGGAGAAATGTATCCCGATTTGTGCAGACATTTTCAAGTGTTCCATTCAAAAACTATGACCCACCTTGTTAGATTTTTGTTTCACCACCATAACAAGATCTAAGCTAGATTTCATGTAATTAAACATATAATACTATTATACTTGGCAACTGTCTAATAAAGTATACATTAATTAGCAGTTTGGTTCTGTATATTTGATAATTTATCCCATATTAAAAAGAATTAGTTTAGTGGAGTCGATGAAATATGTCAATATAACAAAGACTAATGAATTTAAGACCCCCTTGTTTTCGATTAACAAACTAAATTAAACATTACAACTTGGTTAGTAAAACCGGGATTCAAATTTAAAACCGATCGACAAAACAAGAGACAAGTTGAGAGACAAAACTAAATCAGCATCTTTCTTCCATTAAATGTCATGACTCATGACGCCATCTTGACCCTTCTTCATTGAACTCTATGGATAAAGCGCACGTGTTTTAATCCACGAACCTTCGTAGTAACGAAAAATCCACAACTTTCATATTTTTTAATTCCCACTAAACTATACAAAATTGGAAAACATGAAAAATATTATTTTGCTTTTCTAGGTTCATGAACCTCGTATCCTCTATATAAACCTCTTCCACATAGGGGAACCAAAAAAAAAATAGATATTTGATAAATCAATCAACAAAACAAAAAAAAAACCGAAAAAACAAATCTCTATAGTTTCTCTGAAAATGTACGGTCAGTGCGATAGCGAAACAAATTACGTTTTGTTGGAGTCGATACGACGTCACTTGCTGGGAGGAGGAGAGAACGAGCTGCGACTCAAAGAGTCGTTACCGAGTTCGTGTCTCACAGAGAGTTGGGGAGATTTGCCTTTGAAAGAGAATGATTCAGAGGATATGTTAGTCTACGGATTCCTCAAAGACGCCTTCAACGGAGCCTATGACACGTCGTCATCGGACTTGAGCTGTCTTTACGATTTTCCGGCGGTTAAAGTCGAGCCGATTGAGAATTTGGAGGTTGTGGCGGAGAAACCGAAAAAAGCGGTGGCGGTTGCGGCGGCGCCGGCGCTGGCGAAGGGGAAGCATTACAGAGGAGTGAGACAGAGGCCGTGGGGGAAATTCGCGGCGGAGATACGTGATCCGGCGAAGAATGGAGCTAGGGTTTGGTTAGGGACGTTTGAGACGGCGGAAGATGCGGCTTTGGCTTACGATAGAGCTGCTTTTAGGATGCGTGGTTCCCGCGCTTTGTTGAATTTTCCGTCGAGGGTTAACTCCGGTGAACCTGACCCGGTTCGGATCACGTCCAAGAGATCGTCTTCTTCGTCGTCGTCTTCTTCCTCTTCGTCTGAAAACGGGAAGTTGAAACGGAGAAGAGAAGCAGAGAATCTGACGTCGGCGGTGCAGGTGAAGTGCGAGGCTGGTGAAGAGACACGTGTTGATGAGTCATTGGTTTGATAAGTTTGATCTTTTGTGTAGTTGAAAGTTTTGCTATAAAATGTTGAGGCAGGAAGTAAAGTGTTCCCCTGATGTAAATTACTTATATGAATTTTATTTGTTTTTCTTTCTTTTTTAAGTTTTACTAAACAGAGCCATACTTTACTTATACAAAGTTAATACTTTGAATAGCATGTTCTTTATAATAGTATACAATAACAGAAAAATCTACCTAATTAGTAATAAGGAAATTATCGCGATTGGGTCTCAAACAAAGTGTGTTTAACTTGATGTTAGGTAAGCGGCACAAGCATGCAAGACGATTTAATCTGAGTTGAAGCCTTGTGGATAAACGACAATGAATCTCTGCGTTTACGAAAGACACGTCTTTGTTGTATTGGGCACATGGTGTCAAGGCTGTTAGACGTCATCTAACATATTAAAAAAAAAAAACAGAGAGCATAGTATATGGATTAACAGAGTCTAAGCTTGCAACAACATAAAGGGAGAGGGTGGGAGGAAAAACCTTGTGAGAGGTGAGATTAACTTCATCTTCTTTCTTGTTCTTCATATGTTTCTCTTCCGGTGAGTGTTGTGAGCTTGAGTCTGTAAATGTTTCTCTTTGATATTCTTCCGACAGATTCCTCAGCTAAAAATGTGAGGAGACAACAATGTTAAAAAAACTGAGAAAAATATGAGTTTCACACGTCAACACCACATAAATGACATATGTTCGAGTCCATCTCCGAGATCTTCCAACAGATTCCTCAGCTAAAAAAAAATCAAAAGATGAAGAGATGATTCATTTGAGCAATCAGTTTATATATCTTTGATTTTTTAAAGCACATAAAATAAGAATGACAAAAGAGAGACTCGGTAATGGACTAAGAACGATTATGCTTTCAATTGATGGGCCTAACCAAGGAGAGCCCTTATATCTAAGATTATTAATGGGCTTAACCAGTTGTAGCCCACGGATAGAGGACCAGAATACTCTTAAATAGTACCCTCCACAGAGAATAATAACTCAAGGAGGGTTTATAGATTAGGTTTTAAGTCGCACATCTCTCTCAGCCTGCCGCAGCATTTCTTAGGGTTTCTCTCTTTGTTGTTCACTTTCTCTTAGACACAACCACTGTCCGAATCATCTCTTCGATTACCTGTTTTTGTTTTTTTTTTGTTGGAATTCTGTATATCGTCATGGATTACTGATTTCTCCTTTCAATAAACCCATCAAAAGCAAAGCAAATTCTCCGGTGACTTGTAGTATCTAAACTCGATCTTATCAGACCGATTATGGCGTCTTTGAACCCTTTCGATCTCTTAGGAGATGACGCTGAGGATCCGAGCCAGCTCGCTGTGGCTTTGACTCAAAAAGTCGAGAAAGCAGCAGCTGCTGTGCAACCTACTAAGGCCGCTAAGTTTCCAGCCAAGCCGCCTCCTCCTTCTCAAGCAGGTTAAACTTCTTTGCTTTATGTAGACACTGAACAGATTTATATTCATCCATGTTGTGTGTAGTGTTTGATTGATTCGTTCAAATGAAGCTTGTTTATGGTTGTCATTTAATATACATAGTCAAATGTCTGCTGCTTTGTTTGATTATGGTAAGCTAAATCTTTTAGTTGCTTTATTGTATTCAAAACATGGAAATTTTCATTGTTTCCTCTTTAGTGAGTCAGTCAAGTATATATTATCAAGTTTTCGTTTGCATCGATGTCTTGAAAAGCTGTTGAATGAAATGTGGCCTTGTCTTTCTTTATGAATGTAGTGAGGGAGTCAAGAAATGCTCCTTCAGGAGGTCGTGGTGCTGGTGGACGTGGTGGTTTTTCCCGTGGCAGGGGTGGTGGATTTAACCGGGATTACAGGAACAACGATGCTCCTGGAAATGAGAATGGATTTTCTGGAGGATACAGACCTTCTGAAGATGCTGATGGAGCAAGGCGTGGTGGTGTTGTTGCTGGATACCGTGTTGGCGGTGGTCGTGGAGGAGGTCGCCGTGGTGGATTTGCCAATGGGGAATCAGGTGATGTTGAACGCCCACGGAGGACCTATGAGCGCCGTAGTGGGACAGGTCGTGGGTAAGCTTTCTTTTCTGCACACTACTGTGGTTACTGCTTTGTTTGATTTCTAGTAATATTTTTTTTGTAACTTGATGTTTGCTAGTAATGACCTTAAACGTGAGGGTGGTGGTCGTGGAAACTGGGGTACTACTGAAGATGATATTCCTCTGTAAGCACCCTGGTCTTCAGTTTAATTTTCCTTATTTTAGGCTGTTTAAAAACTAATGTTTGTCTTATATTAGAGCGACTGAGGAACCCACCGCGGAGGCTGACAAGAGCCCTGTTGCTGAAAAGCAAGTAGGTGAGGATGAGACCTCTGATGCGAACAAAGAGGCCGCGGCGGAAGAGCAAGCACAGAAAGAAGCTGAAGAAAAGGTACAATCATCTACTGCTCTTGAAACATCTTATGAACTTTAAGTAAAGTTTCAAGGAGAATGTCTGCTAATTTTAAACTTGATTGATATGTTTTGTAATAGGAGATGACACTGGAAGAGTATGAGAAAATTCTGGAGGAGAAGAAGAAGGCTCTGCAAGCCACAAAGGTCGAGGAAAGGAAAGTTGACACCAAAGTGTTTGAGACCATGCAACAGCTTTCTAACAAGAAGAATACCGATGAGGAAATCTTCATCAAGCTGGTCAGAAATCTTATATTTCTCGATTCCCTTTACTGTAATGGGGCAATAGTTAATCCTTAGCATCTGATTGTTTCAGGGATCTGAGAAGGACAAACGCAAAGATGCTGCTGAGAAGGCCAAAAAGGTCTTAATTCTTTCGGTTATCACTCTTAACTCAAATACTGCAAAATTACTTCACTTTGTTTTTCTTTTAATTAAAAGCACACACTAATTTAAGATTAGGATGACCATGATTAAACTGATTAAAGACATTCTTGAACTGTTTCTCTTTAAGAAGTAAAACGATTTGGACTTCAAATGTATCCATTTCGCATAATTATGAAATCTTTTGGTTTAAGTCATATTTTTGTTTTTAATCAATGCTTGTTTGGTGATTTTGTAGTCCTTGAGCATTAATGAGTTCTTGAAGCCGGCTGATGGAGAGAGCTACAACCCGAGAGGTGGATACCGCGCAAGAGGAGGTCGTGGTGGTCGTGAACAGAGAGGTGGAGGAGTTAATGGAGGAAACCAAAGGCATGGAGGAGGTGCTGCACCGGCGATCGGAGACACTGCTCAGTTCCCGTCGTTGGGCAAGTAGAGCCCCCTCTTGGTCCCTCAGCCTCTCTCTCTTCTCTCTTTGGTTGAATTTTTTGTTGTTAGTTTTCTTTTTGTTGTTACACTCTCTGAAAGTCTTTTCTGCAAAACCGGTTCGTGGGCTTTTTAAGTTATGGAAAAAATTCTTATGATCCTTCTCATCTCTAATTCTCGAATTACAAATTTTTTTATTCGATCCTTTCATAAAAGCCATAATAATCTTCTAAATACCAAAATAATAATCTTGTGTTAAGGGCCATACTTCGATTTGCTTCTTTGCTAGCATAAAGGGCCTTTACTAAAGTAATATATGGGTTTCAAGCATTCGAAATACATCAGAAAAAGAATTTGAAAAGAAAATAAATGTAAAACAAAAAGAAAAAGAGAGATCCAAAGAGTTGTTAATTTGGAGAAGTCATACATGCAATGCAAACAAATAATTATAATGGAGTGATGATCCGAAGAGAATTGGTGACTAATCGAATCAAGATGAGCAACACCCTGATTGCTGGTTCACTGGCTGCCCGCGAATCTGGACTGTCGGTGGCTTGGCACCTCCAGCTGGTTGGCTAGCCATTCTGCCAAAGAAAATCAACAAAACCGGTTTAAGTAAGGAAGTAAACGGTTTAAGGAGTTCACAAGTAAAATTTAGTTCTAACTTCTAACCTTGTCTTAATTGCGGCAGTCATGGCCATGAAAGCCTCTTCCACATTGGTTGCATTTTTAGCACTTGTTTCCAAGAATGGGATCCCAAGTTCATCTGCAAAAGCCTGTGCGACAAGGAGAGGAGACAACAACAATGTTATTATGTTTTAGACAAGGTTTACGTGGATAGAGAAGTCACTTGGTTTAGTATAATATTACCTTAGCTGTCTCAGTGGATACAACTTTCTGTGATGTGAGATCGTTCTTGTTCCCAACCAGTAGCTTGTTCACATTTTCGCTAGCGTAACGGTCAATTTCATTCAGCCATTGTTTGACGTTGTTGAAGCTCTCTTGGTCAGTGACATCATAAGTGACCTGTAAAGATAGTCAACTGTGAGGGAGAAGCAAAGGATGTCTTGATTAACAAGAAGATGACTGGCTGGTTAGAGTGAGAGTACATACAATGATTCCATGAGCTCCTCTGTAGTAGCTGCTAGTGATTGTCCTGAAACGTTCTTGGCCTGCTGTGTCCCACTGCATACACAGGCGATTACCAAAACGAGAGAGTAAATATGTGCTCTTCAGAAAATTTTAACCGATCATGATTGCATATCTAGCTCTAACAACACTTACGATCTGGAGTTTGATGGTCTTTCCGTCTTGTTCGACTGTGCGGATTTTCTGCAACACATCACAAGTAAAAAAGATTAATAGTTGTAATTGATGTTTTCGTTTCCTGTATATAAATGAGTGATGTGCAACAATAAAAAATATGCATACAAAGTCAACACCAATGGTGCTTATGTAGCTATCCAGGTAAGAATCGTCCTGTACACATAAAAATTCAAGATATCAGGAAATATAAAAACACAAAGAAGCAACAATGATACAAATAAGAGTAATGAGTTTTGAGCAACTAGTATTGAAGTCCAAGATGTGATCTTCAAAGACCTATTAATGTTAAAGAGCAACTACAAAAGATACAATCTTAGCTAGGAAAAAAAAATGCAAGAGTTGTGGCAAATTACTTACAGCAAATCTTAGAAGCAAGCAGGATTTTCCGACACCAGAATCACCGATAAGCAAAAGCTTGAACAGATAGTCACTGCAACAAGAGATACACATCAATCTCAGTGAAGCTCCTAGACTGATAAAAAATCTTTTGCCATGTGTGTCACGAATTTAAAAACATCTGAAAGATATGTCAATGAATCCTTATATGCGAATACACGATTAAAGGGAAAACTGTATCACAACCGAAGATAATCAACAGAAATTGCAGATCTCGATCAAATATCCCTGGATCTAATTTTAATCGAGCATAATTGGGCAGATTCAATTTAACCTAACCTACCAACCAACAAAGATCCAAAGCAAAATCGAACAAAAACCAAAACACATAAAAAAAAAAAGAATACGGAAAAAAGCGGGTCGATCCGAAGCAAGAGACTTACTATTCAGGATTCATTATCTAGATCGATCTTCCAACGAGAATCTGACGATCAAAGGAATCTCCGGCGGTAATTTTCAGCGATCGTCGTCGGACAAAAACAAAAAAAACACGAGAGAGAGAGAGAGAGACGTGAATGTTTGTTTTGTAGTAATTTTATTTTCTGGCTTTTGGGTTAAATATATTTATTATTTTAGAGCTCTTTTCTTTTTTGTCAATGACGCGGTTAAGAAATGAAAAAGAGGGACCCACTCTTTTCGACATTTAAATGCGGTTTTGGTTTTGATGTTTGAATGCGGACGTGGCATAGCCAACTCAGAGATATATGCGTGGAGGAGGACTAAATAATCAATCAATTTATTCTTTCTCACTTTTTTTCTTCTTCTTTTGATTCTTTACAATCGGAGAATAACTCATTTTAGGACGTTAAATTTCGTATCTAATTAATCTTACCTTTCAAGATGATATATGCTAATTATCGTTGATAAGTTTTTTTTTTTTAAAAAGCACCTTTAAGAAAATATATTCGTTTCACAAACAAAGAAATATGGAATATTTTTATTATCTTTTAGTATTATGATTAAACTAAATATAGCTTTTCATCGCCTTGCCGTGAAAGTCAATGATAACGTGAACATGTAGCAGACGACTTGAATATACAAAAAAATATTATATTTTCAACTCAAATAGAAATTTCTTTTCCATTTATAGTAACAATAAAGTAAATAATAATATATAACTTTAATTTTTTTTTATTGCAATTAACTAATAAATTCTAGGTCTAGTCCCATACATACTTTTAGGTCGATGACCAGAATATTTTATATGATTTTTTCTCAAATACTATTTAAATCAACAACTTGTAAAATATATCCGATATATTTTACCAGTTGAGCTATTAGCATTTGATTACGGTTATTGTAAAAAATGTACCGCCTATTGTAACCATTCAATGAAATCGTAAAACTTAGTGGTACTGAAAAGTGGTGTATTGTTATTGTATCGTCATCTCTTACCCACTTATTTTTTATATTCTTAATAAATGTAGTAATGTACCATCAGCTCTTACTGTTATCTCGTTCTACCAATAGAAGCTATATAGTTTTGTGTTTCTTAATCGGATTCATAGTCAGATAAGGACCAAATCAAATGATTGGAAATTGAGAGCTAAGAAGCATTATTTAGAGCAGGCACTGGTTCATGGTTATGGAATTTAGCTTTTGGTAATGGTTGCTTGCAACACTTTTCAGTTGAATATGGGCCCAATTTTATAGGCCCATAATATTGGTAATTGGCCCATAAATCGAATCACACGCGCAGATAAGAGACTTTTTACTTCACATTGCCACGATAAGGCTCCTTCACTCTGCTTCGAGTTTGGGTTGTGCAAACATGGCGACGAGCTCTCATCTTCTTCCTCAGGTTCTTCTTTCCTCTCTCACGCGCAATCACAGTTTTATCTTATGCCTCTTTGTATTCTGTATTTATTTTCGTTTTTTCTGGATCCAGTCATTGCATATGTTACCGAGAATCCCTAGTTCCTCGTCGAAGAATTTAGGGGTTTCGTCATTTCTACCACGAGCTTCATCTGTGAACTCAAGGCTATCAGTTTCTAGGGTTCTTCTCAATTGTTCTATCGATTCTAGGAAGAGGAGGGAGTTTATTGCTAAAGCCGAAGAGAGCACTGAAGGTGAAACTGAGGCAGTTGTGGAGAATGCTGTTGAAACTGAAGCGGAAGGAGAAGGAGATGCCACTGTGGCGGAGGAAGCTAAACCTCCGAGGAAGACTAGAGTCAAGCTCGGAGATATCATGGGGGTAAGTACATTTTCATTTGTGATTCTGTAAGATTATGTAGGGGTTCTGAATTTGGAATATTTGAAGCTATTTTTATCAGTAGCAATAGTAATTTTTCAAATGGGTTTTTGTAAGAATATGTGCTGAGTTTGGTAAAATCTGATTATACATTGTTAATACTGTTGTAAAGAGTGATGTGTTTGTTTTGGCTCTTGTTCTTTAATCATCAGTTATCTTTCAGGCATTGGAGAAATGAATTGTTGATTTTCTTTTCGTTTCTGTAGATACTGAACAAGAAAGCTATTGAGGTTTCCGAGAAAGTAAGACCGGTTCCTGAGCTTAGGACAGGGGATATTGTTGAAATCAAACTGGTAAAAATCCGTGTCTCTGTATAATCTGATGCAATTATGCATAACTGCAAGATTTGAGTTGACATGGTGGGTTTGATTTCACAGGAAGTTCCTGAGAACAGACGCAGGCTATCTATCTACAAAGGTATAGTGATGTCTAGACAAAACGCAGGCATCCACACTACTATTCGTATCAGGAGGATAATTGCAGGCATTGGTGTTGAAATTGTCTTTCCTATGTAAGTTGCTTCTTCCTTAACTCAGCCAATTATCACACAGTTGCTGCTCTGGTATATTGTTAAGCATAAATGTAAATTGTATTAGATAGGAGTGGCTGGGCTCAGAGTTAAGGGTCTTTGGCCAGTTGGTTGTTTTGGAGCCTTTTTAATAGGGGAGAGATTAGAGACTCCAAAACAAACCCGTACTGGTTACTTGGCCTTTGATAGTCGAGCAAACCCTTAACAGTTACTTGGCTTTTGATAGTCGAATATGGTCATAGTGCTCTTCGTTTCTTGAGAAATAAAGTGTGTTTTCGATTTTGAATTTTATCATATATGCATCAGCTTTATTCATGTATGCTGGAAGTTTTAGCATTTTAGATCACCAAGCTGAGGATTACCTTGATATATGCTCAGACCAGGATTCAGATTTTTTTCATTTACTACGGAAAAATGAGTTGATCCTAACATACTAGTCTACAGGAACTTTCCAGTTACATTAGCTAAATTAATAGTGAAGTTGCTTTAGTATATGTATCTGATGTGATTCGTTTCTATCTAAACAGATACTCTCCCAACATAAAGGAGATAAAAGTGGTAAGTCACAGGAAAGTGAGAAGAGCAAGACTTTACTATCTGAGGGACAAACTTCCTCGTCTCTCAACATTTAAATGATCACCAAACCCAACACCAGTCTTGTCTTGTGTTGTCTTCAACCTCTAAAGGTAGCTAATCTCCTCCGTTTCACATACTCTCTTTCTTTTGTAATAATAATTGTTTGTTTGTTCTATCAGTTGGATTTCATTTATTTTCATGTAATTTACAGTGACAGTAATTTGAGAAAAGTAAATCAATGTTTTGTGAGGCTCCCTCTTGATTATTCTCTTTGAGAAATATGACTGATTTAATCATCAAAAAAACCTTTTGAATCATCGAGATTACTTGATAAAATAATATGAAAATTGCTTTTCCAGATAGTTGTTTTTAAAATCATGTAGTTTACTGTATTACACTTTGCAGTTCAATTATCACAGTGACTGCTTTTTCAAACGTAACTATTCAAACTCCTAGTGATCAGTTTTGTTCTTATTTGAATATAAATGTATTGTCCAGCTTAAAAAAAACGAATATTCGTGTAAATTTATTTGAGTATATATTTTATTGTCTGTTTCCTCTCTGGTATGACTTTTTAACCACCACTCACTGTTTAAGTTCTCTTTCGTCATGATTCTACAATCTCGATTCAATAATCTTTTGATGTCCGATATTTTAATTACTCCCCAACACTAATCATTAATAATGGGACACGGCATAGAAATAAAAATTAAAAATATCAATCGTGAGTGAGAGATGAAAATGAAAGCTCGCATTATAGCAATTTTTAGTCTCTATATAAAATCAAACACCAATCAACATCTGCCACGTCATCGTCCTCTCTTTTTTTCCAGCCTGTCGCTTTAACTTTTTTTTTTTTCCTTCTCTTTGCATTGCACAACTGTTTTCACACGTGTCACATTTTCCCTCAATTCTCTCTCTTTCTTCTTCCCCGCTCTTCCCGGAGACGACGCCGGAGGAAGATCGTACGGAAACTTTGCTTCGACTTCACGTGGCCGCTCCACGAAGCGCTTTCTTTCTCTCTCTATTTCTAGAAAACTTCCTTACCACCAATCGAACGAGAGGAGAGAGAGAGGTGAATTTTGGTTTTGGTGGAGAGAGAGCGATTCTCGGGAGAGCCGAAATAAGCAGCTTCTTCCTCCTCACGCGTTGGACCTGGTGACTTTTTTTTTGTTTTTGTTTTCTTCAGGTTTGATCCGTCTTTTTTTGCTCTCTTCATTTCTCAGTTTTTTGTTTCTTTTTTTGTAGCTTTTCTTCGAGACCTTTTTTTTCTGGGAAAAAGAAAGAAGATAAAATCGGACTTTGTTTTGAATAAGGGGGCTTCGATTTTGATGTGTATAGGTTTTCCAAATAGAGATTTGATTGTCGTCGTGTTAGCTTAAAGCCAAAACACACACACAAAAACACAAAAGATGACTGGCGTTGGCGAGAATCAGCTTATCTCCATTCAACCTGATGAACTCAAATTTCTCTGTAAGAATTCTTCAACACTCTCTTCGTCTTCATTTTATGGCAAAGATCGTTCCATGCATCATCATCTCATCTCGAATTCGCCAATCTTTTTCTTCTTCTAGAGATTTCGCTATTGTGAATCTTTTGCTTTCCTCTTGTTTACACTGACAATCAATTTTTTTTTGTTCACTTCTTTGAGCTTTTGAGGTTCTCACTTTAGATTATGTAAATGTTGGGGTTTATTTGGTTCTCTTGGTTATTAAGAAGATCGTTGTCTGTGATTACCTTGTCTGTTCTATGACATTGAAATGGGATTTATTGATTTCGTTACAGTTGAACTTGAGAAGCAAAGCTACTGTGATCTTAAAGTTGCCAATAAAACAGAGCACTATGTTGCTTTCAAGGTAATAATTCTGCATCAACTTCGTTTGCTTTCTTTTATGATCATGTTATTTCGTGTGTTACAATGACACTGCTGAAATTTGTGTGTTTTTTTTTTCTTTCTTCACTAAATCAGGTGAAAACAACATCTCCAAAGAAGTATTTTGTAAGACCCAACACTGGTGTCATACAACCATGGGACTCCTGCATCATTAGAGGTACAGTGGTTCTTCATAATTTTCAGCTATTGGCAGTTTAATACTTGAACATGGAGATAGTTAAGATCTTCTATATTATAGTTACTCTACAAGCACAACGGGAGTATCCTCCAGATATGCAGTGCAAAGACAAGTTTCTCCTGCAAAGTACCATTGTACCTCCACACACTGATGTCGATGAACTTCCACAAGACACAGTAAGTATTCCCAGTTTACAACCTTTTTGTTTCACAATCTTGTTTCCGCATTTTTGGGAAGCAAATTGACATTAAATTTGCCATGCTTGTGTCTAGTTCACCAAGGACAGTGGAAAGACATTAACAGAATGCAAGCTCAAAGTCTCTTATATCTCCCCGTCTACAACCCAAAGATCCTCTGAATCCGGAGCAACAAATGGTGATGGACAGGGCTCGGAAACGATCTCTGTGAGTAACAACTACACCCACCTATATAATTTAATCTGCATGTGGTAATGACTTACTGAAAATTCTCTTAACATCACTATTTGGATTTCTGGGTCAATAACTTGTGTGAATCATTATCATTTTGCTAACCTATTAAAATCGTAGCAAAACCCTTTCAGTAAGATATACCATGGACCTCTTGCATAGACAGAGACACCTTATGACAATTGAAAAGTCCCTTTTTTTTGTGATACCTGTGTGCAAGAATTGTTATTCATAGTTTTATTCAGATCCCATTTCTAGTATTCACACTTGTGGATATCAAGCAATAGAAACTGTAATGAGGGACTGAGCTGATTGGTTGGGACAGTGAAACACACGCTGGTTTTCAAAGCGTTTTTTTCTCTCTCTATAAATATACCTTTCTTCATCATATGGTGAACAAATGTACTTCACAGAATCTTACAAGTGACCACACTCCTTGCTTAAGAGAGATTAGTTTGTGTCTTGTTTAATCATCACTCTCACAATTATACCCATCAATATGTATGAACAGACTATACAGCGGCTGAAGGAAGAGCGAGATGCAGCCGTTAAGCAAACACAACAGCTGCAACATGAATTGGTACGCCTCCATGGTTTATGCATGCTATCATTGCCATTCAGACAAAATCATGTGAACATAACAGGGGTTAATAACAAAGGATACTGCTTGACATGTTTTTAATGACATTGCAGGAGATGGTGAAGAGATGGAGAAACCAGAGGAACAGCGGAAATGGGCTATCCTTAAAGTTGGCAGCTATGGTTGGACTCATCGGACTCATCATCGGTTTCATCCTAAAACTCACTTTAGCTTCTCCCACATAACAACTCCCAGCTTCTCCGCATCGGCTACCATCTCAGCATATGTAACTGCGGAATCAAAACAGTTTCACACATTTTCGGGTATTTTACTCTGTTAATCTTCTAAATTTGCGTTATCTCTATCCCTCTCTTTTCTGTCTCTTAATGTTCTGCACGTTTCTTCCATCAAATTTTCTTCTTTTTTCAGTTATATTGTATGTACATTTTTGACCCAACAGACCCTTTCATCATTCGATTTTACTTTTCCACTTTTTCAATCCTCTTGTGTTTCATGGAAAATGCCTAAACCTTTGTATTGTTTACCGCTTTGTGAAGGAAATCTGTTACAATTATTTTGTTGATCACTTGCGTACAATAATAAAATTAATTATTTGTCCTAGAGAACGAAGTATGGTCATTTTTAATGTTACGATACAATTCGGCGGCGGCATCAACAAAGGTAGAATTAATTAGTGACCAGGTCTTTAAAATGAAAACTTGATCATATGAGCTTTTGTTTTTCCGTAAGCATGTTACTATATGGTTTCTATTATTATTATTATTATCATTATTATTCAGATGAAACCACAACATTTAGCGAATTTACGACAGCAAAATTGGTGGTCGTAAATGTAAACCGAGAATGTCAAAAAAGAAGAAGAAATAAGAATGCAATATCAAACACAAGGAAATACGAATACCTCTGATCCATTAATTAATATCGAATCTTAGACAAACCTAAAGAAAAAAAATCTCTCACATGAAGCAATGTTATTTGGGGATTTGAGGATTGCGTAACCACGATAAAAGAAGCTTTGCTTGGGGGAGAGTTTTTAATTTGATATATTAGAGTGGCTGTATGGGAATTTGGGTTTGGTTGATATAGTTCATGGGAGTTCATGGGCTACAACTTTTGCTATGGCCATATGGTGGGGTTGAAAATGGAGGTGTGGTAACGTTTTTAATACCAACGGGAGTTGTCGAGACCGGGTGAAGTTTCTGAAAGACTTGGCAAAGGAGGTTTGTGCTTCCCATGCTTTAGTTAGCGGCAGTTTGAATAGGATAGTCCGGGAGGAGAGACAGATTGCATGGATACCGCCGTCAATCGGATGGACGAAGTTAAACACGGACGGAGCATCACGAGGCAATCCGGGTTTAGCAACCGCAGGCGGAGTTCTGAGAGATGGTGATGGGCATTGGTGTGGTGGTTTTGCTTTGAATATTGGAATTTGTACTGCACTACTGGCTGAGTTATGGGGAGTCTATTACGGCCTATATATTGCCTGGGCGCGAGGAATCACGCGCTTGGAGCTGGAGATAGACTCGGAGATAGTGGTGGGCTTTCTTACGACATGGATAAGTGATTCGCATCCGCTGTCCTTCCTAGCACGCTTGTGCTATGCCTTTTTATCTAAGGATTGGATAGTCCGCATTTCTCACGTGTATAGGGAAGCTTATCGTTTTGCAGATGGATTAGCGAACTATGCGTTTTCTTTGCCTTTAGGTTTTCATTTGTTAGATTCAATTCCAATTAGTGTGAATGATATTGTTTTAGAGGATGCTCGTGGTCAGACACGTCCACGAGATGTTCGGATGTAGTTTGTATTCTTTTCTTAATAAATAGTGGGAGACGCATTTGCCTCCCGCCTTCTACCAAAAAAAAAATATTAAGGTGATGAGTGTAGTGTTATTTGTTTTCGGCTCACACCTTTTTATCAAAGACTAAATAGTTATTGTCTTAAGCATATTGGTCTCCACTAATTTTATTATATATATAACACAAGGAATATACAAATCTTGCTTGCTGTCACAGCAGCTAAAGGTCAACAAGAACCCAGCATACTGTATGAACTTCTGGCAACGTTCATGATATCTGAAGCCAACGCATAATGTGATATGTTAGCATTGAAAGGAACAAACCAAAACAAATAAACACCTGCGTTGGCTTCAGCCGCAACGCTTCAATCAGTTTCTTCTTCTTCTTCTTCACACGTTCAGCCGAAATCAACACCATTTTTTTATTTTCAGTTAACATCAACTGTTTAAAAGAAGAAAAAACAAATGGCGTTAATAAAATTCGAAAATAAATAAATAAATGATGTAGATGGAACCACATAAATGGAAAGTCTCACTTCTTTATGTAAAAGCAGGCAACAATGCCGACGATGTTGAGCAGTTTCCTCCATTATCAGCTTCATTTTAATATAGTGTAAAGCACCTGCATGACAACATAACATGTGTTGTTGTAATTATTAAATAAACCCGATTCAAAGTGGTGGTCATAAAAAAAAAAAAAAAAAAAAAAAATGAAAAGCATTGGTCGTACGTACCAAGTTTGCTATAAGCCCGGTAATGTTGTTTTGCTATCTCAAAAAAACATGGCAGCCTTCTCCAGGTAAAATTTCTCCTCTCGTTCAAGGGGCTCAAGCGTCTAAAGAAGATACAAAAAAAATGAAAACAATGAGGTGATTGAACGAACACACACAATGAAAAAGAAGAGTAAAATAAACCACACAATTGGGGTTGCAATTGAGAATGGATTCAAAGTTTATAATAATTAACCACATTATAAAAAGTAAGCTCTACTAATTTCATTTAAGAAATCAGAAATAGAGGTACCTTTACTGTGTTTCGTCTTGGTGCGAAATGAGGTTGAGACTGAAGGATAATGACGGAATGGAACGACAAGCCGAAGCCAATCTGGTTCGATTTATCTCTATCTATATGTCCCATAATCGCATGCCTCTGCTTATCACCATAATCTTTCTTGTTTTGATTTACAGGTCTGTGGTGACAAGCTTGGTTCCTTTGAGAGATCGTTGATGAGTACTCGGCAAAGGAAACTCCATCTGCTACTTCTGCTGATGAAGCAATTCATAGCAGTGCAAGAATTGATCAACCATTTCGCATTTCCGCATAAGTCGTCAAACACCGATTTATCTGCAAAGAAAACTTCATGGCAGAGCAAGAACAACCTCTTGGATGAATGAGATTTTCCCTAGAAGCTCAGAAATGTCCTTGTCCAAAATCGAATGGTTTTTAGAGGATCAAGCACGAGCAAACGACCTTAAAAGCAAGGAGATTGGTCTTGAAAGAGAGGGAGCTAGCACTACGCTACGAATCAAACAACCTTTTATTTATCATTACCCCTTATGTGTTTGTTTCACTTTTGTTCCTATACTTGAAATTTAGGTTTTTAGGTTAAAATTTGGTATCTTATAGGGGGAAAATAGGTGAGAGTATTTGACCTGAATCTAATTTTTAAGACTTTTTTCGGAGGAGAGGATTTCTGTTCAAACCTGAATCAGAGACTTTTGGATTGAATCTGAATTTCTTTGTTTAACAAATTAACAATACTTGAATTCACCCTGAATCGAATATATGATCTATAAGTGAGCTTCAATGAAGCAATACATGAATCCACGGTTAACTGTTGGAATCAGAATCAGATCACTCGATAGAAAGCTGCTAGTATATATAGGATCCAAGGTTAATAGAAGCAACCATTGTTGTTGTTGTTGTTTTAACACTTGTTAAAAAAAATTTCCATAGCTTCCATGAGTCTCTATTGTGCGAAGACGTATAACATCGAAACCAGACTGTTGAAGACATTTATGACAAACCAATCCATGATTCTTGTGAACATATCGGTTTTTATTGCGTCCTCTTATTCGAATTTTAAATTTCTTTTTTACATCCTATTATGGAGTTTAGTCTTCAAGTCCAAGATGAATACATAGTTCTTTGAATCTTCACTAATTTTGCGAAGTCTCACCACGTCTTCCATTCGTTCCTCTTCTAGTCTGTACATTTTTGACCCAACCCTTTCTCACCCTTCCAATAATTTTTTTCTTTCTTAAAGCCGAGTCGCGCTCGTCAAGTATACGCTCTAAGAAAAGAACATGTAAATGAAAAACTTATGCATTACCTAGAAGGCTAGAAGTCTACAGTCCTACTGGTTGAAACAAATATTTTCATAGAGAATGCCAGAAAGTGTTTTAAGGCCTACGACCCTGCCACTACAAGAAAACATAGCTAGTTATGACCACTATTTCTGACGAAATACTTGGTCGGAAATATTTCAACTGATTTTCGATTGGTATTCGACAAATTTTCGAGAAAACGATTAGTCATCGAAAATTAGTCTGAAATATATGAAAATTTTCGACGAACGTATTTTAGTTGGAAATTATTCGAAAACAGCTACAAATAATTTCCAACTAAAATATGTTCGTCGAAAATTTTCATATATTTCAGACCAATTCTCAAAAACCTGGTCAGAAACTCGCCCAAAAAAAGTAAGTGGTAAACATGTTTTCAAAAATTATTTCCGATTAATTTTCAACCTCTTTCGTCCGTATGTAAAAATATAAATATTTTATTTTACAATTCAGTAGTTAAAAAGTAATGAAAAATTTGATTAATTGGTGAAATAGCCGAAACGGGAAACTTTCTGATACGGCTATTTTTATGGAGGAAACTCATAAGAAGAAATCGGACGAGACCATTCTGGATAAGAAGGCTGAGGCGATTGCTCGAATGTGTAGAGAAATGGAACAAGAGAAGCTCACTCAACTCAGTCAACTTGAAGACACTCCCGATGATTATCAACTAACGCAAGCTGAGAAAGACGTATTCTTTCGCTCGGTTAACAATAATTGAATATAATTTTTCACACTTAATTTATAATTTTTAAAAAACTTATAATATAATTTTATTTATTTTTAGGAAGTGCAAATTTAGAAAGGACGAAGATTTGGAGTCGGATCCATTCCCTTTGATGAAGAGGTGGGGCAAAGTTCAAACAAGGACTCGTTTGAGGAAAAATATTGAGAAACTCAAGAGAAGTATCTCCAAACGCAAACCGAGCTTTCAGAGGCAAAGGAAAAAATTAAAGAGTTAGACCAGAAATATGAAGATATCGCATATTAGAGTACTATGAGGGACTAACTTCATCCAAATTTGGTTCCACCATCTCGAAGAAACCAATCTGTCTCCTCTGACCCCGTTACTGATTTCAAGTTGTGATTTCATTTTATTTCTTTTGTTAGTTAGTTTTTAATTTTCGTTGAACGTTTTTAATTTCGTTGAACATTTTATTTTTCATTTATAAACTCAATTTTATGTTAGATTTTAAGAATTATTTTTATTTTGAATTTAAAAATCAATGAAATTAATTAATATAGTTAATTAATTGTTTTTTTTGGTTTTGAATAGATTATTCGGAAATTGGTTTTAACTAGTGGTCAGAATTTCGTCAGATATTACCAATCAATTTCTGACGAAACCCACCGTGATCTAAACCCAAATTCGTCTGAAAATAGTTAGAAATTGCCGACAATATTCTGATTACTTTACTTGTCGGAAAGGTTAGTCGGGTTATCGTCGGATTATGTTCGGACAATTTCCAACCACTATTTCCATCGAAATTTCGACCAGACCACGTTTCCAACGACTAGTTAGTCAGAATTTTGTTGGAAATGTCATTTCAGACGAAGCTCCGACCATTATGCTAGTCAGAGTTCGCTCTGTTTTCTTGTAGCGCGCACTTTATCACTGTGGATGAGTCTAACTTACCCGCTTTTATGTTTTTCAGCTTGAAAATATTACAGGCCTATTTGTATTTTATCACACGATTATTTGTATTAAAAACTATAAAATATTATATGAATGATAAGTTTTTATAAGAATCAAGCATAACTAAAAGAAATATAGATTAGAAATTTTAAATGTTGTCCAAATTTATTATTAAATATGTAAATGAAAAAATTGTAGATGGACCACAACAAAAAGGAAAAGATTAATTTGTAGATGAACCACACAATTGCCTACATTATAACTTTTACATATATTTTACTTATTAGATTTTATCATTCTATATCTAAGTTTTATTTGTCGATATTATTCCATAGTAATGATAAGACATAAGAGGCTTAAAATTTGAAATTGAACTACACCAAAACAAAATGGGAAAAGATTAATCTGTTAAAGAAGAAAATATATATTGTCTCATTCTATATCTATATTTTATTTTTTGAAATCATTTCTATAATAATAATAATAATAATAACAATAATAATAATAATAATAATAATAATAATAATAATAATAATAATAATAATAATAATAATAATAAGAGGATTAAAATTTTGAGTTGAACAGAAAAAAGAAAGATTAATTTGTTAAAGAAGAAAATATATTATGTTTTTGTTGTTGTTGTTGTAAATAGTCATCTAATTTTTGAACTTTTGACTAGTTATCCAGTATATGGTTTGTTCCAGTATATTATTTATTTATTCATAAAATTTATGAGAAAATATCAACGGTTAAATTAATATATTTTATTAAAATTATGAATTTTTAATTGTTTAGGAAAATTTGGATACAATTTTTTTTTAAATGAGATAGAGATTATAAACTATATATGACAAGACTTTTAAATCAATTACTTACCAAAATTCATCAATAAAATCTTAAAATTCCCTTTTATTTTATTTCCTGATATATGTGTGATATTTCAGAGTGCACTACCACCATTGTCATTATATTTGTATTTCAAAAATTCTAATTATCACACAAAAATGACTAAATCCATTGTTTGTGCTTTCTTCATCATTTTTATTCTAGGTTTCTTTTTTTATATATTTATCATGCTCTAAATCTCATATAAAATCATGTGTTTTTAAGTTTTCGAAAATAAAACTGATATTTTATGTTGTTTAATTATATTTGTGTAGGGATGATGCTGAATGAGATTGAAGGACAACGACGATGTGAGGAGGTATTAAAAGAAATAGATTGTGGTGCTGGCAATTGTAACGCTCTGTGCCTACAGAAACGGAAGGGCATGGGCCGATGCGTCAAAACACTCGGCGATACCACCGCATGCTTTTGCTTTTATCCTTGCATTTAAAAGTTTTGTTTTTGTTTTTATAATTTCTATATCTATAAATCATTATCAACTATTAAATTAATAAACAAAAATATTTACCTGCAATCCACTCTATTTTTACAAGTAGATGAAATATGATGAACTGTTCTCAATCTTCTCAAACTAATCCAGAAACTGAAAATGTTAATCCTAAATACACCAAAAAAACATTTTACAAGAAGATGTGTCAAATCGATTCCATCGAGTTACATATTTTTTTCATCATAACAATTTTTATGTATAATAAATTCAATAATTGATAATAGTCTAAAAACAAATTTATGTATTGTTTTCACTGGATATCAAATATAGTTGTCAAAACTAAATTGTTTTATAAGTATCATCCGATAGATATAGATGATAGCTAAGGACGACAATCTTATTAAATTGAGATTATCAACTTTTGTTAATGTTGGAACTTTAAGTGTATCAACAGTTATGTTATAAATGATTGTGATTATTGGTTTATCGACCATTGTGACTATTGGTTTATAGTTATTAAACAAACGGTTGCAAACGTTTGTGATAACTGTTGGGCATTATAAAACTCTTTTTTTCATCAAAAAGAGATAGAGAAAACGAGAGAAAATCAGATTCACAAAACCAAAGATTGAAAAAATCTTTGGTGAAAAACACATAAACAAAATACAAAATTATTATTTGTTTCTCTTGGATCTTAACCTAGAACTAGAGAGAATTTTGATTGTCGTATCCTGCGAGGGATTTCGTGTAATTCTAGGCTAAATAAGGGTCGAAATACTCTTTAAGGAAAGTGCTCACGTGCGCGATTCAATCATTATCTAAGTTCACTGTACGTTACGATTCCAGAGATACACTATTCTACAACATTCTTAAAGAGTAGTTTCCGTGAACACTGGCTAATGTTTCGGTGCGTGAGATGACGTCAAAGTTTGGCAAGTTAGATAAGTTTGAAGGATTCGATTTTCGAAAATGGCAAAAGAGATGCACTTTCTCCTCACAACACTCAATGTGGTGTACGTCCTAAGTATGCCAATGCCCACCGTGTCGAAGAATGCCAAAAAAGAGTTTGTGGAGGAGAGAAGGAAGCAACTTAAATGGGAGAACGATGACTACATATGTCGTGGCCACATTCTCAATGGTATGTCTGATCCTTTCTTTGATGTCTATCAAAATGTCGAATCCGCAAAGGAATTGTGGGATGCGTTGGAATCAAAGTACATGGCCGAAGATGCTTCTAGTAAGAAGTTCCTTGTGAGTAATTTTAATAATTACAAGATGTCCGATTTAAGGCCGGTTATGGAGCAATACAATGAATATCCTAGGCCAATTTTCTCAATACAACATGAAGATGGATGAATCCATCTCGGTGTCGAGCATCATCGACAAGTTACCGTTTTCATGGAAAGATTTTAGGCCATGTTAAAACATAAAAAGGAAGAGTTGTCTCTTGTTCAACTTGGTAGCCATTTGCGCATAGAAGAATCTCTAAGGGTGCAAGAGGGAGGAAAAACTAAAGATGCTGAAACTTCTTCAATCAATATGATGGAAGAAAGTAGAAATTCTAAGATGAAGAATAAGGGGAAGAAACGCCCCTTTAATAACAACACTAACGATGGATCTAACAAAAGGTTTAAGAGCGTTTTTTGGATTTGTAACAAGCCATGTCACTTCAAACGTGATTGTCGGGCAGCAAAGAATAAGAATAAAACGCAACATAAGTATTTCGGGCAAGGGTCTAAGGACCAAGGCCCATCATCTCATCAATGTCAGATTTCTGTTTTTGATTCATATTTGAAAGTGAATTATGTATCAAAAATTGCTGAGGCATTTTATGTGCAGGATGATGAGGTGACATGATGGATTGACTCGGGTGCAACAACACATGTTTGCAAGGATCGTAGTTGGTTCAAGACATATGAGCCGATTCAAGATGGGTCCATACTTCATATGGGCAACGAGTCAACCGCTCCTATCTTAGGTCGTGGAAAAGTGGTGTTAGAATTTAGTTACGGAAAAACTCTTAATCTTAACGATGTAATTCATGTACCCAAAATTAGAAAAAACTTAGTCTATGGTAGTGTTTTCAAAAAGCTTGGACTTGGCTTTGTATGCACTCGTGAATGGATTGGACACATGGCTAATAATAGTGTCGGGTATAAACACTTAGAGTAGTGTGGAAATTTGTGTGTGTATTTTCTTTATGTGTTCAAAATGAATTGTAGGATTAAATCCGTAGGACATCCTGATTCTCGAGTATTTGGAATGTGTAATATCACTAAGATGTAAGTTCAAAGTTACACTATTTACATTTATGCGTGAGTTTGGTTTATGTGTTGTTGATGTCGTGAATCAAATATTACACTTAAATGGAGGAGGAATGTTGGAAATGTAAGTATATCAACACTTATATTATAAACCATTGTGACTATTGGTTTATGAACCATTGTGAGTATTGGTTTATGGACCACTGTGACTATTGGTTTGTGGTTATTAAACGAACGGTTGCAAACGTTTGTGACAACTGTTGTGCATTATAAACTCTGTCTTTTTGCATCAAAAAGAGTTAGAGAAAATGAGAGAAAAAACAGATTCACAAAACCAAAGTTTGAGAGATTTTTTGGTGAAAAACACATAAACAAAACACAAAATCTCTATCTGTTTCTCTTGGATCTTAGCCTAGAACAAGAGAGAACTTTGACTGTCATATCATGCGAAGGATTTCGTGTAACCTTAGGTTAAATAAAAATCGAAATACCCTTTAAAAAAATGTTCACATGCGCGATTCAATCATTATCCAAATTTACCGTACGTTACAATCTCGGAGATACACCGTTCTACAACAGTTAATTCCGGAGACAAGAGTATAAGGTTCTCGTTCCGAAAGCATAGTGTAAATCCATATATTTTCATGATTACTGTATTTGTTTGTGTATGGATAGTCGTAGAGGAAAAAGTTCGGCTGCGTTTAATAGAATGGTTTAGATTCATTGTTTTCTCACATTTTAAAAGAAAAAATCAAAACTACTACATATAGGAGTTCATGTATTTAAGAATTATATTGCTTATAAGAGAAATACCCAAATAATAAAACTAATCTGAATTGGGTCCAAAAGATTCATCCAACTTAAAAAGCCCAAAAGATTCATCATCTCTCTTACTTCAGCAGTTTCGCCGATTTCGAATTGCGAAGCCTTTTAGAATGGAGAAACCTTCAGATACAGAGAGTTCAGAGATTTTGGGAAATTGGGATTTATCTCCTCCGGTGAATCCGGAAGAAAGAATCGTAATGGTTTCTGTTCCCACTTCACCGGAATCTGACGATGCGAGATCGAATCAACCGAAAGAGATTGAAACTAGGGTTTCGGACAAGGAAAGAGCTTCGACATCAACTGTCGCCGGAGAAGAGGCGGCGAGGAGAGTTTTGCCGCCGTGGATGGAGCCGTCGTACGAATGGGGTGGTGGGAAATGGAAGGAAGACGGAAGAAAGAAGAAGAAGAAGAAAGATAAAGAGAAAGAGAGTGATGAGATTATTCCGTTTAAGGAAATCATTGAAGCTCTGCTTCGAAACTCCGGTGACAAAGTTGTTGAAGAAGACAAGGTTAATAAAAGTCAGAGCTGTGTTGACATGTTGAAATCTATGGGCTTTAAGTTTCCTTTGTAAACTTTGCGTACCTTTATTTAATTTTACGGGTTTTAAAGGGTTTTATTGGTTCATTGATTTGTAAATTCATATAAGATTTGAAAATTTTTATTGATTATGAAATTAAGACATATGGATTTTTAAATAACATGTTTTACCCATGAATTTGAATCCTTCTATTTTTCATTTTCAAATTCATTCAAAACATATTTTAGATTTTGAAATCCAAAAACAAATCACTAAACGAATAACATAAGATTTTAACTATTAATTATAAATCATAGAACCAATAATACATGATTTTGAAAAAATATTTAAAATCAATGATTGAATAACACATGCTTTTTGTTTAGATTTTCAAATCCATTAAAATCCATGAAACAATAAACCTCCTTAATGTTTTTTTTGCACAAAGTAGAAAGCTTTTTTTCCTTGATCTTCTAAAATCTAATTTATGGAATTTTTACTTATGACTAATGTAAAATATGCACAAGAGTTAGTAAGTGTAAGCAATCTCAGAACAAGATAGATTTAATCTTATTAAACTTTAGAAACACAGAAAACAAATATATATAATGAAATAGCTCAATGTTTTACTGTGCAAAAAATGTAAAAGAGGAAAAGATTTAGATTGTCACCAAGACTAAAATAGTTGTTTGATTGATCTCATTACAAAAATAAAGAAAAGAGTTACCACAAGAGGCAACTCCCAAAGATAGAGACATTGATGTTCATACACTTTATATAGTAATCTATCATGGTTGAAAACCCTAATTACATGGATTAATGGGCTTCTAATAAGACAATCTTTGGGCTTCTTGTGGACTCTAATACTCCCCCGCAAACTTGCGTGGGGTGAAAGCAACACGACAAGTTTGAAAGTGCAAATGCAATGGCTTGACAAAGGCTTGTAGCATGATCATTGTGATGTAGACAACAACAACTCTTCACCATAAAAGTAGTCATTAGTGTGAGAACTTTTCAGGTTCTTTTGACCTATTTTTCTCACGAAGAGTCCGAGTTTCTTTTTCTCGTTTAACTCCCCTAAGTTGTTTCATGAAGAAGAAGAATTATCTTCCTGCACCTACTGTAACGATCCTACTCACTCTCTGCTGCCGTGAATCATAGAGAAGCTTGACGTTCGGTCCATCATCAAAGGGATTAGTTTGCTCATGCTGCTCAATACCCTTAGCACGCTTCTGTTACTGCTCACATCTCAAAATTCTCCTTCTTTTTATCTCTATTCTCATGTGTATGTTCTATACAAGTACAAAACCAAGAGTAAAGTGGGTAAAGAAATCCCAAGAAGTAAGAGAATAGTCAGACATACCTCTGAGAGAGTTCATAAAACTCTACAAGTATATACCTCATATGGCTTTGAAGATCAAATGAAGATTGTCTCTACAATTAAGTTATTCTACCTCTCCTTGTGATCTGTTTCTGTCCCGTCTACTAGGTGTTTACCTTCAGTTTTGACAAGCCTAATACTTCGCTGAAGCTTTATTGTTGGTCTTTCTTTGTGCATACAAACTTAGCAACGTTGTTTTC
The DNA here is from genome assembly GCA_900406565.1 of Turritis glabra. NCBI lineage: Eukaryota > Viridiplantae > Streptophyta > Magnoliopsida > Brassicales > Brassicaceae > Turritis > Turritis glabra. Next base: position 4,158,515 of record OVBN01000231.1, read on the forward strand.
ACACCCGCTGCTAAGTTTGCGGGGGAGTATTAGAACACATAAGCCCAATTGAAGTCCATAAGCCCATGTCTATAAGCTCATGCAACTAGGGTTTTAGCAAGTAGATATTTATATATATTTGTGTCTAGAACATCAATGTGAGGTTTGTCAGAAAAAAATCAAAAATCAAAAATCAATGTAAGGTATCCATGAGAGTTGTCATAAAACAACTCTCCTTCAAATATATGAAATATCAATCTTGAATCATTTTGCTTTTGGTGACAAACTATAGATTTTTCCTTTCCTTTACTTTATTTGCATCTTAATAAAACTTCAATGAACTACTGCATTTTTAATTTTGTATTTCTATTTCAAGTATAAGCTTTTAATGAGCGAGCATGAATCTACCTTGGTTTGGTTTATCTCACAGTTAGTCCGCTCTTCTCAATTTGTCAATGTATTTTGTGGGTTTGAGAGCAAGTGTAAAATATTAAAAAAAACTATATAAATTTTAGATGTATTAAAAGAATAGAACAACAACTATCCTTAAAAAAATGATATTTTTCAAGTATTTATTGACGACACACAAAGTTTGTTAGGAGAGAGCTCACAAAACTCAAATTTATTTTAACGATTTCCGTTTTATGTTTGATCAAGGAGATGTTTCTCGTTTTCAGATTTTTTTTTTTATATTAGTTTCAAATTTAGCAGTTGTATATATCAGTTTGATTTTTGGTGGTTTGTGTCTAAGCTCGCAGGGTTTGTCCTTTCATCGACGGATGTCGCTTGAGGAACTTAGCTAATCCAAAAATTACATCATTAGAAGATGAATTTGTTACCCAGAGTTTTGGCCAGTTCACGGCTTCCTCGGTAAGTCTTTTTGAAAAGATCTCCAGGAGAAAGATAAAACCTATAGGTTTAGTGTGAGACTGTGAGCTATTGGTTGCAGTTGAAAGCTATTGATGATAGTTTCCGTTTAAATTAGATTTATGTTTTGTTGTAGTTACCGACTTTTTTTATGGCATTTGTTCTTTTACTTGTAATTTCAGTTTCGTGTGTAATCCTTTTGTAGGAACCGAGATATATCGGCGGCTTTTTATCCGGAATATATCAACGCTTTTGGTCGACTTTAATATCCTCAATATAATGTTCTCTCAATATATAATTTGAGAAATAATTTAGTTTATTGTAAGAAACCAAAATTAAAGGAAACCATTCTTCTAAGAATTATTTCTAAATTTAAACAAAATAAAGTAAAATTTATGAAGTTCAGAAACACAGAAGGGTCATTCATTATGTAGACATTCAGAAGCATCATTAAATTTGTACAACACAAGATCCCGAACCTACTGCAAAAAAGGAAAGAAAAGATCCCAAACCACACTATAGTTGGTTTGATATCACAGGTCCCTGACCTAAGTACTATCTTCCCAAAAAAAACCAAAATACAAAGTTTCATCTCACACTAAACTTTCAAAAGTCAACAGAAGGTTGACCAGCTATTCGACTAAGCTTAAACTTGTACATAATGTTACCTTGAGGTCCTTTCTCTTGCCAATAGTCCTGAACCATATATAAACCATCATACACATAGTTCTTTCCTCTCTGGTCCGATCTCTTTTTGCCAAGGATCACTCGCACTAGAGTCTTTTCCTTAATGCTATTAGCTAAAGCCAAATTCCCGGCAACAAGTTTTTGATCTTCGATTACTTTTTTATCCTTGTGACCTCCTTGTCCACAGTAAGTCATCACATCAGAACCACATCTATCGATGTAACCATTACCTTCCGATGAAACAATGCTCGTAGCTAGTTCCATGTTCCCTTTCTTCATGTAATCAATCCCACCCCTGATGCCAAAGTGAAGACCGATTATGTTGAGCTCTGCTTTGTATTGGTATTCATCTCCAACTTCGATTCCAGGGACTGGTCCAATCATCTTTTTACCGTTCAGTTGCATCCCCCTTTCGATGAGAACATTCCGAGTTCTTAAATCTACCCTTCCTATTGCAGTCTTTGATTCACCTCGTCGTGGTGCCTTATCACGATCTAGCTCTTCAAACACAAGTTTGAAAAGACGCAACACCTTGAGAACTTTCTCGCGTGGGTTAAGATCTTTGGAAATCCGGGTTTGTTGTATAACCGGGATGACTCCAAGTTGATTAGACCGTCTTTCATCTCTATGTTGAGTTGGTTTATAAGCATAAGCTCTTGGTCTTAACGCAGCTGCATTACTCAACTTCTTCTTCGCCGGTGAGTATCTATGTTGCTGCACAGCATTGACTCTTGGTCTTAATGCAGTTGCATTACTCAACTTCTTCGCCGGTGAGTGTCTATGTTGCTGAACAGCATTGGCTCTTAGTCTTAACGCAGTTGCATTACTCAACTTCTTTTTCGCCGGTGAGTATCTATGTTTCTGCACAGCTTTGGCCACCAAAGGCTTCCTCTGAAAGTTACCCAAACTTGGTCTTCTTTCGCTTTGAGAAGCCATTAGTTTAATACCTTCCTCTGAGCTTAGAGGTTTCACTTTACTTTCAGAAAATAAAGGAACCTTCCTCTTAACTGGAGGAAGTTTTCCATCACCAACATTACCAATACCTGCTACATTGAAGCCAGCTTTCTTCATAATCGAATCAAACGATTCGACTTCCCTAGGCCTATGGTAATTGTGATGAGCAACACCAACACATTTGCTATCTTTACCACCAATCAGATTCTCTTTTGTCTCACTTATGACTGCAACATCAGCACTACCAATCTCATTTTCAACAGTAAATTGTGGGAAATCTCTAACAGAAGAGACCATTCGTCGCTTATAAGAAGGGGAGATCCTTTGAATCATCATCCTGCTTCTATACAATGTGCACAAAAAATCAAATTCTTAGTAAACTATCAAAAGTTTCTCTGTTCCAATACATAATCTAGAAAGATCCAAGAACATTGATGAAGTATCTACTCAGAATCAAGCATAGAATTCCAAGAAAGTGACATGCGTAACAAGAATCGTATCATATATAAATTGAATTATACGGCGCAACTGTGAATTAGGGCTAAATAACAAACTGTAGCAAGAACACAGTGGTAAGAGACGGTGATGACGGAGAGTGACAAAAAAATTTGAAATTCGAACCGTTATTGTGTGTAAAAATCATGGAGATTGTAAGAAAAATACAAACCTAGACGAGATCTTCACTTATTGCAAAAAATCGATATCAAACCCTAAGTTCCAGAGACTTCGATGCAATTTTCAATTACAAAACAAAAATCCAAGAAAACGGAAGAACAAAGAACGCTTTGAGACTCTAAACATCGAAAACAAGCATGGATTTCAGAAAAAGAATGCGAAATTTAAAACCAAATAATTCGCAAAAAAAAAGGGACAGAAATGAAACTAGCAAATACAGAGTATCGAACAGAACACAGTAAAAAGTAATTATACATTGCAAGAAGAGAACAAATAAAGACATTCAATGAACCTGAAAGCAGAACCAAGAGAATCTCACGGGTAATTTATTATGTAGTCTTATTGTGTGTGTTTTTTTGGGTTGTCTCTGGATTCTTCTTGTAATTAGAGGCTCGAAAACGATTAGTCAAGAGAGGCGGTGTTTGCTTAACTGTGTGTTTTGATTTTTAAATCTGTTTTTTTTTTTTTTTAAACGGAGCCACTAACTACGTTATTTAATTTTCAGTTATAATCAATCCCTTTTTAAAATGCATGGAAATTGGAAGCGAATTATAAGCAACTAATTACATAATTTAACTTTAATGATTACGTGAAGCGTTATACCAATTGAGGGTAGTGGCGGAGTAAGCTTTCCACAGCATTTAATAATTTTTTTTTGTTTCTCATCCACTTTATTACTAGATATAGTTATAGAAACTCAAAAGTCTATGGAATTTCAATTTTCTTTTGCTATGAATACTTGTAGGCATTTAGTGTATGTTCATATGTGGTGTTTTTTTAATAATTTACTTCAACTAGTGGGCGACAGGTTACTAGGTTTTAGTGGTTTGTACTATATTAATATTAAAAGAGAATTAATAGAAACCACAAAACGAATATTAAAAAAGAAAATATATGTGTTTAAAGCCATGAATGTTTGTGGTTTTTAAAGTAGTTTTATACTCCTTCCGTTTTTTTTAGTTGTCATTCTATGTAATTTCACACATATTAAAAAAATAATTGAATTTTCTGTTTTACCCCTAATTAATATACTATTTTATTTGATATAAATAATTAATAAGCTAAAAAGTAGGGATACAACTGAAAATTTGTTTAATAAATTTGCATTGAAACACAAAACGACAAGTAATATGAAACAAAATTTTAACTCTAAAACGACAAGTAAAAAGAAACGGAGGGAGTATTATATTACCAAAAAAAAAGTGGTTTTATATTATAGTTTTTGGATTTGGTTTATGGTTTTTAAATCTTGCATTAAAAAGATAGAAAAACAAAATACAAAGTCACTTTAGATTTTCTTTGTAAACTAGAATTTAATCCGCGATATATCGCGGAATAATTTAATTTTACATAATCATAATTTAATCAATTTAATTAGATATATTAAATATTCTATTATTTTAATATTGACGGTGTTAACAAAATAATGAAATGATGATTTATCCGTGTTATACCACCGAGTTAATGATATTTTTAATTTATATTAATGTCAACATAAAATCGTCTCCCCCATATAATCGTCCCATGATATTTTAAACTTTTTATAAGTGTAAATGTTCATAATATTTTAAACTATTTAAAAGTTTAAAATTTATTATATTCGGTATAATCAAACGGTTCGACTATAGTTACGAATTAAACCGGATACAAATTTTTAAATTTAGATGCATGTTAAGTTAGCTTCCTGCCCATTCAAATTTAGATTCATTTTGGTTTTATTTATAATATGACTCTCAACCATTGTCTAAAACTTTTAGCCGATGTGGGACGTTAAACACAATTTTTCCTCGTTGGTTCAGTAATACATGTCCATTTTTCAAAATCCGAATCACGAAAAATGCAGAAAAAATCTAGAATTTTATTAATTTTATGTATTATATGATGATTCAAAACAATTAAACAAAAATATCAAACAAAAATGATAAGAGAATCATAATTTTAAGTCTTAACAAAATCTTTTAAATATCTATACTATTAATTATGAAATATTACATGGATATTTAAGATTTTATAATTAAATTAAAATCTTTTAATGATGTTTGGTGATATGGATAATAAAGAATTAATTATAGAGGTTGTTTGGCTACATGTATATAAATATATTTATATTCCATATTTATCCTTAATGAGCTTCCTAATTTGTTATTTAAATCAATGACATTTTATGTAATATCTTACAAAACATATGTTTCTCTTTAAAATGTACTTAAAAAATATTAATATAGATTGGTAAACCTTTCAAGAAACTAGTTTCCCTAATTTTTAAGGAAACTACTTAAAACAAATTTTGAATGGAAAAAAGTGAGACTTTCAAAAATTATATCCAAAAACTAAGAATATAATCGTTAAAGGGGTTTTTAGATTGTAAATTTTGGATCTTGCAAAAAAATAAAAAAAAATAAATAAATTTAAAAAGCCACATTCACCACAAACACTCAAAATCTCGTAAAAGTGGGTTTTGGATTTTGCTTATAAATTTATAAAAACTCTCAAAATCTAGATTTTTTACTTTTTAAGAGAAACCCTTTTTTCCAAAATTTTGAATAACTATAAAATATATTTTTGGGAAAACTAAAACCAAAAACCATTTAAAAAATCACAATCATTCAAGGGCAAATCTAAAATTTTAGAAACAGTCAAGACTTTGTTTGAAGAAACAAATTGAAAAGAAAAATGAGCATATGCATTGAGTGTAAATATGTAGTCAATAAAAGGAAATTCATAAAACTTTCATTCTTTTCAAAATAGTGTCTTATAGATAAAAGTATTGAAAACCTGTATTTCAATAAACATTTAAATCAGTGGTATGTAAACCTTTTTAATAACAAGATATTCTGAATAGAATTTCAAAATTATTAAATCAATAACACAAAAGTTTATATAAGTATATAAGGATTCACAAAAACTTATGGGCAACCCTAAAAATTAAGGTTTGCAAAAAAAGAAAATTTAAAATCTTTTTTTTGCAAGGATTCTACAACCCTAAACACTTAAAGGTTTCCAAAAAGAAAAGGAAAAATTAAGACATATTATTATTAGGTTAAATATTGTTGTAATTTTTGTTTTAAGAATGATAGGGACACCAACTAGTTTTTTTATTTGATTCATAGTTGCAAGAAAATCTCTTGTTTGGTACACAATCAATGACTAAACGACTAAAATTTTCTATCACTAAATTTTTTAGTGTTTGAAATCATTCGCTTTTGATTTCACCAGCGATTATCAAACATCTGATTTCGCTGTTATCGATAGAAATTGTAGAATAAACAAAAAATAATGGATGTTGTTAACGACTACAAAACGAACATTACTAAAATTTCATCAAATTTATTGGCCTCTAAAATATTTAATCTATTGGCAGCCAAAGGGCTACCTTGGGTTCATAATCAACTTTGATTATGAGCTAAGTTTGATGTAATTTTATGAAGGTTTTCCCAGAGAAAGCACAAGATCATGAAATAAAAGAAAAAAATTGAAAGATAAAGAGGTGGACATTACCTTATGTGAGTAATTCACTCAATGAGTAAAATTGTCTTCTGAAGATAAGTTTTATTTGACCTTGTACTTGTAGGTTGTGGTGTTTGAGTTTAGAATCTACGAATTTGGTTTTAATTTGTTGGAGAGATATTTTCTAGTCGTATAGATACTTTCGCTTTGCCGTTCTTCTTCAATTATCGGACAACCATTTATTTTTTCACTAGCATAAACCACTAGATTATAAATCTTGGTCCATTTTATCTATATAAAAATAAAATAAAAATATATCAAAAGTTTGTGGAAAATAAATAATAAAAATAAATAAATACAAAAATATGTGGATTTTGAAAATAACATGGGTTATTCAAAGATTTGAATGTTTGTATTTTTCTCATCTAAATCCATTAAAATCCAAATTCATTAATAAATCATTAAACAAATTTTAAATATATGGATAATAAAACTTGGATTTTGGTAAAATTTTTAAAATCAATGATCGAATAACACTTGATTTTGGTTGAATTTTCAAATCCATGAATAAATTAACATTCCTGGAAGGGATCCATATATCCTGAAATTTCAAAGGTATCCTTGATCTATGGCTTCTGGATATCCGAATCCGCCTAAAATATTTAGATCTGTAGAAAATAATTAAAAATTAAATAATATATTAAAATAATAATAATATTAAATATTTATATAATATATTTCAAAAAAATATAATCCAATATTATATAATATTTAAAATTTTTTTTAATCAAAATTTTGTTATAAATCACATTATTTTTTAAAATATTAATATAATATAATTAAAGGATCTAGATCCAAGATTTTACGGATCTTGGATCCGACCCTATGTATATCTGAATTTCTTAAACGGATAGGAGCTGGATCGAATTTCATAATAATTTCATCCCTAGTTTAAAGACACAATGCTTTATTTACCTATCATAGAGGTCGATAAACTGACTGTGTAATGTGATTAGGCTAATCAATTGAAGTTAAGAAAAAAAAAAAAAAAAAACTTACCCGACTCGTAAGAAGAAAATATTTATCAACCTGTTATGATTGATTAGCTCCAAAAATACAACAATCACCTGTTAAAAAGAAATTATAACCGTATATCGAACCTTTTGAGGATTAAACAGCCTAATTAAAATTCAGCAAAACTAAATAATAAGAGAGGGGAGAGCTTTCGAATGCGATGTGCTTGACTTCTTTCTCAAATTTTGTGAGGTGAATGATTTATAAGTACATGCAAAACCTCTTTTTATAGTGGGAGAAGAAAACCTCGATAAGTAATACTAAATATTTGTAGTTATCTCAATTTAATTTTTCCTAGGGTTAACTTAACTAATGCAATATTGATTTTCCATTTTTTTTTTGTTAAATGATATTTTTTTTCCATGACCTTAAAAACTATTTTCCATATTTAATTCGAATAAGTATATAATTTATTCTCCGATCAAATCATGCTTTGAATTCAAATTTGGAAATTACTTAATCGATAGGAAAAAGAATATATATTTTACTTTTAACTTCCATTCATGCTGCATTTATTTGGGGAAAAGAATATGAGTTTTTCTTGTAAGTAAAAAACTTCCAAAAAGTTGTGTCTATCAAGTAAAGTATATTTCCATTTTCCAAATTCTTGTATTTACACGTTATATTTGCCAATTAACTTAATTTACATTTCTCTACGACGTTGACAAACATAACTTTGCTGTACGAGAGAAAAAAACTTTTCGCCATTGAGGTTTGTAACTTTATTTTTTTTATAAAGTAACTTCTAACATATTAAATTGTTGATTGGATTTAATTAGAGTAACTTTTGTTTTTTTCCTCTTTTGTTTATATTTTGATCAATTTTTTGTTAGCCACCATAGTTCATTGATTTTTACCTTCGTTTTTGTTATATTTTTCACATTACTTAATGAATATTACATTTAAAAAAAGCAATTCTCACAAATAGCACAAAAATAAATTTTGTTTCCAAATTTTGCACATCTTTTTAAAGTTCCAAAAATAGTATAAATTTAATATAAAAAGTATTCTTAATTTTGGAGGCGATTTTAAAAATGTCAAAATCGCCTAAAAATAAATCCTAAACCCTAAATCCAAAATACTAAACTCAAACTAAAAAATTTAAATTATTTTAATGCTATTTTTAAAAGTTTATGGAGTGTGTACTATAATTGTCTACGAAACCCTTTAATCCTTTATTTTTATTTAACAAAAGAAAAACTGAAAGATTTATCTCTACAATTGTATAATACCCTTTTCCCTTTATTATACAATCATCATTGATTTATATCATTTATCTTACAATGTCAACTACTCGACGGACTGGAGCCAACTGGTAGCATTGCTCAACAACCAAACCATCCTACGTCTCCATCTCTTTCTGTTTAGATACGTATTTTAAGCCACTCTCTACTATATATGGCGTGAGATGAATGCAAGAAGACATGAGAATATACAAATCCCACAAGCTCGACTTATCAAATTTATCGACAAAAAGGTTTGAAACCGTATGAGCTCAGTCAAAGATGTGGGAGACGATCGCTATGACGACAATCTAAGACTGTGGTTCTCCACTCGACCAACTTCGTAAACACGGTCTCGGCTACCACTTTTAAATTAACCTCTCTGCTCTCAATATATTTGTTCAAATTCTTTCAAAATAAACTGAAACATTAATTGTAAAAAAGTTTTTTTGGTTGAATATAGTTTTACATTCAATTAAAAAATATATATATATATACTAATATCAAGTCAATGAAGGTTGACCAGGAATCCTACAAAGCTTAAACTTATACACAGTCTTACCTCTAACCTCTCTCTCTTCCCAATACTTTTCAACCATATACAAACCATCGTAAACATATCGTTTCCCTTTATGATCACATCTCTCTTCTCCACGTATCACTCTCACTTGACTCTTCTGCCTCATACTATTAGCCAATGCTAAGTTCCCTTTGACCAATTTCTGATCTTCAGTTTTCTTTTCCTTGCTGATTACGTTACCTCCTTCACCTGTGTAAACCATCACACCAGAGTTGAACGTATCGTTGTAGCCATACCCTTCTGATGCGACGATGCTTGTTGCGAGCCTAACATCTCCTATTTTCATGTAGTCGATCCCGCACATCGTCTTGGAATGAAGGCCGACAATACGAAGTTCAGTTTTATACTGAAAAACATCCCCAACTTCTATTCCGGGAACTGTTCCAATTCTCTTCTCTGTGTTCACTTGCTTTCCCATACCCTCTAAGACATTTAGCGTCTTGATGTCGATTCTGCTTGTTGCCTCGAACAAATCTCCACCCCGTCTTGCTTTTTTATCTCGATCCAGCTGTATGTAAACTTTTTTGAAAAGCCGCAATACCTCAAGCACTTTCTCACGAGGGGTCGGATCAGAGTCAGGGTTTCTAGTCTCTAGTTCTTGTCTGTGAGATGAAGTTGCATAAGATGTAGGAGCTGCAACAACATGATCTTGATCAGCTGGTTCTCGTTTAGCATTAGGTTCAAGAGCTGCAAGAATACGATCCTGATCAGCTGGTTCTCGTTTGAGACAAGTTCCAACAGGTTCATGACCTGCAATACTCAGATGCTTGACAGCAACCTCACTGGTTCTTGGTTTCTTGAAGTCCTTCTTAGCTGGAAGATTAAAACTCGAAGAAACATCAACGTGAGTTCCACAGCCCGATGGGAAATCTCGAATGGCGAAGACAAAAGATCGCTTCTCAGAATGACTCATCTTCCTATAGAAACATCACAAAAATCAATCTTTTGTGCAATCAAATCACCATTCAGTTGTACGAATTCGATTCCTAAAACCATCAAACACACACCATAAAGCAAAATGAAGAAACTTTTCGCAGATTTCAAGTTTTCCACGCAAAAGAAGTCAAGAAAAAGCCTCGAAATTTGCAGGAAAACTATATGAACAATGTTAGTATATATATCGGTCAAATTTCCGAACGATTGCGAAAACACACACAATTTGTTAACGGGAAAATTTATCCGTGAACAGTAACTTCGACGAAATTACAATACTCTCAACTCACACATCCAAACCCAATTACACTCACAAAGAAAGACACAAAAAATTTTCTCTCTCTCCCACACTCTCTTCTTCTTCTTCTTCTTCTTTTTGTTTTTGGTTTTGGGATTTTGGGATGAACTTTGAGGAAGAAATGATCAAGTATTTATAGGAGAGATTAAAGGGTTGTTGGGAGGTTTGGTGAGACAATATTGTTGACAAAAACAGAGCCTCTTCTTTTGACTATTTATGCCATCCTTAGCCAATATTTTTGACTAACAAACAACACGAAGATTGAATCTGAGACACGGATCCAAACAGAGATGGTATCAAACAGACTAAGAGAGTAGTGAATATGATATGAAGTCGCTGAATGCAAAAGTAAAGCGATTACAGAAACTGAGTTAGAAAGAATCAAACGATCTTCGTGTGGTGAGACCATTAAGAAGTTAGTGAAGAAAGAAACACTAACCTCGATTGATGATGATCTTTCTCTATGAGCTTCGTCAGATGGTGACAAAAATGCGATTTTCCACCTGATTTCAAATCAAATTTCCATAGATTTTTTCGCAGAAACAAATCCAAAAGCAAAAGACGAAGCTGCGATTTTCACTAGATTCAACCCAAAATCCAAGCAAAATCAGAACTTGGAGTTCAAAAGCATCCAGATTTCATTTTCTCGGGAAAATAAAAAGACTCAGTTGGATGAAATCGAGAGTAATGAACTCAGAAAACTCGAGACGAAATCGTAAAATCAGTGAACGAAACAACACACCAAGGAGACGGATCGAGATCGACGAAGATCGAGACCTTTCTTCTACCTCCCCAGCGTTTTTTTTTTTCTCCGGCTCCGGCGAAACAAAGAATTAGCAGAGATTTTTTAGTTTATATTTTATTGTTTTGTCGTCTATTTTATAGAAATGGAATTTAATGCACATAGCTTTCTGTTATTGTGGGCCTACTGCACCATTAAGACGTGTTATCGTTTTAAGTAATTTTTAGCAAAAAAAAAATCAAAATTGATAAATGAAAGTGAAAATAAAAAAAAGTAATGATACTTAAATTAGTAAATAAATAATGCAAGCACACTTTTACCATAAAAAAGAGTGTACGTATAAAAAAGAGTGTTTTACTAGTATTAGAAGATGAAAAAGATTACAATTTTCTTTTATAATAAAAGAATTTGCAGTAGTAAAGTTGCTTTCACACTTACTTTTAGAAAAAATAAATTAATATGTAAATGTTTATAACTAATACTAGAATTTAACGGTATACCGCAAGATAATTTATTTTTTACATAATTATAATTTAATTAATTTTATTTGATATTTTAAATTTATATTGATGTCGAGCCAAACCCGTCCGCTATATAACTCCGTCTCGTGATATTTTAAATTTTTTATAAGTATAAATATTCATAATATTTTAATTTTTTAAAAGTTTAAAATTTATTATATCCGGTATAATTAAACTGTTCGACTAAAAAACCGGCTTAAACCATATATAAATTTTTAAATTTGGATGTTTGTAAGTTAATCTTCCTGTTCATTTAGATTTAGATTCATTTTGGTCTTATTTATAATATGATTTTCTACTATTTTTTAAAAGTTTTAGTTGATGTGGGACGTTAAACACACAATTTTCATCATTGTTTGAGTAATACATGTCCGTTTTTTAAAATTAAAATCACGACAAATGCAGAAAAAATCTAGAGTGTTATTAATTTTATGTATCATATGATGATTCAAAGTAATTAAAAAAAATATCAAACAAAAATGATAGGAGAATCATAATTTTAAATCTTAACAAAGTCTTCTAAATATCTATACTATTAATTGTTAAACATTTATGGATATTTCAGATTTTATAATTAAAATTAAAATATTTTAATTGTGTTTGGTTATATGGATAGTAGAGAATTGATTGTAGATGTTGTTTGGATACATGTACATAAGTATATTGATTTTCCATATTTATCCTTAATGAGATTCCTAATTTGTTCTTTAAATCAATGACATTTTATGTAATATCTTACAGAACAAAGGTTTCTCTTTAAAATGTACTTCAAAAATGTTAATATAGATACAAAATATAATTATTTTTAAGAAGCAAATCTTCTTGATCTAACTGATGAGATTGATATGATTAAGTTGAATTAAAAGTTACGATTAATATTTTTTATAATCATAACCAATATATTTTTTTAGTTAACGATTACAGTTTTTAACCGTTTTATACGATTACGGTTTAAAAGTGATATGGATACGGTTTAATTTTGGCCGATTCCGTCTACTTCTAAAAATGTCTTCGGTGTGCTATAAGTTGATGGTTCGCCTATAACGACTAAGACAGTAACAATTGCTAGGTTTTGTGTAACAATCGCTACAAATAATGTTACAATTTTGGATGAATCTCTGACTTCAGTCGCTCCAGTACTCCACTTCTCTAAACCCGCCTTGTGTTAGCATATTAGAAATCCATTATAGGTTTGACCCAATAGACATCGAGTCTCCAACGGACATAATTCTTTGTCACCTTGGTAATTAGCCTTCTCTGCCCCTAGCTTCACATACCCTCAACGTATAAACTCATATTGTATGCAAAAGGTGGATCAAAGATTTGCCGAAAACCTCTTTTTCTTCTCCATTATAGGTGGAAGTGCAACAATGATTTCCAAAAAAATGCTTCTCTCAACCTTTTTAACATGTAAAACAAAAAAACAAACTCAATCACAATTATTTTTTTAATCTAATTCTTAGAAGTTAGAAGTCTTGGCTCAATTGTCGCATTTGGTATTAAAATGTAATTTTCACCGTTTTACGATATATGTCATTCTAATTACAAAAATAATCTAAATAGTCCATTATATTCATAAAATACAAATAATAGGATCTTATAAGTAGCCCATTATATTTCTGAAAATTATATTTTCATTATAATTATAGTTATTTTGACTAAATTGATTTTTTTAATATAAAAATACATTTTAAACAACATTTCTACTAAGTCAGAAATATATAATTTTATTGTTTGCCTTTTCTTCATGATTTGCTTTCTGATCAATTTCTTTTGTTGCTTGATTTTTTTTTTACTTTCACTTTTCTTGATTTTTTGAATATTCATTTTTATTGTATGAAAAAGATTCGAGTCTATTTTAACAATATAGTCACGTTTAACTTGATTGTCTTTCAATGATGCATGAGTCTTAGTGCAATAGACGTAATGATTTGAGCACCTTCTCACGAGCTTAGGGCTTGGAGGAATCCGGAGGAGATCAGCTTGGACTGATTCATGAAAAAGGAAAGAAGAGTTGGGTTTTACAAGAACACAATTAATTCGATCGACTCCGAAGACCTCTCTGGTAATCTTTTCTGCATTTACATGCTTTCTCACTTTATATATTAACAATATTTCAAGATTGATATTACTCGTGACTGTCTTTAAACGAGTTGACTTATCTTGATCAACCTCGTCAAATATTACTATGGAAAGACATAGTGCTTTGAGCACCTTCTCGCGATGACTTAGGGTATGGGGAATCCGGAGGAGATCGACTTGATTCATGACAAGAAAGATATTTGTAGAAGATAATTTAAAAGAAAACTTCTTATTATTCGTGAACCTTTCTTGATTCTTGTTTACCAAAAAAAAAAAACTTTTATTGATTCTTGTTCGGTAAACAAGGAAAGAAAACTGAAATCATATTAGTTAATCCCTTTTTACTTGTGTTTTCCATTCGGTTTGGTACAATTTGTATTTTTATTAGGTTTCAGTTTAGTTGTAGTTTTTAAAATTACTTATATGGATAACAAACAATGATTCATTTAATACGAATATATAGTTTTAGGCTCTAATTGATGACCATATTTGAGAAAAATAATTAGGAAGAATGACTTGTTCTTCTTTGTTTATGAAAATGTTTACCATAGTATTACTCAACATTCCTCCTTTAATGAAGAATTATAGAACACAATTTTTCGTCCCAAGAAAAATAAGAAACATAAATTAAAATTTGTTTCTATTATTAAATAAATTTAAAATAGCTTCCATGACAAGAATTACATTTATATTAATAGTATTTTCGTATTTTTATTATAGTTCTATAGAACATTTTTTTTTGATGAAAATAATCATGTTAAATTTAGGTTATGACTTTATTTTAAATTAATATTGGTAGTTAAAAATTTAAAGAAATATTTTCAAATGATAATCATATTAAACTTACCATTTAAAATAAAGTATTCCAATTACTACTACAATATTATTTCAAATTCATATAAATAATTAAATATTACATGAAACATATAAATAAATTTAAATTTAAAATGAAAATTATTTTATAATTTTTATCATTTCAATTTTATTTTCAAAAATTCTCCTTAAAACATTGAATGAAAAATCAATATTTCTAATGAATTTCTCTATAATATACAGTAGAGGATCAATTACAATTTTCTTTATTTTTTATGCAAGTATATAACTAACAACATACAAGAGATGCTTCTCTCATCTATCTTTTTACATGTAATACAAGACTCGACAAAAGTTACCTATACTATTTTTTATTATAGAAACAATATAC
Organism: Turritis glabra; assembly: GCA_900406565.1. Lineage (NCBI taxonomy): Eukaryota > Viridiplantae > Streptophyta > Magnoliopsida > Brassicales > Brassicaceae > Turritis > Turritis glabra. Next base: position 4,173,781 of record OVBN01000231.1, read on the forward strand.
TTAGAATTCATATCAAAATGCTACTAAATATTTGATCATCCTATACAAAATAAAAGCACACATTTAAACTTCCAAGAAAAAGATAAAAGAAAACGAAACTTTCTTGTTCTCGAGTTTAGTAAGAACAAGAAGACATATGTATCAACATATATATATATATATATATAAGACCGTCAAAGAAAGCCCTTACATAAAAATCTATCCTTTTTTATATCTGCCAATTGCAATTTATAGTGCAGAAAAATCTCATTTGGCCACATTTTCTCAGAAAAGCCTGAAGAGCAAAAGAGTTTTCTCTTCAACAGAGAGAGTGAGAGAGAGAGATCTTAGAAAGTCTTAGTCTTTGTTCTGAGAAACACCAATGAGTTTGAGAAACTTTATCCTCTTTCATATCATGTGAAGAAGCTCTGCTTGAGGAAATGATCCATTCGACGGCACATCAAGAAGAAGATCCTGATCAGAAATATCATTATCTTCATAGCTAAACACCAGAGGTCCACCACAGCTCATAGGGTTAAAGGAAGAGACATTGTTCTCTAAAATCTCTTCAGTTTTAATGTGGTTTGATCTAATCTTCATCACTTCTTTGGGGCTTCTCATCACAGCCCTAGTCTCTGAAGGATACAAAACTCAATATAATCAGAAACAGACAGATAGTAAAGCAGAAAGTTATGGATCGACATGGTTCAAAGAATCTTGATTGACCTGAGAAGTTTTGGTTTAAGCTTTCACAAGGTCTTTCAATGGTTACAAGATTATTATTCTTTGATGGACTCAGGTTTGAGACCCTTGATGTTGCAGTAACAGAGTCTTCAATTCCTTTTCTCTGTTCCTGAAAAGCAAAGATTTAAGTAAAAACAAGCCAAAAGGATAGAAACTATATGTTTCAAGAAGAGTATAAGTGGAAAACCTTGAGCATGTAATAGCTTTCCAGTAAATGGGATTTGTTAGGATCGGATAAAGCAAGCTTTGCAAGTGTCTTGATGTCTTCAAGTTTTGATCCAGATGAAGAAGATGAAGATGTCTCAAAAACACCATCTGCTACAAGTTGCTGAAACATGGAGAAGTTCTCTTTGAATTGAGAACTCTCAAACATGCTTCTAAGGCTGGCAAAAGAAAACAGGAAGTATAAGAACTCGAAGAAGCCGCTGAAATCTGTAAATACTGTAGTTTCATTGAGTTAAAAACCTTTCAGGACGATGAACAGAGTCAACTTGAGGAAGTAATTTCATCAGTTTTTGCTGTTCTTCCTCTGTGAATTTTTCTATGAACGCATCAAAGTTGAAAACATCCTGCAGAAATATTTTCCCAAGTCAACTTAAGGCATTCAATTAATTTTTGAAGAAACACAGTTGTTGGGATGCAAATGAATTTACCTTTAAATCTATGCTACAGAGTAGTAAACTATGTCTTCCCAAGACTTGAGATTTGCTCCTGCAACAAAAACGTCATTTATGCTTACTGAAATTAGAATCTCCAAAAGCAATCTTCAATCTTTATTGTCTACAAGGATTCCACAAGTTATTTACCTCTTCAGTTGCTCCTGCTTTATTGCTTTTCCACCAAATTTAGCAGAATGAACTGATGAGGACTTGCTGCTCTCAACTAAGAGTGAGCTAGCTTCAGATTCCTCTTCTCGAGCACCCGAGTGAGGATCTCTCATAAGAACACTCCCATGTCCTAACAACATTGGTGTTTCATTCTCAAAAAGCAAATCTTCTTCTGAAGAACCAGAGAGACAAGAAGATTGCTGTTCTTGTAGAATAGTATAGAGATCCTTTGTGAGCTTTTCAACAGAAGAAGCCGCCTTTGGACGGCCCACACATGTCCTCTTCTTACAAGGAAACGTCGTGTCCCACGCATTAGATTGTGCACAGCTCTCAGAGTTTGATACAACCGATCCTGAACTCGATCTATTGCTAGCTTCTTCGTCCAGGGCCTTCCTCTTGAAACCGGTATTGAATTCCAGGTTAGCTCTTTTAACTGTGAAATTTTCTTGATATGATTTCCTCTTGGGAATCTTTTTGTTCAAAGAGATTCCCTTAATCATCACCCTTCGAGATTTATGATCCTCAATCTCAATCTCATCACCTTCAGCACGTGAATGAAGCGGTGTGTAGTTTACTAATGTTCCCTTAGTTCTCCACCTCGAACCACACGCATTGCACAACACCGGCTTCTCTGGTGGCCCGTTTCGCCACAGAGGTGTACCTGTTTGCAACATTTTCCCAATGATCAAACACTCAATAGCAACAACAAGAACAAATGTCACAGTCTCCTAGTGGAATTAAACAGCATATTCATGCATTTCATTGTTTCGGGGTAAAGATACATAAGCAAAAAGAACAATGAGATCTTTCAAGACCAAACAGTCCTGCGAAGTCTTAACATCAAAGTAGAGCTAAACTTTGAGACTTGATTCAACATAATTGAGCATTTCAGACACAAACTACGATCCTAATCTGCCAAAAAGATGAGTTCACTATTCATTTGATAACATTCAAAACTCAATAAGAGTGATCAAAACAACAAAGGACCCTACAACGTGTTCTTGTGATCATAAACAAAGACACAAACCAAACCAAATCATTTTCAAATGCTCAAACTTGTTCATGTCTCCAAGAAACGTTTGCATTATTCAATCGAAGCAGTTCTTGAACAGTCAAAATCCTCAAAAATCAAATCGAAATTGAAGAACAAGAACTCACTTGTAACTCCACAGTGATAGCAAGGACCTTGCTTCCCCATCTTTTTTTTCTTTCAAAGTTTTTAATATACAATTTCCACAAGAATCAGAGATTTTGTGAAATTGAGTTTTAAGATTGTATTTATTGTTTACTAATTGAGCTATACAAAAACTGGGTTTCGGGAAGCTTCTCTACGAAGAAAAAAAAAAGTTTTATTTTTGCAGAAGAAAGCCAATAAAAAACCCAGAAAACAAAACACAAAAAAAGGTGAAAAACCTCCACCAAGAACAGCCCAGAAAGATTCAAAAAAAATCCGAATCAAGAGAAGATTTTGGTTTATTGGGTTTGCTTGAGCTAATCAGTCTAATGCAAAAAAAAATCCAAGAGAAAAGAGAAGAGACTTATTGAGAGAGGAATCTAACAAATGGCTGTGAAAAAGGAGAAGAGAGAGGAAGTGGTGAAGGTTTAGAGAGAGAGAGAGATAGTGATTGTTTTTGTGTAAATGTAAAATGGTTTTGTTTTTGTTTTGTATTTGTATATAATCAAAGGTAATGTTTCAGCTTCTTCTCCTTACTTAGCTTTTTCTCCTTAATGTTTTACTTACTTATAGATTTTTTCAATTACTTAATTACCTTAAATGATTTTTTCATCTGTTTGTTTGATGTATGTAATTAACTAATATTAGCTTATTTATTTAAATTGTGTTTCCAAGTGTCTAAACCTCCCTAATTGCTATAAACATAATATATTTAATATATAGAAATATATATTATATTATTAAAATTAGAGTGATATAGTCTCAATAATTTAGAGAGAAACCTCTAATGGTTAGAAAGTGAGGATGAGGGCTGGAGGAATATCATTGCTTGTGCCTTATGGTTCCTTCCTGTTGACTATAGACTTTTTCTTCTTTCCATATTCCAAAAGAAGATAAATTCATATTTAATAGTATAACAATAGAAATTGTAATCATAAGCAAAATAAATGTAGATAAAAATATGATAAAATAGTGCAATAGTAGAATAAAAAATACTAATGACTGAAATTTTAACTTTCTCCAACTGAAAACACTTTATTCTGGACAGTGTTTTGTATTACAGGTACATTTACCAATAGAATAAGTTACAAGTTTAATTGGTAATTAACAGAAAATGTAAAGTTTATTTTTAATATAATGTTGCAAATATTAGAGGTGAATATTTGCAACATTATATTAAAAATAAACTTTACATTTTCTGTTAATTACCAATTAAACTACAACTTATTCTATTGGTCAATCTCATTTCTCTGTTTTACATTAGGTAAATGTACTTTGTTTTTGTTAATGTTTTCTGTATCACAAGGATTTTTGTATTAAAATATAATTTCAATTGTTAAACCAAGAAAGAAATAGTTAAAGGCGGCCAAAATTAGTTTTTGTCTACTTTTTAAAGTTCCAAGTTTAAATATATGATGTAGTAAATAATTGATCGTCTTTTTAATAAAGATAAGACTAGGTTAATAAGATTAGGTTTAACTTGTTCTAAAGTACGCGATGGCATGACGTTGGTAAATTAATATATTTCTTTTGTATATCAAAGAAAACGATACAAAATTCAATGGTTTGTGAAGTCACCGGCCGTAATGACGACGATCATGGACACAACTCTTTTCTGCACCGTTTGATTTGGTTAAAGTATTTGTAATGATGGGTCCTACCATTGTGGTTTGTGAATGTGATTAGTGAACTAATTTTGGGTACATTTCTCGGTGTCTACGCGTATTTTAATATTCCAAATCTCTTTTAACTATAGATATAATTTTAGTATTAAAAATATGCAATCATCCATGACTAAGATCCACATAATTTTGAGGTTTGGTGAAATTGTAGCATGTTACTCACGATGAGATGTATCAAAAAAATAGTTTCTTTTTTCTCGAGGAAAAAAAGCAAATTGTAGAAAACTGTGATTATTGTTACGTAACTCCAAATATAATGTGGAGTCTCAATCAAATAATAGTACTTTAACAAGAGACATATGAAAACAATATAATTGTACATAATTACAACGTCAAATAGTGAGGATAGAAAAAAGTTAGTAGTTAAATAAAATTTTATTAGCAAATGATAAAAGAAATACCAAAAAAAATGGAAACATAAAGTAAAATGTAATCTGATTGACTTCACATTTATAAATATTTTTATATCAAGGTTTTATTACAGATATACTAATATTTAACGCATTAAATCATATAACAACAAAATAAATTATATAATGAAAGGAAAAAACTATTTTAAAAATTAAATGTTCACAGAAATAACGTGTACAAACAAAACAACGCAATACACAATATTTAAATCACATGATTAAAATGTCCAAAACGTATTGTAATTTACTTTGCTTACTTTGAACAAAATAGTCATCATTTCTATTATACAATTTCTATGCTTCTATATATATATGTATACCGTGTCGTAATTACGGGGTAAAAAGTAACAGAAACGGTGTAAAACTCGTGACCGTAATTGGACTGCGTGCTAATTCTTTTACGAAAATTTTGATCGAATATGTAATGATGATAGAGTCGGACGGTGGAGATGAGACGATGGGACTAATGGATGGGATAAGATTTTAAAAACAAAAGGTAATGCACGAGTAGTGCTTAAATAAAAACTTACAATTCACACATTCATGCTGATAAAAAACACAACCACTACAGCACAACATGACAACGATTAAATAAATATAAAAATTAACTTAAAATAGGTCCAAGCTCTTTTATTCTTTTTCTCCGCATAATGTCTTCAAACAAAAAAAAAAAATATTCCTACATTTTTGTAGTATTTCATTTATTTCTTCCCCAACCAGAGTGATTCTGGAATATCACTTAATTTCACTAGTGATTAGATTCGTTTCATCGTATGTAAGTCTTTTACATGAAAGTTAAATTTAGGAATCAGTTCAAGAATTTTCACTTTTCCTACTTTTTATTATTAGCCTAATGCGATTTAAGCAGCAAAAAAAAAAAAAAAAAAACCCCTTAACATCTAAGGATATGAATCATATGATTATGAAAACTTAAGAATTGGAAAAGAACAAAACCAAGTACAAAAACCACTTTAGCCATTTACAATATCAGAGTAATATATTATAACCGATTTTTTCTTTTTACAATTTAAGGCATCAATTGTGGCTAACCACACACAAAATTGCAGTGATCTAGAGGAGATTAAAACCTAGTCCTTCAATTCACATGGTGAAATTTTCAAACACCGGACCCGCTATAAACTGTTTATCAAATAAATATTGTAACTGAAAAACATGTGTTGTCATCACAAATGTATCTTGACAAGTAAATACCCCGAAACAAACACTCACTCTTGTTTTATTTTCTTTGCCACTTTTAGCATCATCAGTTTCTCCATGATTTCTTCTTCTCTTTTTTATCGGCAGAGTTCTTCAACTGCATAACAAAGGACCCATCAATGAGGTTAACAAAAGCACCATTATTAATATCAGCAAAGAATAATAACTTAGTAAACCTACCATTATGCTGAGAATCTGAAGGAACACACGTACAAAGCCGATGAAAAGGATCAGCGAATGTACCACGTAGTCCATGTCACCAGTGTGGGCTTTCTCTATTATCTCCTGTGTGTTCAACACGATACATCCCACCAGAAGCAGGAGTCCAAAGTACATCTGCGACCAATAAAGGTTCATAGAAACGGTGAGGAATCAAGGTAACTACAAGAAGGATAACTTTACTTGTAAATTAGATAGTTGTTGCCTTGCTGGTAACCTGAATCTCGACGGTCGAAGAGGCAAACTCAGAGTTCTTGAGCCACGCTAACAAGGAAATGCCAGACGAAAGCAGTCCTCCAAGGTAGAGGTACTCCCTGCGTCTTGCCAGCATTGCCACTGCCGAGAAACAGAAAAATACCACCGCAGTTCCTAAGAATGCGGTGATAAGGATGCTGAAGACATAACAGTCATTAGGATAAGAATAAACCTAAAAATCAATATATAAAAACATATATTGAGATCAATGCATTCATTCTTAATTGGTTTTGAGTTTAAAACTCCACGGTCTCATATGAAATTTCACCTGTAATCAACATCGATTGTCGACTTGATACATGGACCAATGGAAGCCCCATGGAGAACACCAAAGAGAAGCAGAAGTGAAAACCTCTTTTTCTGAATGGAAAAAACAAGTGTCAAAGAAACAAGACTATATTATGATACAATAACTTAAGAAAGAAAATTACTACATTAAACCCACACATACATGTTCATATGGAGGACAAGAAAGCACATGCTCCAGTAAGCTTAAAACCCATCCAAGCTTAGTGATAGTACCACCGATATTCAAGCGTACGTGAAGGTAAGCTCCAAACGCAGACGCACCAAGAATACAGAATAAGCTGAATTAAACCTACAAAATTCCACCATGATCGAAAAAGAGAAAGCAGATTAATGATACATCACTACTAGTATTAATCTTTGTTGTGTCTCGTTTTCATTTCTTCTGTATTCTTTTGAATAATGTTTGTTTTTTCTTTTCATCGATAACAAAGGGATCCTACAACCAGACTAATATTAATATCTGCGAAAGGTGAAGATATATTCTTGTCGTTATAAACATTCATACTAGCCAACAATGACTGAAATCGCAAGGGAAAAATTCGAACCATAGTCTATCCACCCACACATTGAATATTTTATCCACTAGACCACTATAAATTCGTTCTTTCAATGATATTTTATCATTAAATCTTTATTTGTTCTCTTAAACTTAGTTATCAACGTTATCTCATAGAATATTTTAGAAATTTACCCTTAAAATACTATCACCAACTTTTTAATTCCAAAATTCAACTTTTAATTCCAAAAATCACAATTATGGGGAACTCTCAAAACTAATATAAAATTCACGCTTATTAAAGGTTTCTAAAAATTTAAAAACTATCTCTAAATCATTTACGAATCTATCATAAACTTTTAGATTCCTTTCATAAACCTAAAGTTAGTGATATTTTTTTAGTTTAATTTTTTGTTCGTACTACTAAAAGACAAAATATAAAATGTACACTTTTGAGAATGGCCCTGGAATTTATATATATTTTTTTGGAAAATGCAACTCACTTGGCCTTGTAGTTTATTTTAAATTTAATATATATAATATATGTATATATTTTAAGCCGAAAATGAGCTTATACTTGGACTGTATGATAAGAGAGAGTGGTCATTATGGACTAAATATCTCCATTGTTTCGAAATTGGAACACGAGAAGCGAAGAAGACGGTCTTAATTAGTAATCACAACAAGAACCGAGTGACATAATAATGACAACTCTCTATTAGCATAATTCTAGCTCTCAGAATTTTTGAGTATCCATAATCGAACAAAGAGAAAGAGATATTTGGGGAATACGAAGATTTTCACTCAATTTGACATAAACGTAGAAAGAAAACTTACATACAAAACATTCTAAACCAAACTCCACAAGAAACCAACCTAGTAACTCTCTAATAATAACCGGTGAATATGGAGTAAATAATTCGATCTCACTATCTTTCTGAGTTTTCTTCTCCACAGAAATAAAACGAAGCAATGGAAACCCTAAAAATCTGAGAAAATGAAACGGATCTCAATCAATCGTCTCGAACCAAGAAACCCCAGTTCGTGCTAGAGGAAGAGATTACCCGCATAAGATGACTCTGAACTGCCGGAGAGATCCGACTGAAGTCTTTAAGCCCGTCCATGATCTGGTTTTGGTAATGGAAAATGAAGAAAAACAAGTGTTTTCCTTATTTGAGAGAGTAACGCGTGTAGACAATAATACCCTTGTGACCTATATATAGGTCGATGTTGCATTGCATGAGTTGAATTTTTTTGCCGCAAAAGCAATTTGATTTTCAACGAACCATTAAGAGCCATCCACTTCAAGATTTTTCAAGGTTTTTATTGAAGTTGTTTTTGTCGAGAAGCAAATGAAATATCTTGAAACTGATGAGTCAGCAATTGGTTAAGTGGTGAACCAATTGGTTAACGACCAAACCGGAATGAAGAAGCCAAATCCAGAGTATCAGTGTCTCTTGACCAAGTCTTTCATTTATTACACTTTTATTTCCTGCAAATAACGAGGTAAGTGCCTTGCTTCCTAGAAAGAAGGAACCAAGTATTTGCACATTTTGTTTTCCTCTATTCCCTGTATGCAATTTGCAAGAACTTACGGGTCCAATTTCCCTAATTTTTAAAAAAAAAATCAAACAAAGAAAAAAATAAGAAAAAATAGAGATAATTTGCCTTATTTAAAATTTTTGTTCTTATTTTTGGCTTTTATTGGAATCCTATCAGAAACCATTTCGATTTGGTCCATAGAACTTCATTTCCATCTGATACTTTTATTAGAAGAAGAGGGTTGTTACCATGTTTGGCATTGTTGGCATTACTGGCCAATGATTTTTAATTCTTTTCCTTTTTTTCTTTAAGATCAACTTCTTTTCCTTTAAATCCTTTTGTAAGTTGCAATCATGCTTATAAATTTAGAATTGTATCAAAAACCGAGTTATTCTACATATGTAAATATACTAAAATTTTAAATGTTATGAGTTCTTTTGGTAGCCAATAAAATTCTTGATCGCCTTGGACCATAAGTCAGAACAAAGCTATAACTAATAAATATTCTCTCCAAGTCTCCATTGTTGGTTGGATTCAAACCCAAGATCTGGTCATGAGCTCCCCGGGTCAAGATGCAAAACATAGCGTAGTTTTTAAAGTGAGAACCAAAATCAGATGTACATTCCTTGCTTTTTGACGTATGACAACATTTTATTGCAAGTTTGGAACCAACTTTTAACTCAAGTAGTCTAAGCCAACTTTCTCCAATAACTTTTCCAGCGAAGTCTATCATCGGATTTATCGTTTTAAATACAAATGTTTTCAACGCAGTTCATTTGCAATTTTCAATCCAAGTTTTACGAACACATTTTTCATTCGAAATCACAAGTTCCTTTTCGGTTGGAACTCCCTAGCAACACCAAATGCAGAACTGGTGAAGCTGAGTTCTTCATCGAGAATTAACCATTCTTGTGGGGCAACAATCATACTGTTACAAATTAATATTTAATAAAAATGTATTTATAATGAAACATGATATATACAATTTGACGTTAAAGAAAAACCAAGATCCAATAATAAATACTAAATTTTGTTTTTCATAGGATCTCTCTCTTCCATATTTTTGAGAGAGAATCGAATTTTGTCCTTTATTCCGTCGTTTGGAATTCTCTGACAAAGCCGTTTAGTTGGTTTCAACCCAACATCCATCGACTTTTCATGCAATGGTTGGTCGATTTTTTTCCCGATATCTTCTGACTCCATTAACGAAGATAACGAAGTTGTTATCGACAATCTTCCGATTAATCGTCTAACACGTGTTGAAGTTATATCATCTTGATGACACGTGGGAGTCAAAAAATGATATTTTTTCTTCAGTCGACGTTGTTTTGGAGGTTCGGTTGGGCCTCATATTTTCTGTAATCTCTTAAGAGGCTTTTATTTTGGCCTTCTACTGTTCGAATGTTTAATATAACGTTACGCTTGTAAAAAAAAAAAAAAAATTGTCTTTCTTCTTTAGCTCCAAAACAGTTGACTAAATATATCTTACAAATTAGAAAGTCTACTTTTCTCAAGCTTTGTTAATTGTACATATCGCCGTATATTTATTCATCACTTTCCGACGAAATTGAAATCCACACATGTTAGAAAACCTGGAAACTAAGCTTTTCATTTTCCTACTTTATTCTTAGCTTGATAAGATATAATCAGTACAACGAAACCCTTGAACAACAAAAGTTTATGAAAAGAAGAACACTCGAGTCATTTACAATCTGAAGGTGATATTTGCGCAGAAGAGAAACAAGCAGATCCTTTTAAGTGGAAAAATATGTATTGTCACCAAGAAAGCGTCCTAACAAGTAAATATCACCAAAATGGCCAAACACGATAACAATCATAAAGTTGTTTTACTTACATCGCCTCAGTTTCTCCTTTTCTTCTTCTTCTCTTCTTTATCTGCCGAGTTCTTCAACTGCATAACAAAAGAACCCGTCAATGGAGGTTTACTAACAGATAGAGTGCGCCATGTGTTAATACCAGCGACAAATGAACTTACCATTATGATGAGAATCCGAACGAACACTGCTACAAAATCAGTGAAGAGGGTCAACGAATGTTTCACGTAGTCCATATCGCCAAGGTGTGCCTTCTCAATAATCTCTTGTGTATCTACCACCATGTATCCCACAAAGATCAAGAGTCCAAAATACAACTGCAACCAGAGACAGATTCATAACAATGGTGAGATGTCTGAGAAAGTAAGATAAAGAACAGTATCTTTCAAGAACAGAGACGTTTTGATTTACCTCAAACTTAAAGATAGATGCAGAGCCACCGAAGATCGAAGAGGCAAACTGAAGCCACATAAGCATAGACAAGCCAGATGAAAGCAGTCCTCCAAGATAGAGATACTCCCTGCGTCTTGCTAGCATTGCTGCTGCTGAGAAACAGACAAATGCTATCGCAGTTCCAACAAACGCAGTGATGAGGATGCTGGAGAATCAAAAGAAAGATATAAATGTGAGTTCCTAGATACGTCTCACAGAACATTAACATGAAAAAAGAAAATAGCATTTGATTCTTTTCAAATGATGGACAAAAGATTTTATCAATAACAGTAAAGTACCTTGGGTCAAAATCAATTGCCACTTTGATCAAGGGGCCAACTGAGGCACCTTCAAGAACAGCAGACACAAACAGAAGAGAGAGTCTCTTTTGCTGCATCAAAAGAAACAACAATGTCAATAAATAAAAAAACGAAACTTCGATACAATAACAAAGCCGGTGAATCTAAGTTCAGCCCACATACTTGTTCATAAGGAGGACATGAAAGCAACCAAATCATAGTCCCAAAACATCCAATAGTTGTAAGAAGACCGCCGATATTCCAGAGCACATGGAGGTAAGCTCCAAAGGCAGACGCAACGAGAGCACAACATAAGGTCAAATAAACCTACAAAAACCAATGAGCATTCGTAACATAAGTGAGTACACATTAATCAAAATCCCTTTACGAGACCATTCTTATGCAAACGGAACATGAGAAATGAAAAATACGATCTTAACGATAACAAGCGGGGAGTAAAGTATAACGGAAGCTCTCCAAAAGAATCCAAAAATATTAAACCAACTAATTCATGGAAAAGACGCAATTGGAAACCCTAGAAATCTATGGAAAGTACGATCGCAACGATTCGTTCAAAAACCTAGAAATTGAGATGCAACCGAGATAACCAGAGCGATTCAATAGCACGACAACGAAAGGAATCACAATCAATCGTATGATAATCGCCTCAAATCAAGAGGTCACAGCTTGTTGTGTGCGAGAGGAATCGAAATCGGCGAGGAAGAAACTTACCCGCTTGAGATGATTCTGAACGGACGGAGAAATCTGACGGAAGTTCTTAAGAGAATCATAGCTCCAGCTTCTGCTACCAGGTTGAGAATCGAAGAAGGAAGAGAAAGCATCCATGACTTTTTGTTTTCTGGCTTGACTTGAGAGAATCGATAATGAATATTATTAGTGAAAATGAGAAAACTTTCGTTATTTATAGGGGCCTTATGATTGGGGAAGAGTTTGACAATACTACCCTTTTTGCTTCTGTGTAATTACCGTCTCGCTACACGTGTTAGGGGAATAAAACACGAGGAAGGGCAGTTCTGGAAAGTTCTTGAAACGTTGAGATCTTCTACGCATTGACGTTGAAACTTTGCCGCGAAGCAAATGAAAATATCTAAGTCGTCATCGAACCAATGAGAGTTGTCCACCTGGAATTTTCTCTTAATTTTATAACAAAATTAGAAATAAATAATTTTTTTTATTTGTCTATTTATATTTTTATGGTTAAATTGTCATTTATGTCTAAATTATCTTTAATAATAGATAAAATTATATTTTAAATAATTTTTAAAAAAAATTTAAAAACACGTTGACAAAAAATAATAAAACAGATTTAAAAAATAAATTTTGTGATTTTTTTAACAAAAAATAGTTTTTTAGGAAGATAAAATTTGTTCTAAAAAAATTATAAATAAGTATTCTACATTTTGTAAATGGTCTAAAATTTTTAGATTATGTATTATATGTATGTTCTACGGATTTTAGAATTGATATACGTTCTAAAAAGTTTATACTCAGAATTTTATATGTCCTACGCAATTCGAAATACATATTCTACACTTTACTCTATGTTTTACGATTTTATGAATATGTATTCTATGGTTTACTCTTCGCTCTACAGATGTTGGCATATATATTCTACACTTTACTCTATGTTCTGTGAAAATTAGAATATATATTCTACGGATACTAGAAGATATACTCTGTAAAGTTTAGAATTCCACTAAAATAGAAAATCAAATCAAAAAATATGAAAACTAAATCTACATGTAATATACTATGTAAATCGTATATATTGTTAAGATTGTGTATTTATTGTTTTGATTATGTTCTACGTAGTTTAGACTACGTATTCTGATTAATTTAGAAGTCTTTAAAAATGTTAAAAATCGAATTTTACCTATGTTAAATCTAAATATGTGATCGATCTTCTCATCTTTTCCTTCTCTTCACGAGTTTAAAGTTGATTCCTTCTTTGTCACGAGATTTTATTACTCTTTCATGTTTGCTTAGTTTGTGTAGATGAATATGCTGCATATTTACATAACGTGTGGTGTATGGAGATTGTATGACAACAAGGAGTGAAAATTTATTGTCGATGAAGAAAAACGTGGGAGATTACTTTCTGTGCACTCCACTACAACACTTGAAGAGTTGAAGATGATGGTTTCGGAAGACTATGAAATAGAACAGAGTATGGTTGATGTGGAATTCAGTTATTTACCCACAGATGTTAGCGTTGATTCTCCTCCTGTTGTTGTGATGAATGATCGACAAGTAATTTTGTTGCGTATTTGAAAAGGAAAAATACGATTTCGTTGTGTATGACGTTCAAAAGTATAGTTGATGATCGTAGGAGTGGATTCAATTTCGATTTGGATGAGGAGCCACGCGATTCAAGTGATGGAGACAATGATGGTAATATGCGTGAAAAATCAGCAGCAATAATGGTGAAGAAAGATAAACATAATGGATATTTATTCAGAAAGTGTAATGACGCTAAAGTCGGTGATGTTGTCGGATCTATGTTGGTAAAATCAATGGTTACTAAGGACCAATATTTCAGAAACAAGGAAGCTTTACATGCAACTCTATAAATATATGCGATGAAGTATAACTGCGATTACAGGGTTATGAAATTTGATACGAGATTGTGGTATATACGCTGTGTAGATAATGTTTGCAAATGGAGTCTTCGTACGAAGTGTTTAGAGCGGTCGACATATTTCAAAATCAACAAGTATGTGAGTAACCATACATGTGCTCTTTCAAAGAAAAACAAATTTTGTAGGACACCTTCAGCAAGAACAGTTGGACATGTCATTATGCATAATTATGAGGGAGTAAAGGAAGGGCCTAAACCGAATGATATCATTAATATTATTCCATCTATCGCCAGAAACGAACACCAATACCGAATCGTTGTCATTTTTACCCGCGTTTGTGACACTCGGACTTTTGACATCAACTTCCAAAGGATCATCATCTTCGCAAAACAAATTTTGTGTAGGATCAAACTCGTGTACTTGTGTTGGTTGAAATAGGTGTCCCATTGATTTATGTAAGAACTCTTGTGAATCCAAATTAAGATCTATTTCAGAAGATGGAGTGAAAAAATCATCAGGTGAAGATTCTAAGTCCGGTCAATACAAAAAGATCAACAAATGTTTGCAATACATAAGTTTACAAATATTGTTACATATCCAAAATTATAGATGAAGACGTAGATATATATATATATATATATATAAATCCGAGTACATAGTTTTATAAGAAACCGAATACAACAAAAAAAAACCAAACAGAAACGTGTGACCACAAACTAGATCGAACTTAGCATAGAGATTTATTTTTTACGTACCACAAATTTACTCTTCTTCTCTATTGGAACGGACAGTTGCGAAACCGTGGCTCTTGTGTTTTCTATAATTTCAGATGAAGATATTTTATCCTTGAGTAGTGAGACATCTTCCTCTATCTTCTTTAATCGTAGGACAATCTTCTTCTCAAAACTCGAGAACGAATCTTCTAACGCATCAAAAGCTCCATGCATTGTTGTTGCCCGTTGATAAAGCAATTTCTTTTTTTGTTTCTCTGCACCATGATCAGGTTCCTTTTTCCTACACCTCTTCAAACCACTCACTTCACCATAACCAACTTGCATACTCTTACTACCTTCCAAACCAGAAACTTGGTTTTCTTCATCGCTAAGCTGTGTGACCTCATTCCTATCTTCAGGATACTCACTGTCACCTTCACCATCATCTTCAACACCGTTCGCATCATCATCTTCTACACTTCCCCAAATATGGTGTCCAAAATCATTCCCAGATCTGATCATAGCATTCAAATTATACACTTCGCTATCACTGATTTCATCATACCATAAAAAGTCCACAGACTCAAATACGTCAAAATTTCCACAAAGAGAAATGTATGGATAAACAACATCCTGCAAAAAAAAAAAAAAAAACAGCAAAATTGTTAGAAGCTAAGATTAAAACAAAGATTATAAAGAACAAAACAATTGATTGAAAGATGATAATTTAACAGTTGGGACATCGACTATAAAAAATCAAGACATGAAAACAATTACCAGATTATGACCTCACAAACAATTTAATTCTGAATCACTAACATATGCTATTGATTGCTAAACTTAAAACAGAGAATTCATCAACTAATATTTGGTCCAAATGTACTTTCTAGTTGGACGATTTCGTCATATGATACTTTTGAAGCGTCTTTCCAATTAGAACATCGAGGATCTTCTGTAAATTCTTTGTTAATCTTTTTCCCAATAATTTTCCAATATCCGGAATTACTTCCATACTCCATATTTGAAGTGCATATGAGAAACCATCTAGAGCATAGCTATTGATTTTCTTCAAATCTTTAACACCCCAAGGGTAAGTCCTCACCTTATCAAGATCCATTACCAGCTGGATGTATTTGATTGGAATAGGTTTCTTCTCATCCTTACCCTTTATCAACCCAGCTATCACACAAACATATACAAATCGAATTCTGTCATCATCACTCCATGTGTGAACTTCAGATAGGTGCACATCCATCAACCTCTTAATGCAAATCTTATCATTTCTCTTTATCAATTTACTCCAAAACCCCTTACATCTTTCTATTTCTTTAAATCACATCTAAAATCATCATTGCATTTGAGCCCAGTAACATCATGGAATTCTTGAATGAAAAATTTGAGTGGCTTCCCTCCAAACACAAACCAGAGTTCTTTTTTTTTTCTTTGTAAGCAATTGCCTACACATCATGTTGTGTATCAACCGAGCTAAATACACTAGACCATTCTCGTATATTGCAAACACATGTGCAAAGACTGGATCATTCTTCACTTGCTCGTACTCATTTGGCAATGCATTTTTGATTTTGGTCAAGATAGAAATTCGGCATGAATTGTTAATCTTTTTCATTTGTAACTCATTTCCATCTCTGAAAAGACGTTTTGGATCTTCTTTTTCCATGCAGGCACAACAACAATTGACAACAAGATAAGTTAGTATGAACTCAATTCAATTCAATCAAATCCAATCAAATTCAAATAACAGAATTTAACAAACACTTCGAAAAACTAGAAGAAAAAGAAGAGAACTTACACAAATAACCAGATTTTTTTTTTGGATAATTGAAATGAGAATCGGACTTTTCTAAGATTAAAAAGAAAAACAGTGACAACATGAACTTAAAACATTTCACTCTCTCTTGTCTACTTCTTAGAAGCTATATCAAAGTATTCCTATTACAAAGTATGAATATTAGTTTCAGAGTGTGTTAGTCAAACCAAACACATCTCTTTCTCACATAAGAATCCATTAAAACCCATAGACCATACGTGTATATGTATCTCTTCTTTAAAAGTGAAAGTTTCTAAAAATATAATTATCCTAACCAATGCTATCAAAACTAGAAAGCATCATCAAAATTAACAGATTTAGAGTTATAAACTCAAACAAATTTTGAAAAAAAAAAGAAAGCTTCATTATATAAACGATGCCACTTGTGCCAACTTGTAAAACTACACATCAAACCAAAGCACTAGGGATCTCACCACCAGTTTCAAATTTAAACAATAACAATATAACAAAATAAATGTAAGCCAAGAAGAAAAGTTTGAAACTCATATCTGAAACTAAAAAGGTTGTGGCAAACTAAAAACTATTCCCTCCAAATTCCAATTCAAAAGTCTTGGGAGTCATAAATAATCACACACAAACACATATACACACACAAACATAGACGAATCAGAAAGTGTAAGATTAGAAACAAATCATACTTTGAATCAAAAAAATTGAAACTTTAGATCAATTAAAATCTAAAATTCTAACTAACCAAACAAATCATAAAGTTGAAATTACAAGTTAGACATGTAATTTTATGAGAACTACAATTGAAAAAAGGAATCATCGAGTACCTTAATTTGCTACTGTTTAAGCCGGCGTCGCGATGGAGCAAAGCTCAGGTTTGTGAGGTAAAGCGTCGCTGGATTTAGAGAAGAACGCCGAGAAGAAGGAAGATTACGCTGAGAAGAAAGAAGAGGGAAGATTACGCCGAGAAGAGGGAAGAGGGAAGAGGGAAGATTACACCGAGAAGAGGGAAGAGAACACACCGAGAAAAAGGAAGACAACACGCCGAGAAGAGGGAAGATAACACGCCGATAAGAAGGAAGAGAACACGCCGAAAAGAGGGAAGAGCCCACGCCGAAAAGAGAGAAGATTACGCCGTTGCCACCATCGGCGGAGAGAAAGAAAAAAAATGTTTTTTTTTTTAACACGATTTAGATCTTAAGAATAAGTTTGGAAGTAAAACTTTCATTCTAACTAAAAGGTTTTGGTTTTGTAGGTTTTTTTTTTTTGACAGCAATTTTGTAGATATTTCTAATTAGAGATTTTGACAAAAAAATGAATCCAAAACTAGATTTTATTTTCTTTAGTTTTATATTTTTATTTTCATTTCTTTTATAATTAAGAACATAAAAAAATTTTAATTAATATAAAACATATTTCTTCAATCTTATCTAGATACAGTATATATTGACAAATTAAAAAAAAAATCCTTTATATCCAAATCTCTCTAATTTTATTGCTCTTAAAGTAAAATACGGTCTGTTTTTTTGGAATGATGTAGTTAATTAAATAGCATAATATGAAAAATAAATCTTTCATCAGTTATTGACCAATCAATCTTGGGAATTAACTAGGCTTTTTTTTTAAACATCACTAGGGGTTAAGTCTTTTCCGTCTCATTAACATTTAAGAGAGTTTTGGATATTGCATATTTAAAAAATAACTAATACTTTATCAAAATACTTAAAATTTAATAAATCTACAGTCACGTCAACTCGTGAAGATTTTTCAAGCTTTACGAATTGCTCTAATTTCAATTTTATGTAACACTTTTTGGAGATGACAACTTCCTCTGTCTATATATTACAAAGACTTCCTTCGTCTTTATCTAATTTGTCTAGTCAATTCGAGAAAATTCGTAAATTTTTTTAAGTCGGGTTTAAAATTTAGTTCTCTTTAAGCCCAGAAATAAATGTAAATATAAAAAGCCCATTAATAGTCTCGTGTTTGTTGACAGAAAACGTCACGTAGTTTCCTTAAACTGAATAAAAAAACCGAAAACGACATACATTCCAAGTTTCTAACGATAACAACATCTCTTTCACTTCCTTCAAAGCTCATTTCAAACCACACATTCAAACTAACTCTGAAAGAAAACTCAGGGCAGAGGAGAGAAAGAGAGAGAGAGAGAGATCTCTCTTCTTCAACACAAAATGTCTATATCCATGGCGTTATTCTCTCCACCGATCTCATCATCACTTCAAAACCATAATCTCATCCCCAAGATCTCATCCTCTCTCCTCTTCTCCACCAAGCGTTTCTCTCTCGTCTCCGTCCCTCGAGCTTCCTCCGACAATGGCACGACTTCACCAGCCTCTGCTTCAGTCTCCGCCACCGTTGCGGAGATTCCGAAACCTGCGGCTGTAGCTGTAGAGGAAGTTCCGGTGAAATCCTCGGCGGAAAGCTCCTCCGCTTCTGAAAACGGCGCCGGTGGAGGTGAAGAGACTGATTCGAGCACAACGACGACGGTGATCAAATTTCAAGATGCGAAGTGGGTTAATGGAACTTGGGATCTGAAACAGTTCGAGAAAGATGGGAAAACAGATTGGGATTCTGTAATCGTCGCTGGTTAGATCCTTTTTAAACTCAAAATTCTTCGTTTCAATTCTTCACTCTTGTTACGTTTTGCAGTAGGATTTAGAAATCTTGAATCAGAAATCTTTGAATTTGGGATGACTCTAGACATGATAATGTCATAATCCTTGGATATACAGAAATCTTTGTCTATGCTATATTGCTATGTTACTAGGAAGCTTCTTGCTTTGGTTTGTAATATGTAGTGTAAAAGAAGATGAGTGATTATTGTGTAATGTGCTGATTATGTAATTTATAGAGGCAAAGAGGAGAAAATGGCTTGAAGATAACCCGGAAACAACTAGTAACGACGAGCCTGTACTCTTTGATACCTCGATTATTCCATGGTGGGCATGGATGAAGAGATACCATCTACCCGAAGCCGAACTTCTCAATGGTGATTTCCAAAACACTAAGATCTAGGACTTAGCTTAGCTATTACATTTTAACATTTGCAACGGAAACATGAAGTGATTTTATGTTTTTTTTTTTTGTGTGGTGCAGGTCGTGCTGCGATGATAGGGTTCTTCATGGCTTACTTTGTTGATAGCCTTACCGGAGTAGGACTCGTCGATCAAATGGGGAATTTCTTCTGCAAAACGCTCTTGTTTGTGGCTGTAGCCGGAGTTCTTTTCATCCGCAAGAATGAAGATTTAGACAAACTCAAGGATCTGTTCGATGAGACAACGTTATATGACAAGCAATGGCAAGCGGCATGGAAAGAGCCAGATTCAACAACAGTTTCTTCAAAGAAGTGAACAAGTTTTTACATCTTTTGTTTCCTCTCTCGTTATGCAATGTCTGTGAATCAGTGAAAGTCTCTCTACTGCATTACTGATCTTCAGATTTGTAACCTATCTGCTTTTAAAATCTCTGTGAAGTAGTTACAAAGAAAATGTATCGAAATTAAGGAAAGGTCTTTGACTTGTAAAGCAGATCTATTCCATTTTGACGCTTGATAAGTTGATCAATGGGAGTTTTTTTTTTATGATTTCTACTGTTAATACATCATCAATTCATAGCGTTTTCAGTAATTGTTGTGAGTTACAGACAAGTCATGCATTTCAATCTTGGAAAATTAGTACTAGAAACATCATCAAATTTATCATAGCATCGAAATCAAACTTCATTATTTTAAAATCAACTTAAAATCAACTACAATTTTAGGCATGTACATAGAATTTGGGTTTCATTGTGTGAACGTCCTTTAAAGTCTAAGACATTATTGCTCTGCTCTTATTACCGCAACTACTTTGACTCAGTTTCATGTACATTGTACAAAAGGACCATTTTAGCTTCAACCGTTGTCACTTGTCACTTGTCACTTGTCAGGACCATCGGCCCAACTTTATTAGGGCAATATCTTTCTTTTTGGTCGTTTAGTGAAACAGATTTTTTCTCTACGGGAAAAAAGCAATATTAAAACTTTGATTTCTTTTAGGCTTAAATTATCAGAAGTTTATATTGTGAAGATTTTTAATTATAATTAGCTATCAATACCATTTATAAAAAAAATTAATGGACCTTTTTTGATTATTAGACTCTGGATCTTAGCACCTCAACTTTTTGGAAAAGCCAACTTGACCATTGTATTGACCATCTCCCTCAACCTTTCTTGTTTACTGTTCTATAATCACGAGTGTCCGCCTCATAACTCTCCATTTCATTATAAATGCCATCTAAATTTTTTTCACACATATTAAAAAATAATAAGAATACAACCAAAATTTTTATCAAACATCTACATTCAAAATATAAAACAATATTTATTATAAAATAAAATTTTAAATATAAATCGACACTTAATATAAAATAGAAGAAGTAATATCTTTCATAATATAAGTGACATTATTGCAAGTGCAAGAAGGGGTTTAGTCATTTACGGATACCGATCATATTTGCAGAACCAGTTATAAGATTTTCGCATTTTCGAGATCGATACGAAATAAAATAATAATTTAATTTTTCAAATCATAAAATTTATTTTTAAATTTAATATTAAAATAGTTTAAAATATTATAAAAATTATAGGAAATCAAAATTCTTGAAACAAATTAACAATAATGTACCAAAATTTTCAGCAATAAATTTAGTATATATTTATATCTTATTACTCTTCTAATATTTGTTTCTACTTCTATAAAATTACATATCTACTAATTAGATCTTGCATCTCATGTAAAGATTGTTTATCGTCGTTTCCCCTGTTGTTCTTCACTTCTTTCAAATTTATCCTTCGAGAACATGTGTGTTAGCTACTCATATCACCTTCAACACCACTACATACACAATTGATCTTGTGGGGAAATCTAATATAAATATCTATAGCTTGGTCCTGCTTGGATTGGAATGAAGGAAAAATACGACCATTCCATTTGGTATTCTAAATCCACAATATAAAGTACTTATAAATCAAATTTATTTGAGATAGGATCCCAGTTTCAAATTTATATAACATGCATGATTTGACTATGTCTTATGGATATATATACTAGATACTAATCCGTGGTACAACACATGATAATATATCTTTTAAATTAACATTAATTAATAAATATAAATTACGGTTTGCTGAACTAAAAACTTAATCAATAAAAGAGTTAGTATTCGATTTGGTTTCAATTCGATTTATAATTATTAAAAATAATAATGGTTTCATCAGTATTTTAAAACTCGGATTGAGTATTTTGAAACTCGGACCAACCCGACGATAAGATAGAGATCGTTAGATTTCTATTAAACTTGTGAACTATTAAACCGGATATAAAACCGCCAAGAACAATTAAAATTATGTGAACCGGATCCGTATGTTTTAAAAATTTTATGAAAATTTTATACTAACAACTGAATTTAAATGTGTTCTTAGTAAGGGTGGACATATTTCATGTTAAAATAAATCTTATATTATTTACTAAATCAAAATCTTCATAAATTTGCTTGTAAATAAAGCCATAAATCTCTTAATTCTTAGACTGCTAGTTTGGATAAGGAAATAAGTTCAAATTGATAAGGAAACCAGATTTAAATAATTTACACCCATAAATCCCTTAAATTTGCTTTGATGTTTTTTATTCCAATTTTTTCTATTTGCTTATTATTTATTCTAATTAATAGTATAAATGCTTACCATATAATAGTATAGATTAATAATATTAAAATTTACAATATTTGTAAATATTTTAAAATGTTTATAAACCTGAAATATTAATAATATTTTAAACTTTATAATAGTTTAAATATTTTTTATTTTTTATATTCGATAAAATTATTGGTTTAACTAAAGAATCGAATTAAACCAAATAAAACTTTTAAATTTAGACGCTTGATAAGTCAATCTTCTCGCTCATTCGAATTTAAAATTATTTAGGTACTTTTATACATATATAGCTCTGAACTATTGCCAAAAATTTTAGCCGATGTGAGATGTTGAATACATATTTTTTTCTTCATCGATTGAGTAATATATCTCTGTTTTAAAAAATTTGAATCACCACATATGCAGAAAAAACTATATTTTTATTAATTATTGTATTATATGATAATTCAAAATAACTTGAAAATAAGATCAAGCAAAGATGATAGAAGAATTATAATTTTGAATTTTAACAAAATCTTCAAACATAATAACTAAAAATAAATAATATGATATAATTAGATATCAAATCTTTGTTTTTCAATTTTGATTGGTTAACAATTTTTAAAAAATTATTTTGAATTTTCGCCCATCATTAATTAGAGAGAGAAAGTAATTTTTTTTTGGAAACTAATAATTATTTATAAGATTTTTATAATATTTTAATTTGACTATATTGATTTTGTGATTACAATTGTACTTTTAGTGAGAAATTAACAATTGTTCATATGTGTATTGCATTGTGATATAATTTTTAACAATTTTTAGGTTATATTCTAAAATTTACTTTCTAATGAATAGTATAAAATAAATTGTATAAGCAATGCTAATCCATTATACAGATTACATTATTGGATTTTTGTATGGCGTAGGTACCTAGTTTTAAATTTAGATAATATGCATGATCTGATCATGTCTTATGGATATATAAAAGTAATTATGCTAATCCATTTTCTTGTTTAGACTGACATTATACTATTGGATTTTTGTATGGCGTACGTGATTGGTTAGACCACTAAAATGAGACCAAAAATATTATAATTCTTCGTTTATCCCAAAAGGTATATGACCCATATTGAAATTATTATCAAACACACTCTATATGAATCTTGTATATATAGATAAATACAACTAGTCCCCTTGCTAGTTGGTTTATCATAATAAATTTAGTTTATTACGAGATCTTGAAGACTATGAGAGCTTGACATCTGTATAGATTATGAAAATGAAAGAACCAAATTGAATATTATTATTAGTTATACATATAAAATATCATTCTTAGGTTTTTTTTTTTTTGGGTAAGATTCTTAGTATATTTTTTGAGTATGTTAAATTTTGACTCTACATGTATTAGTTATATCTCCAATTTTTTTAATCAAGTTACGTTCTTTTTTGGTTTACAACTACAGTATATGCTTATATAAATTACCAAATTTCAGTCTGAATATTCCACATATTTTCTAAAAAAAATACCAAAATCATTACAGAATTGTAAGGAAACTTCTAAAAATGATTAAGTTTCTTAACCAATAGAGAAAGGAAACTTGAAATGTCAAAACAATTATGGTTTTTTTTTCTTCCCACACTGTAAAAAATAAAATAAAAAATGGGTTGGTACTTGGTAGAAAAAAGGTTAAAAAGTACAAGGATGTGTTTCACACGCGTCCATACGTTCACACGTGCGACGCTCATCTTATTTATAAACTCTCTCATAATTTTCTCAACCGGCCTCTGAAGAACAAAAAAGCCCAGCAAAGTCTGAAGTTAATCTCAGCCGTCCGATCAATTCATCTTACCATCGTCACAGATCTTCTTCGTCTCTCTCGTTTCTCCAAAATCAAAATCCCTTCCTCTCTCTCTCTCTCTCTCTCACCGAGCCGGCGAGCCCGTTCTCTCGGTGGTAAGAGCTCTATTCGATTTTTTCCTTTTCTCGATTTTGCCGTTTAATTTCTGGGTTCGGAGATTCTCGAGCGTCGCCTACATTACCTGTTCAAAAGTTTGTTAATCTGATTGAAATTGTTGTATCTCATTCGATTGCTGCATCGCTGTTACTTTTTTTTCTTTTCTTTTTCTAGGGTTTATACTTTTTCAATCATCGTGTTCGTCTTTTAATTCGATTTTTTAGGGATTTTGTTTTTTTTTTTTTTGTTTTCCTTGATCATGTGTAGATTCTAAAGATGCGTATGATGATGGCAAGTAATATCAGAAATCACGCTTTTTTGCATTCTCAAAAATTATAGAATTAGCGATTCTATTCACCGGAACGAGATTCTCCTTCGTTTTACTACTCATCTGTAAATGGGTTGTTTCCATTCCACGGTTGCCAGAGAATTTCCCGGACACGAAAACCCTGTGAAGCTAGCTTCTGAGACAGCTTGTAAGTTTACTTGCACTATACGTTTCGTTTTCTCTTCTCAGCTTAAATCTCCAAGATCATGAGCATAAAGATCGCTCTTTTATCATTGTTTGCTGATATGAGAATCTGTTTTTGCCATTTGTTGAATCCGAAAAATCTGAAAAAATGGTTCTTTGATTCATAGTTTATTTGATCTGCAACTTTGTTAAAGTTAATTCTATCTTCCATTTCGATGATGCTTGTTGTTACTTAAGTCATCACGTAATCTTATTACAATGGTTTCTTGGATCAACAGTCTAGTTTACTTCCACTTTCGTGTTGGATCTTGATCCGAGAAAGCTTTCAAGAACCGTCTCTTTTCCATTGTTTATTGCAATATACATGATCTTGATGTTTAATCTCGCAGTGTGGCTAACTATTTCTTTGTTTTTCTAGTTAGTGTTAGTGAAGTTGAAGCATTGTATGAATTGTTCAAGAGCATAAGCAGCTCGGTTGTTGACGATGGCTTGATAAACAAGGTATTGATAATCCATGGTCTTTGATTATTTCATACCTCATGGGAGAATTTTGAAGGCTTAATGTACAGTGACATAATATTCATTATCCATATTCCATACTATTTGTCAACTTTCTTGACTTTCACCAATTTATTATTGGTAATAATTGAATCTCCATGCTGAGCTGTGGGCTCCTTATTGCTCACCAAGTCTCTGTGTTGATAGTTGACTTGAATTTTAGTTCTTTTTTTTATATTGGTTTGCTTTTCAAAATTGATGTTTTCTTGGCCCACTTTTGGATATTGTTACCTATTTCTCGACCAACTTGTATTGCAGGAAGAGTTTCAACTTGCTTTGTTCAAGAACAGAAAGAAAGAAAATTTGTTTGCCAATAGGGTAAATCTCAAGTTTCTTTGGCCTTTATAACTTTGTAGTTAATCGTAAAGATTGGTTCTATAGAAGTAGTTAATGGCAATGCCCTCTTTTTGCAGATATTTGATTTGTTTGATGTTAAACGAAAAGGCGTCATTGATTTTGGGGACTTTGTGAGATCACTCAATGTTTTCCATCCAAATGCTTCTCTAGAGGAGAAAACAGACTGTAAGTTGACCCATAAACGAGTTTATAACTATCATTGTTTCTCTAAAGCCTTCCCGTAATTTTTATTCATGTTGGTCTGTATTTATTACCTCAGTTACCTTTAGGCTTTACGACATGGACTGCACAGGCTTCATTGAGCGCCAAGAGGTAAAAATTATCCTGTATCTTGACATCTCACTCCAAAGCGATATATGTTTCAACATGTTGAGTTTCAAAGATTTGTTTTTAAGCTTTCACTATTGATTCTGTATCATTTATAGGAATTCATAATTGTGTATGCGATTTTGGCAGGTGAAGCAAATGCTGATTGCACTTCTCTGCGAATCTGAAATGAAACTGGCTGATGATACAATAGAAATGATACTCGATCAGGTTTACATCTTGTCTAATACAACTTCTATTTCTATGAAAGCAAAAACTCTTTTATAAAGCCCGAGTCCTTTCCTTTTCGTGAACAGACATTTGAGGACGCAGACGTGGATCGAGATGGAAAGATTGATAAGACAGAATGGAGCAATTTCGTTATCAAAAACCCATCTTTGCTTAAAATCATGACTCTTCCGTATCTCAGGTATGTTTCCTTCCTATGGACTGGTGTAGTTTTCTATGTTTCAGGACTAAAAATTCAATTTGCAGGGATATAACGACGACATTTCCGAGTTTTGTCTTTAACTCGGAGGTGGACGAAATTGCTACGTGAAGAAAAAAGAAACAAGACAAGCTGGTTTATAGAGCCGAAGGCGTAGGGTAGACCAAGAACAAGAAGAAGACTGATTCCAACAATGTTATGTAGCCGGATCGAGCTTTATTTCCTTGGATTCAATTTTAATGAAATGGATTACTTTTGGTTCTTTTACTCTTTTAACAGTTTTGAATATTATGAAGTTGTAGTTCTACGAAAAGATTAATACAAAATCTCAGTTCTTATTACAGATTTGATTGTGTACATAAGTCAATAATCCCAACATTTTTGTTCGTGTAACAAGAAACAAAATCGAAATGCTTAAAATGAAGAAGAACCGAAATTGTTTATAAACAGATCGGTTTCGTTATTCGAACAACTTGTAGTCGAGCAAAAACTAATTTTCGGTTTAGTATTGTAATAGTGAAAAGTGAAAACACAAATTTTGTAAAACCAAACCGCTGATTTCATAAACCGGATTGTCAAGTAACCAACCAAAAACAAAATTGGGAAGGCCCAAGAAAGCCAAATTTGTTTAGCAACGAAATTAACACCGCCAGAGTCTCCTCACGTGACCAGCACGTGAACGAGGCGATTTACAGCATTCTGGTCGGTCGAGTTGAGAGCAGAAGATGGAGGAAAGAGCAATGAAAGACACGGCGGCGGAAGAAATCACGGCGAGGCTTTCGTCTCTCGATAACCTCTACTTCCCACGCGCTGTACAATCAACCACCGCATCTTCCGACCAACGCAAATCCGTCCTCCTCGACCTCCTCCGTCGTGATCCCGCCGTTTTTCTCGGTAATCCTGCTCAAATTCTCGATTCTAATTCCAATTTTTTATCATGGTGGTGCAAATATTTATGAATAGATGAGTTTTTTTCTTGTTAGTCATCTAAGTATTGAATGTCATAGTGCGATTTTATACTGAAACCCTATCGCACTTTTGATCTCAGAACTGAAACTTAATTGTTTGCTTGTTATGGATATTATAGATGAATTGCTCGAGTTTGATGCTTTGAATTCTTAGTTAACCTATCGATTCTATTACTGATTTCGTCATGGCTATGCGGAATTTTATAGATAGATGGGTTTTGGCTTCTTAAATCATCTAAGTATTGAATGTGTAATGCGTTTCTTTAGACTGAAACCTTCTTAATGGACTTTGATTTCGGAACTGAAACATCAGTTGTTGTTTGCTTTGATTTCAGAACGATATGGATCCGAGCTGAGTTTAGATGAATTGGTTGAGTTTGATGCTTTGAAACATGACTATGAGGTTGATTGGCATTTGAAAAACCTGCGGAAGAAGATAAGTCCGACCTCAGAAGAGCTGAAATCGAGGTCTGTAGCTGTGAGGAATAGAAGATTGGCTTACTTGAATAAGCTTGTATCAGAGGGAGAGTATTTCTCAGAGGATGCTATGAGAGATAGGGAGCCGTATCTACACCATGAGTATGTCGGGAAATTTCAGGATTTAATGGGAAGGAACATGGCTAGGCCTGGAGAACGTTGGTCAGAGACATTGATGAGACGGGCAGAGGAAGCAACGTTGGTTACTCGGATTAGAGAGGAGCAGCAGAGATTAGGTGTTGCAGAGAGTGATTGGATTGGTAATGAGAAGATGGAGGATTCAGAAGAAGAAGAAGAGGAAGAGGAGGAAGAAGAGGAATCAGAAGAAGAGGAAGAAGCGAAGAATCCTACAGAAGCTAGCTCAAGCCTTGAAGAGGTAACTTGTTTTTTTTCTTTGCTCTGTGTTGGTTCCAAGATCACGCATATCTCATTTTCGATTTGTTGTGGTGCAAAACCCTCATTCATATCTTAGCTTGTCGAACATCTTCAGGCTACGGATAGCAATGGAACATTGCATGATAGAGAGCAGAACAACAAGGTAACAGTCTTACCGCCAGAGGAGATGCAAGATATGATGGATCAGTTCACATCAATCATGCAACAGAAGTTCTTATCGGGAGAAGATCATCAACATTTGGATTACACAAAGATAGACAATGACGAGACTCTTGATGATCACTGGCTTCGAGAGATTGGCCTTGACGCTGAAGAAAAGTACTTTGGTGAAGACTAATATGAACACTGCAAATACCATACCCGGTCTATGTAAGATATGATCTCTCTCCTCTCTCTATCTCTTTACCTGCAACAATGGTGATCATTGGTATAACCGATGAATCCAGAGTTACCATGAGAGCTATATATCTTGTGAGTCTTGTGATAAGGAGAGTGATTTCACTTCTTCTTCTTTCCGCTCCCAAATTTGTACGATTTGATGATTCTGGCCTTGGCAAACGATACCGTTCTATCGAGAGAGGCCCATTATTATAGGGCGTGAACCCAATCTTTAAAGCCCATTATCATTTTGAATCATAAAAAAATAAAATAAAATAGAAAAACACTTTTTATCTGTTTCTTGGCTTGACATGACAAATGTAAAACTGGGAGAGCAAGTCAGTCCGATTGTGTTGGGGGGAATGGCAAAAGTAGTAAATAAGGAAGAAACAGAAGGGGTGTTTTGTGGGAAGAAAGAGGAATGAGTGTGAGTTGGAGTTGTTGTTGTAGGAATCTGAGGAAGACAATAAAGGCTGTACATTTACATTTGCATCTGAGGCGTGGGAGCAGTCTCTATCGTCGTCGTATCCAAAGCTCTTCTTCAATGGCCGATCTCAAGTCAACCTTTCTCAACGTTTATTCCGTTCTCAAGTCCGACCTCCTTCACGACCCTTCCTTCGAATTCACCGATGAATCTCGTCTCTGGGTTGAACGTGTATGTGTACCCTTCCCCTGATCTCATCAGATCCTTATCCGATCCACATACTCCCTTGTCTTTTGCTCCCATATGCTGATTCTCTCTTTCTTTGCAGATGCTGGACTACAATGTACGTGGAGGTGAGACTAGCTAACAGAGACTCTCTCTCTCTCTCTCTCTCTCTCTCTCTCTCTCTCACACTTACTTCTTCTCTTCTCCAGGGAAACTCAATCGGGGTCTCTCCGTTGTTGACAGCTTCAAACTTTTGAAGGAAGGCAAAGATTTGACTGAGCAAGAGGTTTTCCTCTCTTGTGCTCTCGGTTGGTGCATCGAATGGGTATAAGAAGAAGAAGAGAAGATTCTCCCCTCATTTGAATCTCTAGATATATAGATAGATACCCTCCTCTATGTCTCATCCTGTTCATCATCTTTGCAGCTTCAAGCTTATTTCCTTGTGCTTGATGACATTATGGATAACTCTGTCACCCGCCGTGGCCAACCTTGCTGGTTCAGAGTTCCTCAGGTAAGGTTTCATATTTTTCTCACGCTGCAAGGTTTTAAGTCCACTAGAGTACTCTTAACACAATGTTACAGGTTGGTATGGTTGCCATCAACGATGGGATTCTACTTCGCAATCACATCCACAGGATTCTCAAAAAGCACTTCCGGGGAATGCCTTACTATGTTGACCTCGTTGATTTGTTTAATGAGGTAATCTGTTTTGTCATATCTACTATACTCTTTTCCACAACTGTGAAGCATTCGAAATATTTTCCTCAAGTCTAGTCCTTTTTCTGTCTAGGTTGAGTTGCAAACAGCTTGTGGCCAGATGATAGATTTGATCACCACCTTTGAAGGCGAAAAGGATTTGTCCAAGTACTCATTGTCAATGTGAGTCAAGTGTGGGCTTTGTCAAAATAATATAAATGGTTTGTTCTGATGGTTGATGAGATGAAAGGCAGTGAGTGTTCTGACCTGATGAAATGGTTTTCAACATGCAGCCACCGGCGTATTGTCCAGTACAAAACGGCTTATTACTCATTTTATCTGCCTGTGAGTATGAATTTTCTCCCTCCCTAGTCATACTTGGGTTCACAGTATAGAGCAATCACGCTATTCCTTATATCTCCATCATTGCAATTGTAGATCCCGTGACAAGCTATGTTTTTCACTCAGGTTGCTTGTGCATTGCTTATGGCGGGTGAAAATTTGGAAAACCATATTGATGTGAAGAATGTTCTTGTTGACATGGGAATCTACTTCCAAGTGCAGGTACTAGTTTGCTGTTAACTATTCATGAGAGCTATATGATAGGGTATTGCCGGGACGTTGATATCCGTTCTTTTGTGTAGGATGATTATCTGGATTGTTTTGCTGATCCAGAGACGCTTGGCAAGGTTTTCACTCCTGCTAACACTTGGTTTCTAAGGCTGATCTGAATGTATAACTGTGCTTACTTGATGCAGCATATTGGTGTTTTATAATGCAGATAGGAACGGATATAGAAGATTTCAAATGCTCGTGGTTGGTGGTTAAGGCATTAGAACGCTGCAGTGAAGAACAAACTAAGATATTATATGTATGAACCATATATCTATTACCAAAAGGTTTGTATATTGTTTGGAACCTGAAACATGTTTTTTTTTTGTTTTGTTCTGATTTCCTAGGAGAACTATGGTAAACCTGACCCATCAAACGTTGCTAAAGTGAAGGATCTCTACAAAGAGCTTGATCTTGAGGTTTGAAACTAGTGGAACCTCAGAGATATGATCAAATACACAACTAACATATGCTAATTGGATGTGGTTTGATGTGAACATGATAGGGAGTGTTCATGGAGTATGAGAGCAAAAGCTACGAGAAGCTGACGGGAGTGATTGAGGGTCACAAAAGTAAAGCAATTCAAGCAGTGCTAAAATCCTTTTTGGCTAAGATCTACAAGAGGCAGAAGTAGTAGCAGAGACATCAGTCTCACCCCTCAAAAACTTTTATGTTATGTCTTGATTCTTCGTTGGTTGATTTGTGTAATTCTGTTAAGTGCTCTGATTTCAGGGGGAATAAACCTAGCTCACTCTCTGATTCTTGTGTTACAATTGTATTTGTTTCATGACTCTGATCTTCTTTCATCATTTATATGAACTTGAGATACTTGTTGATGCTGTGGCTACATAATATTGACCAACTCGTTTAGCAGCAACACACGAATACATATGAATTTAAGGTACATTATAGATTGGATTGTAATATTATGAGTGGGATCGTCGTATGATTGGATGAATGTAATTGTAGTGAGGATGTGAAATTCACTAATGAATCAAACGGGTATGTTTGAGAGAATACATAAAGTACAGGGACTGAGGTTGTAAATTTATTTATTTTTCTGAGTAGATGGATATTTGAAACCCTAGTCTGGGTCTGACCACTACAGACATCCTTGTAAATTTGGGAGGTAAAGGAGTGCTTGCTTGCTTGCGGCTTTTAGAGAGATTCGAGAATGTACGGAAGATCTGGTCTTGACAGGTTTAAGAAGTCCCAAACTTCGGAACCCTTCTCTGTATCAGCAAACCCTCCTCCTCCAGTGGTTCAACATTTGTCTCCATTGGCGGGGCAAACAACTCAGATTGGAGCGGGTGAATCAAGCTGGCATCCCCCTGATTGGGCGATTGAGCCTCGTGCCGGCGTCTACTCTCTCGAAGTTGTGAAAGACGGCCATATCCTTGATCGGATTCATCTAGATAGACGGAGACATATCTTCGGGAGACAACATCAGACTTGTGATTTTGTGCTTGATCACCAGTCTGTTTCACGCCAGCACGCCGCCGTTGTTCCCCACAAGAATGGCAGCATCTTTGTCATTGACTTGGGATCAGCTCATGGTACGTTTGTTGCAAATGAGAGATTGACCAAAGGCACTCCTGTAGAGCTTGAAGTTGGCCAATCCTTACGATTTGCTGCCTCCACAAGGATCTACCTTCTGAGAAAGAACAGTGAGGCTCTCTTTTCTCGCCCTCCACCTCCTACCCAGATTAAGCTTCCCCCGCCTCCTGATGCTTCTGATGAGGAAGCTCTTGTTGCGTACAATACTTTGCTGAATCGCTACGGTTTAAGCAATGGAGAATCTGGTTGTATGTTAGGCAAAAGGAAAGAGAAGACCGGATCAGAAGCGGGTGTGGCTAATAAGAGGATGAAGAAAGTGAGGGTGAGCTTCAGGGATCAACTAGGTGGAGAGCTGGCTGAGATTGTTGGGATGTCAGATGGAGCAGACGTTGAAACAGAGCCTGGTCCTATAAATGTCAAAGAAGGGGGAAGTCTCGTTGGGAAATATGAATCACTGGTGCAAGTGACGCTGATACCCAAAGGCAAAGGGAAGGAAGATAAATCTTTTACAGGAACCAGATGTGTGACAGATCGACTCCAGGAAGCCATGGAGATGTTAAAAGGGGGTCCAAAAAGAGGGATTTATGATGATCTTTACGGTGGTGACTCACTTGCCAAGGCCGTTGGTACGTCATGGGCTTCTGTGAGTGAACCAGCAGCTAAAGATATTGAAGAAACTGAACGCAGACGGGTTGGTGAAGAAGATGATAACGACGATCTGTTTGGTGACTGACTGATTTTGAACACGAGATTTATGCAACTCTTCTTCTTCGCTAATGCCTACATCCCATTCCAGGGCATTGGTATGTTGTTTCCTCTTTGTCTATCCAATGGCAGCAGCAAGCATATAGGATTCTATAGTTCGATGAGTTTTTGGCTTCTTTAATCATCTAAGTATTGAGTGTGTAGTGCGTTTTTTCAAAACTGAAACATTATTGGACTTTGATTTTGGAACTGAAACATTAGTTGTTGTTTGCTTTGATTTCATAGCGATATGGATTGGAGCTGAGTGTAGATGGTTGGTTGAGTTTGATGCTTTGAAACACGACTACGAGGTTTGATTGGCACTTGAAAAACCTGCGGAAGAAGATAAGTCCGACCTCAGAAGAGCTGAAATCGAGGTCTGTAGCTGTGAGGAATTCGAAGACTGGCTTACTTGAATAAGCTTATATCAGAAGGACAGTATTTCTCAGAGGATGCTATGAGAGATAGAGAGCCATATCTACACCATGAGTATGTCGGGAAATTTCAGGATTTAATGGTAAGGAACATGGCTAGGCCTGGAGAACGTTGGTCAGAGACATTGATGAGACGGGCAGAGGAAGCAACGTTGGATACTCGGATTAGGGAGGAGCAGCAGAGATTAGGTGTTGCAGAGAGTGATTGGATTGGTAACGAGAAGATGGAGGAGTCAGAAGAAGAGGAAAAGGAGGAAGAAGAGGAATCAGAAGAAGATGAAGAAGCGAAGAATCCTACAGAAGCTAGCTCAAGCCTTGAAGAGGTAACTTGTTTTTTGCTGTGTGTTGGTTCCAAGATCATGATTCATGAATATCTCATTTTAGATTTGTTGGTTACTAAATCAACATTAGATTTTACCGCGAGAGGAGATGCAAGATATGATGGATCAGTTCACATCAATTATGCAACAGAAGTTCTTATCGGGAGAAGATCATCGACATTTAGACTACCCAAAGATAGACAATGACGAGACTCTTGATGATTATTGGCTTCGAGAGATTAGCCATGACGCTGAAGAAAAGTACTTTGGTGAAGACTAATGGACACAGTCAAATACCATTACTGGTATATATGTAGGATATATGATCTCTCCTCTCTCTATCTCTTTACCTGCAACAACGCTGATCATTGGTATAAGCTATGAATCCGGAGTTACCATGAGAGAGCTATATATCTTATGATAAAGAGAGTGATTTAATTTCTTTACAAGTCCAAACACCAACACAATTTCATGTTAGTTTTGGTTGAGATAATTCTTGAAATCCCTAATGTACACTTTATGGTTTACAGTTTATAGTTATTGGTTTCACAAAGAATGGAACCATTTAAAAACAATGTAATTCGGTTCTAAAAAGTTAACTTTGATGCATGAATTTCTTGTTGATTTAGATTTTCATCAGTGAGTTTCAAAGAAATTCACATTTTTTTAAATGGTGTATGTGAATTATTCATGACTATGAGATTCATGCGTTAGACACCAATACTGCTCTGCTTCAATGTCTCTACAACGGAACAGTTCTTCGCCGCTGCTCCCTTAGTCTCTGAAATGGTGGTTTCCCAGAACGAAATTTTAAGCTCCGATGCGTCTCTGCTCCTTCTGATTCGTTGCAGTTTGATTTCTCGTCGCCTCCAAATTGATCACGATCTCCTTGTAAGCTTCACTTGTTTGCGGCTGCGTATTACAATTTCTTGAGTAGAAAGTGTTTAAAGTCCACCACTATGGAACAATTTATAATTTAGCTCTTTTGGTCAAATTTAGCTCTATGAAACAGTTATTGAACTGGATGTTTCTGAGTAGTCGACAAATTAGTAAATAATTTGTTAGGTTTTGTTTATGCTTGTGTTATGTTTCTTGTGAATTGGATGTTTCTGAGTAGTATGATCATCATGCTACTGCATTTTTTTTTACTATGGACTTGTCAAGATACAATTAGTGTTGCTGGTGGGAAAGTCTCAGAGGATGGTGTTGTTGAGAGTTTTGATAACAACGATGAGGCTTTGGATGTGTTTGATAATGGACTTGTGGTATGTAACTTAAACTTCTCTTTGTTTAACTTTGGAGCTTTTTTTGGCTGTTTATGTGAATTGGTTGTTTCTGAGTAGGGCCAATGCAAATGGAGTGCATTGATTTTGACCATTACTGACTTACAATTCTCTCCTCAAGGCAGACCAATTCCATCAGAAGAGGACATTTGTACTCAAATACCTCTCCTCCCATTCTTTTTTCACTTTTTGCCTTTTTTGCATTATTAAAATAGCACACTAATGATGTGGGTTGACTTCCTCCTCCCCCACAAAACAGAGATTCCATAGGGGAAATGGACAACAAGTAAAACACTTGTAAAAAAATGGTAATCTGGCTCTGATGCTTTAAAGTTGTGGGAAGAGGGAAGGTATTTTTTCTGGGGATCCATGCATCTTTTGCTTTATGACAGAGAATTATAAAGAAGAAAGAAGCTATATGTGCTGCAACTAAATTAAAACTCTCTTTTGAGTTAGCCTATCCAACTCCTAACTCCTAGTGTGGTCCATTGTATTTATCATAAGAGTAAACTCGCTTGT
The DNA here is from genome assembly GCA_900406565.1 of Turritis glabra. Lineage (NCBI taxonomy): Eukaryota > Viridiplantae > Streptophyta > Magnoliopsida > Brassicales > Brassicaceae > Turritis > Turritis glabra. The sequence continues at coordinate 4,209,134 of OVBN01000231.1, forward strand.
AATTAATTATAAGTAGGGAAAGGTGATAGACCCACTTTTGTTTCTCACTTTCTTTCTGGTTAGGTGAGAAGTTGTTTTCCTTATGCAAAAGATGGAGTGCATGAAGGACACTTGTGTCTGGCTTTTTTATATTTTGTTTGTGGATACTTTCTTGATATACTTACCCACCTCAACCCTTTAATACCACACAATCTACCTCCTTTCATCTTTTCTCTTAATTCTCACCTTATCTTCGAAGGAGACCATAATAGAGTCAGAGACTCCAACTTATAGCTACTAGATATGCTGCGTAACCCTTTGCACTTTTGATGACAGATATGTTAGTGTGCCAAATTTTCTGGTTTTCATTTTCTAACCAAAGCAAGTATGAAGGAAATAAATATCAGACACCATTTGGAGACTGAGTCCATGCGGGGAGCAACAAGTGATGAGGCCGGGACCCTTGTTGTCATTCAACTCTTTCTCTCTCTCTTGGGATTTTATTTCACTAACACTTTATGTCAATTTGATCATTACCACTTTCACATCTCTCTCTCTCTCTCTCTCTTTTCTCCGTCTTCTTCTTTCGCAGTTCCTCCCTCATATCAACCTTTGAGCACACCAGTTTTTCATGGTAAATCAATCATCCTTTTGCTTGATCTTTTTCGTTTTTTTTACCCTTTTGGTTTTCAGAACTGTATCATAAACTACAGGTGTGATTGTATCATTTAGCAATACAGATAACAAAACTTGAGCTTCAATATTTTCAATTCTCTTCCTTTCTTTCCCCTTTTAACATAAAGTTTTGATCACTTTCTCATATATATTCCTCTTGAACGCAGAGAAGTCTAAGATGAAGTTCATGAAAATCGGGACAAAGCCTGACACTTTCTACACTCAAGAGGCTTCAAGGTTGTTCCTTCAGCTATGTGCCTCTAAATTCCCAAATCGCATTTCTCTGATAAAATATTTGCACTGCAGGATTTTGATAACAGACACACCCAACGATCTCGTTATTAGAATCAACAACACCACTTATCATCTCCACAGAGTATGTCTCCAGTGACTTTATTCTCATAGCAGCACACACACACACACACACATATATATACATGTATGTTATAGTGGTTTCCAATATTTCTCTGCAGTCTTCTCTTGTTCCAAAATGTGGGCTGCTGCAAAGGCTTCGCACTGATTCAGAGGAGTCTGATAGTGGTACCATAGAGCTGAATGACATACCTGGGGGTGCTGATGCTTTTGAGCTGTGTGCTAAGTTCTGCTACGGCATCACCATCAACCTCAGTGCTCATAACCTTGTGAATGTGCTCTGTGCCTCCAAGTTTCTTCGGATGTCTGATTCTGTTGAGAAGGGAAATCTGCTACCGAAGCTTGAAGCTTTTTTCCACTCCTGCGTTCTCCAAGGCTGGAAGGACTCCATTGTCACTTTGCAGTCGACTGCCAAATTGCCAGAATGGTGTGAGAATCTTGGAATCATCAGAAAGTGTATAGATTCAATTGTGGAGAAGATCCTCACTCCAATTGCAGAGGTTTGTTCAATTTTCTCTTTGAGTCCAGATGATTTTCTTGCACATCCATTTCATCTTTCTTTTCGTTTTGCAGGTCTCCTGGTCTCATACATACACCAGACCAGGCTACGCAAAGAGACAGCACCACTCTGTTCCAAGAGACTGGTGGACAGAAGACATATCAGACCTTGACTTGGACTTATTCCGCTGTGTTATCACAGCAGCCAGGTCAACATTCCCGCTGCCGCCTCAGCTCATTGGTGAAGCTTTGCATGTATACACCTGCCGTTGGTTACCATACTTCAAATCAAACAGCCATTTAGGTTTCTCGGTTAAAGAAAACGAAGCAGCACTGGAAAGGCATCGGCGTGTTGTTAACACAGTTGTGAATATGATTCCTGCTGATAAAGGGTCGGTTTCAGAGTCTTTTTTGCTGAGACTTATTAGCATAGCGAGTTATTTGGGAGCATCTCTCTCAACAAAGACTGAGTTGATTAGAAAAGCTGGTCTGCAACTCGAGGAGGCAACTCTTGAAGACCTCTTGTTGCGTTCACACTCATCCTCTCATCACCCTCGCTATGATACCGACTTGGTTGCTACAATTCTTGAGAGCTTTTTAATGCTCTGGAGAAGACAGTCGTCTGCGCATCTTTCTACTAACAACAGTCAATTGCTGCATTCAATCAGGAAGGTGGCAAAGCTTATTGATTCCTATCTTCAGGCAGTCGCACAAGATGTCCATATGTCATTTTCCAAATTCGTGTCTCTTGCTGAGGCAGTGCCCGACATTGCACGCGAGAGCCATGACAGACTTTACAAAGCGATCAACATATATCTCAAGGTAACAGATGCTCTGGCCTGCAGAAGGGCAACTAGCTATAGTTGAGAGTCACACCATCAGTCTACTTTTACCAATCATCCATTTTATGCACAGAAAATGGAAACAGTATTTGGAACTGAAAAACATTGGTTACATTGCAGGTGCATCCCGAGATAAGCAAAGAAGAGAAGAAACGACTATGCCGAAGTCTTGACTGCCAGAAATTGTCTGCAGAGGTACGTGCACACGCTGTGAAAAATGAGAGGATGCCATTAAGAACGGTCGTCCAAGCCCTCTTCTTTGATCAAGAGAGCAGTTCCAAGGGAGCATCAAGTCGATTAGAGAGCCAAGAACTCGTCTCAAGAGGTAAAGAGACGCCCACGGATATACACAGCAATATGCACAAGCTTCACCTAGGTCCAGCTGAAACAGCTTCTATAGGGAAAGCTAAAGAAATACTCGAGGGAGGAGGCAAAAGAGGAGAAGAGAAAATTAGATCCAGTAGAGACCCCAAGAAGATAGTGCAGAAAGGAAGAGGGTCAGAGCATAAGCATCATATAAGTAGAGACAGGTAGTGGACTAAACGTCTTAGGCCACAGAATTCAGTTTCTTCTTTGCACTCACCAGATTTCTGGTTCTTTTAGTTTTCTTTCTAAAAAGAATTGATGATGATTGTAGATGGTCAACGTAAACCCAGTGGCATAATCTGTATTAATACAGTGCAGAGCTCAAGCTCCTGCTCAACCATTCTCCTTTAGCTTTTATCTTTAAGAAAGCGATTATGCAACTACCATGAACCATGGAATAATACGTAGTAAATGTGATTATTAGGATAAATGATAGAGAGGGTTTAAATTCCCATCTTTGTTACAAACGTTTCCCATCTCTCACCTGGATTGCCTAGAAATCAAACATTACTCTGCACTCAAATGTCCTTCAGTTGCTCTCTTGTTGATGACTACTGTTATTTCGATTATAACGTACGGATAGATACCAATGCATTGTTTGATCATATACATATTTGGTGAAGACTAATGCACACAGTCAAATACCATACCTGGTATATATGTAGGATATATGATCTCTCCTCTCTCTATCTCTTTACCTGCAACAATGCTGATCATTGGTATAAGCGATGAATCCGGAGTTGCCATGAGAGCCATATATCTTATGACAAAGAGAGTGATTTCATTTCTTTACAAGTCCAAACACCAACACAATGTCATGTTAAGTTTTGGTTGAGAGATTATTCCTGAATTCTCTATGCACACTAGTAACATTGGTTAGTGTAATTAAATTAAATGATTATAGTCCATAGTGGTTTTTGTTTCTATTTAGTTGAGTGTATACTTTTTTAGTCGAGGTGGTTTTTCATTGTAGTGAATCATTTAGAAAAACAGTAGAAGGGTAGAATGGTGAAGCCGTGCGATGATAAAAATTGAAGAATTGTTTTTGCCTATTTGGCAATATAATCATAAAATATTAAAAGTGAAATGTGGTTTTAAGTAGAAATATATCAAACTTTGGAAATAAATGAATTTTGGTTGCACAAAAAAAAAGTAGAAATATATCTATGCATATGATGATACATAAGAAGTTCAATAACCTATTCACCTGCCAGTGAAGTGGAGGGTAGTCGGTTCGCTGTTCGGATCAAATTTAAAACATTGATTTGTGCCAAAAGGTCTATATATTATTTTGGAATTTTCTTTCCTCGTAATCAAAACTTCGAATAACGTAAAAAGAACTTTAATTTTATATAAATTAGGCGAATATTCGCGTAACACTGGAAGAAGTTGTTTGTTAGTAATTTTCGTTGATTTAGTGTTATGTTTTGATAAATGTAATTTCTGGTGTTGTACTATCATCATTTGCAGTAAAACTTGTGTAAAGTAATAATGTTGATATAATGACATTTTATTAATGTATAAGATATTATTTTATAGCAATATTGTCTGATAGGGAAAAAAAAATTGGAACCGAGAAAATTTATAAATTTAGCAAATAATAATTTGTAGAGGGCTTTTTTTTATTATCAAAAATTATCTTTTTAGAAATTCTTTTCAAACATTATATGTTGGTTCAGTGGAGTTGTTATGTGCATTTGTATTTGCTAATCAACGGGTTCCAAAAGAACAGGAAGGTACTCTTCCCATCGAGCTTTGCGATGGCAAATGTTCTTCAGGGTGCAATTCAGTTCCTGAGCTCTCAATGCGAATTCACAAGCGTAGACAAAATATATCTTTCTCTAAACAGGAAAATGCATTAAGAACCCAAAACAGTTGTGATACATTACTGCATAGATACATACACATAAACGTGTATAGCAAGTGTAGAAGATAGATCATTATTGTGCAAGCATATATATCTATAAACTAAACTACTAATATATATATTAAACCCGAGGTCGAATCTGCGGTTATGTAACAGATGAACCTCTTCTCCTTATTTCCGGGATTGTCTATATTAAGACGTACACTAACTACCACGCTCATCTAGATTGTGTCGGGGGGAAGAGTCATCTTCCGTGAGAAATTTCTTTTTGGTATGAACTCTGAGTTTCATACAAATGTTCTGAACTCTGAGTTTCATCCAAATGATCATTGCCTGAACTCTGAGTTTCATCCAAATGATCCTCAAACTTGGCTTTTGGAGTCAAATAACAGAGAGGATATGTAAAAGCCTCGCCATAGAGGGGGATAGAGAGAATTACTTCACAGCATGGATCTTTCCATGATGTCTGAATCCGCTTGAGTTCTTTAGCTACTTGGATCATCTTTGGTCTGTCTTCATCTCTTTCCTGGCAGCATCTCAAAGCCAGCACCAGACACGCTTCCACCTGCAATCTTTGACCACTTGTGATATCTTTCGCCACCATTGGATCAATTACTTCATCGAGCATCCCATTCTCACATAACCCTCTCACATAGCTAAGCATACCTACGACGACTGGTCTACCAGTGAGAAAAACCAACAAACAGATTCCAAAGCTGTACACATCGGTATATTCCGTCACAAAACCCGTGGCTTGATGTAATGGATCGAGGTACCCAAATGTCCCCAGGACTCTTTCAACTTGTATTCTTGATTTTCCCTCAGGAAGCGTTATGGAGAGCGAGAAATCAGACAACTTTGCGTTCCAGTTCTTGTCCAAGAAAATGTTCGTTGGCTTAATGTGTCTATGTATGATGATCTTAGGGAACGCCATGTGAAGATAAGTAAGAGCATTTGCAATCTCCTTTCCAATCTTCAATCGTACACTCCATGGCAGTGAAGATTCCTCCCCGTTAACCATAATATATCCTCTCTCATTGAGGTACCCATTCTGTGCATTTTCAAACACAAAAACCATAAAAGCAAACTCGAAACAGCATCCAAATAGTTTGAGAAAGTTGTTGTGGTTGCTCATCCGAGCAGCCAAGACAGTGTCATTGTATTTGTAAGAGTAAATACCCTTTCCACCCCAGCGTCGTGTAAGTATGACTTCGTTGCCTTCTGTATCTCTATCCTTTTTGATCAAGTAAGGCTTATCTTCGATGATACCTTTATACCATTCATGGTCCTCCTTTTCGGTGACAAAACACGTTCGGTCGAAGTTGTTAGTTGGTTTCTGAATCTGTTCAGAAGAAAAGCTGCGTATAGGAATGGATTTACCGTTACAATCAGCGATGAGCTCTTCCAAGAAGATGCTTCCGTTATCCAAGAACCCCCTTTCTGCCTGACTGTCTTTTTCCTTTCTTTTCCCGGACGATCCAGATCTCATACTCTGCTGCAACTTCTTCACCATAGATTCCATTTCAGATACTAATTTTCTGGGAAAAGATGTTCACAATTTTCCTCCCAAGACAAGAAAGACCAACTCTTCGTTGACTCCAAACAAGTGACTTATCACCTAAACCATCCTCCTTAGTCATTATTACTCATGGGTCCACATAATTGACGAACTTGTGGGTCATTTTTAACGTATAGTGAAAATCTACAGTTTTTAGGACTTTTTACTGGTGTGGCCGTGTGGGTTTCCTGATGGATTTCCTTATATATCATGAAGATTTCACAATAGTTTAATCCAATTTACACTTGATTGCTCTGAAATAAGTCTTTTCACAGATTAATAGATTTCTAATTCATGTATTGAATCTGTGTTAGGATTGCTTATAACCACACAAACATTCATTGTCACTAAACGATCATGTAACGTGGTCAAAAGGCCCACAACGCTTGTGAATGCATTATATGCATATATCTTTAAAAATAATATTTGGAAACAAATTAAGCACGAGAAGTTTTGGGTTATAGTGACTTTACGATGGAAATATGCTTCTCTAATTAGGTTTCATGTGAATTTTTGCTCTTTGTTTTTTTTATGAGTTTGATACTTAAAATCGTGTTCTGTTTTTCTAAACTATTATATTGTGTTTTGAAAAACAACTTAACTTATAATTGTGTATCGGCTTTTTTGACTACACTAGTGACTTTTCAAAACTAAAGTTATTAATAAATTATTTAAGATCTTCTACTTATGCATAGAAGATCTTAAAATTAAGCTTGAATGGTTTAGCTATTTATGCATAAAAAATTTATATTAGAAAGCATTGATTTTAAAACTATTATTCATGATTTTGCATCGACTAAAACTCAAATAAACCGTTTCATATGATCGTTTATTTTTCTTCGAATGACTAGTAATTTTTTCAGATTGAAAAAAATATATGTTATAGTGTGAAGGTCGGTGACCAAAAAATGCAAAAAAGCGTGAAAAGAAAGAGGAGCGCAGTAAAAACCTTGATTATTTGTGAATGGTGTTTACATTTCTACGAACAAATATTACAAACGGTACTAGTTTTTTTTATCGTCAGGACCTATGATTAAAATTTGTCCCAGGGCCTAAAAATGTTTAAACTGACCTTGATTTTTGTTTGACCATCTATATATGAGATTAGCGTGCAACTTGAGAATTCAAATCCCTACATGCACTAAAATGCAATGTGTATTAATTATTTTATTTTGATAGGTTTATCAAAATAAGCTTTTAAAAAGGAAATTTTCATAAATACCACTAAAAATAGTTTTTTCTCAAAAATACCATTATTAGTTTTATTTCTCAAAAATACCACTAAACTAAAACTAAACTTTAAACCTTCAAAATTAAACTCTAAAAACTAAACCCTAAACTCAAACCCAAACTTTTAAATTATAAATCCTTAAAAATTATTTTTAGTGTTTGTGGTATTTTTAGACTAAAAAGGTTTGTAGTGGTAATTTTGGAAGAATTTTTTTAATGATGATACTTTTGGAAATAAAAAACTTAGTCTAGTGGTATTTTAGAATATTTCTCTTTTTAAAATAGGGTGTCACCTTCGTGAAGGTATCTGTTAAGTTTTTTTGTTTTTTAGGTTTTATAATAATCTTTTCTAAAAAACGTTATTATGTTTTTAGTTTTTAGTTTTTGTTTTGTGTTCAAAAATTAATAAAGTTAATATATTTAATAATTTAGTATTATAATTATAACTCAAAAAAAAATTATAAGTAACACTAAAAGAATTATCTATAATGAGTCAATTGCACGTTCTAACTTGTTATGTTGTGCTTGATTTGTAGAGATATATTTTGTAGGTAGAAGAAGTAGAACCTATAAAATGATTCTTAGAGATTTTTAATATGAAAATACGAAAATTAAAAATGAAAAAAATAATTAATGGTTTTTGTTGAGGAGAAACCTCAAAAATATGGATTTTGGTTTTTCTTTACAATATTATTAAAATACATAAAAAAAATTAGTTTCCTCATTTTCAAAGAAAACTATTTCCCAACATTTTTATTAATGACTATAAAATAGATTTTGGAAAAAAAAACTAAAACAAAAATCCACAACCATTCAACGTCTTTATTTTTGCATTTCACTTCTGAATTTACGTTTGCGTTAGTCTTAGAAATTTTGCATGTGTAAACATTTGTGCTATCTTTTGTTTTTGTCAGTCTTCACATCCTTGTTTGCATTTGCATTTGTGTTGCATTTAAATTTTAGAATTGACGAGTTTGTGTTTGCACTTTTGTTGTGAGAACCATAGTTATGTTAGCGTGTAGTGTATATGTGTTCACCTTTAATTTTTTTCTTTCTTTTTAACTTTAAAATTCCACTAAACCTAAAAAAAATATAAAGCCGAAAAAAACATGACGGCCACAAGGTCTAAAAAACAGAAGAGGATCCTTGCGACTAGGGGTGTCAAAATGAGCTAACTCGCTCAGCTCAGCTCGTTCATGATGAGCTCGGCTATTTCATGAGCTAGCTCAGCTCAGCTCATTTATTACATGAACTTCTAAATGTAAACTCGAACTCAGATCATCTTGATCGTGAGTTAAATGAGCTAGCTCGCGAGCTAATACCGGATATATATAATAACAATAATTAATATACAAAATTCAAAATAATATTAAAATAAATCTAATAACATAATTCGAAAGTTAAATATTGAAAATATATCCAAAAAAATTGATCTCAATTCTGAAATACTAAATAAAACCAAAGTCTAACAAGTAAATATATATATATATATAACTTATATTATGATATGGTTGTTGTATATTTTACAATATATATATATATATATATAACTCTTAAAAAATTCTAGCTTATGAGTTAGCTCATGTTCATTAAAGCTCGTTCATTTAACTCGCGATCTAAATTCAGCTCGATCATATAACTCATTTATTAAATGATCCCTAAAAACAGAGCTCATGCTCATGAAAAAATGAGCTGAGCTGAGCCAGCTCATGAGTTATAGCTCATTTTGACACCCCTACTTGCGACAAAACAAAAATCTTTTACTTCCATTCAACTATAAAAAAGAAGGCAATTAAGAATAAGAAGGTACAAGAGGTTTCCCCGGAACTGGAATAGACTAAACCAGGAGCCAAGAAGAGACAGAGCTTGAGGAACACAAGTCCGAGTTCGAGACAAAGGGTCAAGACGAGCCTTGATAATGAGTTGGATATCCTTGATGAGGAGAGCAGAGAAGCGAGAGGAGCTTGTGTGTAGTCGCAGATTTCGCTCCCTCCAGATAGCGTAAATGGAGGTTTGAAAGATGAGTTTAATGATGCGAAAGACATTCTTATCTCGCGATGGAGAAAGAAGAGCGCAAGCAGTCCATGAACTGTGGAGGAGGGGTCAAATTTGCTCTTAAAGTGAAGAAACCCCAGACTTCGGAGCTGTACATGCAATCAAAGAACAAGTGTTGCCGAGATTCATCATGGTCATTACATAGGATGCAAGTCGCTGGCACTGAGAGACCCAAACTCCTTAACCTGTCACGAGCGTGTAAGCGATTCCAAGCCACCACCCAGCAAATGAATGCATGCTTTCGAATTCTGTCTTTGAACCACACCACCTTATGCCATGAAACAGTAGGGTTCTGCGGATTTAAAACTAGCATGTTTAGCTGCAGAGAACCTGTTTGAGGGAGCATGGTGATCCGTCTTCCAGAGATAGGAGTCGTCATGCTGGCAATCAATCAAGCTCTCAGCCTCAGGCAATGCATTCCTCAATATGGAGATGATCGGATTTCTACTTCTGCTGGTTGAAATCCACCAATGCCTTCCCCTTACCGCCGCATTCACTGGTAAGCCAGCAATCTGAGGGCCAAGAGGCTCAGCTAAATCGATGAGAGGACCAAGGCCGGTCCAGTTGTCATGCCAAAACTTGGCAGTGACACCCGATCCCACCTCACACACAATAAAGGGTCTTGCTAGTGGTCTTAGCTTACACAACTTTCTCCAAATCCAACTTCCAGAGGTCGACGAGTTTAACTCCCAGAAAATCCTTTGCCCAAGTATGTTAACTCTCATCCAAGTAACCCAAAGGGAGCCCGCTGCCGAAAATAATAACCAGATCAGTTTCAAACCAAGGACTTTGTTCCAAGAGGTTAATCTTCTTAGTCTTAGTCCTCTATTTTCCTTAGCCGAGCAGACAATCTCCCATGACATTTTTGCGCCCCTAGCCGAGATAGGAGCCCCTTTCCACAAGAAGGCATTGCACATTTGTTCAAGCTTGAGCAAACATTGATTGGGAAGAAGAAATATTGAGGTCCAAAAGTTGATGGTGGAGTAAATGACAGACTTTATTAACTGCAAGCGACCTGCAAAGGAGAGGTGTCTTGCTGTCCAAGAGGTGAACCGATGGAAAATCCTGTCAATGAGAGGTTGATAACCTCACTGGCAAGGAGCCCTGCGTCACACCAAAATTGAGAGCTAGATCTCTGATTCTCTCAAAGTCTCAGTGTCAATTAACAAAGCCGATTTCTGCCTATTTATCCCCAAGCCTAAGCCTTGTTTGAACTCCTCTAGAATGTCAAGAATTCCCTCAAAAGACGATTTTGATCCATCAAAAAACACTAACACATCATCAGCAAAACTCAGGTGAGCGACCAGCGGAGCATAACACTTGGATGAAGTTGTAATCGATTATTGGCTGCTCCAAGATCCAGAGACTTAGCCAATATATCTATTGAAAGCAATGCTTAAGAAGGAGAGGAGATACAAACCCATATCCAATGAATGAATACCGGAGGCAGCTCTATGGCTTTTAGAATGTTTATGAGGAATTCCCAGTTGACATTGTCAAATGCCTTCGTGAGATCAATTTGCAGGCAGCCCCTAGAAGTTTCCCCCTCCACATGAAAATTGTCCACCAACTCTGATGCTAAGAGGACATTTTCACACAAAAGACGACATTTGATAAAACCACCTTGGTTCCCTTGGACTGCATCAGAAATAAACAACTTAAACCTCTTGGAGATTAGACGGGTTATAATCTTATAAGCTGTAGTACAACAAGTGAATGGTCTGAACAAAGAAAGGCAGTCTACGCAGTTGATCTTGGGAATGAGTGTAATGGCTGTGGAATTGAAATTCTTGAGCAGGTGCCATGTTAGGAAAAATTCCTTCACCACAACAATAATGCTGTCTTTAACAATTGGCCAAGCTTCGCAGAAGAATTCAACAGAAAACCCGCCCGGGCCAGGCGCCTTGTTTCTTGGCATTGCAAGGACAGACTGAGTGATCTCCTTATCCGTAGGAATGGCAGAGAGGCGAGCTGCTAAGGCCGAATCACCTCGAAAAGAGTGGAGACTCTCGATTTTATCAACAGAATACGGATTATGGGAATCACTTTCAGTCCCCAAAATACTTTGTAATAGGCCACAATCATTTCTTTTATCTGAGCTGCATTCTCCACTCTAGCACCATCATCTCCCCTAAGATACTTTATAAGATTTTTTGCTTGATTTGCAAGTACTGCTCTGTGGAAGAACCTAGTATTTGCATCTCCTTCTTTTAACCATTATATTCTGGATTTTTGCCCGTAAAAACTCTTGAGATGCAACAAAGAAATTCCACTTTTTCCTTGCGACGGGTTATTCTCTGAAAAGACTATCCGAAGGATCCGAAATGAGATCTCTTTGAAGATTTTCCAGGCGAGCTAGAGCCTCCTTCGTTTTTTGTTGGATATTCCCAAAACCTTGTCTGTTCAGTCTCTTACAACACTTCTTAGCCGCCTTTAAATGTTCCCCCGGGAGAACATAGACGATCCCATGCATATTTGTTCATCCCAAACTGTAGTGATAGAAGACAAAAAAGTTGGATGAGTAGAGAGAAAAGAGAAATACTTAAAAACATTTCTTTGATCTGTCAGGTTGATTGTCAAGAATAATGATACAAGGAGAGTGATCCGAGTCTCCCGGGAGATCAAAAGCGGCAGTTGCACTAGGGAAGATTGAGAACCATTCTCCATTAGCTACAGCTCTGTCCAAACTTCCTGATGATAGGGTTATCATGTTGGTGATTCGACCAAGTGAAGAAAACTCCACGGCTGGACAGAACCACCAAATCATTATTCATCAAACAATTTTGAAGCTCCTCCAAGCCCCTCATGGTGGGACCCCGCAGATCCACTCTTTTTCCTATTCAAAGATCAACCCTTTGTCTCTGTGTTTTCACATCGAGAATTCTTTGCAGATGAAGAGATGTCAAAGGGGCTTCTTACTTCCCAAACGGATCCTCCTACATCTATATATAAACGCTGGTTTATCAAGAATACGCAAGAAAAGCACTTCGAATTGTTGATTCAGCGCCAGAGATGGCTTAGAACCAATAGTTCATTATCTAATGGATTTTTCCGTTCTAATACTCGATCCGAGAGTTATCAGTATTTATCAAATCTGTTCCTATCTAACGGAACGCTATTGGATCGAATGACAAAGACATTGTTGAAAAAAAGATGGCTTTTCTCGGATGAAATGAAAATAGGATTCATGTAATGTAACAGGAGAAAGGTTTCCCATTACTTAGCCGGAAAGATATGTGGCCATGAAATAGGGATTAAGTGGAACGGAATTGACTGGGTGGTAGAGTTGTAGAAACACCTGTTTCTTCCACTTAGCTCCATGGAACAATATGCTACTACTGAAACATGGAAGAATTGAAATCTTAGATCAAAACACTATGTATGGATGGTATGAACTGCCTAAACAAGAATTCTTGAACAGCGAACAACCGGAGCTATTACTCACTACATCAAAAAAATTTCCATTAATGAAAGATGGAAATCCATTGGAAAATCAAAAATACGCTATCTGTTCCAATAACGAATCAACTGAATAACTAAATAAAATAGATAGACCTTTCTCTTCGTCTCAGGTCGATAGATCTTCTCAATTGGAAGATCCCCTATATGGATAAGACACATTCCAGTTGACCGAGCCTAATTCTAATTGTTTTGTTCCGAAGTCAAGATATCCACGGAGTGGTTCGCCCTATTCAGATATTCACGACCAAGAAGTACTGGATTCTCTTTAGGATAGGTCCTGAAAGGAGAAGGAAGGCTGGAATGCCGCCAGGCGTCTATTATTGAATTCACCCGACCCGATAGTACCAATTTTGGTAACGTCCATCCAGTGCCAAAGTCACTGAATGGGTAAGTCACCAATCCCTAAAACGGACTATGTAATGTACTTTAATCTGCCGGGTTACGGGGGGCTTTTTACCAGAGG